>CM066034.1:824764722-825373730 GCA_033557465.1 Ichthyophis bannanicus
TGGATCATGTACAGTTTTTGCGGTTACAGAGGACTTGTCAGAATTTAGTTATCATGGTAAATCTTACCAACTACGAAGTATGACTTCCTGCACCTCTACACATGTGATATATGCGGTCCGGTGCCCTTGCGCCCTATTATATGTTGGAAAAACTACACGAGCGTTTAAAGTATGCATGAATGAGCATAAAATTAAACTTAAATGTCAGCGAAAAGAAGCACCAATGGTGTAACATTGTCTTCAATATCATCATGTTTTACCGATCTGCGCTGTTTCTGTATTATGCGTGTCACTACAGTGAGAAGTGGCAAAACAATGGAACAGACTTTGCTATATAATGAACAACGCTGGATTCATAAGCTACAGTCAGTGACCCCAGGAGGGTTGAATGCTCGGGTTGAATGGGAGGTGTGTCTTTGAGAAAGAGGCTGCTCTCTGGGTATAGGCTGCTAGTTCTTTAATCTCTATATAACTAATCCACATGTGCGGCGTCTCACAACCATTAATGAAAAATCGTTGAGAGGAAGGTGTATTCTCTGGATTCGAGGTAATGAAACAAATCATATTTTCGGTGTCTGTATATCATCATAGAAAGTTGGTATCTCATGAACTTGTTTTGTCTACTTTTTTAGTGCTTTACAAGATTCCCCTGACGAAACCTGCAAGGGTGAAACGCAATTATTGGCGCGTCTGTCAGCGTTGGGAGATTTAAAGTTGACGTTCTCTTTGAAAGTTAAGCACTTGTTCTTTAAAATCAGCATCAGTTCTTTAAACTATTTTCTAAAGCATTTTTTATATATGCTTATGGTGGCAGTTTCAATTAAAAAAGGTCGTTGATGTCAAAAGGGCATTGAGTCCATTAGACGATAAAGTGATAGTCAAATGGCAGCCCGCATTTGCTGAGACCTTCTGCTACTAAGTAATTATTAACAGTAGTTTTTCTGAAACGGATAATGAAAATGTTACTTGATTATAAGGATTGTATCAAGTCTTAGGAAAGATACATTGTATACTTTCAAAAAGTATTTCCTGACATTGCCTTTCAATTTACCACCTTGCAGCTTCATGTCATGCCCACTAGTTTTATAGCTTCCCCGTCTCTGGAAGAGGTTTGTTTGTTCATTATTTATTTTTAAATATTTAAAGATCTGAATCATATCTCCCCTATCCCTCCTCTCCTCCAAAGTGTACATATTTAGGTCTTCAAGTCTCTCCTCATAAGGCTTCTGACGCAGGCTCCAAATCATTTTGGTCGCCTTCCTCTGAACAGCTTCCATTCTTTTTACATCCTTTGCAAGATATGGTCTCCAAAACAGAACACAGTATTCCAAGTGAGGCCTCACCAGAGTGGCACTAGTACCCCTTCCTTTCTGCTAGTAATTCCTCTTCGAATGCAGCCAAACATCCTCCTGGCTTTTGCCACTGTCTTGTCGCACTGTTTTGCCACCTTGAGATCTACAGAAATAATCACACTGAGGTCTTTCTTCTGCTCCGTGCACACCAATCTCTCGCCCCTTATCGCGTACATTTTCCTTGGATTTCTGCTACCCAAGTGCATGACACTGTACTTCTTCGCATTAAATCTTAATTGCCAAGCATCAGACCATTCCTCCAGCTTTTGTAGATCTCTCCTCATGTTAAGCATTCCCTCGGGGGAGTCCACTCTGTTGAACATTTTCGTGTCATCTGCAAAAAGACAGACTTTTCCATTCAGTCCTTCAGCAATATCACTCACAAATACATTGAACAGTGCCAGGCCGAGGACCGAACCCTGAGGCACCCCACTAATCACGCTTTCATCCGAGTGAGCTCCATTTATCATCACCTTCTGTCGTCTGTCAGTCAACCAATTTCTCCCCCCCCCCATATCCCTCTCTCAGTTCAGCAAGAGTCTTCACACAACCTCCTCCCCCAGCTACCAAAAAGCTCTTCCCAATTCTATCCACAGTTGGAAGGTTCTTCCCTATTCTCCTCCACTCCCTGTGCCACTGCAACTCTCCTTTATTCTCCCTGCATTCTCACCAGCCCCCCCCCCCCCCCTTGTTCTGGCTCCCCGAGAGCCTGCTTGCCTGCTACCTTCCTGGCTCTGAGTGAGGTGGTGAGCCCAGCATTAGCAGCTGTGAGCAGCACCATTCCCGGTTTATTTCCTAACTCTCCCAGATGAGCAGCAGTAGGCTGCATTAAAGTGTTAACTTCCGGTGCACTTGTCTGGCGGGGTGGGATGCTGGAATGGGTGGTAGGTCCTGTCTGATTGAAGTGGGATACTGAAATGGCTGCTAGCTCCTGTTTGGTTTTAGTAGGATGCTGAAATAGATGATGGATCTTGCCTGGTTGGGGTGGAATGCTACAATGGTGCTGGACTCTGCCTGGTAGAAGTGGGACAGAAACACAGAAAAATGATGAAAGATCAAGACTTTATGTCTATGCAGTCTGCCCATCCACACCAGTCACTACATTTTATAATCCCTTACTTATCCTCAGAAATCAACTATGATTATCGCATGCTTTCTTGAACTCAGATACTGTCCTCATCTCCTAAACCACAATTGGAAGGATGTTCCACACTTCCACCACCTTTTCCATTAAGAAATATTCCGTAGATTACTCTTGAATCTACTCCCTTTCTCCTTCATCCTATGACTCCTCATTCCAGAACTTTTTTTCAATTAAAAGAAGCCTACTACTGTACACTTACGAGTATACCTATCCTGCCTTTCTTCCAAAGTCTACCTTAGGCTCTCTCCCACCTATAGAGACTAGTTCCAATTGAGCTGGAAGCCTATGGGAACAGGAAGCAAGTACTAATGCTAGATCAAAACAAAATTAAGATCAAATCTGCATTTCCGCTACTGAGCAATTGCCACTGAGTAGCATTCCCTGCAGCCGCACATGGGAGCACAAAAGTTCATGTAGAACAAAGCAACTAGAGGAACTTCTTCCCTTGAAATCAAAATCACTTTTCTTTCTTTAACAAAAAGAGTGAAACATTTTGTTGCACTGAAGGAAGTTTATTGCATGGAAACATTCACAGTCATTCCCATTTAAATGTGTGATATGTCCTTTGTTCTTACTGAATCGACTTAATCCTCTGATTTTATTTACCGTAGTCTAAATGTTTAGCAGTTTAATAACTATCAGCTGATTTATGCTACTGGATGTCTTATGCCTCATTCTGATATATAGTCTATATTAAAATGTTATGAAATGTGATGAGTTCTGCACCATCTCCAAATAAAACCACTGCATTTTCCATAACTCCAGTAGACTAATTTTCTTCCAAACATCTTTTTGAATTATACCCCAGATACAAATGTATTCTAGAAGCAACCTGAGCACACTACATTCTAAACCTCATTTGTATGCACTGATCACTCTGAAATAAAATCCAGATACCTGATTACAGTGAATACATCTAAGACCCCTGATGCTGAAGACAGGGAAAGCAGCCTGTCTAAAATCAAGGGCACTATGTCTGCATTCATAGAGGAAGAGAGGATTCTAGTTTGATTTTTTTTATGTCCAGTCAGTGAAGAATAGTAAAGGTCAGGCGAGAACAGAATAGATGCTTGAAGAAAAACCCAAGATGACCTTGAGAATTCTGGAATGTAAGAACTAGAATGCTCATACATTGCACACTCTTTGAGTATTATCATAATCATCCATGATACTATAGCACTGAAATAATGGGGTGGAGAGTGGAACTATAGTGCTGACAATTCATGGTGAGTAAATATTTAACCTATTCTATCCATAGGAACTTTACAGCTGTGAGGCATTTCATGCTATGTAAGGGGTTGATATTCAGCAATGACAACCAGCACAGTAAAAGTAGCTGGTCATCGCTGTCTTAATTTGGCCCGAGATATTCTATCCATGAGTCGATACCAACTCGATGGCACTTAACAACAACAACATCATTATATGCTGGCGTCTTATCTGGCCCCCAGTATTGAATAGTCGGATTGTAATCCGGACCACAGTGATATTCAGCCACTAGCTGTATTGCAAAACCTAACTAAAGCCAATTGTGGTTAACTGGCCAGTGGCTAAATATCACCATTGGCCGGTTAACATCTAGTGCTGCCCCACTCCTCTCTCCCCCTCCCCCTCCCCACCCCCAGAATGCCCTGATGCTAGACAGGACAAGAAAAACTGCTACAATGACACATGCAAGGAAATAGAAGCAGAAACTATTAGAGGAAGAACAAGATCAGCTTTCCTAAAGCTACGAGAGTTAAAGAAAAAATTCCAGCCTCGAATTGCAATGTTACAAGATGCTCAAGGTTCTATGTTGAATAATACTGAGAAGATCAAGAAAAGGTGGAAAGAATATACAGAGTTTTTAAATGATAAATATCAAGTGGACCAACAGTATTTCAGCCTGTACCTTATGATCCGGAACCATTGGTGATGAAAGAAGAAGTTGAAGCAGCATTGAAAGCCTTATCAAAGAACAAAGCACCAGGCATTGATGGCATTCCCATAGAAGTATTACAGCAATCTGATGCAGATGCTACTGTACTTACAAGGCTCTGCCAAGAAATTTGGAAGGCAACATTATGGCCAACTGACTGGAAAAGATCTGTGTTTATACCAATACTAAAGAAAGGTGATCCAACTGGCTGTGGAACTTATCACACAATCGCTCTGATTCCACATGCCAGCAAGATTCTACTGAAGATTATTCAACAGTGACTACAACCATACCTGGAACAAGAACTACCTGAAGTGCAAGCAGGGTTCAGGAAAGGGCGAGGAATGAGAGACATCATCGCGGATGTGAGATGGATCCTTGAAAAGACTAAAGAATACCAAAAGGATATCTATTTGTGCTTTATCAACTATAGCAAGGCTTTGACTGTGCAAACCATGAGAAACTCTGGGCCACATTAAGAAGCATGGGTATACCAGAACACCCGATCGTTCTCTTGCACAATCTGTACATTGATCAAGAAGCAACAGTTTGAATGGAACAAGGAGAAATAGAATGGTTTCAAATAAGCAAAGGTGTTAGACAAGGCTGCATACTTTCCCCCTACCTGTTTAATTTATGTGCAGAACAAATCATCAGAGAAGCAGGATTGTATGAAGACAACAGAGGTGTGAAGATTGGTGGAAGACTCAACAGCAACCTTCGCTATGCTGATGATACCACATTACTGGCTGAAAGTGAAGATGATCTGAAACATTTGCTTCTCACGATCAAAGAACATAGTCTCAAAATGGGCCTGCACCTTAATGTAAAGAAGACAAAGATCATGACAACTGGCAAAATCAACAAGTTCATCATTGAGGGAGAAGAAATTGAAATCATGAACAACTTTAACCTACTTGGATCAACTATCAATAAAGAAGCAACAAGCAGTCAAGAAATCCAACAAAACATTGCTCTTGGAAGAATGGCTATGAAAGACCTAGACAAGATTCTCAATAGCAGAAATGTCTCTCTCCATACAAAGATTCAACTTGTTCAAGCCATGCGAATACTGCATATACTGTCACCTTTGCATTGACATTCCTTGGTGCTCTGTCCGGCATTTGGCTTACAGCTGTGGTCCTGCTTTAAGGTGCATGTTTTCCATTTTAGGGCACCTTGTCTCTCCTTAGGATGCCTTATCTCATGTTAGAGCACCTTTCCACATCTTGGGACACCTTATCTCCTGTTAGGGCACCTTATCACATCTTAAGGTGCCTTGAGGTACCTTATCTCCTGTTAAGGTGCCTTATCACATCTTAAGGCACCTTTTCTCCTGTTAAGGCACCTTAACACATCCTAAGATGCCTTGCCTCTCCTTAGGACATCTTGTCACCTTACCGCACTTGGTCCTGTTAACACACATTAAATTGCCCAAGGTACCCTAATGCCGGTACACCCCCCTAACCACACACTGCCTTATATGGCTTCAGGCACCTTAACACTGCCCTTACCGCCACTATCTTTACTGCAGTTTAGTAAACATACCCCTAAGAGGAATAGGCCTCAACAACGCCATTATTGAATGGTTCCACTCATATCTCAACTGCCAACAGCTACAAGTGAGAGATGGCCCAAACAAATCCAGACCATTCACACAACACCAGTACATCCCACAAGACTCATCCTTCTCTTCGTTACTATGCAATATTTATATTCAGCCCATCTGCGACATCATAACAAACCACAACATACTGTACCATTTTTAAGTAGATGACATAATGATGCATCATTCAAGACAGACAAACCCGACTACTCAGCTATAACTTAATGTTTAGATGCAATGGTAAGATGGTAAACACAAACAATATAAACATAAACTACAAAAAACCAGAGGTTCTCTATAACTATAAAACTACAACATGGCAACTTAACAGTAGAGAATGAAGTGAGGTATTTGTAATCATATGGATCGAAACCTCAACCTAAAATTGCACATAAACAAAACCACAAAGGATGCACATATTAAAAGATGAAAATCATCCAAAAACTAAAACCTCTGCTTAACCAAAATGACTTCCGAACCATCTTCCAAGCAACAATAACACCATTGCTGGACTACTGCAATCCAATATATCAAGGCCTCCCAAAGCATACCATCCACCCTCTCCAAATGGCACAAAACACAGCAGCATGCATAATCACAGGATAAGCAAAACTTAATCATATAACACCTCTCCTGAATCAACTGCACTGGCTCCCAATACTCTCACGCACCAAATTCAAGACAATACTCACTATATTCAAAATATTACATCACATTTCAGCAGACACTCTACAAATCCTGGTTGCAAGGGATCCTAAAACTTGACCCAGAAGAACCAACAACAAGAACCTGATCATTACACCCAATGCCCATACAAAAACTAAACAAACTACATACAAAAGGGTCTTCTCTCTGTTCAGCACCTGCACTATGTAATTCCCTCCCAGAAGATATCAGGTCCACAAAAGACATCAAAAACTTTAGACTGAAGCTAAAATATTTCCTGTATACATAACATTTTGGAGCTATTACATAATCCATCATAAACTAGCCCTAACTACCACAAAATCACACAAAGATACCCCTCATTTGTTAACCAAACAACTAATACTTAAACTAACTTCCAAGTTCTTACTCCATATTTAATGTATTCACCTATACTAAGAGGTATGTTTACTGCAAGGCATTAAGGGAGCCAGTGTGCCGTTAACGCCCATTGTCAGCACACTTGCACCCTTAACGTAGTGAAAAAGCTGATTTAATGGGCGTTAAAGGCTCCAGCAGTGTAAAGGGCACAGTAGATGGAGAGTGGACATTAGCCTGGTGGAGAAAGGGCATTAACAATGTGTGTTCCCTTAATGCCTGTTGTGCTAACATGGCTTGGAACCCTAATGCAAAGTAATACCTCAAGGAAAGGGTGTATTTTGAGGACAGAGGCCCTATTTTAACATCTGCAATGTGATGCACAGACAGGGGAGCCCAAGTTAGTGATAGTAGTGTTCCATTAGCAGCAACAGCATAGTGCCCAAGTATGAAAGGACACTATGTAAATGGGGCAAAGGAGGTGGCATGTGGGTCATGCAGTGGAAGTTGCTGGTACACAGGGCGGATCAAGCAGCTGCCCAGGATCCACAATGCTTTTATTGGGGTAAGCAGCAAATATCCCGAGTCATCTTTAATAATGGTTTATGGACCTTTCCCCCGGAACCTGTCAAAACTTTTTTCAAACCCAGCTACACTAACAGCTTTTACTACATCCTCCGGCAATGAATTCCAGAGTTTGATTATGCATTGACTGAAAAAATATTTTCTCTTAGTAGTTTTAAATGAGTTACACTGTAGCCTCATTGCATGTCCCCTAGTCTTTCTACATTTTGATGGCATAAACAATCAATCTACGTCTACCCATTCCACTCCAGTCATTAATTTATAGACCTCTATCATATCTCCCCTCAGCTGTCTCTTCCCAGGATGAAGAGCCCCAAGCTTTGTAGCCTCTCCTCATAGGGGTATCCTGCCACCGCATAACCATTTTTGATGTCCGTCATGATGCCACAGTGACAGAGGTAGCACACAGACATGCTATTGCTGTGGAAAGGAGATGTGCCATATGGGGTGCTCCAAGGGTCCTGGCATCCTAGGCAGAGATCCAGGCTAGCCCACCCTGCTGCTGCTGAATCCAGCTGTGGGGGAAGAGGCCGATAGTGCCAGCAGCTGTAGCCCTCCAGGTAGCTGCAACATGCAGGTGCCCAGGGGACTATCACAGCAGTGGCTGTCATCCTCCCCCCCCTAGACTTATCATTGGCAGGTGGTAATGGGATCCCTGCAGAGGCAGATGGTTGGGGGGCTATGCGGTCATCCACGTATGCCTCTCCCCCCCCCCCCATCTGGCCTTTGCACCCTAGGCACCTGCCAACCCACATGTTGGATGGGCTGGGACTGTGCACCACCAACACGGACAGCACATGGGTATGTCAGCATGGTGTGGGAGTGTTGGTGGAGGGAGACGTGGTACCCGCCTGCAGCAGACCAAAGCCATGTCCTGGTTCTGTGGGCTGGGTGCATTGTAACATGTGCCAAGGTCTGTCTGAGGGGAAGCATGTCAGCACCAGGGACTGGTACAGCCATAAAGCAGTACTGTGGTTCAATGCATACAATTGGTGTGTATGTAAACAGAGCATCACAGGTTCAAGTCTTGGCTGAATATCATCCATTGCATGTTCCTGTGGCTAAACGTTATCCTATAGTGCAGGTACAACATCAGCATGTGCAATCCACAATGAATCAGTCAGCAAGGGTACAAACACCCATTAGCCACACAGACAGGCTCCATTATTCACAGCTGGATGGTGAGTCAGGCTGATAGCACCGGCACACTGAGCGGGCCTTAACATCAGAGTATGCTACTAGCTCCTGCACAATGAACACATGCTAACGATGCTTGAGCTGATATCGAGACCAAAGTGGCAGACAGAATTGCCAACCATCCCCATTTTTGTACAGCATGGCAATATGAGTGTGTGTATGTCTGTGTGTATATGTCTCTCTATTCTTTTGTGGCTTTCTACATCTCACTGAGCGTCGCATTGCCTAAGCTATCCCCAGCATTAGTCTGCAAATGTGAATGATGAGGAGCATGGTATTGTGGGTATGGCCTGAAACAGGGTGAATTTACCAGGATGTGTCTGCATCAGAGGTAGGGCCAATGGATGAAATGTCGTAGTGCCCATCTACCACATGCATGGACTGGATGGCCACAGCTTGTCATGCTGGGATGGCACTCTCACTCTGACTGAGCAGTGACCATGGCACAGCTGTATATCCACATAGAGCCAGACATGGCATCTGGCTTTAGCAAGGTGGGTGCACTTACTGTTTTGTGGGACTGGTCACTGAACCAAATGCTGTTGCACTTGGTCACTCTGTGCACATGCAATGTGTGCTGATAGGTGGACTGTCTGCAGTTGGTATGTGCAGGCTAGAAACCCCAGTGGTGGGCAGCAGGTGTATTCTGACTGTGGGTGATTGTTAGTCCTAGAGGGGGGGACAGGAGGTGTTTCAGGCCTACTCTTGCTAGTAATGGTAGGACCAACAGGACTCTAATAGCAACCTTATACAAGCCTAGATGCCCCCATAGCACTTTAACACTGGGTATTGACATGCACTGTTCTAGGAGGTTCCCTGTCCAACATGGGCAGGACACAAGGCCAGATATGACTAGCACATACAGCAATTGTGCAAAAACAAAGTAGCTATCGTAACACATTGGCAGTGATAGGGACCTGCAGCAGGGACCATCTCTAGCACTGCAAGTTCTGGGGACAGGTGCTGGATGCCCATTCTCATCCTCAGGGTGACCGCTAAAACTGTGCAGTAACACGGTTTGTAGTTGTTATGTGATTGAAGCAGACACTGTCTGCGTCGTACTGAGCTGATGTGATGGATCAGTCCATTCTCCATTTGATGATCAGCTGCAGACTGCTGTTCTGCATGTGCAATGCATCATGGATACTGGAGGGGTTAACCTATACTGGCACACACACAGCAGACAGTTTAGGAAGAAGCTCTTTTGACTCCAGACATTGCAGGCCAAAAAGGTGTGAAGATGTAGCATATTGGTTAGTGCAATGTTCTCATAAGCAGGGGACAAGGGCTAAATTCCCACTTGTTCATTTTGCACCTGTTTGTTACTCAGATCATTTCCCAGCCCGTAACAGTCCAAGCTCTGCTGTGACTTGCAGACACTCATTCTTCTACTTTGTTATGCATTTTGCCCACACTTTGTGTCAGCAAACATGCTATTCCTTATCATTGCCTTCTGAGAGCATGGCTTTATTGACTCTGCTGCAGTCCATTGCAGGGGGTCAGACATGTTAACCCTGCAGACGTCAGGCCCCTGCTTCAAGGCATGGTGTGATTGTCATGGTAATAGCTTGGGGGCCAAGATACCAGGATTTGAGGCCTACTACCACTCCTTATGTGATATTTTGGAATGTGTTTCTGTTGCATTTTATGTGTACCACAGACTTCATGGACTGACAACACCTCCTTGTGACCTTGAGCTGTTCACTTAACCCACCAATGGCTCAGCTGACTGCAGGTTTGTACAATCCCTTATCATCAGACATTACCAATTGATGGTAAGAGGTACCCCAATGTGACTGCATTGCTACTGGTATACTAACAGTCACTCCCCACCACCCATTTGGCGGTGATGCACACCCTCACCAACCCCGCTTATTACATATAGCAATACAACATAATTTGCGAGTTCATAAAGAAATATCTTCCTACCAGCAGAACATTAAGTGTGCCCTCATAAACGCAAGGTCAATACATAAGAAATGGCCAGTCATTGCAGACATAATTTCCCTCCATTGCCTAGACATTCTCTTCATAACTGAGACATGGCTATCAAATGATGATAACATACTCATCAACCAGCTCCTACCCAGTGGCTTCTCAGTACACACATGTCACAGAAGCGATAAACGAGGAGGAGGTGTTCTCGCTATCACCAAAACTGATCTCCACTTCCACCTGAGCAATACAACCAACGCAATACACATAGACGCAATCACCATTACCATTAAACATTGCTCCTTCAACCTGATATACAGGGCCCCATCCACAGACTCTGATTCCCTTGCAACATTAATTGAGCTTGCATCCAACTCACAATCACCAAGCACACCAAGCTGGGTTGTAGGTGATTTCAATTTACCATCCTTGCACGGCGCACAGGCCTCATCTTTCCTGGATGCCTTCGAAGAACTAGGATACACACAACTCGTTGATGAGCCCACCCATGCTAAAGGTAGGACACTGGACCTTGTTTTTGCCCCCCCCCAAACTGCCTTTAAAACAAACACCACCATACTGTCCACTACTGCAGTCCCCTGGTCAGACCACATGTTAATCATGTTCCAAATATCTCTACCCAACAAACTCCAAAAGAGTGTTGATAAGGCCAGCAGCCTCAAAACAGCTCCATGCAGGTTCATAGCCTTTGACAAAGACCAAATCTTAAACCATACTCGTACACTCTTTGACCTAACATCCCATGACCCTGAAGTGTTAGTTTCCACTTAGAATGAAAATTTCAGTTCCATTGCATTACGACCACCATCAAACAAGCCTACCAAGAATAGAACAGCAGCAGCTTGGTACTCCACAGAGCTTAGAACGTCACTCTCCTGCTTGAGAAAATTAGAAAGACGCTGGCGCCGTACTCACTCCACAGAGGACCTAAGGACATACAACACTCAACTAGAAAAACACCGCCAAGCAATATCTGAAAGCATGAGGAGATTCCACACTGACACTCTAAAACGGTCCCTAAACAAGCCACACGACCTCTTCACCATGGTAAAGAACCTAGCAAAAGAGCCAGTACCAGAGCAACCTAGTCAAATCCACCCTCAAGCCTTCGCTGACTACTTAAAAGCAAAACTGTGCCAAACTAATAAGTCCCCCACACATACCATGGCACTCGAGCCAAGATCCTCAGCCCGACTGTCTGCCTTCTCTAAGCCATCTGCCAAACACATTGAGGACATAATTGCTGGAATGAACACAACAACCGCACAAACCGACCCTTGCCCGGTGTCCTGGATAAAAGAGTTACGACCAACAGTCAGCCCTTTTATAGCAAAGCTAATGGACTGCTCATACACGACAGGTACCTTTCCCCAATCCCTCAAACGTACCTCAATCAGGCCACTCCTCAAAAACAACAAACTGGACCCTAAGAAGCCCGACTTGTATAGACCGATATCCAGCATACCACTGATGGCAAAAATCATCGAGAAAGACGTCCAAAGACAAATTCAAGATCATATTGACGCCTCCGCACCACTTGATCCGTGTCAGCACAGCTTCAGAACTGCACATGGGGTCGAAACTCTCCTCACCATCCTCTTCAGTACCATAATTGCAGGAATTGACAGCATACGCCGAGGATACGTACTCATATTCTTGGATATAGCGGCGGCCTTTGATTCTGTTTCCCATGACATCCTCTTACACCGCCTCAGAGAGAAGGGGATTTGTGACTTAGCACTCGAATGGTGCAAGTCATATCTCTCGGATAGATGGCAACACGTAAGATCAGATGAAGCAACATCAGAACCTTTCCACCAGAGCCAAGGGGTCCCACAAGGATCCTCTCTATCCGACCTGTTGTTTAATATTTATATGCAACCGATCTGCGAGATCGTCCAGTCCTTCAAGGTGGAATGCCTGTTATATGCAGACGACATGCTCCTATATATGCCTTTTGCAACGGAGAACCCCAAACTCTCACCGCTCACGGACTGTTTCAACGCAGTATCCAGTTGGCTCCATCACAAAACCTGCGAATCCAACATAAGTAAACCGAAGTCCTTTTCATCACCAGAGATCCGAAATTCATCACACCACCGGGCTTAAAGGTCTTAGATGCAGAACTACTTACCAAACCCTCTATTAGATATCTAGGAGTCACACTTGACCAGCGACTCGACATGAAGACCCATATAGGCAATGTAGCAAGAGCGATATACCATAAAATCCGATCACTTAGACACATACGCACCTTACTGGAACCTGGCGACTTACGCACAGTATACCAAGCCTTGATCATACCGCATCTTGACTATGCAAACGCCATACTCCACGGTCTCCCACAATCCACGCTACACCCTTTACAGCTTGCAATAAACTCTGCTGCAAGAGTGCTCCAGGGCGCTTCCAAGTGGGAACACATTACACCCATCCTTAAACAACTCCACTGGCTCCCCATAAAAGGCAGAATTACGTTCAAAACCATAATTCTGACCTTCAAGATCATAAATAAGCTCGCCCCACCAGCCCTAGCAGACCTCATTCAGATAACCCCCCTGAACAGACGTAGAAGATCCTCTGAGGACAATAAACTAATAGTCCCAAGAGAAACAACCAAGTGCTGCCAGACAACAGTGAACAGGGCTTTCAAATTCTCTGCACCAAAATGCTGGAACAGCCTCCCTCCTAGTATACGGGCAATCACTAATTTAATGCAGTTTAGGAAAGCTCTGAAATACCACCGTTTCCTCAAGCATTACCCGAATGACAGCACCTCAGATGCCTCATCGGTAAACTAACCACTTCAGACGTTCAGCCCGCTCTTTCTGTACAGTTGTAAATAGTTACCCCCTTGTTATCTATCCAAGTTCTGTTGCCTGTTAATTGTAAACACAAATCGAAAGTTTTGAGATGTGTATATAACTGGTTCTATGTAAACCGCACTGATGGAAAATAGCGCGGTATATAAGTGCATGTAATAAATAAAATAATAAAATAAAATACATGCATACAACTGTAACATACTTGGGCAACATGAGTCAAGTATGACATCATTACTGTTACTATACAGTTTTGGCTCCTTTACATCTCTGCAGTACATGTGGATACATCCTACCCTTTGGATAGCCACCTGCAGGTATCACCTCATGTCTGTACATGATCCATTTGTCCAGTTTCAATGATACCTGTGCAGTTGTTATCTACACGTTTGTCTGAGCTATTGTATGGTGTCTGTGTGGCTGGGACAAGTATGAGTCCCACATGTCTGGTATCAGGCCTTCCACATTTTCACATACAGTACAAGTACGTTGGGGATAGCATCTATGGCACATCAGTGCTGCCAGTCCATACCACTCTCTCCTCAGCTGCCATCCTTCCTTCAGCCCATCCATCTGCCTCTGTCGGCTATGTGCAGTCATGTCTTCTTGTGCAAGCTGCTACACCATGGCCTACACTAGTACTCATTTTAGCTCTTCACGCACACCTCTCCTGTGCCTGATCTGCACATCACCACTCCTACTCTGTCCTCCTCTCGTTGTCCGCTTTTGGCTCTCACTGGGAAACATGGATGTGGCAGGTCATCAGTTCCCACCTGTCCTTCCATCCATCACCTTTACATTGACTTTCCTTGGTGTTCCTTTATGTAGTGTTAGGGTTACAGCCATTTTCAGACATTAAGGTGCATGCTTGATACTTTAACACCCGATGTCCTGTTAACGTACGTTAAATGGCCCATATCACCCTTTACGCCAGAATGCCTCCTATCCGCCAGTGTCCTTTATGCATGTAATACCCCTTATTGCTGCCGTTAACACTGGTTACCTTAACGCCCTTTAATAAACATAGATATACCCCATTGACTTTCCTTGGTATTCCTTTATCCAGCATTAGGTTTACAGTTGTTTTTGGACGTTAAGGTGCATGTATGACACCTTAACACCCGATGTCCTGTTAACACACGTTAAATGGCCCATTTTGCCCTTTACGCCAGAATGCCTCCTACCCGCCCAGCTCCCTTTACGCATGTAACATCCCTGTTGTTAACACCTGTTTCCTTAACACCCTTTAGTAAACATACCCCTGGAGTTATAAAAATTCCAATATCATGTTATACTGAAAACTGTTCAGGATATAATGTAAATGTTATCTTGTTATACAGTAAACCACTTTGGCTAAAATATAAAGCAGTATTAAAAAGCATGTTAAATAAAATAAATAAATAAACTGTGTGGTGATAAATTTGGTCTGAAACACAGCACTATGTCTGAAGTGATCTCTTTGAATTTTTTTTTTAAATATATAGAAATGCGACAGTGATCTTTTTGAAAAATACATATAAGACTTATGGAGCCCGATTCTGGAAGGAGCATGTCTGGGCTGTCTGGATGGTCTCATGCAGAATGAGCCTGTTTGGACCCAATTCTGAAATACAGGAGCAAAATGCTCCAGTGGCTGTTAGAATTGGGCCTGAGGAGGGCCTTGTGTGCCCCTCTCACAGCTGTGGGGACATCCTCCCTGCAGCTCCATCTGCCCACAGCCCCAAACACCTCAGTCCTTGGCGCCCGACCCTGATGGGGGCTGCTGGAGCCCGGATCAGGTGGCGGGGACTCACCCTTCGTGTCCCAGTGCTTCTGTGGGGGGGCTCCTGGGCTCCAGGGGGGGCTGCTTACCATGTTTGGGGAGGCACCCCACTCTTATTTCAGTTCAGAGGTGGTATAAGCAGAACATCCCCCTGGTGACCCTAGAAGTACAGGGCCATGAGCAGAATTGACCCTGTATATCCAGAGGTCAGTCCCACCCACACCTCTCCCACTGTCCACCCCATTATGCCCCCATCTCCCACAGCATGCATAGCAGCTCTGTGCATGCATCTAAGGACAGAGGCAGAGTACCAGCAAGGTGGATAGCAGGGCTGCATGTCCCAGCAGGATGTGCAGCCCCGCTGTTTGCCTCATAGAATCAGGCCATAAGTATAAGATGATAAATGCCAATCCAATATTAATAATGTAGGATTTTATTTAAACTATTGTGTCTGACATTTACATAGTAACATAGTAACATAGTAAATGATGGCAGATAAAGACCGGTATGGTCCATCTAGTCTGCCCAGTAAGATGGCAAGAGTAGGTGCACCTGTCGTTCTGTGCAGGCCACCCCTCCCCCTGTCTTTGTTTAGGGTTGAACCCATCGCTCCATGTACGGCACCCCTATTTGTTGAGAAGTTAGATAGTTCAGTTTATTTTGATCCACTGTGTCTGTCCCATATAAAGTGCTCCGAAGAAAATTAGGATAATTTGCAAAGACTGACTGCAAACAATCGCTGGCGCACATAACCCTCCATCCGCAGAGTCTGAGGCAGAGCTCATAAAGATAAGTAGGACCTTCAAACACAGCTCTGTGTCACTTTCATTTGGATGGGTTTGCTTTCTAACTATTTGGATCTGCATAGCTAATACAGCTGGTACTTTTCAAGCCGTGGAGCATGGGGATTTGATTTGGAATACTGGAACATTGATGAAAAAGCTAAGTCTTGTCTTTTCCTTTATGTATTATGTATTGGTAGTGTTTGCACATTTGTGGCAATCCTCATCGTATTTAAATATTAAAAAAGGAAACTTTGTTGCTTCAGTGGCTACAGCCCTTCTAAACAAAGAGTCTGACAATAAATGGTTTTGGTTGTGAAAAAAAACGTTTTGTGCTCTTGACTGGTTAGCCTAACTTTTCATTGGGAATAATCATGTCCTGGCAATGTCCCAGTTATTTTACTATTGCCTACTATTTCCTTTTTTTAAATTGGTCTTGTTTTATTTGATTCTTTTATGTGTCAAATATGTGTGCATATATAATCCAAAGCCATTTCACTGACTGTTTTTTTTAGGAGATATTGGACATTATGGGGTTGAACTGTAATGTGCCAATAATGTTGACCACAACAAATCTGTAAAACCTAATTTCACACATAGAAAGCCTTTATAAAATTACTTCCATAATCTACAACAGAGTTGCTGTACCCTTGTCCTCAGCTGTTTTGATTAGAATGTAAGCTCTGATGCGCAGGGACCATCTCTTACATGTACACCTTTAGTGCTATACAAATGATCAGTAGTAGTAGTTTTCAGGATAGCCACAATAAATGTGCATGAGAGAGATTTGTATGCAATGTAGGCAGCAGGTGCAAATCTCTCATGCATATTTATTGTGGAATAAAATCTAAATTGCTAGGGGGTACTCTAGGAATTTCTTCAGAAACACTGATCTACAAAGCCTCCCTTTTTCCAAGACCAGTATAGCTACTAGAACTTTGTGTTAACATTTTGTCCTTCCATTTATTTTTTTTAGTAAATTGTTTCTTCTCGGCCTCTTTTTGCGTCATGAGCTGAGCATGCTAGCATCCTGCTAGATGTCCAGATAATTGTGGAGTTCCTTGCAAGCCTGAGGAAAGGAGGAGCACTTTCTCTGAGGTACCCCTTCAGTGCAACTCTAGTTGTTTTTTCTCTGCTCAAGTCCGATACCACCTTTGTGATGTTCCCCAGTTCAACTGGCCCAAACAGATGGAGGATCTGAATCCTCTGTATCCCAGCAGTGACGCTGGAACTTGAATCAGAAAGCTTGTCCATGACCTAGCAAAATGAATGGTAATAAGGTCGCAGATTGGAAGCACTACAAAACAAAGTCCTGCGTTTATTAACAGACCCAATATGACATAAGTAGCTGCAAGTTTTCTGATAAACTCTTTCAATGTGCCTTCTAATTTGTTCTAGAAGGATCACCTCGCATGATAAGAGGATAATTTAATCTCCATAGCTGGACTATTTTTGGCCACTCTGCTAAGATCTCCAGTATCTGTGGCAATTAGCTTCAAACTGTAATTGTGCTGCTACTGTAGGGTTACCAGCTAGCGCCAGGTTTATCCAACTGGGTGAGCCAGTCTGTGGTTTATCCTACTGTATGCAGACATTCGTAGTCTTACCTTTTTTTTTTTTTTTTTTTTTTTAGAAAATGCAATAGAGAAATCAGTACTGCAAGTCCCTGCATGCAATGGGATGAACCAAGGACTGAATCAAGCTGTTCGGTAAATCTGGGTCCAGTTGGCAATACTAGGTTTTAGTGAGAAGGGCAGTGGTATACTGGAAATTGGATTAAGGACATCAGCTCAGTTCACATAGGATTCCACATGAGTCATGAGTCTCAGCATATTGATATTTATTGATATGAGTCAGAGTTAAATCGATTGACCAGAGTTAAAAGGCTCTGTAACCCTCTGACGATCTGTTGAGTTATCAGTCCTCAAATCACGCCCGAGCTCTCATATTTCATTTACTTACGGTAAGACTAGAATACAATGTTTTTAAAAGGCATGCATTAATGTAACAGTTTATCATACTGATTGGGATACTTTATAAACTAACAGTTTGCTCTTTCAGAAAGAGTGAACGAATATACTTTATCATGCAACTGTAGACAATTTAAATACTTAAACAGAATGGGCCCAGAAAAATGAAAGAGTTCTACGACATGCAGAGTTGAAGGAGCCTCTTGGTTTTTTACTTGTATATTATTTTTTAATGGGCTGATCTTGAATCTGTGATGGATGAATCTGCAATATGCTTCCCTGAAATCTTGTTAGAATTGAATTAATTCAATATTAATTTATTTTAAATATGCCAGTAGCAGCCTTATCTTCTTATTAATGCGTTGAAGCAGGCAGCAGGAAATGGAGACCCCGGCTTTGCAGAATGCATCTCTGTGCGTATCCAGCAGTCTGTGTGATAAGTTGACAGAATGGGGCCAAGGGATGCAAATAAAGACAGCCTCTTTTTTCTGGCTTGCTGTAAATATATTCATTTATATCTGAAGTTAGATAACACAACTTATTGCTTGTCATTCAATAATGAGAGAGTGTGATTTTTATGGAGATATTTAAGTTTTGAAGTAAGGAACAGGCACTCCATGAAGAATATCCTCATAAATGTTTAATTTAAAGTAAACATTAATAGAGTCTTCTGTTAGAGAAAGTGCTTTCTCTGTAGTCAGCCTGTCCATAGGGGAAAAAAAGCAAGATCTGTTGCACTGACATTTATTCTTTCAAAAATTAAGCTAAAAGATTATAAAAGAGGTGAAGGCCAGCTGTCTTTATCTGTGACTACATCTGATTTGAACTCAAATCTATTTTGGTGTAGCAGGAAGCAATACATATTCATCCTGCTGGCAACTCATAAATGGAATTTCTCTGCTTATCGTTCCTTCTTAATTTAGTAAGATCCAGCACAAATACTGAATCGTGCAGATAGATTACATGCACACAGACCCTGACTCAAGCCCATCAGATTGTTTTTAGAAATATTTCAGTCACTGGATGTGCATGGAAACTTAATTTGGAAAGACTGTTTAAAACCCACATCATTCTGTTGCACATATGCCAATGTCAATAATCCTTTTTGACTAATTCTCTACCCTCTCGTCCTTGGTAATTACCACAGACCTTTAAACTGTACTATGGTATGCTGTGAGAGTCAGATCCATCAAGTTTAATATATCATTGTGGGATTTTCAGTCCTGAAGGGGTGCATGTAAATGTTTACTTTGGACAATATTGTATGATCACAGATGTTATACAGTACATACATTTCCAGATACACTTATCTTCGACTTGGATGGAAAAAGCTCTTTTTGTCAAATTGATTTGTGGCATTGAAGCTAAGAGGAAAGAATTAACTCCCTGAAATAAATAACTACCCAGAGCACTTAAAAATGTGGGACTGGTAAAAGGCCAGTATTGTATATATCGCTTTTAGTTTGCACAGTATTTGTTGAGGAACATAATATTCTCTTGTGGAGGAATCCCACAGTTGTTGACATTTTTGAGTTGATTAAAATAACACAAAGATAAGGTATGAGAGATTAAGCAGTTCTCATGTGTCTCTGCTGATTAAATGTAGTACAAATTAAATGTCAGGCCTTGCATGGAATTTAATTTTGTTAAACAGCAACATTTTAAGTACGACTCGTTACTATATTTTACTTCAATAATGGCCTCTATCTACAGATTATGGGAACTGTCATGGGCACGAGAATGGCAGCACAGTATGCCAGCCTTTTTATATCAGAATTGGAAGAGACATTCCTGAATGGTTGCCACAACAAATCTTTGAGATACTATTGGTACATAAATGATATCTTCATAATTAGAACTGAAGGAAAAGAGAATCTTAGACATTTATACAACTCATTCAATGCATCCCATCCCAAAATCAGACTCAAAATGGACTTGCACATCCCCATTCAATCCCAGATGCAGCAGAGTTGTTGGCAGGCACGTGTATGTCTATTCCTGCTCCAGGCATGAATAGGTATCAGGAAATAGTTTTCACCTTAAAACATCCAGAGAGTGTAGAATTAAGCAACTAGCTTTAGATTGCAAAGTACCATGCTGGGATTTGAACCCTGGCCATCTAGTTGATAAGCCACTACTCTAACCTTCAGGTTTGTAGACATTTTGACTCCAAAGGTCTCTCCTGGGGATGTCTATATAGACATTTGATACATGTATATATCAGGTAGGTAAACCTTTCTGGATATGTACCTGAACTTGTACGTGCTTGCCTTTCATTTCAGAAGTTCTGGCTTTGACATCCCAGATTGCACTTGGACTTTCCATTTGAAATGTGCTTCTAAGGGTTGTTTTTTTTAAAGTCTTAGTTGTGATTTGGCTGTCCGAAGATCTGCACATGTCCAAATCATGGAGATGTCCCCGTGTGGGGACGTCCAAGTAGGCAGGGTACATAAACCTCATCCACATTTAGACATGCTCCAATAGGCATCAGGAAAGTGTTTGTTATGTCCGTAAAAGATTCAGGAGGGGGAGAGAAGATGGAGAGTTAAGTAACTATCACAAGAAGCAGCATTGGGATTTGCAGGACTGGCTTAATAGGTGAGCCAGTGGGGCACTAGCTCAGGGCGCACCACAACAGGGGTGAAGGAAGCCTTCCTCACTGGCTCACTTTCACCCTGCTCCCTGTCTCCCTAGCCATAGCATTAACACAGCTACAGAAGCATCTGCTTTTGATTCCACGGTTGTGTTAATGCTCAGTACAGCCCTGGAAGCAAAAGCCAATGTTCCCCCAGTTGTACAGAGTATTAATACTGCCATGGGAGTAAAAGTCAATGCTCCCTGGGCTGTACTGAGCATCAATACAACTGTGGAAGCAAAAGCAAATGCTCCTGTGGTTGCACTAATATTTGATAGAGCCAGGGGGAGCATTGGCTTTTGCTTCTGCAGCTGTTTTAATATTTAGTACATCTGTGGGAGCAAAAAAAAAATGTTCCCACAACTGTGCTGCTGCAAGGAGAGGGGAGGGATGACTGATACTGGGGCTGTGGGGAGGGGGCAGTAACTAGGCAAGGAGGCTGGAAATGGGCTGATACTCTGAGGAGGCTTGGACTGGTGCCAAAGGGACTGGCAATAGCTGATATTGGGCTGGGGTGACTGGAAATGCACTGATACAGGGGCTGGGAGGTCTGACTGAGACCATCAATGGTCTGATAATGGGAATGGGGGCTGTGATTAGAAATGGGCTGATACTGGGGCTGAGGACTGGTACTGGAAATGGACTGATATTGGGGCTGAGGGACTAGAAATGGGCTGATACAGGGGCTGGGATGGTCTGATTGATACTGGCAATGGTCTGATACTGGGAATGGGGGGCTTGGACTGGAAATGGGCTGATACAGGGGCATGAAGGATGACCGATACTGGTGATTTGGTGATATTGAGAATGGGGGCTGGGCATGGAAAAGGGCTGATACAGAGGTTGGGCGTTTTGAAATGGGTTGATATTGGAGTTAGGGGGGACTAAAGATGGGATGATATGGGGGCTGTGGGGTCAACTGATACTGGTGATGTGCTTATATTGGGAAAGAGGGCTGGGACTGGAAATAAGTCGATACAGGGTTGGGGGGCTGGAAATGGGCTGATACTGGGGCTGAGGGGGAGTAGAGATGACCTGATATGGGGGCTGGGGGGCTGACTGATACTGGTTATGTGATGATACTGGGAATGGGAGCTGTGACTGGAAATGGGCTGATACTGTGGCTAGGGGCACTGGAAATAAGCCAATAAAGGGGCTGGGAGGATGACTGATACTGATGATGAGTTGTGCGATGCTTCCGCTTGGGCCCAAGAGCTTACAAGCAGGAAACAGCCTTATGTTGTCCACTTTTGAATAAAGCTTCCCTTGTTGTCACCAGAGGTATGCTGGGACTTGTAGTTAGTTTTTTCTTTAAGGACAAATTGTAGTTGTGAGTCGGTGGTTCAAGGCAGCAAGAAAATTTATTTTGTGGGGATTTCCAGGGCATTTAAGCTCAATAAACAAACAAGGCAAAAAGGATGCTTCTCCAACATAAAGGATAAATCAGGTAACAGGGAATGATGTAACAAAAACCTCTTTTCACTGTTCAGCTGTTCTTATTCCCACAAGCTTACACCGAGGACTGCCTCGTGTGGTCATTCAACAGAAATACAGATAAACTTGCAACAGCTGTGATTTTCTTTTCTCAAAGCAAACTTCTTCTAAGCACTGCTTCTTAGCTTCAGAAGGCAATTAAGCATAGTAAAACACAGTATTAGCTTTCCTTAATTCTAAGCAGATACTGTACTTATTCTCTATATTGTTTCACAGTCTCTCAGCTAAGTTCAATAATGCAGATTCTTCTTTTAAACACAAAGAGCAATCCATTGGTACAGGTTCACACTCAGAGCTTGGCAAACAGGAATCTATTTGCATTCCTTCTATGGCATCAGGATATAAGGTATCTCTATCAAAGTTACAAACTCTCCTAGACTTTCTCTCCTTTAGAAATTCCTGGAACTGATTCCACAGTAATTCAGCTTGTAAAGGCACAGTGCTATTAGGGGAGTGAACCTTTCCCTCATCAAACAACTCTCTCAGTGCTTCTAGCTTTGAGACTCAGCTGTTCTGCTTTTATCAGGGCTATGACTCTTCCCATACGTAAAACCTTCCACCCACCTCTTAGCAGTAGACGGTGAGGGTTCTGCTTCCTGGTCCTTAGCAATAGCAAACTGTTTCTCTGTTGATTTCTCAGCTCTGAAACTGCTGGCTTTACCTTGGGGATGGTTCCTCAGACAAGCGCTGATTTCTTTCTCCCTGGGATCCTCCAGGCTCTGAAATTTAGCCTCCTTATGTCCTTCTCCAGTCCCTCTTAGGTATCTGCTTTCCTGGGAGTTTTCTTCTTTCTTTCTCCTCCAGCTATGCTCAGCCTTGCTCTCTCTGTTGTCCTTTGCCTTCCTCCTTCCTTCCTCTTTCTGCTCTGCTCGTGGTTTTAAGAACCATTGGCTGCTAGGCACTCCCTGTTCTCTGCACCTGTGTGACCAATCATCAGGCAAGCTTCACCCCTGAGCTAGGGCGTGGCCTGACCTTAGCAGGGAGCTGGGTTTTTTTCTGATCTGGCTTGCAAGTCTTATGCACACGTGAACTGTCATTCATTTCAAAGGGGAAACTAGGATTTTCTTCCACTTCCATGTCTTCCTGGGAGCTTTCATCACTACAGTTGATACTTGGAATGGGGGCTAGGATTGGAAATGGGCTGATATAGGGACTGGGGATCTGGAAATGGGCTGTTACTGGGGCTGGAGAGACTAGAAATGGGCTGAATCAGGGACAGGGGACTGATTGGTACTGGTGATATACTTATACTGGGAATGAGGGATGGAACTGGAAATGGACTGATACAGGGACTGGAGGCTGACTGATAATGATGATGGGCTGATACTCGGAATGGGGCTGTGACTGGAGCCAATATTGGGGCTAGGGGGACTGAAAATGGGCTGATACAAAGGCTGGGAGACTGACTGATACTGGTGATGGGCTGATACTGGAAATTGGGCTGGGAATGGAAATGGACTGATACAGGGGTGGGGGGGCTGGTAAGGGGCTGATACTGGGGCTGAGGGGACTAGAGATGGGCTGATATGGCGCTAGGGAGCTGACTGATACTGGTGATGTGCTTCTACTGGGAATCAGGGCTGGGACTGGAAATGGGCCTCATACAGGGGCTGTGGGCTGACTGATACTGGTGATGGGCTGATACTGGGAATGGGGGCTGGGACTGGGAATGGACTGATACAGGACTGGGAGCTGGTACTGGAAATGGGCTTATATTAGGGACTGGAAATGGGCTACAAGGTCCTGGGAACTGGGACTGGAAGGGAGCTAAATCTAGGGCTGGGGTCCTGAGATTGAATGGGGGCTAATGCTGGCAAATGCTAGAATCAGAGTAGGAAAAAGAGGGAGATGCTGGGGAAGTGAGAAGGGAGAGGAGATATTGTGAGGAGTGGCCTAGTGGTTGGGGCAAGGTACTTCAGGCCGGAAGGTCGGGGGTTCAAATCCCACTAGAGGACAGCAACCTTGGGCCGGAAGGACTGGGGTTTCTAGTCCCACAGGTGCTCCTTGTGGTCTTGGGCAAGCCACTTAACCCTCCATAGCCCATGTTCCCTGTAAAATAGTTATCTCCAAGTTATAATGCCCTGTTCAATGTAATTTCAGTTTGTTCAATGTAAACCGCCTTGATATCATGAAAGGCGGTATATAAGAAATGTTAAATAATAAATAATAATAAGAAGCAAAATCAACCAAGGGAAGGTTGAAAGGGAGAGGTATAAGAACATATTTTATTTATTTATTTATTGTTTTTCTATACCGCACTATTTTTCATCAGCGCGGTTCACAGATAACAAGAATTGCGCAATGCAGAACAGTCTAACATTGAACTTACAATAAACAGGGAATTTAAACGTGGTGAACAGGTGAACTATATACACTATATACAGATTAGTATACTTTCCAAGGAGGAAAGACAAGGTTAATGGATATTGGAGAAGAAATTTAATGGATGGTTATTGGAGAAGGGGAGTAGGAGGCATGAGGGCAGGTACTAGGGACATAGAATGTGGGAAAGAAGGGACTCTGACAGGTGGAGACTAAGATTGTGTAAGAAAACAGAAGATTCTAAGATAGGCATTTTGAGTGGGGATCCGGGGCTTGGGTGGGACTGTGAGTGGGAACTTGGAGTTGTTTGGGGGGATAGTGGGGACTAAGAAATTGACCAGAGATTAAGAAGACAGAGGGGCACAAGGTGATTTGATGAGCGGTATGAGGAGGGCTATGAGACCAACTGCATAAATAATGGGAGGGTAGAAAGTCTAAAGAACCTGAAGGGTTTGGGGAGAGGTTGGAGGCAGTTGTAAAAGACATGGAGTAAATGACAACCACAGGAAAGGGCAAGTCTTCCTTGAAGTAGGTAAAAGAGGGTAGAGATGGGAAAAGTGAGTCAATGGAAGCCTGGATGGGCCTGGAGGTAGAGAGAACATAAGTGATGGTGAACGCGCTGGGGCTGGTAAAGTGATGAAAAGCAGAAGATGGTAAATGAGACTGGGGAGGAGATGAATACAGAAGGAGGAAATAGCGGACTAGAAAGTGGGTGAAAGATTGGGGGGTGGTAGGGGGCTGGCAAAGGAATAAGACAGATGTGAAATGGAAGGACTAAGGAAGTAAGATTAGGAAATGGAAAGCTAGTAAGTAGGTGAACAGTGAAAAGAAGAAGACTGAAGATTGTAGGAAGGAGAAAGAGGAATGGAATGAAGCTATAGTTATGTAAAAGGAAAAAATAGAAGGATCAATGTTAGAGACAGATATAGCAAAGGGAAGGACAAAGACAGGGAGTGTGAAGAAACAGAAAATAGAAATGGGACCTTGGAAAAGGACTTAGAAGAAAACCAACAAGAGGAAGTAGAAAAGGGAGACTGGGACCAACCCAACTGAAAAAATAAGATGATCAGACAAGAAAGGTACAAAAGAGCGTCAGTTTTTAGAGAATATAATACTGTATGCTAGCTTTGAAAATGTGCATTTTTATAGTTCATTATAGGAAGCAATGCATTTCTGTTTCTCTTTCTTCTATGTTTCACAGCTTTGTATCTGTTTTTGGAATTCTCCATTTCAATTTTTATCTTTTGTAGTTTCTTTTTCTTTAAATGGGATGATCTCTTTTTTCCATGTGCAGCTGAGCTAAGGGATTCTGTTAACATGTAGCTTCTCTCTAGGAATCTCTAACAGTTCAGCTTGTTCTCTTTTCCAACTGGGAGGTACTGGTGTTCTAGAATATTTGCAGTGCTGATTTTCCATAGGTAGGGTTGGTTTAATTTGAGTTCTTGATGTTAGTGTCGAGTGTCCGTTTGCAAGGTTTTGTGTTTTGATGCGTGGAGCCCGATTCAGCAAGGAGCACATCGGGGCCATCTGGACAGTCCCGAGAAGGACCGGCCCATTATTTATTTATTTAGACAGTTTTGTATACCACCTTATCCTTCAATCAAAGTGGTCACAACACAATTGGGGAATACTTAACACAAGGGGACCCCATTAGGACCCGATTCTGCATCGTGGGAGCAAGATGCACCCGTGGGTGTAGGATCAGGGCTGGAGACAGCCCGGCATGCCCCTGCAGTCTGCTGGGCAGACATCCTCACTGCATCCCAGCCAGCCCACCACATTGCTGTCCCCCTTTACCCTGCCACCTGACCCCCATCAGGGCCAGTTAGGGTCTAGATTGGGCAGTGGGGACTCACTGTGCCTGCCGCTGATGCTGCCTGGGGGCTGGTTGGTCGATCTGGGGGAGCGGCCAGCGCTTATTCCACCTCCGAGATAGAATAATCTGCCCACCCCCCCCCCCCAGTGCCCCCAGGATGTACGCGGCCATGACCGGAATTGGCCCTGTACATCCGGGTGCTGATCCCACCCACACTCCTCCCACTCTCCGACACCGTGACGCCCCTGTCCCCCATAGCACGACAGCAGCTTTGTGCATACAGGAAGGACGGAGACAAAATATGGTGAAGGTGGATAGCAGGTTTGCACGAACCGGTGGGACGTGCAGTCCCGCTATCTGCTTTACAGAATTGGGGCCTCAATGTCTAGCTGTGGAGGGAGTTAGTGGTGTTGTCACTGATATAAGATTAGAATTTGAACAGAATTTTTTTGTATGTTGATTGGTTGATACTAGAAATGGGGGCTAGTTCTGCTCTGCATCTGTTGTTGAGAGAGTTTTTTTGGTTAGTCTGAAAGTGTTCCATGTGAATGAATAATTATGCCCTATCAGACTGATATTCAAAAGCAATTAGGCATTTGCTGGCAAATGCATAATTATCCTAACTGTGCATTTCCAAAAAAAAATTGTAGATAATATCAGCTAGATATTATCTGTATACTTGTGGGGCATGTTAGGGGAGGAGCAATATTGAGTCATTATTCAGGTAACTTACACGTTTAGTTTAGGCTAGGCCTAATATTCCACAGACCTAAACAGATAATGCACCATTACTCTCTGTATATGCAGCACACTATCTATATGGATAGTAACACAGAATACAGAGATTAAATTAAATGGGAGGGTGGCATTAAATGAGTCAGTGGGCTGAAAATGTACCCCTGTTTGCACAGCTTGCACTGCAAGAGCGGACCCCGGGTGGGAGGGGGAAAGGTGCAAAAGCAAAAATTGTCTCAGGGTACTACAATCCCTTTAGCTAGCCCTGGGGATTTGAACCTTAGCCCTAACCCACTACTCTAACCATTAGGCTATTAGATATCCTGGTTCTGATATACTATTCTGAGGCGTCTATGTCGACATCCCCATTTACGTTCATATTGAGCACGTCTATGTTTGTAAAATTATGCCTGAACTTGGACATGCCTGCTTTTTTTTTAGATGTTCTGGCTCAGACATCCTGGATTAAACTTGGACGTCATTTGTAAAATGTGCCTTTAAAGCCCCAGTTTGCAATGGTTGCTTACCAACATCATCAGTATGTAAGAAACCAACTCACAGATGCAACTGCCTTCAAAACTCCAATTTCCTTCCTCCACACATAAAACAATTCATTATATGCAGCTAAGCTACAAGATACCACCCCATTTGCTCTGACCCACAAAAGAGGAATAAACATTTTAAAGCTCTAACACAGGGGTCCCCAAACTTTTTTTTTTACTGTTGACCCCTTCAAGGAATCCCTGACCTTCTATCGACCCCTCCATTCTTTTAATTAATAAAACTCCATGCAAGTTATCATTAAAAGATGTTTATGTCACCTTATAAAAATATATAAAATAACAACATATTATCATTAATTAAATAAACTGAATAAGCCTCTTTAGTACTCGCCTGGCATCGTTAATGGAAGGGATGCAGTCGATATCTCTGACAAGAGCACTAATATTTGGTTGTAGATTGGAGAGCTTTAGTCTTAATTCACCACGTTCTTCTATGTTCAATTTGTTCCTCTACTTTGTTAGGACCTAAAACCAGATTCAACCATATAGCAACTTATTTATTTATTTATTTGCATTCTCTTATATACCGCGCTATTCTGCATCAGTGCAGTTTACATTGAACCAACTGAAATTACATTGAACAGGGCATTATAACTTGGAGATAACTATTTTACAGGGAACATGGGCTATGGAGGGTTAAGTGGCTTGCCCAAGACCACAAGGAGCACCTGTGGGACTAGAAACCCCAATCCTTCCAGCCCAAGGTTGCTGTCCTCTAGTGGAATTTGAAACCCCTGACCTTCTGGCCTGAAGTACCTTGCCCCAACCACTAGGCCACTTGGGAATGCAACTTGGGAATGCAACTTGGGAATGCAAGTAAAAAAGGGTTCACTGCTGTGCAAGGTGTGGGATGCTTATTGACAATATTTACATTAATCCAGAAGTTACTGAGGCTCATACTTTTGAACAATGATTAAGCTTCAAGATACACTGAGAATTCAATCAGTTCATCTTGTAAGTTAGATTCAATATTTACGTTTTCTATTTCTGAATAAAATGGCAAAATAATCCAGTCAGGTATGTGCATTTTCTCCATGTCCTCAAAGCACATCTTAAAATCTTTATTTAATTTTTCAAGCCGCTTTATGTATATATCCAAGTCATCATCAGAAAGAACATGGTCTTCATCTTCCAGTTGCCGTAGGTTCGAAAAGTACCAAAAATCTCATCGTAGCAATGAAGATTTAAACAGGTCTACAGTAGTTTGACCTGGAAGCCTAAAAGGATTTTTCGAGTTTGAATAATTGTTACATCTTTACCTGGCAAATGAGTCTGTACAACATTAAATTTGGAATATAAGTCTACCAAATAGTAAAGATGCTTCACATTCTTTCTGAACTCATCACATAGAAAGGAATCAACGTCTGTAAGAAACTCCACTGTTGAATCATACAACTCAAGTATTTGCAAGCTAACACCTCTCAAAAGCCACCTCACTTCAGTATGCAAGAATAATTCATAATTTTCATCACATAGTTTGG
Organism: Ichthyophis bannanicus; assembly: GCA_033557465.1. Lineage (NCBI taxonomy): Eukaryota > Metazoa > Chordata > Amphibia > Gymnophiona > Ichthyophiidae > Ichthyophis > Ichthyophis bannanicus. Next base: position 824,793,886 of record CM066034.1, read on the forward strand.
CAAACAATCATGAAATTAAGTGGGCGTACTTTAATTTTATTTATAGTTCTAATGCACACCTTTACATAGTAACATAGTAACATAGTAAATGACAGCAGATAAAGACCAGTATGGTCCATCTAGTCTGCCCAGTACGATGCCAATAGTAGGTACACCTGCCGCACTGTGCAGGCCCCCCCCTTCCCATGTCTTTGTCCAGGGGTGATCCCACCACTCCATGTAGGATACCCCTATTTGTTAAGGAATTAGATGGTTCAGATTATTTTGATATTTTCTTGTTGCTGTAAAGGGAACCACTGTGTCAGTCCCATGCCCTTTTGAACTCCATCACCGTATTTGCCCCCACCACTTCCATCGGGAGTGCATTCCAAGCATCCACCACCCTTTCAGTGAAAAAGGGTGGTGGATGCTTGGAATGCCTTTAGGGCATCATGCAACTCATCACTGAGATTTTTTGCAACAAGATGGTGTCTATGTAATACACAGTAAATAGTACGCACATCTGGAACCTTTCCCTTAAGAAAAGTAGGAAATCCTCAGTAACGGCCAATCATTGAAGATATGCCATCTGTGGCCACAGCAGTTATATTGCTGAGTGGAATACTGTGCTTGTTTAAATATTCCTCCAAGCTCTGAAAAATTGTTATCCCTTTTCCATCACACTTAAGATACCTTGCAAACAAACACTAGTCAATAACTTGTTTTTTAATTTGACTAAAGTATCTCACATAGGCCATACGAATGTTTGAATTACCAAAAGTTGATTCATCAAGTTGGATGGAAAACTTACAAAGCATTAGCTCAGATACCAAAGTTTTCGCACAGTGTTAGCCATCTCATCAATATGTCTTTGCACTGTATTTGCATTTAACAGTAAGCATTTCAAAACAGGACCAGAGTCCTTTTTCATAATGGTTTAAATTGCTTCTTTAATTGTTGGAATTATGATCGCCTCTGCAATAATATACAGTATTGCCCACAGTACTTCAAATGTGGTGAAACTAGAGACAGAGGCACTATCACCTCCTTTTTTCTGCTGGCTATTCCTGTCCCTAGGCACACAAGCATCCTTCTGGTTTTCACCATCGCCAGCTTTTAGTAAGTTTTCTTTCCCTCTCATCCACCCCAGACATAATATTAGCCCTATAGACTCTCAAACCTATTAAAGGGAAAGAGGTGGTCAAATTTACTTTCAGGTTCAGCTGGTTATCCTCATCAGGGATAGATTAACTAAGGCCCTGAAATTAAATAATCTTGAGGCAAATCAAGTCCCTTAAACTTGTGGAGAAAGGGGTCCATCCAGCTCGTCCTGGCATCCAAAATCTGGATGGGCCAGATTTGCACCCGATTCTGATCCCACAGAAGCTAGATGGCCCCACAGGATCAGAATTGGGTGCAAAGGGGTTGGATTGCACCCGATTCAGGCCCTTTGGATGCTCCATTGCATCCCAGTCCACCTCTCCATGGCTCCTGTATGGATCCTGGTGCCATGGCGTCCCATCATCATGACACCAGGATGCCATGCAGTAGCAGCACTCTCTCCTGGGACCAGAATAGCTTGTTTTCCTCACCAACCGATCACCGAACAAGCCTGCTGAGGCCGGGGTTGGGCTGCAGGGAATCTCCTGTGCCCTCCCTACCTTTCAGGGAGGGTGCCCCACCACAGATTGCTGCACTCAGGGTGACTTATTCAACCCCGAGGTGTCACCCATTCATTTCATCCAGCATGGACTTCAGGGCCACTACCGGTATCAGTCCTGTATGTCTGGGGTCTGGTTCCTGCTTCCATCCCACCCTTTCTCTTCCCCCTGCCCTCTTACTCCCGCCTCCATCCAGAGCTCTTGAAACAGCGACCCTGAACATACGTGGAGCTCTGGACTGGGAATCGGGTCCCGATGAATAGCAGGGGTTGGACGTCCACCCCGGACATTCGACTCCGCTATTCGGGACTCTGCATGCCACACATTAGGTATAGCTGTATTAGTACAAGTATCCCTAGCAATTTTAAGAAAGTAAACAACTTAAAAAGCTAAACAAAACCTTAAACCTAAGATGCAGACAAGAGTCCAGCAGCAAGATGGGGACTATCCAGTCTTTTGTATTGAGTATCACATAAATTATTTTCTCCCAATTGGTGAGGGGTCTTATGTGTGCACTAGGTGCAAGGAACTCTTTGCTCTCTGGGAACGAGTCCAATCTCTGGAGGCCAGAGTAGCAGACTTGGAGGACCTAAGGAAGACAAAGAGGTACATAGAGGAGACTTACAAGGATGTAGTTCTGAATCCCTCCTCTGTCTGGTAGCCCCTCTATTGCCATGGAGGAGAGAGGTCATGTGAAAGGAGAGCATCACTCTGGTATGGCAGTAAGTGATCCTGAAGCACGGACCTAGGCAATATAAAACCCTCTCTCACTGAGGAGGTTTCTTGAGGGACATACCCATGAGGGAAAGGTAATGACAGCCATTATAGTTGGTGATTCAATCATTAGGCATGTAGATACACTATAGCTGGGTGTCTGGTGGGCATGAGGGCCATCTGGTAACATGCTTCCTGGTGCAAAGGTAGCGGACCTCATGTGCCACCAAGACAATGTTTTAAAAAGTGCTGGGGAGGCATCTGCTGTCTTGGTACATGTTGGTACCAATGGCATAGGACAGTGTGGGAGGGAGGTACTAGAGGCCAAATTTAGGCTTTTAGGTAGGAAGTTGATATCCAGAACTTCCATGGTAGCATTCTCTGTAATGCTTCCCGTTACACGTGCAGGACCCAAAAGGCAGGCAGAGCTCTGGAGTCTCAATGAGTGGATGAGATAATAATGCAAGGAAGAGGGTTTTGGATTTGTTAGGAACTGGGGAACATTCTGTGGGAAGGAAGGGGCTTTTCCAAAAGGATGGGCTCCAGCTTAAGCAGGATGGAGCCAGGCTGCTGGCGTTAACCTTTTGAAAGGACATAGAGCAGCTTTTAAACTAGATAATAAGAGAAAGCCAATACTCCCCCAATAGCTCCTGTTGGGTGCACCCCTAAACAAAGACATGGGAAGGGGTGCACCTACTCCTTAAAGACATGGGAAGGGGTGCACCTACTCCTGCCATATTGCTGGGCAGACTAGATGGACCATACTGGTCTTTATCTGCCGTCATTTACAATGTTACTATATGTTCGAAATGGATGAATCCTTGAAGGATGCTAACAAAAGATGGAAGTTAGGGCATCCTGACAGAGAGGTTCCAATAAAGATAAATGTAACCTAAATGTCCTTAAGTACAGAGCTGAAAGATTCCAAATTACCCCTATCAACTGATAACCAGATTAATATGAATAAAATACAACCTCTAAAATGTCTGTATGCAAATGCTTGAAGATTAAAAAATAAGATGGGAGAGTTATAATATATAGCACAAAATAAAAGGTTAGATATAGGAGGCTGAGCAAGCGAGACTCCAACATGGCCGCATAACATAGTAACATAGTAAATGACGTCAGATAAAGACCAGTATGGTATGCTCCATCTAGTCTGCCCAGTAATAAAAACTATCTCCTGGGGACCCAGACAGCTAATCCTGACCATCTCAGTGGAAAGCTACCTCCTTTACCTGCAAAGTTGGCCCACAGTCAGTGTGTATGTCTGATAGTAAGCAAACCCATTTGGAATTCACGAACCCCCTGACATCGGGCATGAAAAGATCCAAAACAGATACACTCTCCCCGCAAAAAATGGCACTGCAACAAGAAGTGTCTGAGAACATGCAGGAGATCTTAAAAGAGGTTCGGGCGATTCGCACTCATGTAGACTCCAACGGAGATTCTTTAACTGAAATGCAATCAGACTTGAAAGACCTGCGATCGCAAATTCAAACTCTATCCCTTAGAATGGACAAAGAGGAAAGCATCGGTAGCCGCATGTGAAGAACATTGCACTCAGCATGCAAAGGTATCTTGCAAACTGGAAATCCTTGAAAGAAGTATAGAAGATATGAACAATAGAGCTAGGCGCAATAATATTCACATCATTGGGCTAATGAAAGGCTCTGAAGGGGGTGACCCTATTTGATTTTTAGAAGCCCTGATACCGAAGCTCTTGAAAATAGAATTTTCGCAGCCGCCGGAGATTGAAAGGGCGCACCAAATACTTTCCTCACCTAACTTGCAAAGCAACAGGCCGCGCCCGATGATCCTATGCGTGCTGCGACATCAACATGCAGTCTGAATACTGGCAGCGGCCAAGGCAGGTCAATCCTTTCAGTATGAAGGGCAGAAAATTACCTTTTACTCCAATTACAGCAAGCCTACTGTTGAAAAGAGAAAGCAATCTCTTGCCTTAAGACCGAGACTACAACACCTCCAGGCAAGGTATGGACTTTTCATTCCAGCGAGATTTAAAGTTACTCTAAACATTGCAACTAAAATGTTTGAGGATCCAGTGGCACTTAGGCAGTTCATCGAGGATCAGGAGGCCTTATTGATGCATCAAAATTAGACCTCACATCGATCCGTTCAGCCACACCTGCATAGAGCGGTTGATCAGACCGTCAGGCAAACAAACCCGGTAGGGTTTAATTCCAGACGACTTACTAGATTATGCCTAGAAAGTATACTTCAGTACGCGCAGGAGATTTGTTTATAAGCCAGTATGCTGCTGGGTTTAAATATCATCAAAGCGGTCTTGTCCACTTGGGCCTACCGCCTATTCAAGCAATCTTCTGATCGGCATAGTACAGCTTTTGTGAAGCCGTTAAACCTGTGGCCCACCTTGGGACATATCATGTAAGCTCCAGCTATAATTCAGAGGAAGGGGCGCACACAGGATACCAGCAAGACTGCTTTAAGCATTGGCAAAGGTCTTTCTCTCTTCCTGAATGTCCTAACTTTGTCTCTTTTCAATATCTTGTATGATTAGATGTGGGTTATGCTAATTAGCCATGTCTTTTTGGCTTAAATGCTATAACGGACCCAGGCTGCACCATGTGAAATGTTTAGGATGCCTCACCCATATCGCTGTTCAGGGTTAAGGGGGTTATGTACTGGTTCTCTGGGGAAGACTGATGGAGGTTCTACTATATATTATGATAAAGGTTCTGTTATATGCTATATTTTGCAGGCATTAATCTGTATGAGAGGTAATGGCTAACGGGCTAAAGATATTATCTCTAAATGTAAAGGGCATTAAGACCCCAACTAAAAGAAAGAAGATACTAACATGCTGTAGGAGGCAAAATGCTGATGTAATCTTATTACAGGAAACACACCTCACGATGCAGGAGACTAGTAAATTTGAAGACAAGCAGTTTATGATAATTGGATCCTCCCCGGCAGATCATAAGAAAAATGGTGTGGCAACCTTAATGAGGAAATCATTGGGAGTTACGATTGAAAGTGCTAGCAAAGACACCTCCGGAAGGTGGGCCAAATCCCTAGTTAAGGTTGGGGGAGTGAATCTCCTATTTTTAAATATATATGGCCCTAATAGTGATGACCCTGCATTCTTCGGTACGATATCCGGCATGCTGCAAATGGAGAGTCCAGTCCCAATTATCCTGGGCGGGGATTTCAACTTGGTTAGTGATCCCTATAATAGATCGTAATCCTGGGAGAGTGGAAAGGCCTTCCCGAGCAGGCATAGCTCTCATTGCCCTGATAGAGGCAAGTGGCTTGGTGGATATTTGGAGACTGCTCCACCCTGTGGAAAAAGATTACACCTATTTCCCCCCCCCCCCCCAGCATAAATCTTTGTCCCGTATTGACTTTTTAAAATATCTAAGTCCCTCATTACAAATGACTGTGAGGCGGATATCAAGGGAATAAGCATCTCAGACCATGCAGCTATCATATTAAGAGTTGTCCCTCCTGAGCTTGAGAGGCCTAACCCGACTTGGTCCTTCAATAGAGCATGGTTAGCCGAACCCTCTTTTCAAGCCGAAATGAAGGCTTCTATCAGATCTTACTTTAATATTAATAAATTAGGCGACTCTGCAAGTTGGGCGTGGTGGGAGGCCTTTAAGGCTACAATCCGAGCTACAATTACTAGCTATTCGATTAGAGAGAACAAAAAGAGAAAAGCCCAACTAGCAGCCTTAGATTGCCAAATTAAAGCCGGGGAAAGGCTATGGATTAAACAACCTGATCCAAGCATACTGGTCAGGCTACAGGCTACAGCGTTTAAGATTTCAATATAATGAAATGTTGAGTGCCGAAGACGAACAAGTATTGCTGAAACAATCAGCTAGATTCCATGTCGAGCAGAATAAAGCCAGTAAGTGCCTGGCTAATGCATGAGAGGGAAGAAAGAAAAAACGAAAATCGTCTCCATTCTGGATGACAGCCAAATGAGACAAACTAATAATGAGCAAATCTTGGAAGAATTTTCCAAATACTATGACAATTTATACTCCTCAGACTTGAAAACAGATCCGACCGCCTTCTCAAAATTTGTGGGTGACTTAACCCATCCCAAATTGGAGTCACAACAACCCAAGAGCCTGGGTAAGCCCCTTTCAAGCAAAGAACTATGTATGGCTATTAACTCTATGGCCAGGGGCAAAGCCACAAGCCCAGATGGAATCCCTGCCAAATTTTATGAAGTGTTCTGTGAGGAGCTGCTCCCATATCTGCTGCTATATTATGGAGAATTAGTGGAAGGGCAGGGTCACACAGGTAACTTCTAAGAAGTCACAATAGTAGTCTTGGAAAAACTAGGTAAAGATCCCAGCTATGTTACAAACTATAGACCAATATCTTTGGTAAATGCTGACTTTAAGATATATGCGAGTATCTTAGCAACAAGGCTTGCTAAAGTTATTGGGGACTTAATACACCCGGATGAATGCGGCTTTGTGCCAGGGAGGTCAACCACAGACAATGCCCGGCTGTTATGTAATTTAATAGAAAAGGCTTCAGTAAGTCACTCTCCCTATGTTGGCCTCTCTCTCGAGGCTGAGAAAGCGTTCGACAGGCTCGAATAGTCTTTCCTCTTTTTTGTCCTGAAGTGGTTTGGTCTCGGTGAGGATTTTATAAACATGGTAAAGGTGTTGTACTCAAGAACCAGCACTCGCATATTCGCCAATGGAATTCTTTCCCTTCATTTTCGCTTCATAGGGGTACGCGGCAAGGATGCCCCCTTTCAGTGGTATCACCAAGCCCTTCTTTTAAAGCAAGGAGCGTTGTGGGTGGACTCGGGGGGTCATGGCCAAAGACCAATGTGTCTCAAAGTGGAGGCTCAGGTAGCAGCTCCTTATCCCTTGATGCACTTATTGGGAATGAAATTCCCGGACTGGTCCACTGCAGGGAGAGTAATTTTGGCCACACAAGATGCGTATTTAAAACTAGTTCAGGTGGTGGGCAAAGATAGTCTCCCTTCAAAGCAGACTCCGCTCTGGTGGAACCCAATTTTCAAAATTAAGAGTCAAAAATTTGCAGGGCAAAAGTGGCAAGACTGTGGCATCTGGACATTAGGGCATCTAATGGATGAAAATGGTTGGAAGGATTTCACCTCCCTGCAGGCGGAGATCTCCCTTCCTGGGACAAGCTACTTCCAATGGATGCAACTCAGACACAGCTTAGCCACGTAGAATACAAAATTAGTTGATCTGGTAACAGAGGGGATATCATTTAAAATGATAAAAGAGTCAATAGGGCAGAAAGGTGCTATGTCTAAGTTATATGATTTAATCAGAGATCACGCTCCGCACTGTCTAGTGGGCTTTCAAAGGCCTGGGAGTCTGACCTGTCAGATCCGGTACAGCCTAATTGTTGGAAGCTGTTGTGGGGCCCCATAACAAGGACCTCTAGGTCAGCTGCAATTACCCAATCAATGTATTTCTTTCTACACAGGGCCTATATTACACCTGTAAAAATATTCAAATGGGTTAAACTGTCTTCAGGTAATTGCTGGTCCTGTCAGAAGGAGGTTGGCACTTTTATGCACATGTTTTTTGATTGCTCTTTGGTCCAAAGGTTTTGGAAGCATATATGGGTTAGAATTCAGAAAATTTTAAATATTTCTACCAGTATCTCTATGAATACAATTACATTAAGATCCTTAGAGTCCTACTTAGATATATCCAAGAGGAAAGCCTTTTTGTTGAATTTCATGATAGCTATTGCACTAAAACTTATATTATCAAATTGGAAAAACTTTTAGGCACTGAATTCGGAATGTTGATGGAATTTGGTATGTTGCTATTCCAAGCTGGAGAGATTATATAGTAAACTGCACCATCCCAGTAAAGCTGATTTAAATATTGAGGGCACCCTTGGACCAATACTGTGCCCGATCTTCCATACATTGAGGGGTCACTTCTTATTTTATCCTATTTTTTTTTCAAAATCTGTTAATTAGTATCATATAGTACAACAACAAACAACATTTATCCTATTTTAATTTTTTGTACGTTGCTCTCGGAAGGATAAATACCCCATGAGTGACAGTCTCCAAATGGTGGACCTAGGAATTTACTAGTGACCTATCAGCTCCTCAGAGAACCAGGGTGGGAGGGGGGAGGGGGGATAGGGGATTACATATGCATTTATCTGTAACTATTCATGATTACAATTGTTTGTATGTTATTGTTATTGTTAAAATTCTGAAAATAAAAGTATTTATAAATTAAAAAACAGGTTAGATATAATTGGCATCTCAGAGACCTGATGGAAGGAGGACAAACAATGAGACACTGTGATACTGGATACAAGCTATATCACAATGATAGGGTAGATCAAATTGGTGGAGAGATTGCGCTCTATGTTAGAGAGAGCATTGAGTTACACTGGATTAAAGTTTTGCAGGAAACAAAATACATTGTAGATAACCAGGGACAGCGGATGCGGTGTCCCCTTCAACCCGATACCCCCCCTTCACCCCCCACCGCCATATAATAACCACACTACAACAAGGATGGGAATTCAACTGGTTGCAGCTTTATTGATATCACAACTTTATCCAACAACATTTTTAACATCCCCTCATAGCCATCCCATCCGCGGAACCGGGCCTCACCTGCCATATGATTAGCAAGGTGACTTCCTTCTCGCTTCCCCCACGGACAGGCCCACGGCTAACTTCAATACTCACCCCTTCTTCCGGCTTCGCCATATTATTAGCAAAAGCCCCCCAGGGGTTATCCGGGTCAGGGGAACCCCACCCACGCCCTAGGTATTGCCCAATGCTCTGGACCCCAGAAACCTCTGGGATCCCGCCCCCCACCCCCCCGCCAGCTGCGACACACCTACCCTTATTCCGCCAACCTCCCTAAGGGCGGACAGGTGGGATGCCGTAACGTCCTCCTTGCTGCTCTGCCAGCCCCGACTGATCCCCCGTCAGCCCGCACTCCATGAGCCTTGCCCCCTCACCGCTCATTGGCTCCTGCATCCTCCACCACAGAAGCCAATGATTTCAAAGGACGCCGTCCCGCCTTCTACTTCCCCCCCCCCCCCACTCCCTCGTGCACCAGCTTCCCTTGCCGGGGGATTACCGCTCCACTCCCCTGGTTATCCCAGGCTAGAATGGCGGCCCTGCGGCCATTTCCTTAACCAGGGACAGCGGATGTAGTGTCCCCTTCAACCTGATACCCACCCCCCCTTCACCCCCCACTGCCATATAATAACCACACTACAACAAGGATGGGAATTCAACTGGTCGCAGCTTTACTGATATCACAACTTTATCCAACAACATTTTTAACATCCCCTCATAGCCATCCCATCCGCGGAACCGGGCCTCACCCGCCATATGATTAAAAAGGTGACTTCCTTCTTGCTTCTCCCGCGGACAGGCCCACGGCTAACTTCAATACCCACCCCTTCTTTCGGCTTCGCCATATTATTAGCAAAAGCCCCCCATGTATTATCTGGGTCAGGTATTCCCAATGCTCTGGACCCCAGAAACCTCCGGGATCCCACCACCGGCTCAGGTGACGTTAGTTTCTGAGCCGCCCCCCCCCCCCCAAGCTGCGACCAGTGCACCTACGATGCACAAAATATTCCAAGGCTTCCTGCCAATCATTCAGGAGCAAGTCTAACCCTATTGGGGATAAATGTACCCCATCCTGCCGGAACAATCCCACACACTCCACCTCCACCCAGGGATGCAGGATTTGGTAACCCCCGTGCTCGCTGACCCAGTGACCAATCTGGCGATTAATTTTCATCAATCCCCGTAACCACCGCCGCTGCTCCCATCAAGACGGCCTTGGAATAATATCTGACCATACCAAAATTACATCATTAAACAATAGTAAAACTTCCCCCAAGTCCCTTTTTGCTGCTCTAACCAACTGTTTACATGTCCAGGTGCCAAAGTCATTGCCTCCCAAATGGAGCAAAATCAATGCCGGTACTCCTTTTTCTCGCCCGTGGTGCCAAAGCAAAGGCAAAAGCTGCATCCATCGCATACCGCGCTTGTCCAGCCATAAGACGGTCACCTCCTTGCTATCCAGGCTGATATTAGGCCCCACCGGCTGGCACGCTGCTCGTTGACCGGCCCAATGAACAAACGAATGGCCAATCAACCAGCAAATACACGTACTGCCACCCTCATCTGAAAGAAAAAGTCACAGTTAGCAGCAATATGGCATCCTTCTTTTAAAGACGGACATAACCTTGAAAGGCCCACGACCGCCATCGGCCTATCCGCTGTATCTCCTGCTCCCGGAACCCCGCCGCTGCCGCACTGGTCGCTGCACCAATGCGGAAGGAATGAGGCGTGAACTGCCACGGATCCACCCCCAACATGCCTAATGTCAACCGCAACACTGCTGCAAACTGATACCACATCAGAGGGTGCGCATCCGCATGCAAAAAGAGACCCCCTTCTCCCGCCGGTCGCACTATCAGGTACACTTTGAGGGCTGTTTCCGGACATGTCGAAGTCCTGCCAACTGCCCTCAAAACCACCCAAGTCCCCTTTCCCCGCTGATCCATCTTGGATCGAGCCAGCCAGATCCTGATCTCTGCCTCAAACACGCGCACGTGCTGCTGCCCCATGACTCCCCTTCTCTCCATCCTACTTGATTCTGCAATGATCTCCCCGACACGGAATGCTCCAAAGAATGCTACACAAAAAACGGACTGAAACAGGGTAGCTTCATATGGCAATGCAGCCACACGAGGCAAGGCGGCACACAACCGCACCAGTAAAGCATACATAATTGGCCGTCTGCCATCTCCCGGGGTGGGGCAGGACTTCTCCCATCCCAGCAAGAGCCTGCGGGTCAAGAACCCTCCCATCGGGATGTTCCAGCCTAACGCTCTGGCGAAGAAGGCAAACCCTGCCAGCTGCGTCCGCACTGTCGCTCTCGATGCCCCCCCACCCCCCACCTTGGCAGCAACCACATATTGCCCCAAGAGCTGATCAGACACCCATCCGGACAGGCCCCAGTGATGCCGCAAGAAGTCCATCACTCTGCCGTATCCCCGCCGATAAGCAACCCACGTAGCCGTTGATACCGAACTCCGCAGCAGAGTCATCATTTCTTGAGGCCAATTCGCCATGATCGATCTGGGACCATCGCTCCCTCGTCGTCCGCTTCTGGTGCCAGTGTCTGAAAGAGGTCCCACTTGAAACGGGAAAGAGCATCAGCAATTTGTTAGTACAACTAGGAATATGACGGGCTTTAACTGACACATTCAGATGTAAACAAGCAAGCACCAACTCCCTCATCAGCACCACCACATGGGGACAACGAGGAGCATACCTGTTCACTACACTCACCACTGCCTCATTGTCACACCACCAGACTACCTTGCGATTACGCAGCTTCTCCTGCCACACTTCCAACACTACCAACATAAGAAAAAGTTTTAGGAATGCTATATTGTCTGTTAAGCCCACCTCTCTCCACTCCAGCGGCCAGTCCCCTGCACACCACACACCCCCAAAGTAGATCTCCAAACCCCGACCCCCTGCTGCATCCGTGAATAACTGCAAGTCGAAGCTGGAAATCTCTGCCTCCATCAGCACTGCCGTTCCATTGAATTCTTCCAAAAACACCTCCCATACACCCAAATCTGCCCTCAAAGCCCTGGAAAGCCAAATATGGTGATGAGGTTTTAGCACCCCTACCGTAGCCGCTGCCAACTGCCGTAAAAACACCCGCCCCATTGGAATGACCTTGCATGCAAAATTCAAGGAGCCAATCAAAGATTGCATCTCCCTCAACGTTATCCTACTAGCTCCCAATACATTAACCACTAACACCCGAAGCCGCCAAACCTTCCCTGCTGGCAAACAAGCCACCATTGCCACCGTATCCAGCTCCACACCCAAAAACGTAATACACATAGACGAGCCCTCAGTTTTCTCTGCAGCCAATGGAACTCCCCAAGCATGGGACAATTCCACGAATCCCTCCAGTAGCTCCCGGTACTTGGCAGACCTGGCCTCGCCCACGAACAGAAAGTCATCCAGATAATGCACCACATTCGCACATCCTGTCTGATCCACCACAGCCCAGTGCATAAAGTTACTGAATTTCTCGAAATAGGCACAGGAAACCGAACAGCCCATTGGCATGCATTTATCAAAATAACTACTGCCCTCAAAACAGAACCCCAACAAATGAAATGGGTGCACTGGGAGTAACCAAAATGCTGATTCAATGTCCACTTTTGCCATCAAACAACCTGGACCGCATCGTCTCACCAAATGAGCGCCTCATCAAAGGAAGTGTAATGAACTGTGCACACCGCCCTTGGTATATGATCATTCACTCACGATCTGACCGGGGAAGATAGGTTGTGAATCAGCCTAAACTTCCCTGGCTCTTTTTTCGGTATGATTCCCAACGGGGACACCACGAAGTCCGCCAACGGCGCTTCCGCAAATGGGCCTGTGATGCGGCCCAGTTCCAATTCAACCCACAACTTCTCCTTCACAATATTAGCCCAATGCCGCACCAAGGCCGAGTTCCGAACCCTCCCAGATAACACCCGGCCCTCAACCGGTATAACAAAACCCATCTAGAACCCCCGTTCCAGCAACTCCCTGTCCCGCTTCCTGGTATAACGCGTCAGCCACGGCCGTAACGCCTCCAAACTTATGGGCGTCGGGGCAAGGCACAGCAATTCATTACTGCTTGATGCCCCCTGAGGGACTGGAGACTGGCCCTTTTTTAAGACATTTGACTGCTGCATGTCCCCCGTTACAGAGGGAACACGCGTGACAAAACTTGCAGTCTGGGAAGGGACACGATGACTTGTTGAAGCGCCAGCAGACATCTCCCGCTCCAACACTGGCCATTCGCTGCAGGGGAAGAGATCCACCTGCCCGAAATGACCGCCCTATCCCGGTCCCTACTGGTACCCCTGGCTTCGCATCACCAGCCCCTCCAGCTCCCGACCGTGTTGCCATTTGCGTTAACCATAGGTTAATATCCTGCGTCCCCCAAGACAATAACTTATTCTCCTCCATCTTATCCCGGAACTTCTCGTCACAATTAAGCCAGGCCCAGCCTTCATATGTCTGTGCCGCCTCCAAGATGGAATCTGCGTAGGCCAGCATCATCCCATAGTGCTCGGGATAGTGATGACCCCGTACAATAGCCAAACACAAAAAGGCTCTCATCCAGTTGAGGACATTACATGACACCTTTTTGACTCTCCCCGCCTTCTCGTCTTCCTTCCTCTTCTTTCTGCTCTCTCCCGACCTTTTCCTGCACTCCTACAAACGGAAAATATCTATATAGTGGCATTTTCTAATCTTCCTGCGCAACTTCCTCGAGACTCCTTCCCATAATTTGGCAATTGATGCCAAGGTGGGTGTCCCCCTGACCGTACCTGCCACTGCTGCAACACTCATGCCGCCCACCCAAACCGCTCCCTCCGTGCCAGAAGAGGCCGCAGAGGAATCGTCCGACGATGATGATGATGACTCTGAACTTCGCCATCGCCTACATGAATGCATCTTCTTTCTCCGCGCCTTTCCACCCCCATGCATACCCCATCCCTTCTGTGCCCCTTCCCCTTGTCCCACTGATATCTCACCTGCCTCCATCCTGCTGGGCTCCAGCCCCGCTGGACCGCTCCAAATTTCTTGACGTTCACCTTGACCCGGAGTCACCCTTTCAGAATCCCCTGCTGCCGCCTCCGTTCCCTTGCTCGTCCCTGCCTCTCTCCCCTCCATGCCTCCTCCTGGTTTTGACATGGCTTGCACCTGTGGAGGCAAAAGAGAAAACACAGGGGGGGGGGGGAACTGCTGGAGGCCACGGAGACTGCCATGCCCCTAGCCACTCCGTTCTGGAGGATCCTTGCCCACCCCCCCACCAGTGCTCCCAAGCTGCTGGGTAGTATCCCACTGGCAGCTCCGGCCATCCAAATTGACCTGCAGTACCCTGCCCTTCAACCCAGCCATGCCTGCACCCCCTTCCTACCCCTATTCCCTCCACCCCCCCATGGATAACCCGGCCTGCTGGAACTTAAGCCACTCCCCACTTCACAGGCCGCCCTCCCAGCTTCAATCCCGGTCCTGCGTCCCCGCGAGACTGCACTCCCCCTCACATACATCAGCCCCCCTCCCAGCCCACCACCTGCCCTGCAACCCCTCCCCTATTTACACCACCCCCCCACTCCAGTCTCCTGCCCCTACCCACCGGGGGCAATTACGCTGCCCTCCTTCATCCTCCCCTAAGCACCCCTGGTCTGCCAGCCCTCCTACCCTCCCTCCCACGGCCACCCCATGCCTGTTCTGTACATCTGGGGCGTGCCCGCCCCTCAACCCTCCCCTTCTGCCAGACCCCCTCCCCCGCATCTGCTGTCCCCTGCTAGGCATGGTTAGGCCTGCCCTAAAAACAGTTTTCTGTTTTGCTACAAAGAAGTTTTACTTGCCAAAGTCCAGCCACCGCAATCACCAGCACTGCTCCGGCCACACAATTCCTCTTCTTGCTGCCTGGTTGCTTTCGGCCCTTCATGCCACGTGCTCGAACGCCACACAGCACACCTCTGCCTGCTCAGCGTCCCCGCCACCAGTCCACTTTAAGACTGCCACGCCGCATGCTCCCCCATCCGTCTAAGGCTGCCTGTCCCTCTCGAGGCTGCAACCCGCACACTCCGCCGTCCTCTAGGCACCCCTTCTCCCATCTTCTGTGAATTGCCGGATCCGGGAAGACACCGTAATGTCCTCCTCGCTGCTCTGCCAGCCCCGACTGATCCCCCGTCAGCCCGCACTCCATGAACCTTGCCTCCTCGCCGCTCATTGGCTCCCACATTCTCCAACACCACGGGAGCCAATGATTTCAAAGGACACCGTCCCGCCTTTCACTTCCCCCCCACCCCCTCGTGTGTCAGCTTCCCTTGCCGCTCCACTCCCCTGGTTAACTTCCCATGTAAAAAGGGGAAGGCAAAAACACTGGGGGTGTACTACTGTCCATCCGGCCAGAATGAACAGATGGATGATGAAATGCTAAAAGAAATCAGGGAAGCTAACAAAAGTCACAACACAGTCAGTGATTTCAGTTACTCCAGTATCAACTAGATGAGTGCCACAGCAGGACATGCTAGGGAGATAAAGTTTCTAGATTAAATAAATGACTGCTTCTTACAGCAGCTGGTTCATGAACCGATAAGAGGGGAACCTATTTTGGACCTAGTCCTTAGTGGAACACAGGATCTGGTGCAAGAGATAAGAGTGTTGGGGCCACTTAGCAATAGTGATCATAGTATGACCACATTTGATTTAATAAATGGAAGAAGGATGGCAAGGAAATCTACAGTTCTACCTTTTAACTTTCAAAAGGGAAACTATGATTAAATGAGGAAACTAGTTAAGAAAAAACTAAAAGGAGCTGCTGTAAAGGTTAAAGATTTATATCAAACATGGGCATTGTTTAACAATACTATCTTGGAAGCCCAGACCAGATGTATTCCATGCTTTAAGAAAAGTGAAAGGAAGGCCAAAAATCTGCCAGCATGGTTTAAAGGTGAGGTCAGAGAGGCTGTTATAGCCAAAAAAGCATCCTTTGGGAAAAGGGAGCCAAATGATGAGCCGGAAACAACATAAGCACTGGCAAGTTAGATGTAAGGCACTGATTAGGCAGGCAAACAAAGAATTTGAAAAAAGCTTACCCTGAAAGCAGAAATGCAAAACCATTTTCAATCATACAATCCTACTACAAAATCCTTGATTTTGATAGTCCAATGTTTACTTTCACTTCAATTGGTGCCTTGCTGTTTAATCTTTAATGCTGATAATCCATGAAGTTGGAGTTATTGGCAACTTCATGGATAATTCATAAGAAGAACTAAAGAAACATATAAAGTGAAATGTATGAAAGGTTTTTCTTTATACTGAAGTTTTACATTTTCTTGTTGCAGGGTGGATCTTATATTTTATCATAATAGAATATGCTAAAAAGTGAAATAGTTGTAAGGGGATTAAAATGCTAGAATGTGTTATAAGGGTGAAACAAAGTGAACAAGTGCAATAGTAGAAATGATATTAAATTGTCAAGAGGTATTTGAAGGAGTTGTAAGAGTATTGTGTTAAATAACTTTTCTGAGTCCTGTTTTTCTAATGGTCATTTACATAATTGTGTTGATGCATAGTTAAATTGTACTCCTTGTCCTATGCACATACCTTATTGCCATAAATACACCGTCTTGTATGTGTGTAGCTCCTACTTTTACGAACCTAAACCCAGCATAAACCATGTCATTTTCACACACGTGAATGGCCTGTTTCAAAATTCTGACCATCGTGAAAGTACACACACTGACATAATGGAGTATACTGTGCCAGTCGGCATGTATAGGGGCAGAGGATGGATTGAGCAAATACACAGAGAGATAGTAGAAACATAGAAACATGACAGCAGAAAAAGACCATATGGCCTTTCTAGTCTGCCTTTCCATACCAACTATTATAGTCCCTTTTTTTCCCTTAGAAATCTCCTGTGTTTGTCCCTGCTTTTTTTTGAATTCAGATACTGTCCTCATCTCTACTACCCCTACTGGAAGATTATCCATGCATCTGCCTCTCTTTCCATAAAGAAATATTTTTGCATATTACTCCTGATTCTGTCTCCTTTCACCCTCATCCTGTGTGCCCTCATTGTAGAGCTTACTTTCAATTGAAAGAGGCTCTCCTCCAGTGCATTTATCCCACAGTTATTTAAACATCTCTATCATATGTCCTCTATCCCGCCTTTCCTCTAAAATGTACATATTGAGATCTTTAAGTCTGTCCCCATATGGTTTATGACAAGGACCACTGTCCATTGTCATAGCCAGCCTCTGCACAGACTCCATCCTGTTTATATCCTTTTGAAGGTGTGGTCTCCAGAATTGCACACAATACTCCAAATGAGATCGCACCAGAAACTTATACAGAGGCACTATCACCTCTTTTTTTCTGCTGGTCATTCCTCTCCCTATGCACCTAAGCATTCTTCTGGCTTTTGACGTCACCTTTTCTACCTGTTTTGCCATATCAGAAACAATCATGCCTAGATCCCGCTCTTCTTTCATGAATAGATGTTCTTCACCCCTTATACTGCACCACCCCCTTGGATTTTTGCAGGCCAAATGCATGACGGTACATTTTTTTGTGTTAAATCTCAGCTGCCAAATTCTTGACCATTCTTCAAGCTTGGCTAGATCCCTCCTCATGCTATCTACTCCTTCCTGTGTGCAGATTTTGGTATCATCTGCATTGAGGCAAAATAAAAACCAATAATTTGCAAGTTTACATTAAAAATATAGGCACTGTAGGCTTGCATTGTAGGTGTGATTTCTGCTGCATTTAGAAAGACGCATAGGCACCTATGCGGCCCATATTCAACACACGTATCTAGACAGCCAATGGGAATATCTTGACAGATTGCCCTGGCTGCTAAATATCTCCATATACCGACCTGACACTATCTGGTTAGTGCAGGGATGGTCCATTGGCAGAGCGAGGATGGCACCAACACGATTTTCAGACAGCACTTATCCAAACAACTTAGACTGCATGAAAAGCAGGTCTTCATTGCTACCCGGATAAGTGCCAGCTGAAAATTCCTCTCTGTAAATAAGCTTCAGCACCTATCTGGATAGTATCGCTCAACCCGGATATTCAGTGGCAGCTCCTATCCGGACACTACCGCTGAATACCCTGCTGATATTTAAGTGCCAAGGCTGACCTCTGTGGCATTTGAGTACTTACTTGTCCTTTTAAAGTAGATGACCTTATCAAATAACCCTCCACAAGAGCAATTTTATAACAGGGTGCCTGAGTAGGGTAGACCACACATGTTCTGCACAAAGTTACACCAGCTCCAAAACAGAAGTAAGTTCATGCATGTATGTGCTCACAGAAATTGGTTCATATGCATGTATTTTATAAAATACAGAAAGCGCTGATCCTTCCCACATCTTGCCCATTTTCCGTCTCTGGGAATGCCTATGCATGTATTTCATAAAAGCAGGTGCTATGGAACTGATTTGCAAAGCTTCATCTGAAGAGCTCATTCAGGGCTATCCAGATAATATCACTGAGAAAGATGCTCAGCGGCGCTATCTGAACAGTGCCGCTAGGTATCTCCATAGACCGCCCCAGTACTAGCCAGTTAGTGCAGGGGCAGTCTGTAGGTGGAACAAGGTGGTACAGCCACTATATGGATAATTGCAGCACTTATCAGGAGAATGGCAATTTTCAGCTGCTTATCCTGCTAAGTTGTCTGGGTAACCTGAACCGCAGAAAAAGCTGGCAAATGTTGCTACCCGGCTAACTTACTTGGATAGCTGAAAATCACCAATATGATGCACAAAGGTAGACCCGATTCTGATCCCATGGGGGCTAGATGTGCCTGCGAACGTGTAGGCCGGGCACCAATTCTGGTTGGCCTGCACACCTAACAAATCCCCAGCTACCTCAGTCAGGCTCCTGAATAGAGCCGCAGTGCCATGGTGTCCTGTCCTCTGTGGTGGAATAAGTCCCCCATTTGTATTCACGGCCCCGGACATACAGAGCCGACCTCAGAATCGGCACTGTATGTCCGGGGTCGTGGCCTGCCCATACCCCGGCCTCACTCCGCTTTAGTAACGCCTCCTCCCACCCCCTTCTAAGCCTCCCCGTACAAATGAGCAGATTGTATGGGAAGACAGTAGCCAGGGTGGCAGGGGAGCAAACAGCGGTGATGGACGTCCAATGCAGACGTCCATCCCCGCTATTCGCTGTACTGAATGACCCACTATCTGTCTCGTGTTTATCTGGATAATGGCTGCACAAACCGTATACTCAGCGGCAGCCACTATCTTGATATTGCCACTGAATATCCAGTGGACATTTAAATGCCATGGAGTTTAAATACCCAGGGCTTTGAATATTGGCCCTTCTGTTTTCTGAGTGCCTACTTTTATGCATGTATTTGCCCAGGGCTGGTTCTACCCATGAGCGACTGTGTTTTTGCACATTGCCTTGCAGCTCCTACTGACTTTTGCAATGAGGCCCTGCAGTCAGTCTCTAACCATGAACCTGCATCCCTCTGCATCCCCTCCACTGCCGCTGGTATGCACTGGGGCAGTTTTATAAGTGCTCTGCTCCATGCTGAAGTAACTTATAAAATTCCCTCCCCTAATGATTAATAACTGTTAATGGATCTGTCCTTCAGAAACGTGTCTTTTTTTTAATAAATCTAGCTAAACTGCTAGCTGAGACTATTTCATCCAGCTAAAACCTTAATTGTGTATTAATCAGAAAAAAAATACTCATATATTTTCTTATCCTCGCTTTTACCGCCTATTCCTCTAATGGTCCAATTGACACCCTCATAGGCTTCTTGTTTTGCTGCATAAAAACACAAATTACATTTCAGCTCTTGTATAAAAAGTTTAAATAAATAAACCATGCTATTTGTCCACTTATTTTTTTAATTTTGATTCTTAACATTTCTTTTGCAAGCATTACATCCAGTTTCTGACATTTCTTAAAACACATCAAGATGCCAAGATTACAGTAATTCACTCTGAAAAACTGATTGGGAAATGTTATTTGTCTAGTGAAGTTTCTACTTTTGCCTCTGATGAAAACAGACACATGTGGTCTCTTGGGACTTTACAAGCAGTAATATTACATTTCTTTTCACACATTATTATGGGTGGGAAAAAATGTTGATATAATACAAATAAATGATCAAACCCTTCAAATATTTCACATGTATTATTGTTTTTGAAATGTAGGATGAGATCACTTCTTAATACCTCTGTCTAAGAAACAGAAAGAACCTCAGTTTTATTCCTGTGTCAAATCCTTTATTTATTTATTTATTTAGCAGGGCTTATATACCAGTTTTCACTGGGTCAAAGCAGTTTGCATTGAACCAGATTCAAATTACACATAACATATTACAACTAAACTATGTGCAAAAACTATGTACAAGGAACATTATAACTATATACATGTAAACGAGTATGTCCATATGGGTAGCTGTTTTGGTGTGCACATTTCCTGAGGGTTCAGTACGTTCTTGTTTCGAAGTCTGAGTTGAAGTGTTTTGAGAATAGGAAGGTTTTGAGGTGTTTGTGGAATGTAGGGATGTCAGTGATGTTTCTTATATGGTTTTGGCTGTGTGTTCCAGAGTGAGGGTGCATATAGTTCAAAGGCTCTGTAGCAGGTTTGTTGTGAGTGCTTAGTTCTGGAGTGTGGTATGGTCAGTTTGTTCCCTAGATGGGCAAGTGGTTAGGGAGGTTACAGAGCTGGCATTCAAAGCCATTGGCGCGAGAGAGAGTCCAAGTAATTGCACAATACTGACACCTAGTACCTGAAAGGATTTAAAATTGCAGGAGTCCAGAAAGAGCTCTGGTGCATGGTCTGCAAAGGCTGGGCTACTTGAGTTAGGAAAGGGATAACAAATAGAGGGGGGAAAGACTTTGCTAGTTGCAAATAAAGGTTCATTGAAGTCTAAAGAAACAGGAGAAAACTGCCAGGTGGAAGAAATAATTGTTAAGAATGTAAGAACATAAGATATGCCATACACAATCAGACCAAAGGTCCATCAAACCCAGTATCCTGTTTCCAACAGTGGCCAACCCAGGTCAGTACCTGTACATGGATTGGCCACTGCCAGTACCCGTCAGGTTCCCAAAAAGTAGGCAGATTCCATGATGCTTATCCCAGGGGTAAGTAGTGGATTTGCCCAGTCTGCTTTAATAATGGTTTATGACTTTTCCTTCAGGAACTTGTCTAAACCTCTTTTAAAGCCAACTATACTAACAGCTTTTACTATGTTTATGTTTATTAAAACTTTATATACCACCCAATACAATTAGCATCTGGGCGGTTCACAATACATAAAATCAATTTAAAAAAATGTTAAAAGAGAGAGAGCTGCGAAAAAGAGCCAGAAAAGGAACGCCATAAAATTAAAGAAAAAAAAGGGATAGAAACAGAGAAACAGATTGGGGGATAAAGATGGGTAACAAAAGGGGAAAAGAAGGGGATGACAACAACAAAAAATAATATAAGACAGGGGTAAGGGGTATGCTGTCAGAGGCCTGGGGGGGGGGGGAGATGGGACCGGGAAAGGAAGGTTAAAGGCAGAACAGAAAAGATGGGTTTTAAGATTAGTTTTAAAGGACGGGTAGGAGGTTTCTAAGTGTAGAGGGGGGGAAGGGAGTTCCAGAGACTTGGACCAAGAAAAAAGAAGGCGGAAGACCGAGTAGATTCTAGGTGCGCTTGAGAGGGAGGGGGTAGAAACATACGGTTGGCGTGAATAGAGCGGAGAGAACGATGAGGGGTATGAAGGTGAACCAGGTTAGAAAGATATAGGGGGATACCTGAATGGATCACCCTGTGAACAAAAATAAGAATTTTGAATTGAACACGAAAGACAACAGGAAGCCAATGAAAATGTATTAACAGAGGAGTGACATGATCGAACCGTGAAGCATGGGAAAGGACACGAACAGCAGCATTTTGAACATGTTGAAGACGACAAAGTTGGGATTGGGGAAGACCAGCAAGACAAACATTACAGTAGTCAAGACGAGACATAACAAGGGATATAATGAGAGTAGTCATGGAAGAGATAGTAAGGAAAGGTCGTACGGCGCGAAGTTGTTTTAAGGAAAGGAAGGAACGTTGGACAACTGAGGAGATAT
The DNA here is from genome assembly GCA_033557465.1 of Ichthyophis bannanicus. NCBI lineage: Eukaryota > Metazoa > Chordata > Amphibia > Gymnophiona > Ichthyophiidae > Ichthyophis > Ichthyophis bannanicus. The sequence goes on from CM066034.1 coordinate 824,815,950, forward strand.
GGTCTTTAAAGGAGAGGGAGGAATCAAGAATCACACCCAAGTACCGCAAGGAAGAGACGGTGGGAATGGGAGAGGAAGAAAATAAGGGGGTGAGGGTAGGAGTGGGATTACCGAAAGTGAACCATATGGCCGAAGTTTTCGAGAGATTAATGTGAAGAAAGTTAGTTGAGAGCCAGGAGGCTACAGAAGAGAGACAAGTATTGAAGGCAGTGATATCGGGTGCAGCAGGATCAGTGTGATAGAGGAGAAAGATATCATCCGTGTAGTAATAGGCAGAAACACCGTGTTGCTGGACAAGGAGGGCAAGAGGGGCCAAGAATATATTAAAGAGAAGAGGGGCGAGAACAGAACCTTGAGGAACACCACAGGGAAGGGGTGTGGAGGGAGAGGACTCTGAGCCAGTGTGAACTGAGAAAGTGCGACTGAACAAAAAAGAGTGAAACCAACGAAGAACTAAACCGGAAAGACCCGCATCCTGAAGATGAGATAGCAAAGTGCGGTGATCAACCAGGTCGAAAGCAGCCGAGAGATCTAGAGAAACAGCAAGAGAAAGTAGACCACGATCATGAGCAGAGTGCAAGTCATTGAGGAGGGAGAGAAGAACAGATTCAGTGCTATGACCTGGACGGAAACCTGATTGACGTGGATGGAGAGTGAGAGAAACCTCGAGGTTAGAGGAGAGCTGAGAAAAGACCAATTTTTCCAAGAGCTTAGAGAGAAAAGGGAGATTGGATATAGGACGCCAGTTGGAGGGGGAAGAGGGGTCTAGAGAACTCTTTTAAGGATAGGACGGACAGTAGCATGCTTCCACGGGGAGGGAAAAGTACCAGAAGAAAGACTGGAGTTGAAAAGCGAGAGAATAAGAGGGGACAGTGCCAGAGAAGGTTCCAACAACCAGGAAGAGGGGATGGGATCGGCTGGACAAGAGGTTTTTCGAGTGGAAGTGAAAACCTTAGTGAGAGTGTCTAAGGAAATGGGCTCAAAGGTGGACCAATGATGAGAAAGGGGAGGAATGACAGGAGAGGAAGAGGTCGGAGAAGTAGGGGAGGGGGGTACTGCCAAAGGGGGAGGAGAGAGGGGAGCAGGGCAGGATGGAAAGGAGGAGCGGAGGGTTTGTACTTTAGAAACAAAGTAAGTAGCCAAAGAGGAGGGATCAGGAGTAGAGAGGGAAGATGGAGGGATAGGAGAAGAGTGTGGAGCAGAAAGAGAGCGGAGGATGGAATGTAGTTGGTGAGAGGAGTTTGAAGAGTGAGTAATGAGATCAGAGAAATAACACTGCTTGGCAGAGTGGAGAAGAGAATGGTAGTGACGGTAGGCAGAACGGAAACAAGAGAGAGTAGAAGGGTTTGGATGTTTACGCCAGAGATGCTCAGCTCGGCGAAGATACCTGCGGTGAAGAAGTAACCCAGAGTGAAACCAAGGGTGATAAGGGGATTGACGAGAGGGGCGGGAGGATTGTAAAGGAGCAATAGAATCAAGGACAGTAGAGAGAGTCGTGTACCAAGAATTAGCCTGGGAGTCAGGGGAAAGACAATGAAAATCTGGTGGAAACAGAGCGTCAGACGTAGGAAACTGAGAAAGAGTGGCAGGGGTAATACGACGAGATGGAGGGGGAGGAGAACCTAGGAAGGAGGTCGGGGAAGAGGAAGGACAATGAAGGGAAAAAAGAAGACAGAAATGATCGGTCCATGGAAGGGGAAGAGAGGATAGGGAGGAGGGGGGAGAAGAGAGAGATCCAGGAAAGATAAGTAGGTCCAAAGAGTGACCAGCAGTGTGGGTAGGGAAAGAAACAGGCTGGACAAGGGAAAGGTCAGACAAAAAAGTCAAGAAATTACGAGCCCGAGAAGTAGAGGGAGAATCCACATGGATGTTAAAATCGCCCAAGATTAAGAGGTGAGGAAAGAGAAGAGTGGCTTCTGAGATAGTGGCGAGAAGGCTATCCCAGAGCTGGGGAGACAAGGAGGGTGGAGCATAGATAAGGAGAAAGTAAAGAGGGGGGGAGAAACCAAGACAGAGAAGAAGAGACTCAGGATAATGCAAGGCAGGTGAGGAGAGTTCCTGGAAAGGGAGGGAGGAGCGATAGAGTAGTGCAGTCCCTCCACTGCTCCTGCCGCTCTGCCTACTATAGGATTACCCCAAAACAATTTAATGATGGAAGTAAAGTTGCTATGAGATACCACTGTGAAATTGCTTTCTGTGTACTGGAAAAGATGACAGGCTAGGGACATGCATGGAAAGAATTTTTAGCTTGCTTCATTTTCGGATGTTTACATTGCATTTGCTTCATTCTTTTTCAGATCTCTGGAACTCATTAGTTTTATTCAGTTCCACTGAAGTCAATGGGGGAGGAAATTATGGAATCTAACAATGACAGCTTTCTATGAAACATGTTTGAAACTTGCTGGCAGGCATCAGCAACTATGGCAACAGCATCCCAAGACACCAAGAGAGCCATGAGCTTCCTAATGTCACCTAGACCAGAGCATCCTGAGCGAGGACACCACTGAGCTAGACATCCAAGACTATGGTAGCCCTGGCCTGTGCATTGTGCAGTGTTCCTGCCACTCAGTGCATTGAGATGCTGTTGCCTCTGCTGCTAATGCCTTCTAGCAAGTTCCAAGCAAGGAAATATTTTACGTCCCCATTGGCTACATTGGAAGTCAATAGAAAGTTAAGTTGTTGTTTTTTTTTTATTGAACATTTTAAATTGTACATAATGAACAATACAGGTAATATCAGAAAAACAAGAAGAAAAACATAAGACCCAAAGGCCCAACATCACATATCTACAACTACAAGTCCACATCATGGGAGAAGAGAGACTCAAGCCATGTCAAATGAAAAAAAAAACAATATAGGAAAACAATTTTCCAGGGAAAGGAGATAAATCAGTTCTATAACCCTAAATACTAACTTGTCACCTCAGACTGGGATTTAAAAAATGAGCATGGGATCCCAAAGTTGGGGACTTCTGGAGATGGGATCCCTAAGTTTATGATCCACAAGTTCCAGGTCATCTCTGCCTTGGAGCCTCCAGCCTAGGCACCCCAAACAAGGGCAAGCCTGATAGACACCTATTACTACTACTACTAATAATAATCATTTATATAGTGCTACAAGTTGTACATAGTGCTGTGCATATAGAAAAAAAGTCCCTGCTCATCACAGCTTACAATCTAATCAAGATGAAAAAACATCACAGAACTGGGTACTAGAGTATGGCAAGATACACACAAGTAGTGGACAAGAGAATGAGGAGTATCAGGATCCAAAAGCAGCCTCAGAGAGGTGAGTCTTCAGCCTGGATGAATAGGGCCAGAGAAGGAACCCAACACACTGACTCAGGTAGTCTGTTCAAGACACCTATTCTAGGGAGGTTTATGGTCATAAAGTCTCCAAATTACTTGTCCCACAATGGACCAATAACTTACCTGGTCCAGGTAAAGCATCCTCACTCTGCTTGATCCACTGCCACTCTGAAAATGGTGGTGGTATATCTCAGATTAATGCAATCATCACTAATTGAACAACTAGGATCTGGATAAGGCTTGGCAAATGTCTCTGATAGTATATTAGAAATGGTTTCACAGAATTTCTGGCACAAGAATATGGCAAAAGAAAAATCTTTGGAGTAAATCTTTACAGCAGGAATCAATAGATTCACAAGGCAAAAAATCCAGTTAGCATTTTCCATAGATCTCCAGACCAGACAAACTTTGGAACAATCAGGAAACAGGAACAATCACCCACACTATAAGACGCAGTTACTGTAAGAGCAGGCTGGCCAGAAGTAGCCTCAATAGATATGCAATAGCTCTTCCACACGCTACCTGCTTTCTGACTCAAAGCTCACTGGTATAAGGTGTCATGAGGTGCAGCGGTCAGAGCCCATGGAGATAGGGGATTCTGAACAAAACGGAGCTAACTTTGACAGCTCGTAGATACACATGGTCAAAGGTTGCCATAGGAACTATACACAAGCTATTTCACGTGGTGTAGGGGAACGCCCAGACTCAAAGCTAGCTCATGGCTCATCAGGGGATGAGGGGCAGCTGACAAGGAGCGGAGCCAACATCACAAGCTACGCAGTTAAAAATCACTCACCTGAGAGTAGTGCAGAAGCGGCTAGAGGGAGAACTGCAAAAGAGAGAACTGCTGAAGAGAGACGTGCTGGCAGGGAGAGAAGTCCCGATAGCAGGAGAACTCCAAGCAGGGAGAGAAGCTTGAGAGGCAGGAGAGAAGGATCTCCATGCTGGTTAAAACCAATTGCTGACCAAAGGAGACTACCAGGGAGGTGCAGTGCTGAGAAACCCAGGAAGGGCTGTTTGGAAGAGCAGTGCACAGCTGACCAGTGCTTCCGAGAACCTTGCTACAGAGGAAGCGGAGGTAGTAGCTCTGAGGCCAGGCTAAGGCAAGACCAGTCACCCAGCACAAGGTACCAAGCAGGAGAAAACCATTATCCTGAAGATAATTTGGTGCCAAGGAGAAAGCTCAAACAGACACGGAGTGAAAAGCCTTCCCACGAGCAGAGCCGTGCTCAAGGGAGGAACGTTGAAGGGAGACTGCTGAAAGGTAACCTTATTCTTCCTAATAGGAGAAGCTTAGACTATAGTAGTCAGCCCTGTACTTACCAAGAATTATGTGCTCCCTCTGAGAGAGACTATAGTGATTACGGTATTTACCCATCCACCTCTAGGCTGGTGGGGGAAGGGAACTCGCAAAGCTATAGAGAGGAACTCAGCAGTCAGAACAGAAGTTTTACTCACCGGGAAACTTACCCAGATATAGAAGAGATGCAATGTGATCCATGTGAGGAGTCTAACAGTGATATTTACATGGACTGTACATATACATTATCTGATAGCATATCTTCTCTATGCTGAAGAGCTGTAGGAGCTGATTCATAAAGAAAACAGACAGGAAGAGTTTTGTGAAGGAAACTGTTTTCTTTTACCATTTTTGCCTCCATTATGAAAGCTGAAGATAAGCATATCCTTTGTTCAAATGTTTCTTTAACTTTGATACTAGACATATGGTTTTTGTGTTGCCATATTTCATTGTGTGAAAATCCAACCCTGGGAAGGGAATAAATCCTGTTCAAATCCTTATCACTCCGACTACAACTACTTTCTTTTTGCTAAAGTTGTGGAACTACAAATCCCAGAGGGCATTGCCAAGCCTCTCTACTATACTCCACAGCTATTAAAGAACTTACCCTGCTATTCCATCCATGCCTATGGCCTCTGGGGGGTGAGTGGGCGACAGAGGCCAACATATGACTGTATAGAAAGAAAGCCAGTTGGATTTTTTTATGTTCCTGAAACCTCTTTAGTGACCTGTCAGCTATGTTTTTGTCTGAGGAGCAGCCACGGCTACCTCTAATTAACAAAATTACCCTGAAGTGAAAATGTATTAAAACAAAACAAAAATGTACCAAAACAAAACAAACATGCAAATGTCATACGAAACTAAACAAAATGCCTGCACATCCTTGGTATTTACAAAGCCCCTAATACTGGAAATAGCCAGTGCATCTTAGCACATATAGTGCCTTTTATTTATTTATTTATTTTATTTCATTTGATTACTTGCTTCATCAGAAAATATTCAAAGTGAAATGTAATAAAAATACCACATAGGTCAGCTAATCTGCTGTTTCATATAACATAGGAACATAGTATATGACAGCAGATAAAGACCAGCCTGGTCCATCAAGTCTACACAGCATGGTGGCAAGAGTAGGTGTGCCTGTCATGCCGTGCAAGTCACCTCTCCCCATGCCTTTGTTTAGGGGTGGACCCACCGCTCCGTGCAGGTCACCCCTCCCCATGCCTTTGTTTAGGGGTGTACCCACCACTCTATGTAGATCACCCCTAGTTATTTAGATACACGAGATAGTTATGTTTATTTTGAATTTATCCTGTTGCTATAAAGAGATCCACTGTGTCTGTCCCATGCCATTTTGAATTCTATCACTGTATTTGCCCCCACTACTTCCATACGGAGGGCATTCAAAGCATCCATTACCCTTTCAGTGAAAATGTATTTCCTGAGTTGCCTTTCAGTTTACCCCCTTGCAGCTTCATGTTATGCCCTCTAGTATTACAGCTTCCCACCTTTAAAAAAGGTTTGTTTTTTAATTAATTCTCTTTAAGAACTTGAAGTGCTGAATCACATCCCCCTGTCCCTCCTCTCCTCCAGAATATATATATTTAGGTCGTCAAGTCTCTTCTCATACGTCTTCTGGTGCAAGCTCCAAATCATTTTGGTTGACTTCCTTTGAACTGTTTCCAGTCTTTTTGTATCCTTTGTGAGATATCCGCCCAATTCTCAAAAGCAACACACTTGACAAAACATCACCAAAATCGTACAGACCCATTTCAAGTATCCCTTTTTTGGCTAAAATAATAGAAAAAGTGGTACAAATCCAGACACAGGAATACCTAGACTCATCCTACCCACTTGAAGAGCATCAATATGGATTTAGGCCTCGCCATGGAGTCGAAACCCTTTTAACAGTTTTAACTGATGTGCTCCTGAGAGGGATTGATAATCATAAACAAGCATTTATACTCTTATTTATCGATATTTCGGCAGCATTCGATAGTGTTCATCACACTATAATGCTTAACAACCTGAAACAAATAGGCATAAATGCCACTGTACACAAATGGTTCACCTCATATTTAAATAATAGAACGCAAAATGTAAGAATAGGCAACCAAACATCCACCATATATAAACAAGAAATTGGACTCCCACAAGGCTCTGCGCTATCAGCCCTCCTGTTCAAATGCAAAGCAATGCAATGTGTGCCTTTGAGTCAGTCCTGACTCCTGGCGACCCAGAAGCTCCTGGGTTTTCTTGGCAGTGTCACCGGAAGTAGATTGCCAGGCCTTTCTTCCGAGGCAATGGAGGGTTAAGTGACTTGCCCAAGGCCACAAGGAGTGCTAGTGGGAATTGAACCCTGGTTGTTTGGTTACCAAGCCAGTGCTCTAACCACTAGGCTACTCCTCTACTCCATGTTCAATATATACATAAAACCGGTCTGCAATATTTTTAAAAAATTCAGAGTACACTATCATCTATACGCAGATGATATTATGATGTACATCCCATTCACAATCCCTAACTTACCAATAAAACTACTATCAGATTGTTTCAACGAAATCACAACTTGGCTAAAAGCTCAAAACCTCCACATTAATCATTCAAAAACAGAAGTACTAATTGTAACAAAAAACCAATCATATATCCCTCCAACCCACATAACAATACAAAACCATGACATTAAAATAAAAAATGAAATAAGATACCTAGGTGTTATCCTAGATACACATCTGACGATGAACACTCACATCAGAAACACCATAAAGAAAATCTATTTCAAACTCAAAGTCCTTAAACAACTACGCCCTTTAGTACACTTACAAGACTTCATTATATAATCCAGGCTACAATAACCCCGCACTTTGATTTTGCTAACCTAATTCTATTAGGTATAACGAAACAAAATATCAAAAGAATCCAATTAGCACAAAATGCAGCAGCTAGAATTATAATGAAAGCACACTCATTCCAGCACATAACACCAATATTAGCTTCCCTACACTGGTTGCCAATTCAAAGCAGGATAATATATAAAACTACAATAACTACATTTAAAGCCTTAAATGACATGGCTCCAATCATACTTAGCAACCTAATTAGCATGAAATCTCAAAACCCACGCACAGAAAAGGACACTCAAATAAACTAAAGACTCCTGATGATTTCATAAAAGCAAACAAATTTACTAACAATAGAACCTTTTCACACGCAGCCCCACCCATTTGGAATTCCCTCCCAGAGGACCTACGAACTATAACCGAGATTATGGAATTCTGTAAAAAACTAAAAACCTATCTATTCTCCATGCACTACTGCAACACAGATAATCCCTCAATCTACTCAGATAAAGGCTAAAAAGACACCTGTCTGAGTAATACTAAACCCAACAACTTAACATATAATACACTGATCTAAAAAACACTATGATTCAACTCTAAAGTGCCCACAAACTTGTAATTGTATATAGTTTACTGTATATAGTTTATAAGCCAGTTTTGTTTTGTCAAGTATTAACTCATTCTGTTAACCAATATATTGTTTATTGTTGCAAGATGTTCTATGTAAAACCAAGCTCTTGCTTTGTGGATTGTTGTTTTATTGTAAACCGCAACTGAACTCTGGAAGATGTGGGATATAAATGATTGTTAAATAAATAAATAAATAAATAAAAGATATGGTTTCTAAAGCTGAACGCAGCATTTCAAGTGAGGTCTCACCAGCAACTTATACAATGGCATTAGTACCTCCTCCTTTCTGCTGGTAATTCCTCTCTGTATGCAACCCAGCATCCTTCTGGCTTTGGCCTTGTCTCATTGGCCTTGTCAAATTGTTTTGCTACTTTGAGATCCTTAGAAACAATTACTCAGAGATCCTTCTCCTGGTCCATGCACACTAACCTATTGCCCCCTATCTCATACAATTCCCTTGGATTTCTGCATCCCAAGTGCATGACACTGCACTTCTTCACATTAAATTTTAACTGCAAAGCATTAGACCATTCTTCCAGCTTTTGCAGATCTTCCCTCATGTTATCCACTCCCTCAGGGGAGTTCACATTGTTGCAAATTTTCGTGTCATCTGCAAAAAGACAAATTTTTCTATTCAGTCCTTCAGCAATATCACTCACAAATATATTGAAAAGTACCGGCCCCAGGACCGATCCCTGGGACACGCCACTAATTACCTTCCTTTCAGCCAAGTGAATTCCGTTTATCATCACCTTCTGTTGTCTGTCAGTCAAGCAATTTCTGATCCAGTTCACCACCTTTGGACACATCCCCAGGCTGGTCAGTTTATTGATAAACCTCCTATGAAAAATAGCATTAAAGGCTTTGCTGAAATCTAGGTAGATCACATCCATCGAATACCCTTGATCTAGTTCTCTGGTCATCCAGTCAAAGAACTCAATCAGATTTGTTTGGCATGATTGTCCTTTGGTAAAACCATGTTGCTTCGGATCACGCAACCTATTTGTTTTGAGAAAGTCCACTATTCTCTCTTTCAGGAGTGCCTCCATTACTTTTTCCACCACTGAGGTAAGGCTTACTAGCCTGTAGTTTGCCACTTCTTCCCTATTACCACTTTTGTAAAGAAGTACCACAATGGCCCTTTTCCAGTCTTGTGGAACTTCTCCTGTCTCCAAGGATCTATTAAAAACATCCTTTAACAGTCCTGCAAGAACCTCTCTGAGCTCTTTCAGTATCCTGGTATATATCCCATCCGGTCTCATGGCTTTGTCCATTTTCAGTTTTGCAAGCTGTTCAAACACATCACCTTCTGTGAATGGTGTAGTATCTACACCATTTCCATTTATATATTTGTCAATCACTGGTGGTCCTTCTCTAGGATTTTCTTTAGTAAAAACAGAACAGAAGTATTTGTTCAGTATTTTTGTTTTTTCAACGTCACTTTCCATGAATCCGTTCTCAGCACTTTTGAGTCTTGTAATTTCACCTCTGATCTTCCTCTTCTCCATAATATACCTGAAAAAGGTTTATCACTGTGCTTTAGATCTTTAGCCATCCTTTCTTGTCTTTGATTTTGCTATCCTTATTTCTGTTTATGTCTCTTTTAGCTTTATCCTGTATTCTTTTTGTTCCTCTGTTTGTGAACTGAATTTTCTGAAACTTTGTTTTTTGACTTTATTTGTGCAGCCACTCCTTTAGAAAACCAAATAGGTTTCCTTTTCCTCTTGTTTTTATTTACTTTCCTTACATATGTATCTCGTGCCCCTTTTATTGCCTCCTTTAGTTTAGTCCACTGCAATTCCATTTCCCTTACCTCCTCCCACCCTGCCAACCCTTCTTTCAGGCAATTGAGCATCTTCCTGAAGTCAGTGTTTATGAAGTCTAGGACTTTGAGTTTTCTATAAGGGGACCCTGCCTTAGCTTTTATCTTAAACCACACCGTGTAATGATCACTGCTGCTCACATTGACACCCACCTGGACGTTCGACATACTTTCTCAGTTCAATGCAATGCAATGCAATAAATTCAGCATCAAAATTTCCCTCATCAATTCCATTACCATTTGTCTAAGCCAGGCATGTCCGACTTCGAACAGGTCATGATCTACTTTTTCCGGCCAAAAGTGCCGGTGATCTACCACCATGAAAATTATGTTTCAATTAGTTTCAAATTAAATTTTAACCCAATAAAGTTGGAGGATTCCCCCCCCCCACCACCATTTTTTCTTAAAGTTTTATTGAGTAAAAACTTTCTTTAACTGTCTTAATAACTTTCTTTAACTTTTATTGAGTAATTTGTGTTAAATTTAGGTCGCGTATTGTTCCAGGCTGATCTTGCACAATCTTTAATATTTTGCTCTTGCTCATTAGTGAGACGTCTGAGCCTGCATTTCATCCACCAGCTTTTTGAAGTTGGGTGAATATTGCGTGAGGGCCAGTCTCAGGGAATCCTGGAGATGTTCATCTGTCATGTTGGAACGTTGTGTACTCTCTGTCATTTACAGATGGGAAAACGCAGATTCACACAAATAAGTTGAACCGAAACAGGAGTGTACAGCTTCACTGCATCTTCTCAAGTTGGGAATTTGTCTCTAGGCACTAGCTTCCAAAACGATTCTTGCTCAGCACGGATCTTCAGAAAAATGTCATTTTTAAGGGTTAATATTTCGTTTTCAAGAGATGGCTTGTTCAATGAATAATTTTTGCTGATAGCAGCTGTAATTTCTTTAATGTCCATGTCTACTTTGAATGGGTATGACAAGTACTCCACAACTTGGAAGTCACAGAATCTATTTTCGAATTCCTTGATAACAGAACAGATTTCTGTCACATACTTCTCATTCTGAAAAACAAAATTTGGATATTGTCCCAGATGGTCCTGCATATTAGGAAAATGATAAAAAGTGTTGTTTGCAAGGTCAGTCATCATTAGATCATATTTGCTCTTGTAGGATGAAACTGTACTCATCATCTCGCCAATGCATTTGTTTTTACCTTGTAGTTCAAGGTTCATATCACTTAGTTCACCTATAAAGTCGGCGAGAAATGCCAGATCACATAATCACTCCTCATCTTCCAACTATGCTTGTTCATCTCCCCTCTCCTTCAAAAAACTTCTTATTTCATTCAGCAAATTACTTAGCCACCTTACATCTGTGTGCAAAATAATTTCCGCTGCCCCTTCATCAAGAGTAAGATTGAAAAGCCATCTTTGAAGTGATCTTCCACGAACTGAATTTACAATTTTGAAAGTGATGTCCATGACAGTCTTTGTATTGAGTCTCTTGCTTGCCAAAACTTGCTGGTGAATGATGCAGTGGTAAGAAAGGAAATCTGGGAAGTCGTCATGCTGTCTGCAGAGGGCTATGAAACCGTTAACCTCACCTGTCATTGCTCCTGCTCCATCAGTAGTGATGGAAACAAGTCTATGCAATGGAAGATTACACTTTGTCACAAAAGAATGAAAAGAACTAAATATTTCCTGACCGGTAGTTCTCCCTTTTAAAGAAATCATTCCAAGTAGTTCTTCTTTAACACTGAAGTCTTCAAAAACCATCTGGATAAAGACTAGCAATTGGGCTATGTCTCTTATGTCTGTAGATTCACCCAGTTGGAGTGAGAAAGCAACACAATTTGAAACATCCTCCAACAATTGTTCAGTTGTGTCTCCACGCATATTTTCTAATCGCCGCACAACGGTGTTTCTTGACAATTGTACATCTTGAATAGCAGCTATGATCTCTTTCTTACTTTTAAATCCTTCAAAAAGATTGTCAGTTGCTTCAAGAAAACAATCTTTTACAAATTCCCCTTCAGTAAAAGGTTTGCATTTCTTTGCAATCAGGTTGCTAACCTTGAAGGATGCTATGGTTGCATTGACTGAATGCGACCTTGGCTTCGCCATCAACTGTTGCTGAGTAGCCAGTTTCGATTTAAGTTCTTTGAGCTTCAGTTTACAAATTTCACTTTTGGGTGGAAAATCAGCATCAAACTTATTGCTATGCAGAGCCTTATAATGATGTTCCAAATAACCCTTTTTTGGCAAGGATACTGGGGCGTTACAAATTAGACAACAACACTTGTCTTTCACCATGATGAAGAAGTAGTCCATTTCCCATTCATCATGAAAGTGGTAAGTTTTGCTGTTCTTTGGAACACTCATCTTCGTTATACAGGGGTGGCTGGATGTAAGAAGGCCAAATCTGCTAAGTTAGTATAAACACTGGCTGAATCTGGTCCAAAACTGTCACTCTCCCAAAGTATTAAAGATCAACAGGAACTGAAGACCTCTGAATGATGTGCAATAAAAGGACTGGAGATGCCAAAATCACACATGCAGTTCTAAAAGTAAAAATAGGAATTCATCATGTTGGCACCAATAATCAAATACCACCAAACAATCATCAAAAAAACTCAAACACCTATCCAGCAAACCAGATAAAATCAAATACCGCCAAACAAGTTCAAATACCACCACACACAATTTAATAAATTCTGCACACAGTGTAGAATCAACGCAAAGGCAAGGCAAAATAAAATTGCAGTGTAGAATCAACGCAAAGGCTAGGCAAAATAAAATTGCAGAGGCAAGCAAAAGTCAAAGCGGTTTGAACCAATTCGAAGGCAAGGCATAGGCAAGTTAGAACAAAATTGGAAAAGCCCGCCAAAATCACTAAATTCTTGACACTTTGTTGTGTCTGCCTGAAAGCGTTTAATGAAAGCAAACTATAAAGCGACCAACGACCAGCACACGACACAACTATTACGGTAAGTGTATTCTGGTAAAGCCTGGGTAAATGTATATCGCCCGGTATATTACACACTTCTAAAGGGTGTTGGGGCGGGGCAGGAATGGGTGAATCTGAGAGGCAGGAGACCGGGCATGATGCCGGGCCTGTGGCGTCTCGTCACGGGGCATGGGCGGTGGCCCCCTGGAGTACCCACAAACTATTGGCACGAAAACAATAAGCGCCCCCAATACACCCGCAGGCAAGATTCCCGCAGGCAGGGAAAAAAGACAGGCAAAGGATCAGCAGCGGTGGCAAGTCCTCGGCAGACGATCTGCCGGCACAAGCTCTCTCCTAGCGATGGGACGAGCTGCTGGAGAGATGGAGCCAAGTGGGTCTGGTGATCTACCTCTGACCCCTCCATTATCTACCTGTTGGACATACCTGTTCTAAGCAATGCATCTTGAAAGGCATTCACAATTTTTTTTACTTTTCTCCAGATTTACAGAAGGAATACTCTAGTCCACATCGGGTAGTTTAAAGTCAACCAATATGATCATTTCTCCCTTCATGGCTACCTTTGCAATATCAATAATCAAGTCTCTATCCATTTCTTTGATTTGAGTTGGAGGCCTGTAGACTGCACCAGCATGGATGATAGTGCCATCTCCTCTTTCCAACACAATCCACAGTGCTTCTTCTTTTCCCCACGTCCCCTGCATTTCAACAGCTTTAATATTGCTTTTGAAGTATGAGGATACTCTTCCTCCTTTTCTGCCTTCTCTATCACTCCTAAATAAATTATAGCCCGCTATGGCTATATTCCATTCATGTGACTCATTAAACCATGTTTATGTAATGGGCACAATGTCCAAGTCCATTTCCACCATTAGGGCTTCCAGGTCAGGAACTTTGTTGGATAGGCTTCGAGCATTTGTGCTCATTGCTTTCCAACATTTGTTGACTGGCCTGCCTGTTTTTGCATGGATTTTGTACACGTCTCTTCCCACTTGCCATTGATGTGTGGTTTAAAATGTGGCTGTTTCCATTGTTATGATGCTTTTACTGGGATTGACTTCTGGAACCTGTCCTTCTCCATCCATCACCCCCTTTCCTTAGTTTAAATGCCTATCCACATACTGCCTGAATTTTTCATTTAGGATCCTTTTCCCTGCGACAGAGAGATGTAGTCCATCTGCACAGTATAGTCTCTTGTTGATCCATTTGCTTCCCCAGTCGCCTATATATCTAAATCCTTCTTGTTTACACCGGGTTTAGAGCCATGTATTAAAGTTGTTTATGCGATGCAGCCTTTCTGCTCCCTTACCAAGAACAGGTAGAACTTCTGAGAATGCTATAGTGCTAACAATGGGCTTGAGTTTCTCTCCCAGAGTCTGGAAGTCCCTTTGAATTGTAGAGGCACTGTTTCTAGCCAGGTCATTTGTACCCAAGTGGATGACAACATCAATTTTGGGGTGCTCACTTTCTGCACTAACTATGCCAACAATTTGGTTCATATTCTTGCTGGCTGAAGAACCTGGGAAGCATTTGACCATCTTCTTTCCTTTTAACTGTGTTCCCAAGTTGGTGCCTCTGATGATGGAATCCCCAAGTAGTAGTAGTTTTCTGTTTTGTGATTTTTTTTCTTCATATTTGGTGCATTATCAATAGATTGGGCATTGACTCTCTCATTTAAAGGCACTTCAGTTTCCATGGATTGGGCACCTTCATTATCCAAGGCAGAGAAGGCATTATCTAGAGAGGGATATATGTTGATGTAGAGGATTTCTTCATGTTATAGGTCGCAACCTACCAGAACCCACTGTGATCCATTTGTTCCTGGGCTGTTTGATTCTTTGTGGAAGTGGTGGTGGATTTTGTTTGGTTTGTACCCTAGAAGAGGTGTGTTTAATTGTAGCTAATTCTTCCCTTAGTAGAGGCAATTCTTTATGCACAGCAGCTAACTTGAGGCATATAGGGAAAGCTCTTAGGTTCCAAATGATTCTTCTTAGAATGAATGCACCACAGTTATTGCATTGAATACATGACATGCTGATTAAGACTGATAAAGTGGTCATAGAAGAAGGAGAAAAGGAGAAAAGGTAGGTGTAATACCTAATTAAAGGACAAATTTCAATGTACATGATGACTATATAGGCAATGCAACCCTAGGGTGGGTGGGGTGAGGGGTAGGGAGGGTGGGACGTTAAGTGTCCCTGGCCAGTAGACTTATATGAACTTAGGGCACGCTCAGATTTATTTATTTATTTATTTTATTTATTTATTTAGTGTACACTTATATCCCGCTGCTTCCAGCGATCAGCAGCGGTATTCTATACATAATGGAGCGGCTGTACAGGCCGGAATTTGAACATACATTGATTTCAGGGGGGGTGGAGGGCACAACAAACAATTACAATTTTTTTTTTTACATTGATTGTATAAGAGGAGACTTTACATATCTACATTGGATCGTACGAGAGGAGGCTTTTCATGTATCCATATACACGTATATTCCATACTCTGACTAGGTCAGGTTGAAGTGAGTCCTAAAGAGGTGAGTCTTCAGCTTCTTCCTGAAGTCCTTCAAGTCTTTGTTCGCTCTTAGCTCATAGGGCAGTTGGTTCCAGAGTGTTGGTGCAGTAAATGAGAACGCTTTGTTGGTGGTATTTGCGTTACAATTTCTCATGCTGCTCGGGACATGAAGGGTGTTGCTATTTACTGTTCTTCTGTTTCTGGTGATTGGTTGCTCGGATATTAAGATGTCTGATTTAAAGGCTATACAAGGAATGTAGGCAGTCTAAATATTCCTAAACTTATAGCCAAAAGCTAAAATTTATATTTAAAAAAACAGGCAATTTTAAAGTCTGAAAGCTTAGCTTTGTATAGTTTCTTGGAGCCGTGATGACCAGAACTGGATCAGGTAACATGATCAGGCTGCAAAGCTGATTGAATTAATCACACCCTGTGATGTAGACTTGTAACAGAACAATGGAAACTGAAAAGTTCAAACTGAAATCTCACTTCTATGTATCAGCCCACTATGCAAAGGACCCTGTAACCTTTAAATGCATACCTTTGCTGCAAAATTAAGTAGGAAACTCAAATAAACTGTCTGGAATGTAGGTAGTCTAAATATTCCTAAACTTATAGCCAAAAGTTAAAATTGATATAAAAACCAAGCAATTGTAAAGTCTGAAAGTTTAGCTTTGTGTAGTCTCTTGGAGCTGTGATGACCAGCACATCTCACAATTTCTGAGGGCCTTTCTAAATCACACTGCACGATATATAGTCTTCCCACTCACACTGTGCAGCAGAGACAGTAAACCATGATCCAGTTTCATGAGGTTGCCTAATTTCCATCAGTAATGGGGCTCATTGATGGCACACATGTGTTTGTCAGGCCCTCACGAGGGAGAGAGTCCACCTACCACAACCAGAAGGCATTCTACTCACTCAACACAAAGGTTGTCTGCAATGCACAGTGGGAGATAATTGATGTCTTCCCCAAGTTTCCGGATTCTTGCCACGACTCATACATCCTAACCCACTCTGGCATCTACAAGAGGATTAGGAGGAGAGAGATCACCAGTGGATGGCTGCTAGGTAAGCCCCACACCAGCTCTTCCCATCAACTAGACCTGCACATGCTTGGAGGTTGCACTGTACACTGGGAGCTTCATCACTTAGCCAAAAAGCTCCAGGGCTGCAATGACAATCCAGCACATTAAACCCCCTTGTGCAATTCACTAATATGTGTCCTCTCTCACCCTACCTGTGCAGATGTTAGAGGCAACCCACTGAGGCGTTGGCTATTGTTGCCAATTGTGTTGCTGCACACAGAGGCAGAAGAATGCTATAACAGGGCCCTCAGGAACATACATGCCATCATTGAGGGGACATTTGGCCAACTTGTGAGTCGCTTCTGGTGCCTTGACCGATCCATGGGTGAACTGCTGTAGAGTCCGGTCAGATATTCATGGCATGCTGCATACTCTACAATCCTGCATTGAGGCACCGACAGCCCCTCACTGAACAATAGGAAACTGCAGACCCAGACCATGATGCAGACGCCAAAGGTCAAGGCAGGAGGATACTGGGTAACCGTACAAACTAGGAACTGCAGCAAGAGATGACCTTATAAATAGGTACTTCATGTGAACGTGTTTATTTTCTAATATACAACACATGTACAGTGCATGCCTATTCTCCACAATCCCCCCACCCCATGCCTATCCCAGCCCACATCACCACCCCCAGCACCCAGCACCAGCTCTGTGCATCTCCCACTCCACAACATTGAATCTCTCAACCTGTAGTACCAACCCTGGCAACACCCTCTCCCTACCAGCCTAGTGACATCACCAACAATCCAGCCCTCCAAGTAGGCAGCATATACACCCACTCCTCAGGAGGCATCCCCTACATTCTCCCAAATTCTCTCAAGAGCACTCTATCACCTTCCCAAAAGGTACCAATAGGAAGAGATTGTTCCTTCTTTCTTCATCCTTTCCCTCAACCCCTGCTCTTCCTCACTTTACCACCGCCCCATCCTCCTTATCTTAACTATATAGGCATGAGAGCATGCTGGTTGATGTCTCACTGAACTCTGAGGAGCTGTTGGAGCATTATCATCCAGCCAAGTTGACGACTGGAAGGTCTCATGCAAGGGGGGAAGGTGGGTGAACAGATGGTGGTGCTGATGTGTCAGAGCAGGAGTGGGGGCACCTTCTACTTTGAGATCCATACAGACAGGGACACATATGGCACCATGGTAGCATCCAGCGGCAAAGAGGGTACTGTGTCATATGGGTACATATATTGCTGCAGGTCCCTAAGCAGCCCTATGATAGACTCATTGAGTGTCTCTTTTGCCTGCAGCTGTCTATCCTGGAGTTGGATATGGTATTCCTGAAGGTGAGTAACCATCTCAGGTGCTCTATCTTCTTGGCATGCTGTGCCTGATGTTGGACATTATGCTGCAGGAGGCATTCAGCTCAGCACAGAAGTTGCTGAAACCATTGGCTGGTGCTAGGGATGTCTTGGCTGACATCTGTCCCTGCATCCTCTACAGTTGCTTGTGAATCATCAAAGGGAGAGGAAGGTGGAAGCTGTAGAACATTCCCCTTGAAGATATCTTCCTCCTCCTCCTCCTCCACTTGGGCAGTGGAAATGTCAACACCTTTGATGCTCTGATGTTCCTGGCCTCTGAACCCTTGGTCCTCCACCTCAGCTGTCCTGCCACCGCCATCCAGGGTAGTATTGGCAGAGCCAGCCTAACCAGTAGGCAAACTTGGTGGTTGCTTATGGTAGCAGCTTTTTTCAAAGGCAGGGAGGGCAGCAAAGAGCAGCTGCTGTTGAAGCAAAACAACGGGTCATGGCAGCCACACAAACTCAAAGTCATTAGTGCATACTTTGACCTGCTGGAAGAATGGGCAATATGTAAATAGTTCATTTATCCTTGTAAATGGCTTTCTGAACTCTTCCTCATTATGCACATATTTACAAAACAAAGTTTAATATTTAAAAGTGTGATGTCCAAATATGCATTTTCATAGGATACCTTTGAGAAGATTGTGTTAAGATTATCAAAATTGAGTTTAATAATCGAAATCTTGAGGTGGGGGGCACTAGGGGTCTAAAAGCTAATTGTGAGAAGGTACAGGGTTGTAGTCTTGCCTATAGTGCCTAATTTTTCCACTGGTCCCGGATAGTAGCATGCAGTGTGGAATCCTCTCCAGTGG
This sequence comes from Ichthyophis bannanicus, assembly GCA_033557465.1. Taxonomy (NCBI): domain Eukaryota; kingdom Metazoa; phylum Chordata; class Amphibia; order Gymnophiona; family Ichthyophiidae; genus Ichthyophis; species Ichthyophis bannanicus. The sequence goes on from CM066034.1 coordinate 824,834,498, forward strand.
TGGGTTGCTGGGGACTATGCTGCTGCCCTCCAGAGCATCTGTGGACTCCTCATCTCTTATAAGTAGGACATGAAATGTACTCAGTCTTAGAACTATCTAACACCCCATGTCCTGCTAGTGGCGCATGCCCCTTCCACACATATATACCATCTGATAAAGTGTTCCACAGTGTGTGATACTGGATTTTATTTTTTATTTTATTTATTTGAAAACTTTTATATACCGCCCCTTCCCAAGATCAGTGGCGGTTTACATAGAACATTGGTGAACAAATACATGGAACATTATGCAACATTGCAACTATGTACAAGGAACATTATGAACAAAAGCAAACATATATAGCTCATAACAAGAACCTTTGATTATTTAGACAGTTAATTATTTACAGAATTATAACAAAAAATCTTGATTATTTGCAGAACTATGGTATTTACAACCTGTGACATAACATCAGCTTTGGGAATGATAATATTATTAAGTGAATGAGTATTTGTTTGGCAGCTTAGCAGAGAGAGCTATGGGGGGTGGGAGGCTAGATCTGAGAATTGGCAGTAATGTTGGGTGAATAAGTGTGTTTTTAGTTCCTTTCTAAATTTTTGGAGATCTTTTGTCTCTCTTAGTTGATCAGGGAGGTTGTTCCATAGTGTAGGTGCTACGTATGTGAAAGCGCTGTTGCTTGTTATTTGCTTTGTTTTTCTTATTGTATCTGGTACTTGCACTGTATTGAGATTCCTCCTTCTTCTTAGTCTACTATCTGAGGGGCTATGGATAAGGGTAGATAGATAAGATGGGGCGATATTGTTAATTAACTTGAATGTAGTCAGTATAATTTTGTAATGTATCCTGCATGCAACGGGAAGCCAATGTAATGAGTATAAAATGGGAGAAATGTGGTCGGATAATTTAGCCTTGGAAATTATTCTTGCGGCAACATTCTGAGCCATTTGGAGAATATTTTGATTTTTCTTTGTTATGCCTTTAAGTATACCATTGCAATAGTCAAGGTGAGGTGTTATTAAAATTTGAGTAATGGTCCGGAAGTCATCACTTTCTATAAGTGGTCTAAGCTGCTGGATAGTTCTAAGCTTGTAGAAGATTGTTCTGGTTATTTTCTTAATGTGTGAAGTGAAGCTGAGAGTTTTATCAAGTATGACTCCCAAATATTTGATTTCATGCTTCACTGGGAGGGAGAAGTTATGTAGTTTGATTTCTGGTGGAGGTGCGAAATTGGGGTTTCTTGATGTAAACAGTATTTCAGTTTTCTTAAAATTAATGTTCATATTCTTTGAGCGAAGCCATTGTTCGGCTTCGGCAAGGCAGGTTGAGAGGTTATCATAGCTAGGGTCATTTGTATTAATTGGGGTGTACAACATAATATCATCCGCATAAATGTGGTAATTTATATTATGTCTTTTAAAGATGGTGCATATCGGTTGCAGATATAAGTTGAATAATAGGGCAGAAAGTGATGATCCTTGAGGGATTCCCTGTTCTTGTGGAAATGGTGGAGAGGGATCTTGATCTATTTGTACAAATTGTGAACGGTCGGATATATAAGATTTAAACCATTTGAGAGCTACTTCTTTTATACCTAATTGGCCAAGTCTTGAGATTAGAATGTTATGGTTTACACTGTCAAAAGCAGCGGAAATGTCAATAAATACTAGTATGAAAGCTTGTTTGATATTGTCCATACCTCTGACAAGGGAGTCAAGAAGGACAAGTAATAATGTTTCTACGCCGTGTGATGGTCGAAACCCATATTGGTGTTCATCAAGGGGTGTTGAGGTGTCTATAAAATCTTGAAGTTGGATTTGAACAACTTTTTCAATAATTTTAGTCAGGAAGGGTATACTAGCTATAGGTCTGTATGATGATGGATCTTTGCTATCTAGTGAGTTGTTTTTCAAAAGTGGGCGGATTGCTGAGATTTTGAGTTCATTTGGTAGTATACCCTGTTGAAGGGATTTATTTACTATATCTAATATGTATGGGGCTAGTTCTTGTTTTGTAGTTTTAATCCATGCTGATGGGCATGGATTGTACTCTGAGCGGTGGCCACAGCCCCATAATAACAGCCCTGGCCAAGGCAAGCTGCAGCATACAAATGAAAAGGCCAGGGCTTTAGGCAGAGACAACATGGTAAGGATCTAAATGCTGCGCCCTCCAATGGCACATACTCTGATTATCCACAGCAAACCACATGTTTAATAGTGTGCATTGGGAGCAGGTGATGACCAGATTCAAGATCTGCAGGTGCCGTATGAATACATCCTATCACCATACCCACAGCAAGGCACACGTACCAAAAACCCAGATTCCCATGGATGCATGCTGGCCCTAAACCAAAGCAGATGTAGCAATCTGTCCAGCAACTGGTAAGTGGTCAAACAGCTGATGAATCCAGTGCAGAGCTAGGGGACAGGACCCAAAGAGTTGGGGCTGAAGTGAATCCTGTTCATGCATCGCCATAGCAAGAGTAAATTAGAAGTGACCTATGCGATCCTTGGAGGCCCCTTTCAAATGCTCTGACATGCCTTTAGTGGTAATAGGGTGCTGTGAGGTGATGTGCCTGACCACTGCAACCAAGCTGTGAGGATCACGACCTCTGCACATGCAGAGTGGACTGGAGGTGAGATTACCAAAGCATCAGGATAACAGTGCTGTGCACTTTCAGGGAGTGGGCTCAACCATACTGCATGCCTGACAGATGCTATTGGTAACTAGGACACATGTCTCCCCCACTGCATACACCCCTGCCAGGGTATTAGCCACAAATTCCAAAAATAGGAGTCCTATGTGCCCACCCATAGCACCTAGCTGGAGGGGAGGTAGCAAACATGAGGTGGCAGAACATGCATGGAGGGGGAGAACAGGCATAAGAAGGTTGCAACAGATACTCACTGTGTTCTTGAGAGACTCTTGATATATCCAGGTCTCCAACTTCCCTCACACTCTCCTCATTAATTGTTTGGAGCACCTATTGCTCCAAATCAGTGAAAGGTCTGTGGCTGATCATCTGGTCCTCTTTCCAGGTCCTTGAACTTGGTCCTTTTCTTGACTTCCTTCCATTCCCATTCAGGTCCTCAGCATCTTGCTTGCAGTGACAGATAGCATTCAGTTGCTGACAGATGCCCAGCCAGAGTTTCTGTTTCTGCAAGGATTTAGGGGCTATGTTCTGTCTTGGTTTTCTTCTTCTCTATCTCACACCTTTAGTGTACATTCTTGCGGATCTTTCTCTACTGCTATCCAGCTTTCTGTAAGTGTATCTCAAGGGATCTCTTCTTTTCTCTCTCATTTACTTGGTGCTCTCATTGCCTTCCATGGGTTTTAGTATCATCTTTATGCCAATAACCTTCAAATTTACCTCTCTGCACCTGAAATATCCCAAAATATTCAGGCCTATATCTCAGCTTGCTTGACTGATGTTGCTACTTGGATGTCCTGCTGCCATTTGAAATTGAACATGGACGGAGCTCCTTATCTTTCCCCATAAACCCATCTCTCCCTTTCTCCTTTCGTTCCATGGATAACATTATTATTCTCCCAGTGTCCTCAGCTCATGACCTTGGGGTTGTCTTTGACTCTGGCATCTCTTTCTCTGCACACATCCAAAAGATAGCTAAAAGCTGTCATTTCTTTTTCTATACAATTATCCACAACTACTCATTCCCTATTCAAAACCCCCCTACATTCGTCCCAACTGCTATCCTCAATTTTTTGTCAGACTGTTTGCCTTAAGGGATCAAACCCTCTCATAGCAAAAACTGATCTATTATTTGTTTTAATGAGAAATTCTCAAATTCACTACAACCCATGAATCACCAGGGAACTCGCACACCAATGCAATGCAATGTGTTGAATCTCTTAAAAAAAACTAAAAAGTCGCCACTTAACTTATACGGCGATTCTGCAACTTCACAAGTCCAATCATCAAGTCAGGAAACGAAAGTTCGCTTTTTCATCATGTTGAATTTGTTCACTGCGACTTTTCAGTTCTTAGTATAATTTCCAAACCGTCGGTCAATTTTCCTCAAATGGATATGCAATTGGCTATCTCAAGCCAAAAGTCAGCAGCCAGCGACACAGCGCTATGTTTCAGGTATCGTTCTTTCTTCACCCTTCATCAGGCCATATCCAAGGCTAAATGCCTCCAATTTGCCCTCACTCAATCTTATGGGGGAAACATTAATGACGTCAAAGTTAACACACCAATGGAAGATCTTCAATTGGATTTACACCAAGCTCCACCAATCCACTTCAAGGTTCAACCCTTGAGGGACTACAGTCTTTATTTATTTATTTATTTATTTAACAGTTGCTTATATACCGCTACCTTCCACAGATCAGGTGCGGTTTACAGTGAACAAGGAATGAACAGATTAACAGGTCTGTTTTACATGAAACATTAATTAACTAGGTACAATTTTGCTAAATACATGAAACATTAATTAACTAGGTACAATTTTGCTAAATACATTAAACATGATTGGACTAAATATGGTAAATTTGTTAAATAACAATTTAACTATTTACATATTTTGAACTATTTACATATATATTTACAGGATTTACAAATAGTTATTTAATCGACTTTAATTGTAGTTAGATAGAGTAATTGGAGTTGGTGTACCCTGAGGTCGCTATTAACCATTTCCTGTTAGTGGTAAGGTATTTTCTAGTTTGCCGAAATGGGAGATGAATAAATATGTTTTTAATTTCTTGCGGAGTTCCTTTGCATCATTTAGTGCTCTTATTTCTTCAGGGAGGGAGTTCCATAGGGTGGGAGCTGCATGAGAAAACGCTTTTTTATTAGTTGTTTTTTTTAGTAGTTGTGAAATCTTTCGGGATCCTAATTTTATTTGTGTGGCCTTTCCGTAGCGCAGTTTGGGATGTGTCTTTAATGATAAGTTTTGTTAAAGAGACTGGGGCCATTGTATTTAATGTCTTAAATGTAGTGATAATCAATTTATGATTTATTCTGGATTGAATTGGGAGCCAGTGAAGGTTTGCTAGTATAGGGGTAATGTGTTCAAATGGTGGAACCTTCATTACAATTCTTGCTGCTGCATTTTGGGCAAGTTGGAGTCTTTTAATGTTTTGTTTTGTTGTTCCTAGTAGGGTGAGATTTGCGAAATCAAAGTGTGGTGTGATGATAGCCTGGATAATGCTCAGAAAATCATGTAGGAGTACAAGAGGACGTAATTGTTTTAAAATTTTAAGTTTAAAGTAGATTTTCTTAGTGATGTTTCTAATATGTGTGTCCATACTAAGGTGTGAGTCAAGGGTGACACCTAGGTATTTTACTTCATTTTTTATAGTAATGTTGTGATTTTGGAGAGTGATGTGTGTTGGAGGTATGTAGGATTGATTTTTAGTTACTATTAATATATCTGTTTTAGAATGATTGATATGGAGATTGTGGTCTTTTAGCCAGATTGTTAATTCAGAGAAGCATTCTGTTAACAGTTGTAATGGGAGTGTTGGGATTGTAAATGGTATGTACATCATCATATCGTCTGCATATATGTGATAGTGGACTTTAAACGGAAAGTCTATTTTTGTTCCAAATATGGTAAGCGTTGAATCCTATTACCACCACGAAATGTCAATGGAACATGATCTATAACCCGCCAGATAGAGTACAGTTAGAGTACAACTCCATGCATCAACTATGACTCAATACTTGAAACAACAAACGATTCCTAGAGGGTTACGGATGTTGAAATCTCCTCATATGTTTCTAGATGATGAATTTTTACAAAAGTGGAATATGGCATTGAACAAGTGCGGTTTAGACTTAATAGCACTGTTGATTGAGAGATTTACAAAAGTGGAATATGATATTGAACAAGTGCAGTTTAGACTTAATAGCACTGTTGATTGAGAGATTATCACAGGAAGAAGACTCTTTGAAAACACAGTTAGATACTATGGAGGTTCAGTTGAGAACTGATATGACTCCCACCACATTTGATACCAATTTAAAGGGGTTACAAATTGAATTATCCCAATTAAGGGAAACCTTAAAGGCATCAAAAATAAAGAAATTCTCAAGGGCTGCCCTAGATTATGAGAAAGACCAAGTATATACTTGGCGACAACAAGAAGGTTTTGTTGAACGACATAAATCAGAAAATAAAGGACGGGTCATGTTTGAGTCCTCTTTAGAAGATACAGACAGTGATTTGATTGACAACACAGCTGTTCAAGTTGTAGAATCTTTGAATTCTTATAATATACAACAGCAGGATTTTCAGAGGGGCCGCCCTTGAGGATGCCAGCTGTTTCGATCCAAACAGGGAGACAGCCGCAGGGGGCCCTCCACTCAATCACACACCAAACAACTGTAATTAACCTGTCTCAAAGAAGTTTGACGGATTCTCAGATGGCAGTGCTGGATTTAGGTTTGTTATTCATGCCGTCGGTGGGGTATGACCCCTTTGAATTAAGGAAATCTTTATTTGTGTTTTTCCTCAAACTAAGGATCATAAAGTATTTTTCTCTGAATGCAATTCCCACGACTATGGATAATTCCATCAAATCAAATCCGTCTAAGTGGTTACCACCGGGAGAGTTGGATGCTAATATTTTGGCTTTTCAGCGAATGGTATTGCATGATTTGGAAGTTTATTTATTTTATTTATTTATTTAGACTGTTTTTTATACCACCTTATCCTTCAATCAAAGCGGTCACAACACAATTGGGGGATACATTTAACACGTGGGGATATGAGACACATACACTAATACGTACAGGGAACATGGGCAATGGAGGGTTAAGTGGCTTGCCCAAGACCACAAGGAGCATCTGTGGGACTAGAAACCCCAGTCCTTCCGGCCCAAGGTTGCTGTCCTCTAGTGGGATTTGAACCCCCGACATTCCGGCCTGAAGTACCTTGCCCCAACCACTAGGCTACTCCTCCCTTGTTCTTGAAGTTCTTGAACACACACCTTGTAGGCGCTATTTTAATATTACAACGCAACAGAAACAGGCTCTCCAGCAAATTCGGTCCATGTCTGATGTGGTGATCCATCGAGCGGACAAAGGAGGAGCCATTGTAATCCAGGACACTGCCTATTATCAGGAAATAGTACAGGCACACTTGAATGATGTGTGATATACAGATTATTATCATGTGATCCTCTTTTGGATTTGATGGGACAAATTAAATCATTAATGGAACCTGCCTACTTAAATGGTTGGCTTACAAAGAAAGAGTATGGGTTTTTAAATAAACAATTTCCATCTACTCCTATTCTTTATATGGTTCCTAAGGTGCATAAATCTATTACTGTCCCTCCTGGATGCCCAATAGTATCCTGTAGAGATTCAGCCTTGGAACCACTGTCATAGTTCTGTGACTGTTTTTTATAACCTTTGTTGCCCATAGTGAAATCTTATATTAAAGATTCATATCATTTCATCTCTAAGTTACAACATGTGAATCTACCACTGGAAGAAGTTATTTTGGTGACAATGGACGTGACTTCTCTATATACAAACATAGATCAAGATGAAGCCTTAGAAATATTGACATCTCTAGAATTAACACTGCCAGCTCGTTTACCTGGCCATTTCATCATGTCCATGTTTGAACTAATATTAAAGCACAGGTATTTCCGGTATGAGCTACAATTTTACCTACTGATTTTTGGCATTCCGATGGCGGCAACAGTAGCGCCCGTTATTGCCACTCTGTATCTAGCTCACCGTGAAGAATTATATTTATATTCTTCACATTGGTTTCAATACATTAGAATATGGAAGCATTTTTTAGATGATGCTTTTATGATTTGGCTAGGATCACGTGATCAGTTGCAGCAATTCGTCATGGTTGAACTCTATTAAGTCTAACCTTCAATTTATCCTGGAATTTAATTGCTCTTCTATTAATTTTTTAGATTTGACCATTTACAGATCAGGGCAGCATTTATACACCACACTGTACCGTAAACTGGTGCAGAGGAACACTCTTGAAATTTCACAGTCATCATCCTATGGCTATATGCCAAGGATTACCGATAGGACAATTTTTTCGAATTAGATGTCTCTGTTCTACTATCAATGAATATCATAAACATGCCACTGATTTAGCACATCGTTTAATAGTCCGTGGTTATCCCACGTATTTGGTTTGGAGAGCGTATAAACGTGCCCAATACAACCATCCTGAATTGTGGGATCAAACAAAAGAAGTGACCACAGATGAGGCTGCACATCTCATAGTTGGGACACTTCCCTTCATGCATTTGACAGATCAAATCAGCAAGATCCTTAAGAAGCATTGGCATATTTTACAAATGCATAACTGTTTTCAGAAACACCTAATGTTGGCATACCGGAGGGGTCGGAACATAGCTAATTTTGTGATGCGTCGAATTGACCCATCAAATTTGATACATTAATTTTCAGTGGATCAGCTAGGACATTATCCATGTGGTAATTGTGATTTTTGCAATACCATCATAATGGGTCCAAAATGGATTGACTCAAAATCCAACTACACGTATAGAGCGTTTCATCGAACAAATTGTACAACATCATATGTAGTGTACATGCTAATTTGTCCATGTTCTTTGAAATATATTGGTCAAACCACCAGACCAATAAAAGTGCATCTACAAGAACACCGTTCTCGTCATTGGACACAGACATTGGCTGCTCCGGCAGTATCACATAGTTTATGTAAAAATCATCATTTTGACCAATATATCCAGCGGGTTATAGATCATGTTCCATTGACATTTCGGAGTGGTAATAGGATTCAATACTTACAATATTTGGAACAAAAATGGATTTTCCGTTTAAAGGCTGTAGACCCTCAAGGGTTGATCCTTGAAGTGGATTGGTGGAGCTTGGTGTAAATCCAATTGAAGATCTTCCATTGGTGTGTTAACATTGATGTCTTTAAGGTTTCCCCCATAAGATTGGGTGAGGGTGAATTGGAGGCATTTAGCCTTGGATATGGCCTGATGAAGGGTGAAGAAAGAATGATACCTGAAACATAGCGAGTGTTGTGTCGCTGGCTGCTGACTTTTGGCTTGAGATAGCCAATTGCATATCCATTTGAGGAAAATTGACCGACGGTTTGGAAGTTATACTAAGAACTGAAAAATCGCAGTGAACAAATTCAACATGATGAAAAAGCGAACTTTCGGTTCCTGACTTGATGATTGGACTTGTGAAGTTGCAGAATCGCCGTATAAGTTAAGTGGTGACTTTTTAGGTTTTTTAGGGGATTCATTGGTGTGTGAGTTCCCTGGTGATTCACGGGTTGTAGTGAATTTGAGAATTTCTCATTAAAACAAATAAAAGGACAGTTTTTGCTATGAGAAGGTTTGATCCCTTAAGGCAAACAGTCTGACGAAATATTGAGGATAGCAGTTGGGATGAATGTAGTGGGGTTTTGAATAGGGAAAGGGTAGTCGTGGATAATTGTATAGATTCCCTAGGGTTTGCTGTATTTCTTTTTCTATGACATTAATAAAAGTAATCGCTTCTTTTCAGAGCACACTAAAAATATCCTTATCCACTTTCTAGTAACCTCAGACCTATTTTCCAAGGCATTTACACAGTTTACAGAGTTGTAAACCTTGTGAATGCCGCTGAATGGGATATTCAACGGTACTAACATGGTTAGGGCTGCTGAATATTCCCAACTAATGCCACTATATTCCCTGATATGCTAATCGCTTAGCATTAGGGCATGTCATAGACGTTCCAGGGAATGTCATGGGCAGTGACAGTCGCCAACTGGGTAGGAGCAATATTGCACCGCTAGCTAGTTAGTGATCTGCAGGTAAAACTAGGCAAAGCAAAAGAAAGCCGCTGATGCCATAAAAAAACTGTTGGGCTCATATGCAAATTAGTCACATGTTTCCCCTGTTTCTCTGAGAGAGAATGCCAAACATGCACCAACTTTTGTCCACAGGAGTTTGGCTTGCTCTCACAGTTTAACTCTGCCATTTGTGCACAGTTTAATGTGTGGCTAATGCATGACTAATTTGCATATGGGCCCCTTTCTGCATGCTGATGCTAAAGTCGCACGCTATCAGTGTACTGCAAATAAGCATAAAAAGTTGATGGCACATGACTTCAGCACCAGCTTTCTGCATTGGCCTGTATATGAGTTGGTATGTGAAGCTCTGTCTCTGTTTCTATTTAAATCCAGGCAAAACCTCACCCCTTCAAGGCTGCTTTTTGATCCTGATACCCTTTCCCCATTATGCTGCAGTTAATCACCCATATGTGCTATACCATTTCTCTTTAGTTCTACCCTAACCCCCTGTTTGTTGTATTTGTCAGATAGATTTTGAGGTCTATTGATCAGGGACTGTCTTTTACATGTAAATGTACAGTGCTGAATATGTCTTGAAGAGTTATACAAATGCTAAGATGTAGAAGTAGCATTCACACGGATCTCCTCATGGCCCAGGAGCACCTTCTAGTACTTGAGCATAAGAACATAAGAACATTAGGCGTTCCACTTTATCCTGGCAGAAGTTGTTCTTTCTGGTAAGCAACCTTTGTTTTAGTGCCATGACTTCACCAGAGACAGCACTGATCACATGTTTCTAAAACTGGGTCACACATATGTATGTTTCCATTTTACAAATGTGCATAAGGGTGATACCAGCACACCCCTAATTTTCACGTGTGTTGTTTTGAAATGGGATGCAGGTATAGACATATAAAGCATATAAAAGTTCACAGAACTCATTTTAAAAATCTGGGGAAAGATATGTTGGTAAGTTGCATGTGTCCCAGTGCAAAATAGGCAGCTCATGTACAGCAGGTGCTACCTCAAACACATCAGCTGATTCTAAGATAGCTAGGCTCTTTCTATGTTTTAACTCTGTACATATATTCTCAGCAGGGCCCCATAGCCCACTTTAATCTGTACATAAAGGCACAGTGGTCAGACCTTTATTAAATATTCTACTACTACTTATCATTTGTATGTTTCCTACACTGAGATGCTGTCTCCTGTCTCCCTTCTTCAAGTGTAGGAACCACAAAGAGAGCAAGACCCTCGCAGTATGTGGGAACGAAACACAGCAAGCAAGTGGCGTATGGAGGTCACAGGTGCCTTTATTGATTAAAAATACTCCTACTCGTTTCGGCGTTTTGCCTTCCTCAGGGGAGGGGGGATGCAGCTTTAAACCATAAAATCATAAAAGTGTATAATAAAATATAGCTATTAATAAATAATGCTAACAATCATTAATAGTAAATAAGTACTAAAAATATAATACAAATTTGATAAATGAACAATAAAAATGGACAAAACAAACATAGAATAATAAATACAAGACATATAATAAAAAGATCTTATTGTAAACCATAAAAAAACAATGGATTAAAAAGTATATATGTAACAAATTATAATCAAAAGAGACAGGGCAGATGGATGTGAAAAACCAAATATAATGTAAAAGCTCATCAAAAGGTCTATGTTTGGTAGAAGAGATGAGGTGGGTCTATTTATCAGAACTTAATATTTGAGGACTGTACTCACTTATGCACTCTGTGAAGGACCCTTTGGACAGCTACTAATGCACAATTCTAGCTTTGTTCTGCAGTGATAAAAATTAAACAAACATTATTTAAAGAATTAAGCCTATAATGGGGAAGGGGGAAGAGGCATACGTAATTGCATTGGATAAAGCTGCAGGAGCATAGTCTTATTAAATGACGGGAAAATAGAAAGAAAAAACTTGTTAAAAGACCATAATTTAAAAATTATTAATAGGTACTGTGATGAGGAAGGCACTGGTGAGCCTGCAGAGTTAGAGAAAATCAATGATTGTACCTTTGAAAACATTCCAGCAGTGCACAGGCTTCAGAGCAAGCTTAGAGTTTCTGAGGCTAGGCTGCCACACCCAAGCTCTGCTGACGGAGTAGCAGGCTTGGAGCATGATTATGAACACCTGTTAAGGCAGAGAGAAATGCTGCCCAGGAAGCACCTTTATAAACCCTGCTTAGGGAAAAGCAGAGGGGAGAAGAGCAGGGAGAAGAGCTGCTCAGGAGGAAAAGGTTGCTCAGAAGGGAAGAGCAGAGCAAGCAAACACTGAAGGAGAGAGTCCAGGAAGACAGAGTCAGAGACGGACTCAGAGCAGGACTGGAAATTGAGCTGGAAGTTCCCAGAAAGAAAGTTCCAAGCAGAGGAAAGAAGAAGGACCTGGAAAGGGTCTGGCACAAGGGAAACCAGGCAAGAGCTGCTCAGGCGGAGAGAGCAGGGCAGGTTCCAAAATTCTGTTCCTGACCAAGAGGTTCACAACACTCAGAGGTGGGTGCCTAGGTTTCAAACCAGGAGGCAGAAGAACCCAGCCTCCAACAGAGGGCCGTGGTTAAACCTCAGAGAGGAACTGGGGCAAGAGAACCAAAGAAAGATATCCAGTAATACAGTTCTTTATATTCCTTACCGGGTAGAGAAGTCCTGGAGGGAGTTACAGGAATCCTCAGCAAGAATTCCAGCAGAGGCAGGTCATGAGGGCTCAGTGCAGGATATTATAATTCCAGAGCAGGAGGAAATGCAAGTGGAGTATAATGAACCAGACCCCTTGATTACTGAACTGCCAATGGACTGTTCTTTGTGTCGTGCAGAGGCTACTGAATCCTAGGTTAAGGAGTAGCAGCCTGAGTAAATGCTTTTGGGGAAAAAGCACTACCAAGAAAACTTGACCTTGCTAAGGTAGGAACCAGGCTAAGTAAGGCAAGCTTGCACAGCACTGTATATTATCTCACTAAGGAAGCAGAAAGCCATTCTTTACTTTGCTGAACCTAAGAAGCTGTACTTTTGATTTGCCTGTTTTTGATGAAATGTCTTCGTCTGTTTAATGCCTTTGAGAAGTTACTCAGCTTAAGGATGTAAATATCTTCTGTGCTTTTTGTCCTGGAGGAAATATCCAGATACTTTGCGTTTGAACCTTATTTGTGCATATTTTGGGGAAATAAACTGTGTCATGTTTGCCTTCACTTGATGTCTCCACGACTATCCTTTTTAAGAGGGAAACTATAACTCCCAGAGGGCACTGCTCCTGAAGGAAATAGTTTTCAAAACCCTTTAAAGAGGACTAAAATGGCAACCCTAATCCCCTAAACATGTGGCTGGGGATAGGGATACGTGACAACTGGCCTAGTTGTTGGATCTTTTTCACGCCTGTATCAGGATTTTTTGAGAAAAAAGTCACTTCAGGATATACGCTGCAGAAATAAAACTCCAAGCTACTGAGCGGTGCGGAGGTACCCTGAGTGGAGGATCACTGTCAAGGTCAGACGAAACACCGGGAGGATCAGTGAGACCTATACCTTTTCAAGGCATGAATCTATGCCTACCTCAGGTAACGGGTAATTAGGCGTGAGATAAAAGGGATTTGAGTACAAAAGGTGCAAGAATCCATGTGCTGAAGTTACTGAAACTTGCAGTAGTGGGTGGTATCGCATTTGGTTTTGTTTGTCTCTTCCTTTTTCCCTACAGAAGCTGCTGCAATGGAGCAGGGTTTTGAAGTGGATGGCATCCCAATTTGAAAAACAGAGGGAAATGGCATATCTGGCTCAGGAACAAGCTGCAGCCGCACTATGTGCACGGCAGAAGCCGGTACTAGAACTTATGGAGGCATGGCTGGCTAAGCAGAAAGCGACTGAGGAAGCAGCACCAGCTCCTCCAGGTTTTGCAGAGACACACACTATCTGTGGGATAGAACCACAAACTGGTGGGACACTTACCTTTGGGAAACTGTCTGAAAATGATGATTTAGATGACTTTTTAGAGTCTTTTGATCGGGTTGCGCACACTGTGGGATGGCCTAAAGAGCAATGGGCTGTACGCCTGGCAACAACTCTCACTGGAGAGGCATTGGCGGCATACAGAGCCATGCCTGCAGCGCTTGCCACAAATTATGAGGAATTTAAAAAGGCTATCAGAGATTGCCTAGGTCTAACCCCGATGGTCTACCATCGCATGTTAAGAGTGACCAGGTTAAAAGTTGGTGAGACACCAAAAGCTCTCTGTCAAAGGATCAGAAGCTTGGTAATGAAATGGTTGATACCAGAAGGGAAAACTCTAGAAACAGTCTTAGATACTATTGTATTAGAACAATTTATGAACGCAGTTCCAGAGGAGGTTAAAACCTTTCTGATCTTGCAAAACTGCCAGACTACGGAGGAAGCCACCCAGCTAACCGAGCGCTATCTGGAAGCACAGTTGGCCGGTCATACAAAAGTGGGCACTCCAAAATTGGCAGCCAAGGCTAGTTTTGAAACAGCAGAAAGGAGGCTAAGGTCAATGAGTGAATGGGAAAAATTTTGTATACCCTTGCAGAAAAGTAACTGTGAGAAAAGAAAATGTTTCAGATGTGGTAATATAGGACACCTACAAAAACAATGTAAGGCACGTATAGCACTGATGACTGCTATTGAGAAAGATACAAGGGAAGGGTTTCCTCTTGAATGTAGAAGTTCAAGGCGTTGATACAAAAGCTTTACTTGATTCCGGCGCCGACCAGAGCATGATTTCTAAGAAACACGGGCAAGCCATAGAATCTCAGAGTGAGGCCGTCCCGAGCAGACCTGAGGGAAAAGTCAGGATTAGATGTATCCACGGGGCCTCATCTTTTTATCCTATGTTTAATCTGGTAGTAAAAGGGTTAGGGATACAAAAGAAAATCCTGACAGCTGTAGTCCCAAGGTTGCCACATGACCTGGTGTTGGGCAGGGATTGGCCCCAATTCCAAAAGGGACTGGAAAAGGGCTTACAGAAAAAGGTGGGTCCAGTCTCTACATGCTCTCAGTCAGAAGCCCTGGATAAGAAGGACTACAACCCAGAAGCAGAGGCCATGGTAACTATGGTTCCTAATCCGCTCTTTGTGAAATCTCAAAAGACGGATCAAAACCCAAGGAAACCGCCTCTGAAGAGCGAGTCTACAAGTAAGCCAAAATTTGTGTTAAAATTTTGTAAAATGTCCAAAAGAGCGCAGAGTCTGCGAAGAGCTTCATCCCAGGCAGCTGGTTATGACCTATGCAGTGCAGTGGAACAACTAATTCCTAAACACAGAAGGGCTTTAGTTGACACTGACCTTAAAATGTAAATGCCCATAGGATGTTATGGACGCATTGCACCACGATCTGGGTTAGCTTTAAAACACTTTATAGACGTGGGTGCAGAGGTGGTTGACCCGTACTATAGGGGGGCAATTAAAGTGTTGCTTTTCAACTTTGGAGAAGACTTTGTTGTCAAGGTGGGGGATCGCGTTGCGCAACTCATCTGTGAAAGAGTTGGATTTCCTACCCTAGAAGAAGTATCCATGGTGACCCCCTACAGGTCGAGGAACCGGAGGGTTCGGATCGACCGGTCAAACAGACATAAAGGGATTGTTTGCTACTTGTGAGGAAAAAGTAGAGGAAGACTTGGGTCCACAACTAGCAGAATGCAGAGCCACTCCCGAACCCAGAATAAGTGAAAAGCTTTCCCCGATCCAAAGACAAGAACTGGCCAGAGTACTGGAAAAGTTTGCTGACGTCTTAACACCCATGCCTGGTGAGACCGAATTAGTGGCTCATGAAATAATAACTCCTCCTGGTAAAGTGATCAGGCAAAGGCCCTATAGGTACAGGAAATGTTAGAAATGGGGATTATTGAAGAATCCCGGAGTCCCTGGTGTAGCCCCATTGTCCTGGTGCCAAAGCCGGATGGCACGCAGCGGTTTTGTATCGATTTTAGGCAAGTGAATGCCATATCGATGTTCGACACGTATCCGATGCCACGCATCGAGGAACTGCTGGATTGCTTGGGACAGGCCAAATTCCTGACCACACTCGACATGACTAAAGGATACTGGCAAATTCCTTTAACAAGAGAGTCACGTCCGAAGATGGCCTTTAGTACACTAATCGGGCTTTTTCAGTTCCGAAGAATGCCCTTTGGACTACATGGCGCGGCAGCAACCTGTCAGAGGTTGGTAGACCTGGTATTACGTCCACATCAGGAATATGCCGTTGCTTATATGGATGACATTATCATCGACAGCTCCAGTTGGGACCAACATTTGCCCCGAGTAGAAGCGGTTCTGCGGGCAATGAGACGAGCTGGCCTGACGTTGAATCCAGGAAAGTGTATGTTCGCTGGACAGGAAGTTAAATATCTTGGACGCCTAGTGGGACGAGGTACGGTCAGGCCTCTATTGAACAAAATAGAAAGTGTCAAGAACTTTCCAAGGCCAGTAAATAAAAAACAGTTAAGAGGGTTCCTAGGTCTCATAGGATACTACAGGCGATTTATTCCTCATTTCGCTGAAGAGAGTGCCATGTTCACGGACATGTTAAAGAAAAATGCCCCAAACCAACTAAGATGGACCCTCGAGGCGGAGGAGGCATTTATGCTATTAAAGGGGAAGCTATGTAAAGCGCCAGTATTACGTGGCGTAGACTTTGGACAACAATTTATTGTCCAGACAGATGCCTTGGAAACGGGATTAGGAGCTGTTCTTTCACAGAAGCACGAGGGAACAGAGCATCCGATCATGTTCCTGAGTAAAAAACTCTCTTCGGCCGAGCAAAAGTATTCGACCATCAAAAGAGAATGCCTAGCCATTAAATGGGTGGTCGAATCCCTCAAGTTCTACCTGACCGGAAAAAGATTTTTGTTGATCACGGACCATGTGCCCCTAAAATGGCTGAACCAAATGAAAAACCACAATAGCCGGTTGACCCGTTGGTACATGGCATTACAGGCCTTTGACTTTAGGGTTGAGCATAGAGCGGGAAAGCAGCACCTAAATGCTGATGCCCTGTCAAGAATTACGAGCTGTGCGGGTGAAAAATCGCCAGCCCGTAATAGTACAAAGGGAAATAAAAAAGGAGGAGTAAAAAACATTCACTGTACTCAAAATTAGACAAAACTGCTATACTCAATTCATACCTGAAGGTGAATGAGAATGCAATAATCCCAGTAGGGCACTGCTTATTTCCATAAAGGACTTAACATTACTGTTAAAATTATGTTTATGTATACAATTTTTTTAAAAAAGTAACTGCCACATAAATCAGTGAAAACTGTACTAGAACGCCATACTTTACATGTTCTGTGATCATACTATCAAAAACTGTATAAAACATAGTTAATAATGCTGTTCATTTTTGATGTGCTTGTGAATCCCTTTGCACATGCTGTGGATTCAGGAGCTCCTGTTGATATGGGCCACAGCCTGGTAGATGGTGAGCAGGCAGTGGTGGCCCACTGACATAGCATCATCTATGTGGATATTGGAACCTTCAACCCCCACCTCTGTCAGCTGTGGTGAGGCATGAACAACTCCTGACAGAGACATCATGCTTTCCAGTGTACCTCTTGGCTTTTGTGAGGCAATGGTCTGGGAACAAAGTATACTATACTGCACTTAGTATGGTCAGTGTGGGTGTAGGTTACCCTCACTAGACCTGTGTCTGCATACTTGTGGTATTTCCCATAGGTCACTTTCACCCCTGAATTGAACTTTGGATGTTGGCAGTAACCAAGTCCTATGGGGAAAGGGGACAAAGGCAAAGGAAATTGTGCAGAGCTTGCTTTCCTGATGGTGGGTGGGTCAGTGTCATGTTGATCTATGTAAAGGAGGTCTGCCTCAGCTGGAGTCTCTGTTCCTTGCACTGGCCATATGAACATAAGAACATAAGAAATACCATACTGGGTCAGACCAAGGTCCATCAAGCCCAGTATCCTGTTTCCAAAGTGGCCAATCCAGGTCACAAGTACCTGGCAGTTTCCTAAAAAGACACACAGGTTCCACAATGCTTGTATTGAATTTCCTGGGTCTTCTTTAATAATAGTTTAGGGACCTTTCCTCCAGGAACTTGTCCAAACCTTTTTTAAACCCAGCTACATTAGCAGCTTTTACTATATCCTGCAGCAACGAATTCCAGAGTTTGATTATGAGTTGAGTGAAAAAATACTTTCTCTTATTCATTGCATGTCCCTAGTCTTTCTTTTTTTGATGCCGTAAAAAATCAATCTACATTAACCCATTCTACCCATTCATTATTTTTAAAGATCTCTATCATATCTCCCCTCAGCCATCTCTTTATCAGGTTGAAGAGCCCTAAGATTTTAAGCCTCTCCTCATAGGAGTATCCCTCCATCCCATTTATCATTTTGGTGGCACTTTTCTGAACCTTTTCTAATTCTGCTATTTCTTTTTTTTTTTTTTTTTAATTCTTTATTTTCGTTTTATAACAACAAAGGAAAGGAAGACATACAGCTAAAAGACAGATACATACATAGAATGAGATACATACACCAAAGTAAACCCCTACCACCCCCCTCCCCCCTGCTTCTTCTCTAGAAAACTAATCATTCCCGAAACGGGCGTGTACTGACATTATTGTGTTACAAAACCAAACGGTGATCTGAAACATGATGAGTGTACATTAAACAGACATGTCGGAGCAATGAGCAGATTGTACATAATCATTGAGCATCTGCCATTTAGAC
Source organism: Ichthyophis bannanicus (assembly GCA_033557465.1). Classification (NCBI taxonomy): domain Eukaryota; kingdom Metazoa; phylum Chordata; class Amphibia; order Gymnophiona; family Ichthyophiidae; genus Ichthyophis; species Ichthyophis bannanicus. The sequence continues at coordinate 824,852,986 of CM066034.1, forward strand.
AAGCGAGAGTGAGTTTGGGTATGGGGAATAGCTCTCCGAGATATCTGCTCATATTTACTATATAGGCAGACAAGGTTCCACCATTCATTGACAGTAAGTCGAGAGCTATCCTTCCAATTCCTCGTGATTAAACATATAGCTATACCCAGCATGAAATCAAGGAGAAAGCGACCCTTCTTAGGAAGAGAGGGGACCTCCGCCACTGAGCGGAGTCCCACAATCTTCCAAGAAAGAGGCTCGTGGAGGTGTAAGATAAGTTGAATACGACCCCAGACCCGCCCCCAGTAAACCTGTAGTTGAGGACATTCATAAATAACATGAGCGAGGGTTCCCACAGCAGTATGACAAGACCAACACTGGTCCCTAGCAGTTGTGTTCCATTTGGCTATTTTTTCTGGAGTATAAAAGCATCTATGTGCAAAAAAGAAGAGAGTTTGGGTAACTGAGGCAGATCGGGAAACCCGCACTACTTTGCTCCAGAAAACGCTCCATTGCACAGGGGTTAAAGTGGTTTGCAGTTCGCGCTCCCAGGCTTGCTGGGCTCTACAAGTAGCAGTGTCTGTACCCTGACATAATAGTTTATAAAAGTTAGAGGCTACCCCATGTGTACTACTAATAGAGTGAATTAGGTCTAATAGCCCATCCTCAGTAGAGACAGAGGGTGGCAGGATTCGAGCACTTTTGAGGCAGTGTTGAAGCTGCATCAATTGAAAGTAATGTTTCGCTGGTAACGCAAATTCCTTTTGTAAATCAGAAAAGGTCTTCCAACGAGCTGCAGAGAAGAGCTGTTGGGGTGTCCAGATCCCCCTAGAGTACCAGGGTTTCCATGCTATCGTTCTATTTAGGACTTGAATTCTGGGGTTATTCCACAGCGGGAGTCCGTCCTGAGGACATACGTTTGGGCCCAGTGATAGAATGAGAGAGTATTAAAGGCCGCAAGAGTATCAACAATCATTGGGGGATGGCGGGTGTCTACTTGATGGGACATACCGGGGAGATGGATCAACGGAATTGGGTTACTAAGCTCCTCTTCTATGTCAAGCCAAACTGGTCTGCTGTCGGTCGAGGCATCTAGCCATCGGGCACCTTGTTTAAGTAAGAAGGCTTGATGATATTTGAGAAAATCAGGAAAGCGGGTACCCCCTAGTTCCTTCGCAGACTGTAGTTTTTGCTTAGCTATCCTTGGTGGTTTGCCCTGCCAGAGATAGCGGACGAGAAGGCCCTCAATATCTTTGTAGGTGTGTAGCGGGAGTAAGCATGGCAGCATTTCTAAAATATAGTTCACCTTGGGGACTATCATCATCTTCACAGTTTCTAGGCGGCCCCACCATGTAAGGGATAAGGGAGACCAACGATTTGTGAGCTCACGGACTTTGGAGACTACCTCTTTGGCATTAAAACTAATAGTGTCTTCTAAAGGAGAACAGTAATGGACCCCAAGATATTTCACCATGCGGGATTGCCAAAGGAAAGGAAAGGCCTGCATGTCAGCCTCATGTACCCAGCGGTTTAGTGGGAATGCTACGGATTTGGTCCAGTTTATTTTATAGCCCGATAATTGCGAGTATCCATCAATCAGATCCAAGACAGCTGGAACCGAATCAAGGGATACGAAGAGCATAAGGTCATCTGCATATGCAGAGAGTTTAATCTCTCTGTGACTGAAGGGGACACCACGAATACGTGCAGACTGTCTAATAAGGAGGGCGAGGGGTTCAAGAGCAAGATCAAAGAGCATTGGTGATAGGGGGCAACCTTGACGCGTGCCTCTGTGGAGATTAAAAGGCTGAGACTTAATAGCATTTACACAAATACTGGCAACGGGTTGAGTGTACATGACTTGGAGGTATCGGAGGAAGCCCTCCCCAAAGCCATACCATCGGAGAACTGCAAATAAAAGGGCCATTCTAGGCGATCAAAGGCTTTTTCAGCATCTAGGGAAAGACCCACCCATGGGTGGTCCAAGTTGGCAGCACTGGATAGTACATGGCACAAGGTCCGAGCATTGTCAGCGGTGGATCGGCCGGGTATAAAACCGCATTGGTCGGGATGGATTAAGGTGGCCATCCTGTCAGATAGCCGGGAGGCCAAGATCGTTGCGAAGATCTTATAATCGGCATTAAGTAGGGAGATTGGACGATAGTTGGCGGTTAGCAGCGGGTCTCTGCCTTCTTTCTCAAATACTACCACATTAGCTGCAGAAAAGGATCCCAAAGAGGATGTATCTACCGCAAGGGCAGTAAAATAGAGTTTTAAGTAGGGTACTAAATCTGCACTGAACGTTTTGTAGAATTCGGTCGGGAGACCATCAGGCCCGGCGGCTCGACCCGAGGCTGTGCGTTTTAGGGCAAATTGGATCTCTGAAGTAGAGAAAGGTTCATCTAGCGCATCCCTATCAGCTTCAGAAAGGGTCGGCCGCTGAATATCAGAAAACAATCGCTCGAAGGTCTCTGATGAGAAATCACATTCAGATTGATAGAGACCGGTATAGAAATCCCGAAAGAGTTCTACGATATCGGAGTCTGTGGTCAGTATGCCCCCTCCTTGTGGGGCTCGAAGGGCCGCTACGCGTTTGGCTTCTTTTTGACCTTTCAAGGCGTTGGCTAAAAGTCTACCGGCTCGGTTGCTTTCACGGTAGTATGTCCCTCGTTGAAACTCAATACTCTTAGAAGCTGCAGTTGAGAGGATTGCATTATATTGAAAACGGAGACGCTGTAAGCGAACTAAGACGCATGGATCAGTACGGGAAGTTAGAACTCGTTCGCCTGCTTTGATTTGCTGGTCTAGTATAAGTAGCTGCTGTTTGCGTTGTTTCCGCAGGCGAATTTGATAACTAGTGATCGTTGCACGAATGGCCGCTTTGAAACCCTCCCACCAAGCCCAATTTGCAGTATCCTGGGGTAAATTAAAATGGAAGTAATCCTGTATGGCTGCTCAAATTTCTAACTGGAACTCTGGCTGAGTTAATAGGGCTCTATCAAAGAACCAGGCCCCCGAATTCCCTTGGGGTGCAGTAGTGTGTAATTGAAAAGAAATAGCAGCATGATCTGAAATATGTTGGGAGTGAATCTTTGCAGTGTCCACCTGAGGGACTAACAGTTTTGATATGAGAAAGAAATCTATACGAGACTGGGATTTATGAGGGGAAGAAAAGAAAGTAAAGTCAAGCTCATTGGGGTGAAGTAACCTCCATAGATCGACTAAAGCAAGATCTTTGATCACAGAGGTAAGCGTGGTATGACTCTTGGGGGGACCACTTGTCCTAGGCGCTGTTTGTCAATCAGGGGATCAAGAACTAAATTGAAATCCCCCCCTATTATCAATGAAGTATTAGCAGAGGCCTGCGCAACCTGAGCAATGGTAGCAAAAAAGGCAGGGTCATCCACATTAGGAGCATAAAGGCATATACATGTAACTTCAAGGTTACCTATCTTGAGGTGAGCTCTGGACCATCTACCTGCTGTATCTGAGCTAGTCGCAATAATAGTAGCATGCAGAGATTTCCTAACCAGTATGGCAACCCCACATTTCTTAGAAACGGCTGGAGAATAGGCGGCCACCATGTAAGGTTAATATTGAGTTTAAGGGTTTCCTTCGAATTTAAATGTGTTTCTTGGAGGAAAATCAGATCCGCAGCTTCATGACTTAGATAGCTTAGGATTTTCTTTCGTTTTATCGGATTATTGATTCCTTTTACGTTCAATGATAAAATCTTACATGGTGCCATCGATCAGTAATAGACATTTTAGATAAGGGCGCTGGAAAACATACAACATAATCAGAAACTGTACAAAAAATGATATAATCACCGAGTCTGCTGACTAATACACCCCATATTGAAAAGTATGTACCAAAGTAACTTAGAGAAGAAGCAAAACCCCCAATGAAAATGGCGACCATATGTCTGCGGGAGGAGGCCCTAGAGAGGAAGATAGAGACATAAAAAAAAAGAAAAAAAAAACCCACCAGAGTCCATAATTAACACTGTCTCTGATACTCATCGAGGCTACGATGGGTAGATGGAGTCGGGTCACAGATATCATCAAGATAAGGCAACAAACCGCCCTCGGCAGACTTTTGCTGAGTCGCGGCAAATCCAATATGGCAGGCACAGCGGATATGAGAATACTGGCAGGAATATTCTGGAAGTCAACGCATCAAGTCGGCTTCTTTAGCATCCAAAAACTCCGCTAGTAGATCAGGGTCCTCAAATGTTCTCGTCTGATTGTGAAGCGTGACTCGGAGCTTGGCCGGGTACATCAGGCCATAGCGTGCTTGTAGTTGTTGAAGCCTCGGCCGGAATTCCAGAAAGCGCTTTCGGCGGTCGACCGTGGGTTTAGCCAAGTCAGGATAGAAGGAGATCTTATGGCTCTCAAACTCCATATGGCCCTTTGCCCGAGAGGCACTGAGAATTTGCTCCACATGTTGATATCTCAAAAGTCGAAAGATGATAGGCCGCGGGGTCTTCCTGTTGAGCGTTATGTTTGTGGGTACACGATGAGCGCGATCGATCTCCAATTCTTTGGTAAAGGTGATTTGGAGCAAGGAAGGGAGGATTTTATATAAAAACTCCTTCATGTCTCCCGATTCCGCTCCCTCCGGTATGCCCACGAGTCGTAGGTTGTTGCGGCACGCTCTATTATTGCCATCTTCCACTTCTTTCTGCAAGGCCCTCACCTGACGTTCAACTTTGTCGAGTTTGGACAACCGGACCGCGTGGGAGTCTAATACGCTCTCCATTTTGTCCTGACGCGAAGAGAGCCCCTCTAGCCTGCCTTGTAACACACCAAGATCTTCCCGCAGCGCTCGGAGTGCTTCACCGTTTGACTGCACGAGGTCCTTAACCCCTCTAATCTCTGCGAGGATTTCCTGCTGCATTTCGGGGCCCTCACGCAAAGCCAGCCCCTTCTGCGGGGACGGGGGTTCAGTTTTGGAGCGTTTGCCGTGAGAAGCCGCTGGAGATCCAAATTCCAGGCGCGTAGGTTTGGTCCCCGCCATCTCACCAATGTGCCCCGGCAAGATCAGAGCAGAAATTCAAGTATGTCCGGTGTTAATTCAGGATTCTGAGTAGGCCTCTCGGGAGCCTCAGCGTTATGCGACCATCCCGCTGGACATCGGGCTCCGCCCTGCTATTTCTTTTTAAGATATGGCGACCAGAATTGCACACAATATTCAAGGTGCAGTTGCACTATGGAACAATACAGAGGCATTATAATATATTTTGTTTTATACTCCATTCCTTTCCTTTTGATTCCTAGCATTCTATTTGCCTTCTTGGCCACCGCTCCACACTGGGAGGAGGGTTTCAATGTGTCATCCACGCAGACGCCTAAATCTTTTTCCTGTCTGGTGGTTCCTAATGTGGGACCTTGCATTGTGTAACCATAATTTGGATTGTTCTTTCCTAGGTGCATAACTTTGCACTTATCCACATTAAATTTCATCTGCCATTTGAACGTCCAGTCTTCCTCTTGTAATTTTTCACAATCCGCTTGGGTTTTAACAACTTTGAATAATTTTGTGACATCTGCAAATTTGATTACCTCACTCATTATTCCCATTTCCAGGCCATTTATGAATATGTTAAAAAGTAGCAGACCCAGCATAGATCCCTGGGGTATTCCACTATTCACCTTTCTCCATTGAGAAAATTGCCATTTAGCCCTATTCTCTGCTTTCCAACTTTTTTTTTTTTTAAACTTTTATTTTCATTTTGCAACAAACAAAAGAAACAACACACCAAAGGAGACAAAACAAGTATACAATAAGGAAAAGCAAACCCTATTACCCCCCCCCCCATGCTTCTTCTCTAAACCGACAGTATCAGCATGTGAGCGCTGCCAAACAACAGTGATCGTACATCAAAACGAACATAAATAGTATCTGCGATACAGAATGATCACATGACAGAGATTTATACAAATTTAAACAGTCAGATGAGAGCATTTAGCATTGTGAACATAGTCATTGAGCATCTTCCATTTAGACAGATGATGGGGGGTCTGAACGGAAGAAGCAAACATACGAGGTATTTGTTCATATTTACTATAGAGACAGACATGATTCCACCATTCATTGGGGCTCAGATGGGAGCTATTTTTCCAGTATTTCGTAATTAGGGAAATAGCGATGCCCAGCATAAAGTCTAAAAGGAAGTAAGCCGATTTTGGAAGAGAGGGGATCCCCGCAGCTGAGCGGAGTCCCACTATCCTCCAAGAAAGGGGCTCTTGAAAGTGCAAAATAGATTGGATACGACCCCAGACCCGACGCCAGTAATACTGTAGTGCGGGACATTCATACATAACATGAGTTAGTGAACCAATGGCCGCATGGCATGTCCAGCATCTATTGCCCTGGGAGGTGTTCCATTTGGCTAATCTGTCAGGAGTATAGAAACACCGGTGGGCTAGAAAGAAGAGTGTCTGAGTGAGTGAGGCGGATCGGGAGACCCGTGTCACCCTACTCCAGACGAGGCTCCATTGCTCCGGGGTCAAAGTTACATGCAGTTCCCGCTCCCATGCTTTCTGTGCTATAGGGGTACCTCTATTTACAGCATTACATAAGGTTTTGTAAAAGTTAGATGCTACGCCCGGTGAACTCCCGATAGATCGGATAGTCTCCGACAATCCCTGGGCATGGGATTCCGATGGCGGGAGCACCTTAGCACTCCGAAGACAATGCTGTAGTTGCACCAACTGAAAGTAGTGTTTCGCTGGGAGACCAAATTCAATTTGCAATTCGCTAAAAGTTTTCCAGCGACCATCATGGAACAACTGGTTAGGGAACCAAATGCCCCTAGTGTACCAGGGGCTCCACGCCATCGGTTTATTTTGTATTTGAAATCGAGTATTGTACCAAAGCGGGAGTCTGTCTAACGGACAGAATCGGGAGTCTAGAGATTGCATAAGAGTATTAAAGGCACCTAAAGTGTCTAAAAGCATTGGTGGATAGTGGGAGTCTGATGGGAGAGTCATACCAGGGAGATAAGTAAGAGGAATCGGTTTGCAAAGGTCCTCCTCTATGTCTAGCCACACAGGTCTACTCGGTGCTAGATCTTCCAGCCAACGAGCGCCTTGTTTGAGAAGAAAAGAGTGGTGATATTTCAGAAAATCAGGGAATCTGACACCCCCATTTTCCTTATCTGCTTGCAATTTATGCTTCGCTATCCTAGGTGTCTTATTTTGCCATAAGTATCTAGTCAGAAGGCCCTCTAAATCTTTATATGTACGTCGAGGTAGGAGACAGGGCAACATTTCTAAAATGTAATTCACTTTAGGAACAATCATCATTTTTATGGTTTCTAGGCGACCCCACCAGGTAAGTGTTAAAGGAGTCCAACGGTGAGTAAGCGCCCGGACTTTAGAGGTTAAGTCTTTGGCATTAAAGGAGATAGCGTCTTCCAAAGGAGAGCAGTAGTGAACCCCAAGGTATTTGACCATGCGAGGTTGCCATAAAAAGGGAAAGGATTGCATATCTGCCTGATGAATCAGAGGATTTAGTGGAAAGGCTACCGACTTGGTCCAATTTATCTTATAACCCGAAAGTTGTGAATATTTACCAATTTGCTCTAGGACAGCCGGCACTGAGTCTAGAGAGACAAAGAGCATAAGGTCATCAGCATATGCTGAAATTTTGATTTCCCTATGAGAGAAGGGGACTCCATGAATCTCCTCCGATTGCCGGATTAGTAAAGCTAAGGGTTCGAGTGCAAGATCGAAAAGAAGTGGAGACAGTGGGCATCCCTGGCGAGTACCGCGCTGAAGGGGAAATGGCTGAGACTTTAAAGCATTAGCACAGATACTGGCTGTAGGCTGTGCATACATGGTGCGGAGACAACGGAGAAAACCTTCTCTGAATCCGTACCAGCGGAGAGTTGCAAACAGGAAGGGCCATTCTAAGCGATCAAAGGCCTTCTCAGCATCGAGTGAGAGGCCAACCAATGGTCGATCAAGATTAACTGCGGTAGTCAGTACATGACATAGAGTCCGAGCATTGTCAGCAGTTGATCTACCGGGAATGAAACCGCATTGATCTGGGTGTATTAAAGTAGACATCCTATCAGAGAGTCGGGTGGAGAGAATGGTGGCAAATATTTTATAGTCCGCGTTTAGAAGGGAAATTGGACGATAATTAGCTGTTAGTTGCGGATCTCTCCCCTCTTTCTCAAAAACTACTACATTTGCCATTGAAAAGGACCCAGAAGGAGATCCCTCCTCGGCCAGAGCAGAAAAATAAAGTTTCAAAACTGGAGCTAAGTCAGCGTTAAAGGTTTTGTAGAATTCAGCAGGGAGACCGTCCGGGCCTGCAGCTCGACCTGTGGCACATCTCTTGATGGCAGAATGAATTTCTGATAAAGTGAATGGTTTGTCCATGGCCTCTCTATCTTCGTCAGATAGGGTCGGTCGTTGTACCCCTGAGAGTAATCGTTCAAATACTTCTGGCTCAAAATCACATTCAGATTGATAAAGCCGAGTATAAAAATCACGAAAGAGTTCTAAGATTTCGGTATCTTTAGTGACCAAGCCCCCCCCCCCCCGACGGATTACGGAGAGCAGTAACACGCTTGGCTTCTTTTTGACCTTTCAGGGCATTTGCTAACAATTTGCCAGCACGGTTATTTTCCCGGTAATACATCCCTTGTTGTGATTCAATATTTTTAGCAGCAGCAGTATACAAAAGCTGATTGTATTGAAAACGAAGACGTTGTAAACGGAGTAAAATACATGGGTCAGTACGGGACGTGAGGAGACGCTCCCCAGCTTGTATCTGTTGCTCTAGAATCAGTAAGTGTTGCTTTCTTTGTTTCCCCTGTCGAATTTGATAGCTGGTTATAGTTGCACGGATAGATGCCTTAAAACCCTCCCACCAGGCCCAGCTCGCTGTGTCATGGGGTGAGTTAAAATGAAAATAATCTTGGATAGCGGCCTTTATGTCAACCTGAAAATCTTTTTGATCTAGTAGGGATCTATCAAAAAACCAAGCTCGGGGAGGATCATCTCGCGTATTGACATGTAATGAAAAAGATATGGCAGCATGATCTGAAATATGGAGAGGATGAGTCCTAGCCGTGTCCACTTGAGAAATCAGTGCTTTGGAAATGAGAAAGAAATCTATTCTAGATTGTGAGTGATGGGGGGCAGAAAAAAAGGTGAACTCTAAGTCGGAGGGGTGAAGCAGCCTCCATATATCTACTAGCGCAAGATCTTGCATCAGAGCTGTGAGGGTAGCAAGACTCTTGGGTGGACTACTCGTTCTAGGCGGTTGTCTATCTATCAAAGGGTCTAGTACTTGATTGAAATCGCCACCAAGTATTAATGGAGTATTGGCAGAGGCCTGTGCCAACTGCGCAATACTTGCATAGTAAGCAGGGTTATCCACATTCGGGGCATAAATACAAATACACGTGAATTCACTATCTCCAACCTTAAGGTGTGCACGGGCCCATCTACCCTCCTTATCAGAGCTAGTATCCATTACAGTAGCTTGCAAAGACTTCTTAACCAGAATGGCTACCCCACACCGTTTGGAAACGGCGGGAGAATAGGCAGCCACCATATATGGCTTAGCATTGAGTTTCAGTGTTTCAGCGGAGTTTAGATGTGTTTCCTGAAGAAACACTAAATCAGCATGCTCATGGTTAAGATAGCTAAGGATTTTCTTTCTTTTGATTGGGCTATTGATGCCTTTTACGTTAAGTGATAAGATCTTACATAAGGCCATTCAGAAAGGTTAAAAATTCTGAACATGATAACGCACATAATTTCACAATGTCCCTCAAATTAACTGTATCTGGCTGTACACATAACATGATAGAAAATAAGCTAATGTAATACAATGAAGCGCCCCACATTAAAAAAGAAAAACCGCGGCGCGGTACAGAAGAAGCAAAACCCCAGAAATTACTGGCGACCATGTGTCTGCGGGGAGAAACCCCAGAGAAGGCCGAAATTGAAAACATATAACCTGTATAACTGTGCGTGCTCCTAATCCAACCGAGGCACACATCATGGAGGGATAGGAGACCAAGAGAGTCATATAGAGAAAGAAAGAAAAGTCCAGGCAGTCTCTGTGCTTGGCTATGACCACCGCGTCGGGCCCTTCAAAATGGCGGTCAGAGCCGGCAGATAATAAGTCCAAGTTGTTGGATTAGCGCATCTGCTCTGCTTCTTTGAAGTCTAAAAATGTTGATAGTAGATCAGGATCTTCGAATGTCCTAGTTTGGTTGTGGAGAGTCACTCGGAGCTTCGCTGGATACAACAGGCCAAAGCGAGCCTGTAGCTGTTGAAGTCGAGGGCGAAAAGCAAGGAGCCTCTTCCGACGGTCAACTGTGGGCTTTGCCAAATCAGGGAAGAAGGAGACTCTATGACTTTCAAACTCCAGATGATGATTCGCTCGGGCAGCGTTTAGAATTTGTTCCACTTGTTGATATCGTAGTAATCGAAAGATAATAGGCCGGGGGGTCGTTCGATTGAGCGCCATATGGGTAGGAACACGATGTGCTCGATCAATTTCCAGATCTCTATGAAAAGTGATTTTCAGCAAGGAGGGAAGAGTTTTGAGCAGGAATTCTCTTATATCTCCTGCTTCCGCCCCCTCCGGTATTCCAATGAGCCTCACATTGTTGCGACGGGCTCGATTATTGCTATCTTCTAACTCTTTTTGAAGATTCTGTATCTGGCGCTCAGCCTTGTCCAGTTTGACCAAGCGCACCGCGTGCGAGTCGAGGACCCCCGCCATGTTGTCCTGCCGTAATGAAAGACTTTCAAGTCGATCCTGGAGCACACCGAAGTCTTCTCGCATGGCTCGAAGCGCTTCTCCGTTGGACTGCACCAGTTCCTTCACGCCGCGTATTTCCTCTAAGATCTCCTGGTGCATTTCGGGGTTTTCCCGAAGTGGAACCATCTTCTGTGGGGAAGACACCTCTGTTTTGGAGCGTTTTCCGTGTGAAGAAGAAGGAGACCCGAAGTCCAAGCGTGCTGGTTTATGGGCCGCCATCCCCCCCGAGGCACCCCGGTAAGTTCGGAGCAAAATATTAAGTTTATGTAGGTATTAAGCCAGGATTCTGAGTAGGCCTCTCGGGAGCTTCAGCGCGAAGCGTCTTACCCGCTGGACATCAGGCTCCGCCCCCCTCTCTGCTTTCCAACTTTTAACCAGTTCCTGATCCACAATAGTACACTGCCTCCTATCCCATGACTTTAATACTGCCAAGAGCCTCTCATGAGGGACCTTGTCAAAGGCTTTCTGAAAATCCAGATACACTATATCGACCGGCTCACCTTTGTCTACCTGTTTATTTACACCTTCAAAAAAATATAACAGATTAGTAAGACAAGACCTTTCTTGGCTAAAGCCATGTTGACTTTCTCCCATTAAACTATGACTATCTACACGTTCAGTATTTTTTTCTTTATAATGGTTTCTACCATTTGGCCCAGTACTGATGTCAGGCTCATTGGTCTGTAGTTTCCTGGAACACTCCTGGAACCCTTTTTAAAAATTGGTGTCACATTGGCCATTTGTCAATCTTCAAGTATTACAGATTATTTTAATGATAGTTCACAGATTACTAATAGTAGGTCTGAAATCTCATATTTCAGTTCTTTCAATACACTCAGATGTATACCATCTGGTCCAGGTGATTTGTTACTCTTTAGTTTATCAAATAGTTGTAAAACATCTTCCTGGTTTATCGATATTTCTTTAAATTTTTCCAATGCATCACCCTTAAATATCATTTCAATCATGGGTAACTTCCCTACATCTTATTCAGTAAAGAACAAAGAAAATAATTCATTCAGTCTCTCCACTATGCCCTTATCCCCTCTTACTGCCTCTTTTACCCCTTTATCACTTAATGGTCCAACTGACTCTCTCTCAGGTTTTAAGTTACCTATGTACTTGAAAAAGTTTTTATTAAGCATTTTTGCTTCCACAGCAAGATTTTTTTTCAAATGCTGCCTTATCATTGCCTTGCATCTAACTTGCCAGTGCTTATGTTGTTTCCCGTTTTCGTCATTTGGCTCCTTCTTCTATTTCCTGAAAGATGTTCTTTTGGCTACAACAGCTTCTCTGACCTCACATTTAAACCATGCTGGCAGTTTTTTGGACTTCCTCCCACTTTTCTTAAAAGCATGGAATACAGTTAGTCTGTACTTCCAAGATAATATTTTTAAACAATGCCCATACTTGATGTAAATCTTTAACTTTTGTGGCTGCTCCTTTTAGTTTTTTCTTAACTATTTTCCTCATTTTATCATAGTCTCCCTTTTGAAAGTTAAAAGGTAGTACTATGGATTTTCTTGCCATCCTTCCTCCATTTAGAAATCATACAGGATTATGCCATGATCACTATTGCCAATTGACTTCAACACCCTTATTTTTTGCACCAGGTCTTAGTCCACTAAGAACTAGGTCCAAAGATGGCTTCCCCACTTGTTTGTTCATGAACCAGCTGCTCTAAACAGCAGTCATTTATTTCATCTAGAAACTTTATCTCCCTAGGATGTCCTGCCGTGACACTGACCCAGTCGATTCCGGGGTAATTGAAATCACCCATTATTATTACAGTGTTACAACTTTTGTTAGCTTTCCTGATTTCTTTGAGTATCTCCTCATCCATTTGTTCATTCTTGTCAGGCGGTTGGTATTACACCCCAACTGTTATTGACTTTCCCTTTTTACATGGAATTTCAATCCACAGAAATTCTACAGTGTATTTTTTTCCTTCAAAACGTTAATCCTGTATGACTCAATGCCTCTCTAACATAGAGTGCAACCCCTCCACCAATTTGATCTACTCTGTGATTGCGATATCATTTGTACCCAGGTATCACAGTGTCCCACTGGTTCTCCTCCTTCCACCAGGTCTCTGAGATACCAATCATTTCAAACCTCTCATTTAGTGCTATATATTCTAATTCTCCCATCTCAATTTTTAGACTTCTAGCATTTGCATGCAAGCTTTTTAGAGGCTGTATTTTATTCATATTAATCTGGTTATCGGTAGGCAGGGGTAATTTGGAATCTTTAAGCTCTATCTGCTCTGTACGTAGTGGCATTTGGGTTACTTTTGTCTTTATTGGAACCTTTCTGTCGATATGCCCTAACTTCAATCTTTTGCTAGTATCCTTCAGTGATACATCATTCTGAACCATGCGCTCTTGGACGACTGTCAGGTTTCCCCTATTATCTAGTTTAAAAATTGCTCTATCTCCTTTTTAAAGGTTAATGCCAGAAGCCTGGTTCCATCCTGGTTAAGGTAGAGCCCATCCCTTCGGAAAAGTCCCTTCTTTCCCCCAGAATGTTGCCCAGTTCCTAACAAATCCAAAACCCTCTTTCTTGCATCATTGTCTCATCCACACATTGAGACTCTGGAGTTCTGCCTGCCTTTTGGGTCCTGCACATGGAATGGGAAACATTTCTGAGAATACTATTCTGGAAGTTCTAGATTTCAACTTCCTACCTAAAAGCCTAAATTTGGCCTCCAGAGCTTCCCTACCACACTTGCTTATGCCATTGGTACCAAAATGTACCAAGACAGCAGACTCCTTCCCGGTGCTATCTAAAACTTTGTTTACGTAGCACATGAAGTCTGTTACCTTCGTACCAGGCAGGCAGGTTACCAGGCAATCCTCACATCCTCTAGCCACCCAGCTATCTACATGACTAATGATTGAATTTCCAAAAAGGCTATCCTACCCTTCCTACATGGACACATGGCCCTGGAGAAACCTCCTCAGTGCAAGAGGATTTTTCATCACCTGGAGGACAGGTCCTAGCTACAGGATCATGTCCTGTTACACCAGGGTAATGCTCTCCTGTCCCGTGACTGCTCTCTTTCATGGCAAAAGGGAGGCTGCCAGACTGGAGGTGGGACTTCCCTGGAGGTCTCATCTATATACCTCTCTGTCTTCCTTATGTCCTCCAAGTCTGCTACTCTAGCCTCCAGAGAGCGGACTTGTTCCCAGAGAGCAAAGAGCTCCTTGCACCTAGTGCACACGTAAGACCCCTCACCAACTGGGAGAAAATCATTCATGTGACACTCAGTGCAAAAGACTGGAAAGCTCCCATCTCGCTGCTGGACTGCTGTCTGCATCTTAGTTTGCAGCTTTTGTTTAGGTATTTATTTATTTATTTGGTTTTATACCGCACTATTGAAGATCAGCATGGTTTACAAAATAACAACATCATACATGGAACAGTTTACATTTAACATATTACATGGAACTGTTTACATTGAACATGTGAACAAGGTATAAAACAGTTAACTTATTTACATTGATAGATCAATAGATCATTTACAATAACTAAGGTATTTAAGTTGCTTACTTATTGAAGTTTGGTGTAAAGGTCTCTAGAAACATGCTTATTTCTTTCTACTCAGAGATTATTTATTCTGCTTGTATGTTAAGCAATACTCTGATTTGAATAAAAAAACTCTCTAGAAACAAATTTATTTCAGTGACTATATATTCTATTTGCCTTTCTTTGCTAAGCTATACTCTGATTTGATTTAAATGAAAAGCTTTCTGATGGTACTAAGATCTGACTGACTCAGCAAAATCAGCTTTAACCCAAAAAATTCCCTTTTTCTCCAAGATTTAGAGTATATTCCAGAAGATAAATACTTACAACTGCAGATCTATTTCCAGCTGTAGTAGTCCCTTTTGGTAGACCTTCCAGACTGCTTGTCCAAATATTTCCAGTGTTCATTAGGGTGATCGGGCCTGATATGGGCAGATAGATTTCCATGCTGGGCAACCATGTGCTCATTTTCTCCAGGGAAGAGCCTCATAGCACATATTGGAGTCAAGGGGCCAAGGAGAGCTGCTCAGCTACACCTGCAAAGACAATACTGGACACATGTGTTGTACCCAATCAGGTATCCTCCTGGACCACTCTTTTGTTGTCACGCAGTCTATATGTACATGCTGATACTCAACTTTCTACCCACCTTCTTATGACTAGAGTGACTAGAGTGGAGATGCACGCTATTAGCTGGTATATGGCCCCAACCATTGCTTGCATCTCTGCTCTGAGGCTTTCCAGGTGTGTGATCATGAGTTCCTGTGTCCTAGTGACTGTGGAAAAGCCCTTCTGCACCTCCCACTGCAGGGATGAAAGGTGCAACAGGACCTGGGGGTCCAACAAGGCCCTGGAAACCTCATGGTTATGCATCTGGGCCAGAAAGGGGCGGGCTGGACAGGCTAGGTCACCAGTAGTCACTGTGGTTCTCCAGCCTGTCCACCTGCCCCCTCCCCTTTTCCCTTACACACCTCCCCTTCCTCCTTATCCTCCCCTCCAACACCTCAAACATCTCCCCCACCCCACTCTCTAGCTCCAGCTCTGGTCCTCTTGTTGCTCTTTCAAGCCAGTCCACATATCCATCCCGCTCCTTATTCATTGACAGAAGTACTTCTCCCCCTACACTGTACTGTTCTCTTTGAATTTTGCAGCCCCAATACATGACATTGCATTTTTCAGCATTTAATCTCAGCTACCAAATTCTTGACCATTCTTCAGGCTGAGCTAGATCTCTCCTCATGTTCTTTACTTCTTCCTGGATGTCTGTTCTATTGCAGATTTTGGTATTATCCATAAAGAGGCAAACTTTACCCCACAGTTCTTCTGCAATATCACTAACAAAAATGTTAAAAAGAATTGGATCAAGGTCAGACCCCTGCAGCACACCACTGTTAACATCCTTCTCCTCAGAGTGAGCTCCATTTACCTGTACCCTTTGTCACCTCCCACTCAACCAATTTCTAACCTGGTCAGGCACTTTAGGGTCTATCCTAAGGTTGCTCAATTTATTTATAAGTCATCTGTGTGGAACGATGTCAAAGGCTTTACTGAAATCTAAGTACACCACATCTAGAGCTCTCCCTTGATCCAACTGTCTAGTCAACCAGTCGAATAAGTCAATCAGATTTGTCTGACAAGTCTTGCCTCTAGTAAACCCATGCTGCCTTAGATCCTGCAATCCACTGGACTACAGAAACTTCACTATCCTCTGTTTTAGCAGCGTTTCCATTAA
This sequence comes from Ichthyophis bannanicus, assembly GCA_033557465.1. Classification (NCBI taxonomy): domain Eukaryota; kingdom Metazoa; phylum Chordata; class Amphibia; order Gymnophiona; family Ichthyophiidae; genus Ichthyophis; species Ichthyophis bannanicus. The sequence continues at coordinate 824,869,022 of CM066034.1, forward strand.
TTTACTCACCACAGAGTTTTTTTATTTATTTATTTTATTTATTATAGTTTCTTATATACCGCGCTATTCGGTATCAGCGCGGTTTACATCATAACACAACGACCATAACAACAAGCTGTCTGGTTTTACATCGAACAGGAATAGAAACTTGGACAACAGGGTTAACCATATACATAAGCTATTTACACTGCAAGGATAGGTAAAAATCAGATACTGAATGTAAGGGCCTTTCTAGAGTGGGTCATTTCTTGAGAGGGATATCTAGGTTCAATTGCTGGTTGGGTAGTATTGGAGGAAAAGGTGGGATTTGAGTGCCTTCCTGAACAGATATAGGTTGGCGATGGCACTAATGTCAGGGGGTAGAGCATTCCAGCATTTGGGGACATAGAAACTGAATGCCCTGTTTGTGGTTGTCTTGTTGCACTTTGTCGATGCCTTTGGGGTTACTAGCAAGTTTACGGCTGTTGCTCTTCTGGATCTGTTGGGGGGGACAATGTGAATAAGACGTGTGAGTGAGGAGGATGAGATACCTTTGATTGCCTTGAATGCTAAGAGTAGGGTTTTGAAGGTGATCCTCCCATGGATAGGTAGCCAGTGAAGCTGTTTGAGAATTTGACCCGGTGAAAAGCGGGATATAAATGCGGGATATAAATGCAGTTAAATAAATAAATAAATAAATAAACGTGGTCGCTTCTGGATGCTCCGTAAAGGACACTAGCTGCGGCATTCATGGCCAACTGTAAGGGGGTTAGTGTGGATTGGGGGAGACCTTGTAAGATGGCGTTTGCAAAGTCAAAGCGTGGCAGGATTAGCGCTTGATATATGGTCCGGAAATCGTCTGGGTCCAACAGGGAGCGTAGGTGCTTGAGTGAATGGATTTTAAAATAAACGGCTTTGACTATGTTGCTTATGTTATGTTATGTTATGTTTATTAAGCTTGATATACCGCTATTACAATTAGAACATAGCGGTTTACAATAGAAACACAAATTTTTATACAAAGAGACCAATAGGTCAAAAAAAAAAAGAGAAGGAGAAAAGAAATTACAATATAAGACAGGAAAGCACCCAAGACATTTAAATAGACATGACTACGGGGGAGAGAGGGGAAGGAAAACGGGGGGAGGGGGGCATTTGTCACACAAGAGGAGAGGGGAGGTCAAAGGCAGCAGAGAAGAGGTGCATTTTTAAGTCCTTTTTAAACGTGGAGTAGTGCTGTTCTAGCCTGAGAGAAAGGGGTAGAGAATTCCAGTAGGCTGGACCAATAAAGAAAAAAGCTGAGGAGCGTGTAGATTGTAGGTGGGCGTGTGATGGGGAGGGGAGGTGAAGGTGGTTTATGTGGATTGAGCAAAGGGAGCGGGTGGGGGTGTGAAAGTGGAGTAAGTCTGCTAAATATTGAGGGGTGTGGTTGTACAAAACTTGGTGAACCAGTGTAAGGATTTTATAACGAATACGGAATTGTAGAGGTAGCCAGTGCAAGTGAGAGAGTAGGGGAGTAACATGATCGCGAGGGGAGGAGTGGAAAATAAGACGTGCAGCAGTATTCTGGATACGTTGAAGACGATGAAGTTGTGAGAGAGGAAGCCCGGCAAAGAGAGAATTACAGAAGTCGAGGCGTGATATTACCAAAGAAAGAAGAAGAGTAGTAAGGGCTTCAGTGGTGAGAAATGGACGAATAGAGCGTATTTGTCGAAGGAAGAAGAAGGAGGTTTTTGTAAGATGCGAGATGTGATTACGGAAGGAAAGATCAGAGTCAAAGATTACACCAAGTTAGCGAAAGTTAGTGACAAGAGGAACTGGTGAGGTCGAAAAAGAGGGAGCAAGCGAGGGGGGAGGACTGCCATGAGTGAACCAGATTGCTAAGGTTTTTGTCAGATTGAGATGAAGGCAATTTTCAGTGAGCCAGTTTGCAACAGCCGAAAAGCAGGAGTTGAGCGGAGTGAGATCGGGATGGAGGGGAGAGGTATGAAACAGGAGGAGTAGGTCATCAGCGTAGTAGTGGTGTTTCATATCTAGACGTTGGTCCAACATAACTCCAAGGTATTTTATTGCTTCTTTAGTTTGTAAGTCAGCTTCCTTGACACTGACGTGGGATGGGGGAGTAAAGTTGGGGTCTCTGGTGATGAAAAGCACCTCTGTTTTTTTATGTTGAATGTGTAGGTTCTGTGATTGGAGCCACGTTGAAACCGCATTGAAGCAGTCTATAATCGGGGCCAGATCCATGTGAGCTGTGGAGAATGGCATGTATAAGAGAATGTCATCTGCATATAGAGTTTAGACCAGGGGTCTCAAACTCAAATTGCTTTGAGGGCCAAATGAGGACTTGTAGAGTAACCCGGGGGCCGCACAAGACGCAGGCCTCATTTGCATAAGGGCATCATTTGCATAAGGGATCATTTGCATAAATATTTGCATAATGTTACCATACACTAACTTTGAGTAAACATGCCTCTTAATGAGTGTATAGATAAAGAAAGACTAAAAGATTTCTACATTACTATAAACCAGTGCCAACCGCCAGGCACATTAGGAACTACTAGAAACACTGCTCATTTAGAACCCATAGCAAACCTGCCATGTCCTAACAGCACTACCAGGACTCACAAAGCGCCATACCCTAACTATCAAAAGGCAACACTGCAAATATTAAATCAACACATTTCAGAGAATAACAATACATGACCTACTCGGGAAAGAGAACAAGTGGCAATGTCAAATAGGAATTACATAAACAGAATACCTCAGCTCAGTTACACATGCAGAACATACACCATCACCAAACAAGGAATCACAATTTAGAAACAGGAAGACAATTAAACTGGGAACCCCAAAAGCCAAACTTAGAATGTACAACACTGTAGAAATAAAACTATACATTGATTTCCTCTTGTATTAAATAAAGTGCAGACGTTAAAGATGCACATTTCCAAGAGCTGACATATTTCAGTTAATAAATTCAAAATAAAGAGATATTTTTCTACCTTTTGTGCATTTTTTTTCAGTTGCAATTGTTCCAGCCACTTTCTTCTGGTTGCTTTGTGTCTTCTGCTAACTCTCCATCGTCTGCTGTCCATTTGTCCTTTCTTCTTTCCCAGTTTTTTTCCATTCTCTCTACATCTGCTTTAACATACTAATCATTCTCCTTTTGCTCTTTCCTCATTCCTATTTCATCCACTCAAATTTTACCCCTCCATCCTCAATCCCCACTTACTCTCCCAATACCCGGCCAATTGTAGATTTTTCTTCCCTCCCACACAAAATATATTTCCCCTCTCCATTTCACTCTCCCAGCCCCATCCCATTCTAATCGTCCCCCAACATCAACTCCCTTCTAGCTCCTGCCCCACCCAGCATCCGCTCCCTTCTAGTCCCCGCATCATCAGCCCATTTCCAGTCCTAGCTCCCTCCCCTCACAGCCCATTTCCTTTCCAAGCCCCCCTCCCCATCAGCCCATTTCCATTCCAAGCCCCCTTCCACTCAGCCCATTACCATTCCAAGACCCTGTCCCCATCAGCTATTTGCAGTTCAAGCTCCCCCTTCTACTCGGCCCATTTCCAGTCATAGCACCCCCCCCCAGTCCATTACCAGTTCTAGCCCCACCCCCCCATAGCCCATTATCGGTCCTAAGCCCCCCAACAGCCCACTTCCAGGCCTAACCCTTCCATCGCCCCATCTTCATTCTTAGCCCCCCAATCAGACCACCTCCAGTCCTAACCCCCATCTGTCCATTACCAGTACTATCACCCCATTTCCAGTCCTACCCCCCCAGCAGCCCACATCAATACTGCTCCCCCCCCCAGCAGCCCACATCAATCCTGCTCCCCCCCCCAGCAGCAGCCCACATCAATCCTGCTCCCCCCCCCAGCAGCAGCCCACATCAATCCTGCTCCCCCCCCAGCAGCAGCCCACATCAATCCTGCTCCCCCCCCCAGCAGCAGCCCACATCAATCCTGCTCCCCCCCCAGCAGCAGCCCACATCAATCCTGCTCCCCCCCCAGCAGCAGCCCACATCAATCCTGCTCCCTCCCCCCAGCTGCAGCCAACATAAATCCTGCTCCCCCCCCCCCACCAGCAGCCCACATCAATCCTGCTCCCCCCCCCCCCCCCGGGGAAACAAACTTTAGAAAACAGCTAGCTGCTGCTCCTGCCGCTGCCGCGGCGGTAGCAGCAATACCGCATGTCCCGCGGCCCCCCCCCCCCTGCTTGCCTGTCAGTTCTTCTCTGCTTCGGCTTTCAGAGCCGCGAAGGGAGAGCTTCTCCCTCGTGACTCTGTTAAGCCCGCTGGGGCTTATGGGAAATTTCCCATCTGCCCCGGCGAGCTTAACAGAGTCGCGAGGGAGCAGCTCTCCCTTCGCGGCTCTGAAAGCCGAAGCAGAGAAGAACTGACAGGCAAGCAGGAAGGGATCGGGGGCCGCGGGACATGCGCGCAGAAGCCGGGTTGTGTATCGCGGGCTGCACAAAGGTCTCTCGCGGGCCGCGTGTTTGAGACCCCTGGTTTAGACTAACTGGCTTGTAGTTCTCAACCTTATCCTTATTTTCATGTTTGTGTAAAGGGACCACATGTTCCTTTCTCCAGTCCTCTGGGACCACTCTTGATTCTAAAGAAGCATTGAAAAGGTCATACTGTGGAGCATCTAGAACTTCCACAAGTTCCTTCAATACATTTGGATGTATCCCACCCAGCCCCATTACTTTGTCTACTTTTAGTTTAGCAAGTTTCTGATAACCACAGTCTTCTGAAAATCATTCAAGATCCTCTTCACTTTTGTTCCTATTTGTGGGTGTTTTCTGAAGTCCTGCTCCTGGCTCTTCATCTTTGAACACAGAACAAAAATATTTGTTAAGCAATTCTACTTTATCCTCATCAGCTTCTACATATTCCTCCCCTTCATCCTTGAGTCTGACAATACCGCTTGTGCACTTCCTCCTCTTGCTGACATATTTTAAAAACTGTCTTATCTCCCCCCCCCCCCCCCCCACACCCCTCCATTTTATTACACTGGCTATTTCTTCTTCTTTTTGCATCTTTGCTTTCTTGACTACTTTTCTAGCTTCTCTAAGTTTTTCCAAATATTGATGCTTGTCTTCTTCTTTCTGTGATCTTGTGTACTTTATGAAGGCCACCCTTTTTTTCTGCACCTTTTTAGCTACTTCTTTTGAGCACCATAGTGGCCTCTTTTTCCTTTTACATTTATTTACCTTTCTAATAAAAAGGTTTGTTGCCCTTAAAATATCTCCTTTCAGTTTTGCCCATTGCTTTTCTACATCCTTCAGCTGTTAGTAACCCACTAACGACTCCTTGAGTTATTATCCCATCTTGATAAAGTTAGTTTTCCTAAAGTCTAAGACCCTCGCTTTTGAATGGACTTTATCAGTCCTCATCTTAATATTGAACCACACCATCTGGTGTTCACTGGATGCGAGATGATCTCCCAAGATAACATCAGTAGCACTTTCCCTATTGGTAAGTACCAGCTCCAGTATGGCCCCTTTATAGGTGGGTTCTGTTACCAGTTGCCAGAATAGTTCTCCCTGAAGAGAATCCAGGATCTCCTTACTTCTAGATGACATTACAACAGGGATGTGCCAATCAACATCCGACATATTGAAATCACCTATCAGTAACACTTTGTCTTCCTATTCTTTAACTTATGCTGATGTCAGTGACCAATTAGGCCCTCTGCATTTTATCTGTCCTTTTCTAAAGGGGACCTACATTGTCCAGAAAGGGTTAATGAAGCTCTTGATTGTTTCAATGTGTTCTTTATTAGCCTATTTATTCCTATTTGATTTTCTGTGGCTAATCTCAAATTTGGGATTACATTTCCACAATTTGCCTGGCTCTCCTACAATTCATCATCGTCACCTCTAAAGGGATGACTTGAACCCACAGTGACATGACTTAAATGACATATTTAATGTGATGACATTCAAAACTGAACAGGTAGGTTTCTGTGATTGACAGTTAATATTGATCATTCTTTCCTTAAGCTAAGAATAGTGCAGGGGATGCATTCTTCTTTCTGCCACACTAGCTGTAAGTTCTCAGAGTCCTATAAAGGAATCTTCATGATTTGACATGACTTTGAGTATAGCACAAGTAGAATGAGTTAAAGTTATATAACCTATGCTTACTGATTTGTTTACTTGACAGTTCATTATAATGGGACACAAACAGTCATCACTGTGATGGCGTTTTCTCTTACTAATAGCACAACACTTCAATCTCCCCTGTCCGAATTGTGCAATGAACTTTGGCCTTGCCATCAACCTTCTGGTAGCAAATTAGCAGCTGCATTTCTCTGTCATCTCCTTAATAGGCGATATTATCATTCAGTATATGTTCCAAGTAGCAAATACAGAATTTCATCGACTTTCTCTTACAAATCTTCTCTGTTTAGCTATTGATCTCACCACATTCAAAGTGTTTTTAAATCTTTGTGAGAACGGGTCCATTAGAGATTAAGCAGAGTTGTTCATGCAAAAATGAATGCAATCACTCAGATGGGAAAGCATCACTTTGAAATGACTTTCAAAAATAACTTTCACATTTCTGCAATTCTTCCCCACCAACAAAGCAACTAGTCCTGTACCTGGGTTAAAAATTGTGGTGCAGCAATGTTCCTGTCTCCTGTTTGCATGAATTTACATAAGAACATACGATATGCCATACTGGGTCAGACCAAGGTCCATCAAGCCCAGAATCCTGTTTCCAACAGTGGCCAATCTAGGTCACAAGTACCATCAGCACCCCAAAATGTGCAGAGATCCCATATTGCTTGCACTCAAAAATAAGCAGTGGTTTTCCCCAGATCTACCTGGTAATAACAGTTTATGAACTTTTCCTCCAAGAGCTTCTCCAACCCTTTTTGAAACCCGAGCTATGCTGTTTTTACCACATCCTTCAATAACAAATTCCAGAGCTTAATAGAGCATCAAGGAAAAAATTATTTTCTCTGATTTATTTCCAATGTCCTACTTAACTTTCTAGATTGTCACCTAGTATTTGTGTACAACTGATTCATGTTTACCTGTTCCCCTGAACTCATAATTTATTCATAAGAACATAGGAACTTAAAATTTGCCATACATGGTCAGACCAATGATCCATCAAGCCCAGTATCCTGTTTCCAACAGTGGCTAATCCAGGTCACAAAGACCTAGCAGGATCCCATAAGGTAGACAGATTTCATGCTACCCATTCTAGGGCTAAGCAGTGGATTTCCCCCAGTTCTCTTTAATAATAGTTTATGGTTTTTTCCTCCAGGAACTTGTCCATCCTTTTCTAAACTCTGCTACACTAACAGCTTTTACTACATCCTCTGACAATGAATTCCAGATCTTAATTATGCATTAAATAATAAAAACATCTACTCTGATTAGTCTTAAATGCACTACTTTGCAGCTTAATTGTATGTTCCCTAGTCTTTATACTTTTTGAAGGAGTAAACAACCAATTCACATTACTCCTGCTATCAACTCATTATTTTATAGAGCTCTATCATATCTCCCTTCAGTTGTCTCTTCTCTAAACTGAAGTGCCGTAAACTCTTTTCTGTCTTGGTTTTCTTCTTATCTCTCCCATCGCAATTTTAGTTATGTTCTGCTGAATTCTCCTTAACTGTCATACCACTGTCAGTTAGTGTACCTCAGGGACCTCTCCTTTTCTCTCTCTACACTGAGTCTCTTGGTGCACTTATTTCCTCCCACTGTTTTTAGTACCATCTTTACACTGATAACTCGCAGATTTACTTCTCCGCACCTGAAATCTCTCCAGGAATCCAAGCTCGGATTTCTGCCTGCTTATCTGACATTGCTGCCTGAATGTCTCACCACCATCTGATACTGAACATAGCCAAAACGGAACTTATCTTTTCGCCTAAACCCACCTCCCCCCTTCCTCCCTTCTCTGTTTCTGTGGATAACACTACACTCCTCCCTGTTTCATCAGCTCGCAACCTTGGGGGTCATCTTTGATTCTACTGACAAAGGGTACAGGAGTGGCCTAGTGGTTGGGGTGAGGTACTTCAGACCAGAAGGTCAGGGGTTCAAATCCCACTAGAGGACAGCAACCTTGGGCCGGAAGGACTGGGGTTTCTAGTCCTACAGGTGCTCCTTGTGGTCTTGGGCAAGCCACTTAACCCTCCATAGCCCATGTTCCCTGTAAAATAGTTATCTCCAAGTTATAATGCCCTGTTCAATGCAATTTCAGTTTGTTCAATGTAAACCGCACTGATGCAGAATAGCACACTATATAAGAGAATGTAAATAAAATAAATACTCTTTCTTTCTTTCTCTGCACACATCCAACAGATAGCTAAAACCTGTCGCTTCTTTCTCTATAACATCAGCAAAATTCATCCCTTCCTTTCTGAACACACTACTAAGACCTTACCACTTCCTAGTCATCTCCTGTCTTGATTATTATAACCTACTCCTCGCTGGTCTCCTTCTGAATCAACTCTCTCCCCTGCAATCTGTTCAAACCTCAGCAGCACGACTTATTTTTTGCCAGTGTCGCTATGCTCAGGTAACCCCTTTTCTCTAGTCACTTCACTGGCTCCCCATCCATTTCTGCATCCAGTTCAAACTTCTCTGCCATCATATTAGCCACTCTACAATCCTCAGGTACTATAGACAATTTTAATGATAGTTTACAAATACCAATAGCAAGTCTGCAGTTTCATTTCTGAGTTCTTTCAGCACCCTGGGATGAATGCTATCCACTTCAGATGATTTGCTATTCTTTAGTTTGTCAGATTGCCCTATTACATTTTCTAGCTTCACTGAAATTTGTTTGAATACCTCAGATTCATTACTTGAAATGTAATTTCTGTCATGGTTAACTGTGCTATAACTTCTTCAGTAAAGGCTGAAGGAAATAATTCATGTGAAGGTATATTTTAGAAAGGACATGGAAAGGGGAATTCCCATGTCCATCTTAGGGCATGGAGAATTATGACTATTTTACAAGAGGTTCTGCTAAATGCAGAACCCCTTGTAAAATAACTGCAGACAGGAACTATATACCTCACCGAATCTGTCAGGAGCAGAGATTTTTAGAAGCTACATGGGGGAGAATAGTTGGGTAACCCCCCCACCACCACCACCACCACCACCACCACTACCACCTACTTAGATGTGAGAACAGCCTCTTAAAATCCCTGTACTGGGACAGAGAGAATACTGATGCAGTACCAGAGGTTGGACCCCCCTCCCCCCCCACAACCGCAGGCCTAACCCCAGAAACCCCTCTCCTGGCAGCCCCAAGACCCTATCCAATAATCCAGACCCCCTTCAAAGCAGATTTTAAATCCCCATCTTCTTCCTCAAAGCAGACATCCAATCCCCCATCTTTCCCTCCTCCTGGAGCAAACATCTGGTTACCCTCCCCGAAGGCTCCCAAAACAATGCCAATGTCCTAACAGCCCCCCAAAGATACCTCCAGCATATCGGGTTCCCTCCACCCCTTGATCACCACCCTGGCTTACCGGAGTCATTGGTGGCCAGTGGGAGCAGGAATAATGCTGACTCACTCCTCCTCTGCATATGAAAATTGAAGACATTGTTATTCATTTAGGGGTGGCCTCTGGGGGAGGGGGAATTGGATATCTGCTTCAGGAGGAAGGTGGTAATCCTAGGTCTGCTTTGGGGAGGTATCTGAGGTATGGGTTGGGTCTGGGGGCCACTGGGAATAGCGTTTCTGGGTTGGGTCTGTGGTTGGGGGGAGCTGACAAAGACATTCACATCTACCTCTGACAGCAAGCACTTTATTATGCTTGGGGGCAGCTGTAAATGGTGATGTCTACAATTTTTCAACCAGACTAGGTTTTCCTATATGAAATGGGGAGTCTACATCTGCATTGTAAGCTCTACCCATTCCACTCACAGTACTTGTCCCCACCACTTTTCTTGGCAGGGTATACATGAAGAGCAATCCCATATCTACAAAAAATATGTTCTAAACTGGCCTTGACACATATAATTCCATATAAATGCATCAATGCTGCTTTTTGGACATAGGAGTGCTTCTAAAATAACTGCCTTAGTCTCTCTGCTATGGCCTTCTCCTCCCTTAGTCCCATTTTTAGTTGGCCTTATTGCTTTGAATGTACCTAAAAAATATTTTATTATAAGATTTTGATTTCATGGCAAGCTTCTTTTCAAATTATCTCTTTGCCCACCTTATCAATGCTTTATATCTAACTTGCCAATGCTTTTGCTCTTTCCTGATTTCTTCATTCAGATCCTTTTTCCAATTTTTGAAAGATGTTTTTGACTATAACAGCCTCTCTCATCTAAGCTTTAAACCATGCTGGCAGCTGTTTAGCTTTCCTTTCACCTTTTTTAAATCATGGAATACATCTGGTCTGGGCTTCCAAGATGGTATTTTGAAACAATGTCCAGGCCTGATGTAAATTTTCTAATATTTGCAGCTCTCCTTTTAGCTTTTGCTTAATCATTTTCTACATTTGTAGAGTTCCTTGCTGTTCTCCCTCTACGTATTAAATCAAATTTTGTAATATTATGATCACTATTACCAACTGGTCCCAACACTGTCTCCTCTCATACCAGATCCTGTGTTCTATTGGGTATTAAGTCCAAAATAGCTCCTCCTCATGTTAGTTCCTAAACCAGCTGCTCCATAAAGAAATCATTTATTTCATTTTAAAACTTTATCTCCCTAGCATGTACTGATGTGACATTCACCCAGTCAATTCTGGAATAAAAGTAATCACTCATGATTACTGTGTTGCCAATTTTGTTAGCTTCCCTAATTTCTGATAGCATTTCATCATCTGCCTGTTGATTACGGCCAGGTGGATGGTAGTACACCCCTCTGTCATATCTCCATTCAGCTGTCTCCTCTCCAAGCTGAAGAGACCTAGGGGTATGTTTACTAAACCGCAGTAAAGGTGCAAGTGTACTGTTAGCGCATGCTAACAGTGCACCTGTGCCCTTTGTGCATCCAAAATGCCACTTTAGCATGTGCTAATGGTACCAGCAATGTAAACTGCCCTGTGGGCGGAGAGAAGACATGCATGGGGCAAAGAGTAGGGGGTCAATGGGTGGGGAGTGGGCAGGAATAAGGCTTGCTCCCTTAACGCAGGCACCTTAATGCAAGGAACTCTAATGCAACTCAAAAACTTATGGAAAGGGTGTTTTCTGAGGAGAGCCTATTTAATGACTGCAATGCGATGCAGAGATAAGGGAGCCCAAAAGAGTGATAGTAGTGCTCCATTAGCAGCAACAGCATAGTGCCCAGGTATGAAAGGGCACTGTGTTGATGGTGCAAATGGGGGCAAAGGAGGTGGCACATGGGTCATGCAGTGGGGGCTGCTAGTGCACAGGGGGGACCAAGCAATGCCTAGATGGCACATAGGAACATAAGACTACAAAATAAGCCATCATGCCCAACAGTGGCCAACAGTGGCCAATCTAGGGCACAAGTACCTAGCAGTTTCCCCAAAAGACACACAGGATCCCCAATAACTGTAATGGGGCAAGCAGGGCATAGCCTGGTTCCTCTTTAACAAAGGTATATGAACCATTACCCAGAAACCCGTCCAAACGTTTTTAAACCCAGCTACACTGAGAGCTATTACCACATCCTCCAGTAATGGATTGCAGGGTTTGATTACGTGTTGACTGAAAAAATATTTCTACCTAGAATACCCAAATGGGTTGCACTGTAGCCGTAATGAATGTCCCCTAGTTCTACTACATTTTGATGGCATAAACAATTGATCTACCTTTACCCAATCCACTCCAGGCAATATTTTATGGACCTCTAACATAGCACCCCTCAGGCTTTCATGAAGGAGGTGCAGGCTTGGGTATTTTCATTTAACAGGTTTTATATACTGCTTTATCATTTCAATCAAAGTGGTTTACATTGAAACTTAAACTTGGCAATGTACATTAAACAGGGACATTGATAACTTGGATTTTTCTGAGGCAATGGAGGGTTAAGTGACTTGCCCAAGGCCACAAGGAGTGCTAGTGGGGATTGAACCCTGATTTACTGGGCTCCTAACCCAGGGTTCTTAGCCATTAGGCTACTCCTCCACTCCACTGTTATTTTGTAGACTTGAAGGAAGTGTAACTGTGGAGAAAGGGGGGGGGGAGTAGGCCAAGGGCCAGAGCAAGGGAAGAAGACAGGCTGAATTAGGGAGTAGAGTGATTTGCTAGTTGGAAAAAGACGTATTGTTAAAAAGTCTTTCTGTAAGGTTCCATAAATAGGCAATATCAGGAGTTAGAACAATTGGGACTCAACACCACAGGAATAGCACAGGCTTCCACAACATGCAAGAATAGAAAGAAATTACCTTTTGCTTAGAAAAAAATTAAAGATCTGGTTATTTTATGAGATGGCTAAGCATAGACGGCATTAAATGAAATTCTTAAGGGAACCAAGTCTGAGATTATTGCTAATATATTTTTATTTCAAGCCATCAGTTGTTTAGTGAGTAGAGGTAGCTTCTAAATAGCAGGCAGCAACAGTTAGTAACTGTGCTCTAGTAAAGCAAAAATAAATTTGCATGCGATTTTAATATTTCTGTCATTTGACTTTTATATTTTCTTTTCTTTTAATCTTATTTTAACCTGCTTTGATTCTGTATGATAGAAGCGGGATATACAGTAGATATCAGATTCAATTAAATGAAAGCGAATTGAATTCTCTGCCCAGTCTGATGCTCACCGCCCCCCCCCCCCCCCCCCCCCCTCCATCGTTCCTGCAGGCTGCCTGGATAGGAGGGACTGAACATCCCCGCTACTCTGGATTCTGAAAACATGTGATGAAACTCTCTTCCAAGCCATTCTGTCAGACACTAAGGGGCTAATTTACAAAGCAGTGATAGCGGCGTCCATGTGATATCGGAGCTGTGGCCCCATTGAAATCAGTAAGTAATCAAGAATTCACCTAGTTGGGGAAAAGGGAGAAATTCAGGCATTTGTAGGAGTCAGATCTGTCACTAATGTACTGAAATATTGTTTCTTGCATTTGTTCTGCTGCCTGCATTGTTGTTTGTTGCTATATATTTATTGTTTTTATATTTTTTTATGTTTTTGTTATTTGTAAACCACTTTGGGTGACTTTGTGCAAGGTAGAAGGGATGGTCTATAAAAATGATTGATAAAGAAAGAAAGAAAAATAGTCTAGGATGATATGAAATGTTGTAATAGAAACAAGACTGCAGTTGTTGAGTCAGAAGTCCCTTCTCAGAATATCTTAAGTGGGAACTAAAAGAGATGCTTATGAAGCAGTCTCTTCCCACCCAAGTTGGCTCCTCTCCAGTCTTCTCATCTCTTGTCTATGGTCCCTAAGATAGCTGCTCCTGTATAACGTGGACAAAGTGGATGCAGCGGCAACTAAGTGGGGTGCTGATTTGAAGGATGGAGTACACTGTGGTGGTGTTAATCATCTGATCTTGCTAAGGCTGGCTATTGCTAATCATAGCTGTGGTTAGTCTATTCAAAGAAAATTATGGACATTCTGAGTCTTCAATATGAACAGCTACAGTATTGGCATGTTATTGCTCATCCTGTGCTATACAGAGCACCTGAAGGGGGGGAACAGTCAGATACCAATATTCTTCTGGCTCAGGGCTGGCAGATTTCACTCACTAGCATCAGTGGGATGGACATATCTGAGCTACCTGAGGCACCTTCTTGACAGATATTGGTGACATGCACTTATGGCCAAGTTTTTGCATTTGCTGAAAGTCTTTTCTTTCACCTCCTCTCCATGGGGTCTAGATGCTCTCCTGCTTCTTTCCTCAGATATGGTCACCCCCAGGTTCCCTTCTTCTTTTCTATACACAAGTACTTTACTCATTATACTGTACCATTCCCTTGGGTTTTTACAGCCCAAATGCATGACCCTATATTATTTAGCATTAAATCGTAGCTGCCATACTCTAGACCACTCCTCGAGTTTTGCTAAATCCCTCTTCATATTTTCCACACTTCCAGGATACCTATCCTACCATACATAAGATATGCCATACTGGGTCAGACCAAGAGTCTATTGAGCCCAGTATCCTGTTTCCAATAGTGACCAATCCAGGTCACAAGTACCCGTCGGATTCCCAAAAGGTACACAGATTCCATGCTGCTTGTCCAAATGGATAAGCAGTGGATTTCTACGGTCCTCTTTAATAATGGTTTATGGAAGATTTTTTCCAGAAACTTATCCAAACCTCTTTTAAAGCTAGCTATACTAACAGCTTTTATTACATCCTCTGGTAACAAATTCCAGAGTTTGATTACATGTTGAGTGAAAAAGTATTTTCTCTGATTACTCTTAAATGTACTACATTGTAACTTCATTGTATGTACCCTAGTCTTTCTACTTTTTGAAGAGGTAAACAACTGATCTACATTTACCCATTCTACTCCATTCATTATTTTATAGGCTTCTATCATATCTCCCCTCAGCAATCTTTTCCATGTTGAAGAGCCCTAACCTCTTAAGCCATTTCTTGTAGGGATATCCTTACATCTCCTTTACTATTTTTGTTGCTATTCTCTGTACCTTTTCTAATTCTGCTATATCCTTTTTTTTTTTTTTTAATTTTTTTTTTTTGAAACGTTTATTTTCATTTTGCAACAAACAAAAGAAACAACACACCAAAGGAAACAATACAATTATACAATAAAGAAAAGTAAACCCACTACCCCCCACCCCCACGCTTCTTCTCTAGCTGATTATGTCAGCATGTGAGCGCTTCAAAACAAACGTGATTGTACAGCAAAACAAACAAAAAAGTATCTGCGATACAGAATAATCATGAGACAAATATATAGATAAATTTAGACAGTCAGATGAGAGCATTGAGCAGAATGTACATAGTCATTGAGCATCTTCCATTTAGACCGATGATGAGGAGTCTGAATGGGGGAAGCAAACATACGAGGTATTTGTTCATATTTACTGTAGAGACAGACATGATTCCACCATTCATTGGGGCTCAACTGGGAGCTATTTTTCCAGTATTTCGTAATTAGGGAAATAGCAATACCTAGCATAAAGTCCAAAAGGAAGTAAGCCATTTTTGGAAGAGAGGGGATCCCCGCCGCTGAGCGAAGTCCCACTATCCTCCAAGAAAGGGGCTCTTGAAAGTGCAAAATAGACTGGATACGGCCCCAGACCCGACTCCAGTAATACTGTAGTGCGGGACATTCATACATAACATGAGGTAGTGAACCAATGGCCGCATGACATGTCCAACAAGTATTGCCCTGAGCAGTGTTCCATTTGGCTAATCTGTCAGGAGTGTAAAAACACCGGTGGGCTAGAAAGAAGAGTGTCTGAGTGAGTGAGGCGGATCGGGAGACCCGTGTCACTCTACTCCAGACAAGGCTCCATTGCTCCGGGGTCAAAGTCACATGCAGTTCTCTCTCCCATGCTTTCTGCGCTATAGGGGTATCCCTAGTTATAGCATTACATAAGGTTTTGTAAAAATTGGATGCTACACCCGGTGAACTACCGATAGATCGGATAGTCTCCAACCAACCTTGTGTAGGGGAGGCCGATGGCGGGAGCACCTTAGCACTCCTAAGGCAATGCTGAAGTTGCACCAACTGAAAGTAGTGTTTCGCTGGGAGACCAAATTCAATTTGCAATTCACTAAAAGTTTTCCAGCGACCTTCATGGAACAATTGGCTAGGAATCCAAATGCCCCTAGTGTACCAGGGGCTCCACGCCATCGGTTTATTTTGTATTCTAAATCGAGTGTTATACCAAAGTGGGAGTTTGTCTAACGGACAGAGTCGGGAGTCTAGAGATTGCATGAGATTAGTATAGGCACCTAAGGTGTCTAAAAGCATTGGTGGGAAGTGAGAGTCTGATGGGAGAGTCATACCAGGGAGAAAAGTAAGAGGAATCGGTTTGCAAAGGTCCTCTTCTATGTCTAGCCACACAGGCCTACTCGGTACTGGATCTTCCAGCCAACGAGCACCTTGTTTGAGAAGAAAAGATTGATGATACTTCAGGAAATCAGGGAATCTGACACCCCCATATTCCTTATCTGCTTGCAGCTTATGTTTCGCTATCCTAGGTGTCTTATTTTGCCACAAGTATCTAGTCAGAAGGCCCTCAATATCTTTATATATACGTCGAGGGAAGAGACAGGGCACCATTTCTAAGACATAATTCACTTTCGGAACAATCATCATTTTTATGGTTTCTAATCGGCCCCACCAGGTAAGCGTTAAAGGAGTCCAGCGGTGAGTAAGCGCCCGGACTTTAGAGGTTAAATCTTTGGCATTGAAGGAGATAGTGTCTTCCAAAGGAGAACAATAGTGAACCCCAAGGTATTTGACCATGCGAGGTTGCCATAAAAAGGGGAAGGGTTGCATATCTGCCTGATGAAGCAAAGGATTTAATGGAAAGGCTACCGACTTGGTCCAATTTATCTTATAACCGGACAGTTGTGAGTATTTACCAATTTGCTCTAAGACAGCCGGTACTGAGTCTATAGAGACAAAGAGCATAAGATCATCAGCATACGCTGAAATTTTGATATCCCTATGGGTGAAGGGGACTCCATGAATCTCCTCCGATTGCCGGATTAGTAGAGCCAAGGGTTCGAGTGCAAGGTCGAAGAGGAGTGGAGACAGTGGGCATCCCTGGCGAGTGCCGCGTTGAAGGGGAAAAGGTTGAGACTTTAAAGCATTTGTACATATACTGGCTGTAGGCTGAGCGTACATAGTGCGAAGACAACGGAGAAAACCTTCCCCGAATCCGTACCAGCGGAGGACTGCAAACAGGAAGGGCCACTCTAAGCGATCGAAGGCCTTCTCAGCATCAAGTGAGAGGCCAACAAATGGGCGATCAAGATTAACTGCGGTAGTTAATACATGGCATAGAGTCCGAGCATTGTCAGCGGTCGATCTACCAGGAATGAAACCGCATTGATCTGGGTGTATTAAGGTAGGCATCCTATCCGAGAGCCGGGTAGAGAGAATGGTGGCAAAGATTTTATAGTCCGCGTTTAGGAGGGAAATTGGACGATAATTAGCTGTTAGTTGCGGATCTCTCCCCTCTTTCTCAAAAACTACTACATTTGCCATTGAAAAGGACCCAGAAGGAGAACCCTCCTCGGCCAGAGCAGAAAAATAAATTTTCAAAACTGGAGCTAAATCAGCGTGAAAGGTTTTGTAGAATTCAGCGGGGAGACCGTCTGGGCCTGCGGCTCGACCTGAGGCACATTTCTTGATAGCAGAATGAATTTCTGAGACAGTAAATGGTGTGTCTAAGGCCACTC
Source organism: Ichthyophis bannanicus (assembly GCA_033557465.1). Lineage (NCBI taxonomy): Eukaryota > Metazoa > Chordata > Amphibia > Gymnophiona > Ichthyophiidae > Ichthyophis > Ichthyophis bannanicus. Next base: position 824,886,295 of record CM066034.1, read on the forward strand.
TATCTTCGTCAGATAGGGTCGGTCTTTGTACTCCTGAAAGTAAGCGTTCAAATACATCTGGCTCAAAATCACATTCAGATTGATAAAGCCGAGTATAAAAGTCACGAAAGAGTTCTAAGATTTCGGTATCTTTAGTGACCAAGCCCCCCCCTGACGGATTGCGGAGGGCGGTAACACGCTTGGCTTCTTTTCGACCTTTTAGGGCATTTGCTAATAATTTGCCGGCACGATTATTTTCCCGATAATAAAGCCCTTGTTGTGATTCAATATTTTTAACAGCAGCAGTGTGCAAAAGCTGATTGTATTGAAAACGCAAGCGTTGTAAACGGAGTAAAATACATGGGTCAGTACGGGACGTGAGGAGACGCTCCCCAGCTTGTATCTGCTGCTCTAGAGTCAGTAAAAGCTGCTTTCTTTGCTTCCCCTGCCGAATTTGATAGCTAGTTATAGTAGCACGGATAGATGCTTTAAAACCCTCCCACCAAGCCCAGCCCGCTGTATCATGGGGTGAGTTAAAATGAAAATAATCTTGGATAGCGGCCTTTATATCGATCTGAAAATCTTTTTGACCCAGTAGGGATCTATCAAAAAACCAAGCTCGGGGAGAATCGTCCCGCGCAGTGACACGTAATGATAAAGATATGGCAGCATGATCTGAGATATGGAGAGGATGAGTCCTAGTCGTGTCTACTTGAGAAATCAGTGCTTTGGAAATGAGAAAGAAATCTATTCTAGATTGGGAGTGATGGGGGGCAGAAATGAAAGTGAACTCTAAGTCGGAGGGGTGAAGCAGCCTCCATATATCTACCAGCGCAAGATCTTGCATCAGAGCTGTGAGGGTAGCAATACTCTTGGGTGGACTACTCGTTCTTGGCGGCTGTCTATCTATCAGAGGGTCTAACACTTGATTAAAGTCACCACCAAGTATTAATGGAGTATTGGCAGAGGCCTGTGCCAACTGCGCAATACTTGCATAGTAAGCAGGGTTGTCCACATTCGGGGCATAAATGCAAATACATGTGAATTCACTATCTCCGACCTTAAGATGTACTCGGGCCCATCTACCCTCCTTGTCAGCGCTAGAATCAATTACAGTAGCTTGCAAAGATTTCTTAACCAGGATGGCAACCCCGCACCGTTTAGAAACGGCGGGAGAATAGGCAGCCACCATGTAAGGCTTAACATTGAGTTTCAGTGTTTCAGCAGAGTTTAAGTGCGTTTCCTGAAGAAACGCTAAATCAGCATGCTCATGGCTAAGATAGCTAAGGATTTTCTTTCTTTTGATTGGACTATTAATGCCCTTTACGTTGAGTGATAAAATTTTACATAAAGCCATTCAGACAAGTTAAAAATTCTGAGCATGATAGCGCACCTGATTTCACAATGTCCCTCATATTGACTGTATCAAGCTGTACATATGGCATAAAAGAAACTAAGCTTAGATAACATAATGAAGCGCCCCACATTGAAAAAGAAAAACCGCAGCGCGGTAGAGAAGAAGCAAAACCCCAAAAATTACTGGCGACCATGTGTCTGCGGGGAGAAGCCCCAGAGAAGGCCAAAATTGAAAAACACATAACCTGTAGGACTGTGCGTGCTCCGAATCCGACCGAGGCACACATCATGGAGGGAGAGGAGACCACAAAACAAGAGTCATAGAAAGAAAGAAAGAAAGTCCAGGAAGTCTCTGTGCTTGACTATGACCGCCGCATCGGGCCCTTCAAAATGGCGGACAGAGCCGGCGAGTAAAAGTCCACGTCGTTGGATTAGCGCATCTGCTCGGCCTCTTTGGAGTCTAAAAATGTTGATAGTAGATCGGGATCTTCGAATGTCCTGGTTTGGTTGTGGAGAGTCACTCGGAGTTTCGCGGGATATAACAGGCCAAAGCGAGCCTGTAGCTGTTGAAGTCGAGGGCGAAAAGCAAGGAGCTTCTTCCGTCGGTCAACGGTAGGCTTTGCCAAGTCAGGGAAGAAGGAGACTTTGTGACCTTCAAATTCCAAATGATGGTTCGCGCCCGGGCAGCATTTAAAATTTGTTCCACTTGTTGATATCGTAGCAAGCGAAAGATAATAGGCCGGGGGGTCGTTCGGTTGAGCGCCATGTGGGTAGGAGCACGGTGTGCGCGATCGATTTCCAATTCTTTATGAAAGGTAATCTTCAGCAAGGAGGGAAGAATTTTGAGCAGGAATTCTCTCATATCTCCCGCTTCCGCCCCCTCCGGTATTCCAATGAGCCTCACATTGTTGCGACGGGCTCGATTATTGCTATCTTCTAACTCCTTTTGCAGATTCTGTATCTGGCGCTCGGCCTTGTCCAGTGCGCCCAAGCGCACCGCGTGCGAATCGAGGACCCCCGCCATATTGTCCTGCCGTAATGAGAGTCTTTCAAGTCGGTCCTGGAGCACTCCAAAGTCTTCTCGCAGGGCTCTAAGCGCTTCTCCATTGGACTGCACCAATTCCTTCACGCCGCGTAGTTCCTCCAAAATCTCCAGGTGCATTTCGGGGTTTTCACGAAATGGAACCATCTTCTGTGGAGAGGACACCTCTGTCTTGGAGCGTTTTCCGTGAGAAGAAGAAGGAGACCCGAAGTCCAGGCGCGCTGGTTTATGGGCCGCCATCCCCCCCGAGGTACCCCGGTCAACCCGGAGCGAAATAGTAAGTTTGTATAGGTATTAAGTCAGGATTCTAAGTAGGCCTCTCGGGAGCTTCAGCGCGAAGCGTCTTACCCGCTGGACATCAGGCTCCGCCCCCCTGCTATATCCTTTTTAAGATATGGTGACCAGAATTGCACACAATATTCATCCATGAAACGATATAGAGGCAATATAATACCCTTTGCTTTATTCTCCATTCCTTTTCTTATGATTCCTAGCATTCTATTTGCCTTCTTGGTCGCCGCTGCATACTGAGCAGAGGGTTCCAACATATTGTCCATGATGATGGAGGGAGGAGTAGCCTAGTGGTTGGGACAAGATACTTCAGGCCGGAAGGTCGGTGGTTCAAATCCCACTAGAGGACAGAAACCTTGGGCCGGAAGGACTGGGGTTTCTAGTCCCACAGATGCTCCTTGTGGTCTTGGGCAAGCCACTTAACCCTCCATTGCCCATGTTCCCTGTAAGTATTAGTGTATGTGTCTCATATCCCTGCATGTTAAATGTATCCCCCAATTGTGTTGTGACCGCTTTGATTGAAGGATAAGGTGGTATACAAAACTGTCTAAATAAATAAAATAAATAAAATTGTCCATGATGATACCTAAATCCTCTTCCTGGGTGGTGGTTCCTAATGTGGAACCTTGCATCGTGTAACCATAGTTTGGGTTCTCTTTCCTAAGTCCATAACTGCACTTGTCCACATTAAATGTCATCTACCATTTGGATGTCCAGCCTCCCAAGCTATCAAGGTCCTCTTGCAATTTTTTACAATCCTCTTGTGTTTTAACAACTTTGAATAAGTTGGTTTCATCTGCAAATTTGATCACCTCACTCTGTTCCCATTTCCAGATCACTTATAAATAAATTAAAATGCAGCGGGCCCAGCACAAATCTCTGGGGCACTCCATTATTCACCTTTCTCCTTTGAGAAAATTGTCCATTTAGCCCAACTCTCTGTTTTCTGTCTTTCAACCAGTTCCTAATCCACAATAGTACATCGCCTCCTTTCCCATGGCTTTTTAATTTCCCCAAGAGTCTCTCATGAGGGACCTTGTCAAAGGCTTTCTGGTAAGACTCCTTTTCTCAAACTGAACTCTACTGAACTCTGCTGAACTCTGAACTACCCTTTGTTACCTCCCACTGAACCAGTTCCTAACCCAATCAGTCATTTTAGAGGCCAGATGTTCAGTTTGGGGGTCATTCCAATGTGTGAATAGTGGGGATGTATGTTCGGGTCAGACTTACAACCCCCGCTATTCACTAGGAGCCTATTCTAAAGACAGAGCTCCCTGTATGCACAGCAGCTTTGTATGGGGAGCTCTGAACCAGTGCGGGAGGGGGAGGGCTGGAGGAGGAGGAGGAGGAGTCTGGGCAGGATGGAGGTGGGCCACACAATGCAGACATACAGGGCCGATACAGGTCATGGCCCTGTACATCTGGTGAGGGCAGGATGGACGGGGAACTTATTCCACCTCGGAGGTGGAATACGTTTCCCTGACGATGGCAGGTAGCAACGCAGGATCCCCCTAAAGAGGTGAGCCACAACAGGACGGTCCCCGCTGCCTGATCCCAGCACTGGCAGGCCCCTCTGGGGGTCAGGTGGCAGGGAAAAGCAAATTTATGGTGTTGTGGGGAATTGGGATTCCTGCATGCACGTCCGGCCCATCCAAGTGCCCCAATTCTGCTCCCATGGGGATGTCTAGCTCCCACAGGTACAGAATCGGGGCCAAATCAGACCCGTCCAGATTTTTGATGTCTGGACAGGCTGGACGTGCCCCGATCAGAATGAGCCTCCACATTTATAAGTCGCCCATATGGAACTGTGTCAAAAGCCTTGCTGAAATCTAAGTACACAACATCTAGTGCTCTCACAAATCCAACTCTCCAGTCTCTCAGTCAAGAAATTGATCAGATTCATCAGAGAAGACCTACCTCTAGTAAAACCATGCTGCCTCATGTCCTCTAATCTGCTAGATTCCAGAAACGGCATTATCTTCTGTTTTAGCAGCAATTCCATTAATTTACTCACCACTAAGGTCAGACTAAATGGCCTGTAGTTCCCACTGCCTTCCATACTTCTACTTTCGTGAAGAGGAACCACATCCACCCTTCTCCAGTCATCAGGGCCTGCCTGTCCACTAGGTAAACTAAGCAGTCGCCTAGAGCTGCAGACCCTGATGGATGGCATGGCAATCCCCCCTTTGAAGCGAACACTCGACTGCCCCTTCAGCACTGCAGCAGGTCTTCAAATGCCTACACGCATGCGTGCAGTTGATCTGCCACTCCTGCCCTCTCCAACAGGAAGTTGTATTGGAGAGGGCAGTGTGTCAGGCCATGAGTGTGCTAGAAGGCTCACCATAGCGCTGAAGCAGCAGTCAAGCCGCCACTGCAAAGGGGGATCGCCATGCCACCCCCTCCCCAAGATGAGTAGATGAATGCTTGGGCAGGCAGCATGGTGGGCCATGCAGTGCTGCAGGCATGGGGAGGGGGCAGCACAGAGGGCCTGCCTAGGGCAGCAGAAGCCCTTGAGCCAGCCTTGTCAATCATCCAGGACCATTCATGACTCCAAAGAAGCATTGAAAAGGTCAGCCAGCAGAGTTGCCAGTGGGACTGGTGAAAGGATGCTGGATGCTCTAGATAAAACTTCAGCCCCTCCCATGACAATCCTGTAAAAATGCATGAATGGACATCATGGCATGTGATGGACACAGTGAATCCCTTTATAGCAAGAGGATAAATTACAAATAAACTTAAATATATGTTATACTTCAAGAAATAGATGGAGGTGACCTGCACAGACTTGCACCTTACTAGGCAGACTAGATGGACTATTCTGGTCTTTATTTGCCATCAGATACTATGCTGAAACCACACGGCCCTGCACGTACACGGTGCTAAAATGGGGATCTCAGAACATGGGCGGGAGAGTGCGGAATGGGGGCATGGTAAGCCATGGACACATATAAAGTGTATTTCGGGAAGGGCCATGAACATCCTGAGTGCATCCCACACATGCCCATGTTATACCAGCGGCAAGGTGGAATAAGGCCGGCACATAAAAGAATTCCTGCTCTGATCTCCAAACGTGTCCCATAGAGATGAATGGCTGTATTGAACTGGTGTGCCTGCTGTCTGAAGGGCACAAGATGTAATTGTAAAGAACAGAATGCACAGGGGAGGGATGTTTGTAAGGTTATATAACAAAAAACACATCCCTACAGAAAAATAAAGCACTGCAATAACCTTTATTCTGGCTATGCTGGCATTTGCTGTTTGTACTAAAGGGGCTATTCTGGGCTTCCCTAACAATGGCTATGATTGGAAGAATGGGAATGTAGATGTAGGGATGATATATGAGTTAGTATGAAGTAGAATCACTATGCTATTATGTATTACCAGCAGCTGTATATAGGTACAGGGTCTGGTTTTGGCAGAGCTATGTTATATCTGACTGCAAGTAAGTGTGTGTGTGTGTATATGTGGTTGTGTGTGAGTGTATATGCGGTTGTGTGTGAGTGTGAGTGTGTGTGTGTGTAGTGTGAGGGCTGCAGGTAGGCTAATCTGTAACTCTGGGGCACCATGTATGCTTGGCCAGAACCTGGACCGTAGAGCTGACGCAGCACCACCAGGTGCTGGTGTACATGGGAAGGAAGTTCTGCAAAGCTGCTCTAATCAACATAGCGGACATGTCCCTTTCGATGGTGGGGACCCTTAGAGTGGGGGCATGCCGCAGTGCAAACAGTGCAAATACATATCCAAATGCACCATTCGAGGTCTCTAACATTGTGCACATTTGTCAGGACAGATGATGGTACTTTTGGGCATATATTGCTGATGTTTGCACTGTTGCGTGGGCTCATCCTGATGGGTTCCTATCATTGACAGGGCTATGGGTTGACCCGTAGCTGTAGAGACTCATTTCAGTGTTATGAGGCCCATTCTTAGCATTGCAAGTACTGTTTACAACTATGACTACTACAAGTATGACTAAGGTGTTCATCACATGCCATGCATGTGTTGCTACAGGGTCTATCAGGACAAACATCTCAGTTTCCATTTGCTATTACACTAGCTTAGATGCACTTAGATAACCTTGTAGTGTTATGGACCTGCAACATACTAGTATATATAGTCTAGTTTGCAGGCACATATCTGTTTCATCAGTATTAATGTGCTGTTTGCATGAGCACAACACTGTCAATGCGAGCATCAGCTTAGGAGATGTATGTTTTTCCAGAGGCGGCGTGGCTGCACAGAGACGGGAATCATCTGAAACGTGTCTTTGAGAATACGGTGGGCACGGGGACATACAGGCCATTTGCTGCATATGCCCATGACCCATTATGGCAGCGAGAGCCCGTGTTTCCCCAGACGTGTTGCTTGTGCTGTGCCGGAAACATATATGCCCTGATTCCGGAAGCACGGATGCTTTAGAATAAGGTCTATAATGTGCCCATTTTCATTTTATACATTTCTGTCGGCCGGACATGGATGTTATAGAATCGTGCTCCATGTTACATACTTTTAAATATCAGGCTTTGCTTTGTATGTACTGTATGTGTGTGCCTACTCTCACCACAGGTAAAAGAATATGCTGATTGCTCTAGTTTGTGTGGCTCTCAGGATCTACTAGTTTGCTTTGACAGCTGGTGCTCTTTGCTGCCCTTAAAAGCTGAAGCTCTAGGCAATTTCTTAGTTTTGCCTGAATTTTACTAGGGTTTCTTCGATACCCCAGGAAATACCAAGCTTCCTTAGGAAGAGCCCCATTTATTATTATAGGTTTTCCATATGACTATTCTGAATCTATGCATCATCATGGACAATATATTGAAATCTTCTGTTGGTATGGTAGCAGCCAAAAAATATGCAGAATGTTAGACATTATTAGGAAAGTGATAGAGAATAAAACAAAGAATATCATAATGCCTCTGTGTTGCTCATTGGTGCAACTGTATTTTATGTATTGTGTGCAACTGTAGTCTCAAAAAGATATAGCAGAATTAGCAAAGGTACAGAGAAGGGTGACCCAGGGTCGTCCCAACCATTAGGTAAATTACTATAGAAAGTCACCTAGGGTGGCAGCTTCTGGGGGGGGGGGGGCAGCAAAGAGCAAAGCATTTAAAGCTAAAGAATAGATTCCGACAGCCAGGGGGACATAAGGCTTAAGATTTGCCTAGGGTGCCAACATCTTGAACCAACTCTGGGACCAGCCTTGAGGTGACCAAAATGATAAAAGGGATGAAATGACTCTACGAGGAAAGTCTAAAGAAGTTAAAACGCTTCAGCTTGGAGAAAAGATGGCTGAGGGGAGACATGACAGAGGTCCATAAAATCTCGAGTAGAGTGGAAAAGATAAATATGACTTGATTGTTTACTCTTTCATAAAGTACTAGGAGTCATGACATGAGGTTGCAAAGTGGAAAATTTAAAACCAATAAGAAAAATTATTTTTGACTCAAAGCATAATATAGTTCCAAAATTCATGAATTCTGTCTGGGTGGGAGTGGGAGGGGGAAGAGATGCATCTGTCTGCTGTAAAGGTGGGGAGAGGGAATTATGGAGGGGAGTGTTACCTGGCAAATGGAAGGAATTCAGTCAGTTTGCCCAGAGAAAGTCATCTGATACCCATTGCATTGGAGAGTAATTGCAAGAAAAGATATGAAGAGAATGTATGTACTGGGTCGCTGGATGTATGCTCTGTCCATAAGAAGTCTCATTTGATATTTGATGAAATTATAGAGTCTGAAATGAATGTATTATTTTTAACTGCACAGTGCAAAAATAGACCCCAGTGACAACTGCCATAGTCAACAAACAATTCAGTCACTGAACAAATTATTGTAGCAAAATAATTGTTCAGTGAGTGAATTATTTATAATTGAGACATGGGTGAAATCAGGAAAACCATTATATAAGAGACAAGCTTAACCAGGTGGATACAGTATGCTGCACTGGGAATGGGAGGGATGGGAGGGAGGAGGTGGGGCTATGTTTAGGGAATTATTAGGTTCACAGTTGCAGAAATTGGAAATAAAATTTCTGTATGTACGTAAGAATTCCAGGTAAGGTTTGTATGAATATTTTGTGGGATTATCAACTGCCTCGTCTATGGAAAGATTTTCTGAATGAACTGGCATCAATTATAGGAGGAATGATAATGAAGGAAAAGATATTAATAGTTCTTGGGGATTTAAAATTCATTTGGATGGATTAGAGGAGTATGATAGGGAATTAATAAATTATTTGGAAGATATAGGTTTAGGTCAGGTTATTAAAGTGGCAGCTCATGAGACTGATCATGTTTTAGGTTTAATTACTGTATGGTAACAAGTAAGATGAATGTACAGGAGAGAGCTTTTACTATGAAGAACAGATCATGGTCAGACCATGTTTCTATGGCACACTAAAGGCTGTGAATGAGAAACTGGTAAAGCAAAGGAGAGTGAGCCATGTAAGGAAATTAGAGTTGGTGGAAAAAGATGATGCTACAATATATATCGGTCAAATCTTTAGGAGTAATCCAAAATACATACAACTACTAGAATATTACTCCATTAAAACAGATTCGCTAACACAGAATAGGGGATTAATTTGCAATGCGTTACCCTGTAGCACGGAAGTTGTCTCAGACTCCTCGGCAGCCTCAACAATGATACATAGTATCAGGCAGCACCTTTTAGCATCAATGACTACCTTTCCGGCTTTTTTGGTAAGTCACTTGCAACTTCCCTCAATCAATATTGTTTCACACTTAACTTCAAAACAATGATGATTCCTTGAACATTCTTCTGTTGTTCAGCTATTTCTTTTCAGTTGTTTTATTGTTTCCCAACGCCACTCAAAGGCGCCGTAACCGCGTTTCTCTCCGATTACTGAGGTTCTTCAGGGGAACATTCTCAAAGTGTTGGATTTCATCAAAGGAACAATTCACCAATGAAAACTGAGACGTGCTTCCGACGTTCACATGAATCTGTTTCTTCCTCACTTCTTTTCAGAAACACTGAGTGTTTTATACATTTCTGTATAAAACACTCCACTGGAACAAGCTCCACTGGAACAATATTGATTGAGGGAAGTTGCAAGTGACTTACCAAAAAAGCTGGAAAGTTAGTCATTGATGCTAAAAGGCGCCACCGGATACTATGTATCATTGTTATCTAGTAGTTGTAAGGAAAAAGATGATGGGCCAGATATTTAGCAGCTGCAGCTTGCGCTCTTACAGGGCTAGCCGCTGGCGCTGAACCTTAGACCCAGACATTCAATGCTGGGGCCATATCTAGTCACCGCACTGAACATCCGGGTCGACCACAGAATGTGAAAGCTGCGTTATTCAGCTGCTGCTCAGCTTCAGTGGCAAAAGTTAGGACAGCCTCTTCGGTGCCTCGTTCGCTGCTGAAGGATAACTGTTATTACGGTAACCTTAGGAAAGCCACTGCTTGCCCCTCAGAGAATGCCCAATTGAAACAAATTACTCTATTGTAACATTAATGTTAATGTGGTAACCAGCTTACTGCGAGAATTGTGATACTTTCAAATCTTGCCAAAATGTTCGGAAAGTCTCAGACTTGTCGGCACACAAACAATGATACTAATCTAAGTATCTTTTAGTGGTGCCTGATAGCATCAATGACTATTTCCGGCATAAATTTGATATTCTCACAGATAATGCTTTCAAAATGTATGTAAATTGCATTCAACTTTGAGTGCTTTTCACTTAGCTTTATGTGCTCCCCAAACACCATCCATTGGCGCCATCCCTCGCGTTTCACTCAATTATGAGTTTCATCAGGGGGGGGGGGGTGTCACTGCAACCGAATGGAAAAAATGATAAAAACAAGTAAAACCCCCCTCAGAGAAGGCAGCATGGAATCTTGCTTCTTTTTGGGAGCCTGCCAGGCATTTTTGGTCTGAATTTGCCACTGTTGGAAGCAGGATATAGGGTTTGATGGACCATCAGTCTGACCCATTATGGCAATTCTTCTGTTCTTATGAATGAAAGCTGCTCTTTAAAATGCACAACTAAGCAAATTCTGTCCCATATAGCTGTCCATAGGAGTATAAATCTGGACAGTGATAGAGCATATGCTATAATGGAAAATTTGGCAATTTTCACTGGGGTTCCTAATGCTCCATGAGTATCTGAGGTGGATAAATAATATGTAAATATTACCTGTGAATAGTTACCCTATGTTATCCACGTTCTATACACCTGTTCTATGTATAACAGAACAGCCTGTTGTTCTGATCGTTATGTTCCATGTAAACCATGCTGATGTCGAATAGTGCGGTATATAAGAGATTGTAATAAATAATAAATAAAGAAATCTGGACTGACTTTTTTTTATTTTATCTTTAATAAATGTAACAATAACAATCAAGTAAACTTCTACAGAAATGTCCCAGTGAATCAAAAAGAATTGTGAGCAAAAATTTAAGAAAAATAATAAGCTCGCCCACTAAAAGGGAGGTGGTCCAATCAATGCACTCAAAATTAGACAGAAAAGATCATGGGAAAAAGGCAAAAATGAGAGCTGCATTCTACAGAAATAACATTATTGATGGGTTAACATGGATGACATTAATTAGCGGAGCTAGCCAAAGCACGTTGAGCTGATAGAAAGGAGACTAAATGAGTAGGATCAGTAAATATTTATATATATATATATATATGGCAGATTATATTTAACAGCACATTTACAGGGAAGCTTGAAAAAGAACAGGACCCCCAGCTGAAGAACCCCAGATCTCAAGAAAAGGAACTCCCTCCTCCTGTTCAAAACATCAGGATACATCCTAATTTTATAATTCAAAAAACTCATCCCAGTGGCAAAAGAAAATACGTAGAAGCCAATCTCGATCTGTGGTCAAAGTTGTAGGAGTCGCCATCTCAGTGGTCAGATGTTTCTAGAACAGCAGAAATATCCAACACATCCATTTTGAGACTGCTCCTGACGGACCTTACCTACTGGAAGGTAATATGCTCTAGAAAAAGAAAGTATAGAGTCAGGTGAAACCTTGAGCGTCTCAGTCAAATACGTCTTAAACATTTCATGAGGAGAGGAAAGAGGTAACTTTGGAAAGTTAATTATCCGTAAATTAGCTTGCCTAATAGCATTTTCCAAAACCTCAATTTTACTCTGCAAAAGGATATTATCTTTCACCAAAAGTTCCTCCGTTCCATGAATCTTAACAATCCATTCTTTCCCTTTAACTCCTGAACCTCTTCCTCCATTTTCACAAAACAATTTTCAAAGAAAGAAACTTTACTAGAAAGTGCATCTAAGTTCAGAGCTAAAGCTGACTCAGATCTGGATTTTTCAAGGAGAATCCAACTGGCGTCACTGGAGATTCTAACTGACCTGAGGTAAGCTTGGTGTCCCACTGTTCAGAAGAACTTGGAATGTTGAGGGTGTCCTCCGCATGCTGCAATGGCCTCTGCAACCGCTCCTGTATTCACTCAGACGCAACCAAAGCCATTTGATCTCCCAAACTGTCACCAACAGCCCCCCCTTGACTCAGTGTGCCAAACACCACATCAGAGATCACCAATGCAGACTGGTGAGGCAGTGCAGGAGGAGCCAGCGACTGTACAGGAGAACCTGAAGCTGCAGGCTCAATGATATCTCTGAACCAGAGGGAGGATTGGAGCTCCCAGCTTCAGTCCTTCCCTCTTGTGGCTGTTCTCCAGAGCTAGGAACTTTCATGTCCGGGCGCTGAAGAAAGAGAACTATAGAAAAAGTAGCTGGGGTAGGTTCAGGCTTTGAGGGAGCCTTTGCCTGAGTTTTCCCCTTACGTTTCCCCATGGACAGGAGCCAAAATAGTGCTCAACAACCTGCAGCTGTCATCTTGAAATGCCCCCATTCCTCTCTCCCAGAGAGTCTTTGATAAAGATTCCTCTTAATATGCCTCCACAGACATTCTTCATGTCTACACAATCTGAACATAGATTAAATATAAAAATGCTATAGAACTGAGAGAGACGTTTTCACAATAGTGCTACAGTATCTTACGGGAAATCTCTTTCAGGTTCCAGTCTTCTGGGAGCAGTGTAAGATTTATGTCATATTGTTTAATGGCTTTCTGCAGTTGGAACCAAGATTCTCAGGAAACATTAGCAAGAGATATCCTACAAGGATCTGTTCTGGACCTGATGCTTTTTAATGTGTTTATTGTTGGACGGGGGTAGGGGGTGGCAACACTAGTGCAGAGTTTTGGTCTTAACCTATATATGTATGCGGATGATCTACAATTGTTATATTGTCGTGAACTGACTGATATACAGGCAAGAGAGTCTTGAATTTAACCCTTACTGCCACTAAAGATTTGCCCAAAGTGCATGATCTAAAGCTGAAGCCATCTGGATTTCTGGGAAATCTTTGCCTCCTATGTTTATTCCAAAATGTTTAGACATAATGATTCCTTTGAAAGACATTATTACAGTGCTAGATGTCATTATTTGTAGTCACTTGTCTTTTCCCACACAAATATCTTTGTTAAAAAGTACCTGGCTGATATTCAAAAATGTTGAGATTTGAATGCCACAGCAGTTAGCCACGGCATTTACTGTAAATATCAGCGGGATATCCATTTACTGGATAGGACTCAGCCACAATAACCAGGTAAGTACTGATACTTATCCGATATAGTGAGATTTTCAGTTTACCCTTGTCCAGATTACAACTTTGGCTAGCTTTCATGCGACCTAAGCTGTCTGGACAAGAGCAGCTGAAAATCGCACTAACTGAACAAGTGTTGACACTTACCTGGTTAGTACCGGGACCACCCCTGCTCCACCCATGGATCACCCTGCACTAACGGCACAGTGCCAGGACGGTCAGTGGAAAATATCATGCTCTGCTCCTTTAGCCACTGGTCAGCTGGCTAAGAACTTTCAATCTTGGCCCCTATATGTATTATCTGAGAAATATACATGGAGCAGGATTATTCTTGGACCAAAATATCTAGGCATACACTGATACATACATTTATAAGATCACAATTAAACTACTAAAATATGATTTATTTTGGAGTAACAACTATGAAATGAAAAGGCTGCAAGTAATATAAAATAGAGCTGTAAAGTTGTTATGCGGTGCGAGACATTATTATGAAGTAATAGCTGTACTTCAAGAGAAACATTGGCTTCCTATAATTGCTAGGATCAAATTTAAAATTCTGTTACTGACCTTCAGTACTTATTACACTGGACTATCCTATTATCCCTCAACAATGTTAATTCTGTATAATCCATCAAGGACATTAAGGGGCTTGTTTACAAAGGCGGTTTCCGATCGTTATCGGAGCTGCGGCCCCATTGATTTCAATGGGGCCGCGGCTCCGATAATGATTGGAAACCACTACCGCGGCTTTGTAAACAAGCCCCTAAGTTGTCCCATGATAAATTAGTTGTCTACCTTCTGTAACAAGGGTGAGATATGAAGCTACTAGTTAATCAGCATTTTTGTGTGTAGCCCCTTGGTTGTGGAATGCCCCAGACTTCGCTCCTTTCACCTTGCTGCTCCTTATGCCTGGAACTACCTGAGTCTGTATGTCAGGAACCATCTCTGCCCCTTTTCAAATCCAGGCTGAAAACTCACCTCTTCGCTGCTGCTTTCGGATCTTGACTCACCTACTACTACTAGTATTAATCATTTATAAAGTGCTACAAGGCATATGCAGTGCTGTACAAATGTGTATAGAAGACAGTCCCTGCTCAAAGAGCTTACAATCTAATTAAAACAGACAGTATAACACAAGAGAAATAAGGGTTCAATAAGGAGAGGAGACACAAGGGGAACAAGAGATTAGGATCCAAAAGCAGCCTCAAAGAGGTAAGCCTTTAGCATGGATTTGAAGAGGGAGAGAGATAAGACTAGACGTAAGAATAGAGGATGTTTGTTTCAGGCATAAGGAGCAGCAAGGTGAAAGGATTGGAGTTCGCAGTAAAAGAAAAGGGCATAGAGAGAAGGAAGCCAGAGGAGGAATGAAGTTCATGAGGAGAGGTGTAGGAAGAGAGGAGAGAGGAAGGTAATGAGGGGCAGTAGAGTGAATGCATTTATAAGTTAGAAGGAGAAATTTGAAATGGATGTGAAAACAGAAGGGGAGCCAGTGAAGTGATTTCAGAAGAGGAGCCAGTGAAGTGTATCGGGACTGGCAGAAGATTAGCCCTGCAGCAGAGTTCTGAATAGAACAAAGAGGAGAGAGCTAACTCTGAGGGAGACCAACAAGGAGGAGATTGCAGTAATGAAGACGGGAGGTAGCTAAAGAGTAGACAAGAATTTTAGTTGTGTGTTCAGAGAGGAAGGGGCAAATTTTGTTAATGTTATAGAGAAAGAAACGACAGGTTTTAGCAATCTGTTGAATATGTGTGGAGAAGGAAAGAGAAGAGTCAAAGATGACCCCAAGGTTGCAGGCTGAGGAAACAGGAAGAAGAGTATTCTCAACTTTGATGAAGAAAGGAGGAAGGTGGGAGGAGGTTTTCAGAGGAAAGATAAGAAGTTTGGTTTTAGCAATGTTCAATTTCAGATGGCAGTGAGACACCAATGATCTGGTTGAGCTCATAGACACATGGAACAACACCCTAGCTAAAGCCTCACTCGTTTCACCTTCCACTAAGCCCACCAGGAGGAAGCACACAGCGATATGGTTCACTTCTGATCTTTGTGAATCCTTATTACTCCTCAGAAAGCTTGAGCGATACTGGCGGCATTCTAGGCATGACGTCAACCACGTTGCCTACCTGGTCAAACTACAGGAACACCGAAAAGCAGTCAATCTCAAGGGAAGGGAATACCATACTAACACCCTCATGCATACTCTTAACAAGCCTCGTGAGCTCTTCAGCATCGTTAGATCCCTTACAAGTGACGCATCCAAGAACCTACCAGCAATTATCCCTAGTCTGGCCGATTTTGCCTCTCACTTCCAGAGCAAGACGAATTTGATTATCTCGCTCACAGAGAAGCTTGATGATGAACGTTCCTTTCCTGAACCTCCCTCCACAAGCGACGCAGCTATACCAACTCTTGATTCTTTCTACCTATACTCGGCTGATCAAATAGAAAACATCATCAGCACAATCAACACCTCAACCTCCCCAACTGATCCTTGTCCAGCATTCCGGATTAAGCAAGCAAGATCCAACCTAAGCTCAGTTATCTCCAGAATAGTACACCTCTCTTTGTCCACAGGTTCTCTTCCAGTGTCCCTTAAATCTGCCTTCATTAGACCTCTGCTAAAAAACAATAAATCAAACCCCTCAGACATCAGCTCATACAGACCAATTTCCAGCCTACCCTCCCTGACCAAGATCTTAGAAAAGATTGTCCAGCAACAGGTCCAGGACCACATTGACTCCCACGCCCCTCTTGACTCACAGCAGCATGGATTCTGCCAGCAGCATGGGGTGGAAACCCTACTTGTAACTCTCCTAGATAGACTCTGCACCGGTTTAGATAAGAAGAGGCAGGGATTCATCCTAATCTTCATGGACATCGCCTCTGCCTTTGACTCTGTCAGTCATAGCCTTCTCCTTGATGGCCTACAACAAAAGGGTATATGGAACACTGCCCACAACTGGTTTAGATCATACTTGATGGGTCGCCAGCACAGGTCTGCTTGGGAACACAGTCTTCAAGCACCTTCCAGCAAACGCAAGGTGTCCCAAAAGGCCCTTCGCTATCAGCCTTGCTTTTCAACGTCTACATACAGCCAATCTGTGCAATAATTCAGTCCTTCAACATCCTATATCACATCTATGCAGATGATGTTTTACTCTATATCCCATTCTCCATTGACAGCCCTGACTTTTCAGTCATTTCAGAATGCTTCAACGCTTTCTCTGATTGGCTCGCTATACATAACCTGAAGGTTAACTGCAGGAAGACTGAGGTCTTATTTATATCTAGAGATCAAACTTTTACCCCACCATCCTCCTTGTGGGTAAGAGATATAGAACTCCTGACCAAGCCAGAGGTATGCTACCCGGGAGTAATCTTAGACCAACAACTGACCATGGCTGTACACATACATAATGTTATCAAGGCAGTCTACCAAAAGATAAGGACCCTCCATCATATATGCCCGCTCCTCGACTCCTCAGATTTTTGCTTGGTCTTCCAAGTTCTCATCCTTCCGCACTTTGACTACATAAATATTATTCTTCATGGCATCCCAAAATACATCCTCCAACCACTCCAACTGGCCATGAACACAGCTGCCTGATCACTCCAAGGTGTCTCTAGGTACGAGCATATCTCACCCATCTTGATGCAAATACACTGGCTCCCCATATCTAGCCATTTGACCTATAAAGCTCTTCTTCTCACATTTAAGATTATTCACAACTCATCTGCATCCTCCCTGTCAGCAATGATTCAACATATCCCAGACAACAGAATGAGAAGATCTAACATGGTAAACACCCTGGTCACACCTTCAACAATAAGGACTTGCACTAAGGCCGTTAGGAACCACGCCTTTTCTTTATACGCACCAACCCTCTGGAATGTCCTTCCTGCTTCAGTCCAAGTCATTGTGGACCAATCTACATTCAGAAAGGCAATAAAGACTCATCTTTTCCAGCTGGCTTGTGACCACATAACTTAATGAAGGGCTCTCTTAATACTGGCTTCTTCACTTACACAGACTATTTATTTATTTGCATTCTCTTATATACTGCACTATTCTGCATCAGTGCAGTTTACATTGAACAAACTGAAATTACATTGAACAGGGCATTATAACTTGGAGATAACTATTTTACAGGGAACATGGGCTATGGAGGGTTAAGTGGCTTGCCCAAGACCACAAGGAGCACCTGTGGGACTAGAAACCCCCAGTCCTTCCAGCCCAAGGTTGCTGTCCTCTAGTGGGATTTGAACCACCAACCTTCCAGCCTGAAGTACCTTGCCCCAACCACTAGGCCACTCCTCCACTCCACTCCACTTAAGACTAAACCTTGAGACCTGGCTGCACAACATGTAATTAGTTCTCCCATCTCCTCCCTATTTCCCCTGCCTCGATCCCACCCCTTTCCCTTCCTCTACCCCTTTTTCTCCCTCTCACCTTATCCCCTTATGTTGACACATTTGCTTGTTTCTACTTACCTGCCTTATGCTATTTAGATTTGTTGTTTATGCCTGTTCTATGTAAAGTTACTTGATTTGATGTTTATGCCTGTTCTATATAAAGTTGCTTGACTGTTCATGTTTCTTGTAAACCACTCTGATACTAAATAGTGCGGTATATAAAAGCTAATAAATAAATAAATCTAAGAAGCGATGTCAGATAAGCAGGCAGAAATACGAGCTTGGAGTGTAGGAGAAATGTCAGGTGAAGATAGATAGATTTGAGAGTCATCAGCATAAAAATGATACTGAAAGCCATGGGAAGAGATGAGGGCACCAAGAGACTGGGTGTAGAGAGAGAAAAGGAGAGGGCCCAGAATAGACTCTTGAGGTATACCAACTGAAAGAGGGATGGCAGTAGAAGAAAAGCCACCAGAACAAACACTGAAAGAGCGATTGGAGAGATAAGAAGAGAACCAAGACAGCACAGAGTCTCTAAAACCAAGAGAGGATAATGTGTTGAGGAGGAGAAGGTGGTCAACAGTATCAAAAGCAGCAGAAAGGTAAAAAAGAATAAGAACTGGCTAAAGGCCTTTGGACTTTGCCAGGAACAAGTCACTGGTGACTTTGGCAAGAGCCATTTCAGTAGAATGAGAAGGACTAAAACCAGACTGGAGTGGATCAAGGAGGGCATGAGAAGAGATAAAGTCAAGGCAGAGGCAATGAATTGCACATTCAAGAAGTTTGGAAATGAAAGGGAGAAGGGAGATGGTCAATAATTAGAAAGACCAATAGAGTCAAGTGGAGTTTTTTTGAGGAGAGGAATGATCACAGCATGCTTGAAGGCTGCAGGGAAGGTTGCAGTGGAGAGTGAAAGGCTGAGAATATGTGAGATGGAGGAGGAGATGGAGTTGAGGAGATGGGTGGGAATAGGATCAGAAAAGGAAAGAAGATGGGAGGTTTATTCTTCAGAGATCTTAGAAAAGGATGAAAGGGTGGTGGAAGTGAGGGGAAATGTTGATATTAGAGAGGGGGAAGAAGGGGTGAATTTATTTATTTAGTGTCTCTTATATACCACGCTCTTTAGAATCAGTGCGGTTTACATAAAAACAAAAATGTGTGCAGTGCAGGCAGAACCTACACTGGACTTACAATGAACAGGGGTCTTCTAACAAGGCTAACAAGGGTAACTATGTATAGACAAAAACTGGCTGTCACTGGCTACGTGAGCAGCTCAACTATTTACAGGTTGGCCTAACTATATACAGATTGGCAGGTTGATATGTATGCATTGTTCCAGTTAAGGGTATTGGGATCTAGAGGGTGGGGCTGCAAATGTGCATAGCAGCTGCATTGGGGGTGTCCACCTGGTTCCCGAGTGTGACTGGCTGTGAGGCGGCATCTGAGTCGGTAAAGTGCTGGAGGAAAAGGTGGTGCTTTAGTGACTTTCTAAATTGGACGAGGTCAGTGATGGCACGGATGGCTGGAGGCAGGGCGTTCCAGCATGTGGGTGCATACAATGCGAAAGCTCCATTTCTTGTTGCCTGTGAACACTTTGGGGTATGTTTACTAAACCGCGCAATTGTGCGGGGCGCACTTGAGCGTGCGCTAAGGTATCTTAGCGCACGCTAATAGTGCGTTTTTGTGCCCCACACACGTGCGCGCTGCACTAACGGGCCCACACAAGTGCGCGGCACGCTGATGTGCGATAGAGGCGTGGAAAGGCATTCCGAGGGTGGAGGAAGGCTCCCGAGGGGCGGAGGGACGGGGTCAATGGGTGGAGAGTGGGAGGGGAGAGGCTCCCCGCACAGGAGCGGGGCTGAAATTCAACTAAAAAAATACCACGAGTGAAAACCTCGCGTTAGAGCCAATTTAAAGGGAAGAGAAACCATTTCTGTCAGCAATGTACAGCAAAACCAGTGAAACTTACAAAATGTGAGCAGTGTGATACATGTGCACAGAATAAAATAGCAAATAAAAATTGAAAATGACCACAACAAAATTCTAATAAATTATAATCCAGCTGGGCAATCGTGATAGTCATGGAAAACATCAGAAATCACTCCCAAGAAAGCCCCAAAAAAGAAATATGAATTTTAGAAGGGTCTACGCTCCGTCCCCATACAAGGTGAATGATCCCACAGAGAAATTGTGCAGAGCAGGGTTTATGAGTCCTGTGGCCAGGTTTCCTATCTCCAGGGACTGCACTGTCTCTGTGGCCACAGTGTGGTGCAGTGAACACAGACAGTGTGTTCAGGAGCCAAAAATCACCAGTTCAAGTCCCAGCTGGGGCTCCTGCAAACCCAATCCCCATATTTTACCCACCACTAAACCATGATAGTAAAGACCAACCTTTCTTGCAGATAACATAAGCATGGTCCAAACACCTCTATTTTACCCTACAGAGCACAGATACCAGAAACATGTGCATAACCTAGACCACAGTCCCCTCAATGCAGTCCTGGAGGGACACATATCATTTAGCTGTGATGCTGTCAGCAATATAAGGCCATGTCAGCATGGTGGCAGAGGGGTACCGTTGGTGGAGGGGGCAGTGGCTGCTGCCCACAGCAGACGGTGGCCTAGCCCCCTTCACGTGGGTGCAGTGCCCTCCAACAGACAGGCCCTGTCTGACAAACAGCCATGGACTCCCCAGGGAATGCACTGTTTTTGTGCTAAGACGGTGGTGCAGCGGACTCAGCCAGTGCCTTCAGGACCAGAAAGTCACAGGTTCAAGTCCCAGCTAGGGCTCCTGGCAACCCAGTCCCCTTATTTTACCCATGAAGAAATCATGGTAGTAAAGACTGAACCATTATTGCTGAGACCATACGCATGGGTCAAAAACCTCTATTTTACCCTACACAGCACAAACACCATAGAAATGTGCATTACCTACCGCAGAATCCCCCAAATGCAGTCCAGGAGGGCCAAACACCATTCAGTTTCCATGCTGTCTCTAATAAAGATGCCTGTGCTACATATCTATGCACCACCCCCATGGTATGCAGATGTATCCCATGCATATTCATGAGCAACAGCATGAAAACCCGAACAGTGTTTGGCACACCAGGACTGGAGTTGGGAACCTCTGCCGTAAAGCAGCAGCCAACAGGGCCAGACACACCCACACCCACACCCACAGGCCCCATTGGCTAATGCCTCCTGGAGAGGCAGGACATTGGGCCCTGCGTGCATCTCCCAATACTAGCACTTGCATACCTTAGCAATGCCACCCTACACCTGGGTATACGATACACACCTATCAAACGTTTTCTATGATTACTGGCAGATAGCAAGTCCTACGTTAAGCACGGTTTGCTCATTGAGCTCCATCATAACAATCTTTCTGATGTCTGCGGTGTGTGCTTCAGGTCTGGTCTCTGACAGTGTTTACCACCCTGGGGAGTGACCCCCAACAGTATTGCGTAGCATATCCATGCCTGTACTGTGCCCAGGACTGGTGTGGTGGGCATGGCTGCTAAACTCCTCTATAGTAGCACAATGCTGGCATAGGTATGGGAGTGTGTGTCTGTCTATACAGTGTGTGGTGGCTGCAAACACCTTCCACAGCCCACACTGCCAGCACTGTTGCCAGTATTGGCCTGCCAATGTGCATAATGAGGAGCAAGGTACCATGGGTATAGCCCGGACAGGGTGACCTGTCCAGAATGCATCTGCACAGGGCATAGGGCACTGGCTGGGACATTGTAGTGCCCGGCCACCACCTACACGGACAGGGTGACCTCAGTATGTCCTGCTGGGGGATCACTCTCACCCTGACTGTGCAGTGACGACAGCATGGCTAGGCACCCCCATAGTGCTATATAGTATTTCTCTCATGTGATATTTATGGGTTTCCTTTTGGGGCCCAGTCACTGATTTATCTGCTTGTTGTTTATGCTGACATCCCAGTTCTGGGTGCACGCATTTCCACTGGGAACATGCACCTATGGACTAGCTAGCAGACTGTTTGCAACTGCTATGTGTCTTGATGGAGCGGCTTGCAGGGTGCAGCGGCTGAAGGCTTGCTGTAGGAGAATATCAGATAGTGGTGGGGTGCAGCTTAGCATATCCAAGCCTAAAGTCTGTCTGCTATTGTGTTATGGATGTGTACAGAGCTGCATTGACTGCCCAGTAAGGTGTCTGTTCCCCAGCAGGACCGGGGTTGATGGTCCCCTCTACTGCCACCATTGCAGGGAGGTAGAATGTGGATCTGTTGATAGGAGACCCTGTTGCCACCCTCAGCCCTGGGGGAGGAGAGGGGGGGGGGTGGTACATGGCCCAACTAGGGCTATACCTGACTGAGACAGACAGAAATACCCAAAGTGTTTCTGCAGAAACTACCTATCTCACAGATTAACACTGCTTTGGACCTCAAGCGTGGCCTCTTTCAGCTATAGAAGGTGCTGTGGACCTGGTGCTGGGCGCCTCACCGCACCCTCAGGGTGAGAACAGTACCCGCACAATGTGACGGTGTGTAGCTACTCTGTGCCAGTAAAACACACGGTCAGTCCACCCTACCAGGCCGAGGTGCTGTGGGGGTGCACATGGTCACTTCCCCCTACCAGGCCGAGGTGCTGTGGGGGTGCATTCCCCATCTTGTGTTTATCTGTGGACAGCTGATTTGCATGTGCAGTGCATCATGGGTACGGGTGTGCTAACCCTATCCTGGTGACCACAACAGACTGTCTGTGTGGTGACATGCAGGCTCTCTGCAGCCAGCCTGAGGCTTGCTAGTAGCTGTAGCCCAATGGTTACTTCAGTGCCTGTGAAGCCAGAGATCATGGGTTCAAACCCACAGTGGGGTTATTTAATAGAGCTGCCCAAAGCATTATCTCTTTTTAATGTACATTTTTGCTGCCAGCAAAAACACCCTCAGCGTACTGTACCCATCCTTGTAAGGTGCACTATACATTATCCTGTGATGCAACTTATAGGGTGCCCTTTAGGGGACATTTTAGGGTGCCGTGGCGGACAGTGCACTTTATAATGTGCCCTATGGAGTGCCTTATAGGGTGCCTTATACGGCACCTTCAATTACGGCACGTGAGGACGTGTTTGCTGGCAGCAATTAATAAAATAAAAATAAAGTGCTGCAGGAAACAAAATATACATTGCAAAGCTGATGCCTCAGCTAGCCTTACATATTAGGCACACTGGGGAGCAAACTCATGACCCCTATATCAGCAGTCAGTGCCTTAACCATTGTGCTAAACTGCTGCTCCTCCTTGCATGTCAGCGCACCTACTTATGCTTTTCATTCCTTAAACTGCACAGTGCTGCCATCAATAACAGTACTCTGACCTTGCGGTACCTCATACGGCACCCTATAAAGCGCCCTATAAGCAACATTCTAGGGTGCCTTGGCGGACAATGCACTTTAAAATGTGCCTTATGGGGCGCCTTATGTTAACACGCTTTGAGAGTGCGTTTGCTAGTAGTGATAATTAAAATAAAAATAAAATGCCTCCTAAAGCAATCTTCCCCATAATATGTAATGCCTCAGCCAGCCTTGTCCATTGGGCACTGTGGGGATTGAACCACTGATCCCTGCACCATTGGTCAGTGTCTTAACCATTGTGCTGTGGTTCTGCACTTCTGCTTGCACATCAGCGCGCCACTTATGCCTCCCGCGCAGCTTTCTCATGTGCTAATGTGCAGCATATTTAAATCCCAGTTTTTCTTTTTCAGAAAGAAACGCCCACTCCTTATATGGCACCCGCACACTAGCGCGGCCCGCACATTAGCGGGGTTTTAGTAAACATACCCCTTTGTAATCACCTTTGGGAGTAACAGTGTTGGTGGTGGCTGCTCTTCTAGCTCTGTTGAGGGGGGTGGTCTGGATGAGATCTGTGAGGAAGGTAGAGGAGCACTTGTTGATGGCTTTGTAGGTCATCAGGAGAACCTTGAAGGAGAGTCTACAGTGGACCGGCAGCCAGTGCAGATGTTTCAGAACTGGGATTATGTGTAATTGAAGAGTAATCTTATGGACTTTGTCATGGAAATAGTTGGCTAAGGTTTGGGAAGAGAGAAAAGGAGAGATTGGAGGCAGTGGTGCCTTAAGAAGGGAATTGAGAGTAGAGAAGAGACAGTGGTGGTTAGAGTCAAGACAGTCAGATAGATAAAATAGTTTTGCTTAGCAAGTGGAATGGCAGACTGGAAAGAAGTAAGCATGAATTTGAAGTAAAGGAAGTCAGAAAGGGAGCGGAATTTGAGCCAAATGCATTCAGCTGACTGGGCACAGGAGCTTAGGTAGCAGATAGTAGAAGACAGCCAGGGCTGAGGTGAAGTGCACCTTACAGGACGTGCTATGGGTGGAGCAAGAGTATCCAGAGTGGAGGAGAGAGTAGTAGTATAGGAAACTATGGCCTCATCAACAGACTTAGAGGACAAAGTGGAAGAAAGAAGAGAAGAGACAGTAGTGGATAGAGTCAGTGAAGATTCCTAAAAAAATAGGAAGATTAGATTACAAAAACATATTCAAAATTGGAAACTTTTTATTAAGCATTTGTCATTTTTTTTAAATATTTTCGCTAATAAATAAAATAAATTTGTAAAAATAACAAAAGCACAAATATGACTTCGATACAGCTTGTATACACCTGGCAGTATAGCACACATTATCTGAAGCGTCAGCTTATACATGAGATTCTGCATAAAACCTGCTTAAAGTGGAGTATCTAATATATAGAATACTTAATTAACATAAGTAAGACAGATATTATCGCAGAGAGCTCAAATTTTACAGGTGTATCCACAATTTTTTCCGCTAGTGTAATGTCAGTATGTCTTCCTTTAAGATAGTTTCACTGAATGTTAAGGGCATTAACAATCCCATTAAGAGGAAAAAGATTCTTCTGTACGGTAGGAAAGAAAGTGCTGACATCTTACTGTTGAAGGAGACACACTTGAATGTAAAGGAGTCATTAAAACTAGATATAAAACCCTATTCTCTAGTGGCTTTTTCAGCTGCCCATCATAAGAAAAATGGAGTAGCCATTTTAGTGAGGAAAGCTCCATCCCCCATGGTTGTTCAAACTAGGTCTGATACTGATGGACGGTGGACAATGGCTATCATTAAAATTGGATCCATTGAACTGGCCTTAATTAATATTTATGCTCCTAACATTGATTGTCCTACTTTTTTTGCTCCATTGTGGCTTTGGCGCAGGAGGTGTCCAGATATCCGACTATTGTGGGAGGAGACTTCAACCACGTGCTAGACCCATTGATAGATAGGAATCCAGTGAGAACCATTAGGGTTCCCAAGGCTCACACAGTTCTTGTATCTCTAATGCAGGAATTGGGCCTGATAGACATATGGCAGTTGCAATACCCTACAGATAAAGAATTCACTTTATTTTCTCCTCCTCATAACTCCCTATTACGAATAGACTTTTTCCTAGTCTCCAAGGGACTTTGTTCTAGAATTAGTGAGTCTACAATTCATGCAGCTCACATCTCTGATCATTCCGCAGTCTCATTCACCCTATTTGACTCAACGAGCTATCAATCTCACTCATGTTAGCAATTTGATAGGACTCTTCTGGCCAGTCAGGAATTTCGTGAGACCATCCTGGTGGCTATAGAGGAGTATTTTCAATTCAATCTACCTCAAGACTCCTCGGGATGGGCGTGGTGGGAAGGCTTTAAGACTAGTATGCGAGCCACCATTACCAGTTTTGCTATAAAGCATACCAAGCAGCATAAAGCAGAACTTGGTGCACTAGACAAGCAGATTAAAGTGGGAGAACGTATTTTATGCCAGAAAACCGATCCTAATATTTTGATAAGATTGCAGCGCCTTAGATTTAGATATAATTTGATTTTGACCACTGAGGCTTCACAAAATATTCAAGTGCAGAAAGGACGATATTACTTGGAAGGTAACAGAGCTGGACGGCTGCTAGCTAACTTGTTAAAGGATCATAAGGAAGCTTCACGCGTTACAGATTTAAGGGACCCTCAGTTGCAACAATTGATTGTCAAGGACCCTGACATTGCAGAGACCTTTTGCCAATTTTACACTCAGTTATACACCCCAGAGATAGTTTTCTCTGAGAAGGAGTTTGATAGTTTGCTAAATAATATTCAAAGGCCAGTGTTAGAACAAGAAACTGCTGCGGAATTAGATAAGCAGATCACAGTCATGGAAATTATTCAGGCTATTGACTCTACGCAAGTGGGCAAGGCTACCGGACCAGACGGCCTTCTAGCTGAATTCTATAAAAATTTTTCCAAAACCTTAGGGCCATACCTTCAACAGTATTATAGACTTCTTCTGGACAATGCGGCACAGACTGGAGCGTTCGCCTCTGCAAACATTGTTTTTCTTGAAAAACCTGGGAGGGACCCTCAGTTAGTTAGTAACTATCGGCCAATTTCATTGTTAAACGCAGATTATAAAATCTTTGTGACCATCTTAGCTGGTCGTCTCTCCAAATTGATCACTTCTTTGATTCTCCCGGACCAATGTGCTTTACTGAAGGACGTTCCACAGCCGATAATGCCAGAGTGCTTTGTCACATTTTGGAAGGTGCGGAGGAAACAGAGGACCCTCTTGTGGGACTCTCACTAGACACAGAGAAAGTGTTTGAACAGCTGGAGTAGCCTTTCCTGTTTGCTGTTCTGAAGTGGTTTGGATTTGGTGAGGGTTTCTGCAATCTAATTAAACTTTTATATGCAAGACCGATTGTGAAAATTTCTGTGAATGCGACTCAGTCTAGAGAATTTCTTCTAGGGCAGGATACCCATCAGGGTTGTCTTCTTTCTCCCACTCTCTTCAATCTGGCCTTGGAACCTTTGGCTCTACTGATAAGGCAAAGCCTCGTGATTAAGGGCGTTTCTATTGCTGGCATGGAAATTAAACTATCTGCATATGCGGATGATTTGCTGCTTTTCACCACGCCTAGTTCCACACCGGTCATTTTAGAAGTGATAGATAAATATTCAGGATTGTCTGGCTATAAAATTAATTGGTCAAAGTCTGTCGTTTTCCCCTTGAACTCAAGAGTATGTACGGACGGATGGAGGATTTTCCTTTGGTATGGGAGCCTAAGATGGTGAAGTATTTGGGAGTTCATTATTGCTACCCACTTAGTGTAACCCTACAGTATAATGAAGAAGAGATCCTATCTACAGTTCGTAATATGACAGCAAAGTGGTTGCCGGTCTATCTTTTTTGGTGGGGTCGTCTTGAAGCTATAAAAATGACTATCACTCCTAAAGTGAATTATATATTAGAAATGCTACCAGTCTTTCTTATAAGTAAAGTTTATCATCTGATTGAAAAGATTCTGGTTCAATTTCTATGGAAAAATAAACCGCCTAGAATTGCTCTTAGAAAACTTAAATCTAAAAAAGAAGAAGGGGGGGGGGGAATTTCCTTGATTTTCAGGCCTATCACTGTGCTTTTTTGATAAAACAAGCTTCACGATGGGTGGAGGGGGACATAGGTATACGTCCGGTATGGCTTGAACTAGGAAGGAGATTAAGG
This sequence comes from Ichthyophis bannanicus, assembly GCA_033557465.1. NCBI lineage: Eukaryota > Metazoa > Chordata > Amphibia > Gymnophiona > Ichthyophiidae > Ichthyophis > Ichthyophis bannanicus. Next base: position 824,913,512 of record CM066034.1, read on the forward strand.
GGCATGTTTACTAAAAACCGCTAATTTGCGCGCCGCAAAATAGCGCACTAAAAGCGGTACTTAAGAGCGCTTAAATGCCCCGCAATCGTGCGTGTCACCCCCGCTCAGGTGCGCGGCACAATAGCGGGCCCCGCACAAGTACGGGCCCGCAAATGTCCGATAGAGGCGTGGAACGGCTAACGGAGAGCGGAGGAAGGTTCCTGAGGGGCGGAGGGATGGGTTTAATGGGCGGGGAAGGGGAGGGGAGAGGCTCCCCGCACATTATCAGGGCCGAATCCCAAAGCAAAACTACCGCGAGTGAAACACTCGCTGTAGAGGGCATTTAAAGGGAAGAGAAACCATTTCCGTCAGCAATGTACAGCAAAACTGGGGAATCCTGCAAAACGTGAGCAGTGTGATACATGTGCACAGCACAAAAGTGAAAATAAAAATAGAAAGTGACCACAACAAAAATATCACAAATAGCAATGCAGCTGGGGAACAGTTATAGTAATGGGAAAATATAGAAAACACACCCAGGAAAGCTCCAGAAAGAAGAAATGAATATTGGAAGGGTCTACGGATCGGAGACTCATCCAAAACAAATGTCCTTTTTGGAGCTTTCCTGGGAGTGTTTGCTATGGTTGCCCATTAATATCACTTTTGCCCAGCGTGGTGATATATTGTCCCCCAGTGTCTGTGGTCATTTCCGGGGTTTATGTGCACGTTTGTCACCAGACAGAATGCATGTGCCCACAGTAAAAATGCGTAGAGCAGGGTTTTTGACTCCATCCTGCCAGGTATACTACCTCCAGGGGCTGCATCATCTCTGTGGCCATAGTGTGGTGCAGCGGACAGAGCCAGTACCTCGAGGGTCAGAGGTTCAAATCCCAGCTGGGGCACATGCCAGCCCAGCCCCTATATTATACCCACCACTAAACAAAGATAGCACAGACACCCCTGTATTGCAGGGAACATAAGCATGGGGAAAACACCCATATTTTACACAACACTGCAAAAACACAACAACAATGGGCATTACCTACAGCCAAATCCCCCAAATGCAGTCCCGTACTGCCACATTGCAATCTGGTCATCTGCTGTTTCTGAGAGAAGCTCATGCCAGCATGTTGGCGGACGAGTACATGTGGTGCAGGGGGCAGTGGCTGCTAGCCACAGAAGACAGAGGCCTAGCCATTTGCAGGCTGGCACAGTCCACTGCAACAGACAGGCCCTGCCGGATCCACAGTCATGGACATTCCAGGGAAACCAGCCAATCTGTGGCTACATGGTGGTGCAGTGCACACAGACGGTGCAGTGCACACAGACAGTGCATACAAGAACAGAAGGTCACTGGTTCAAAGCCCAGCTGGGGCTTCTGCCAATCCTAGCCACATATTTTTCCCACACCTACACAGTGATAGTAAGGACACACCTTTCGTGTCGAGGACATATGCAATGGTAATACGTCTATCTTTTACCCCACTGAGCACAGACACCATGAACAGGGGCAGTACCTAGAACAGACTCTCCCAAATGCATTCCTGGTGTGCCACACACCAGTCAGGTTCCATGCTGCCACTCATACAAATGCCTGTGCTGTATATCTATGCACCACCCCCATGGCATGTAGATGTAGCTCATGCATATTCATGAGGGACAGCAGGAAAACCCGAACAGTGTGATGCAGACCTGGACTGGGGTTGGGAATCTCTGCCGTAAAGCAGCAGCCAACAGGGGCAGACACACCCACACCCACACCAACAGGCCCCATTGGCCAATGTCCAATGTCTCCTGGAGAGGCAGAACAGTGGACCCTGCGCGCATCTCCCAATACTAGCACCTGCATACCTTAGCAATGTCACCCTACACCTGAGGTATACGGTACACAGCTCTGAGACGTTTGCTAGGAGTACTGGCAGATAGATATCCATACGTTACGCGCACACTGCTAGTTGACCCCATCAGAACAATCTGTTAGGTGTTTGCGGGGCGTGCTCCAGGACTGGCCTCAGATGGTGTTTACCACCCTGGGGAGTGACCCCCAGCAGTACTGCGTACCATATCCATGCCTTGCCGTGCCTAGGACAGGTTTGGTGGCCAAGGCTAATTACCTCCTCAATAGTAGCACCATGCTGGCATAGGTGTGGAAGTGTGTGTCTGTCTATACAGTGGGTGCTGGCTGCAAGCCCCTTCCACAGCCCACACTGCCAGCACTGTTGCCAGTATTGGCCTGCTAATGTGCATAATGAATAGCAAGGGACCATGGGTATATCTCAGACAGGGTGGGCTGACCAGGATGCAGCTGCACAGGGCATAGGGCACTGGCAGGGACATGGTAGTGCCCGGCCACCACCTACAGAGACAGGGGGACCTCTGTATGTGCTGCTGGGGGATCACTCTCACCCTGAGTGTGCAGTGATGGCAGCATGGCTAGGCACACCCATAGTGCTGTGCTGTGTTTCTCTTGTGTGATATATATGGGTTTCCTGTTGGGGCCTTTTCACTGACTTATCTGCTTGTGTGTGCTGCCACCCCAGTTGTGGGTGCATGCATTTCCATCAGGACCAACCAGCAGACTGAGCACAGATGGTATGTGTCTTTTTTTTTTTTTATAAATATTTTTATTGATTTTCATACAGTCATGAAAGTATACAGAATACACAACTTAGCCCAACTACAGGACTCTTACAGACCATGGCCATAGCTAAGTCTAACTAAACAGAAACCTCCTATCTAAACCCTTAATGCCCATTGCCCTCCCTCCCTCCCTCCCTCCTATCCCCCCCCCCCTCCCTGTCCTCTGGAGGCCATACGTAACCATAGCTGAGCCGTGAGCCCGGTTAAGCATACCCCTAATAGGGCTTAGGTACCTACACCTGGGAAAGACAAACATAATCATTAAGCGCTTTCCATTTAGTCAGCCCCGATGCCACCCTTGTAACACCCCTACGGGGCATTTGTTCGAATTTACTATATTTGCACAAATGATGCCACCAATTCTGCCAGGACAAGTCATATGTGTGATTCCAATGAAGGACTATCAAGTAAAGGGCAACCCCGATCATGAAGTCAAGCAGGAAGCAGTGTTTCTGTTGCAACGAAGGGATACAGGTTGCTGAACGCAGCCCTATAATGCCCCAGGTAAGGGGCTCCTGGAAAGCTAAGATCCTTTGAATCCGCTCCCATACTTGTTTCCAGAAAAGCTGCACACATGGACAGTGATATACAATATGGGAGAGTGTACCCCGCTGCTTGCGGCATGACCAACACTGGTCAGTGACTCCCTGCCCCCACTTAGCAATTTTGACCGGGGTGAGGTAAGCTCTATGTGCCAGGAAAAATAAAGCCTGAGTAACAGAGGCCGATTTGGAAACTCTCACTTGCTTTACCCAGAATTGCTCCCACTGCTGCTGTGACAATATCACTCCTGTATCATGCTCCCATATTTTTTGAAGGCCTATCCCATTTAGTTTCGTGGAAGGAGCCAGCAACTTATAAAAATATGAGGCCCTGCTAGAAACAGCTATAACGTCTCGTAGAGGCTCACTATCACCCAGGGCCCGGAGGTCCAGCAGTGCTTTGGTTATACAATGCCGCACTTGCAGCCATTGAAAATAAGAGGAGCCTGGCAATCCATATTCTTTTTGTAATTGAATGAAACTCTTCCATCTCCCTCCCTCGAGCAGTTGGCCGACCGTCCAGATATTCTTGGAGTACCAGTGCTTCCAGGCGAAAGATTTCCTCTGGATCTTAAAGTGTGCGTCGTGCCAAATAGGCCACTTAGTTGTTAGAGTGTTCGCATTTTCCACCGCGCCCCGTAGGGTCGCAAACGCTTTTTGGGTGTCCAGGATAATTACTGATAAGTCGCTGTCAGCCGGCAACGTCATATAGGGCAGGAGCTGTAAAGGGAATGGGGTCACAATCGCCTTTTCGATTTCCAGCCAGACCGGCAGTTGCTGCCCAGAGTCCATCGACAGCCATTGCGCCCCTTGGTTCAACAGAAAAGCTGTATGATACTGCAGAAAATCTGGAAACTTCACCCCCCCCCTGCTCTTTGCCAAGTTTAAGCTTTTTGAGAGCAACTCTAGGGGTCTTGCCTTTCCACAAGAAACTCACTAGCAGCCGTTCTACCTGTTGGTAAACATGCGGCGACATAATACAGGGAATCATTTCAAGCGTGTAATTAATCTTCGGGGCTATCGTCATTTTGATCGTTTCTATCCTTCCCCACCATGATAAATTTAATGGAGTCCATTTGGTAGTCAGACGGCGAGTTTTCTCCAAAAGATCCTTTGCATTGTATTGCACCGCTTCTTCAAGCGGATACCCATAATAAGCCCCTAAATATTTAAACATCTTCGGCTCCCATAAAAACGGAAACCGCTCCATGTCCGCTTTGTGAGTTGCTGCATTCAAGGGGAAGGCAATCGATTTCCCCCAATTGATTTTGTATCCGGACAGTTGTGAGTACTGCCCTATTTGCTCCAGAATCATTGTGACCGATACCGGGGTGGTAAAGAGAAGAAGGTCATCCGCGTATGCCGACAGCTTCACCGTCCGACCCGCTATCTGAACTCCTGCAATCTGCGGGTGCTGTCGGAGAAGGAGTAAAAGGGGCTCAAGAGCTAAATTGAATAGTAGCGGTGAGAGGGGACATCCTTGACGAGTGCCCCGGCTCAACAGGATCTCTTTAGACTGCGTTGCATTCACCCTGATATTAGCCACAGGTCGGGTGTACATGACCTCCAGTAGCTTGACAAACCCTGCACCCACTCCAAACCATCGGAGAGCAGCAAAAATAAAGGACCATTCTAGCCTATCAAAGGCCTTTTCCGCATCGAGAGAGAGCCCCACAAGGGGACCGTCTGTCTTTTCCCCATAAGCCAGGACGTGGCACAGGAGACGGGCGTTGTCCGCAGTTGATCGGCCACCAGTGAAGCCACATTGGTCAGGGTGTACCAGACTAGGGATTATCTCAGACAGTCGGCTAGCAAGGATCGTGGCATAGATCTTGTAATCGACATTCAGTAAGGATATCGGACGATAATTGCTGACTAACTGGGGGTCTCTACCTTTCTTTTCCAGCACGATCACGCTTGCAGCGGCAAAGTTCCCGACCTGAGGAGCATCATTTAGTAGAACCAAGAAATATTCTTGCAAATGTGGGGCAAGCTCTTTGGCAAAGGCTTTGTAGAATTCAGCAGGAAGTCCGTCGGGACCAGCGGCTTTGCCCACAGCCAGGGCCTGGATGGCCTTATAAATTTTCATAAGAGAGATTGGGGCTTCCAGCCGCTCTGCCGCCCCCTGGTCCAACGACGGTCTATGGACACCGTCCATAAGTGCAGCAAAGGCTGTCGCAGAGGTCTGACTCTCTGAGGAATACAGCTGCGCATAATAGGAGCCAAAGGCATCCGCAATCTCCGTGTCCTTGGTCAGCAGCTTCTGGCTTGAGCTGTCGCGCAGCGCTGCAACGCGACCCGCATCCTTCTGTTCCTTCAAAGCGTTGGCTAATATGCGGCCTGCCTTGTTACCCTCCCAATAGTAAACTCCTGTCTGAGCTTGGACATTTCTGGATACTTCATCTGAGATTGTTTGATTATAACAGAAGCGTAGCCTCTGAAGACGTAACACTATACTTGGATCTGAACGCTGTGTCCGAAGACGCTCTCCCGCTTTAATCTGTTTCTCCAAATCCGCTAAACGTTGCTTGCGTTGTTTAGCCAAAAGGATCGCATAGCTTGTGATAGTGGCTCTGATGGAGGCTTTACAACCCTCCCACCAGGCCCAGCCAGCTGAATCTTGTGAGACATTGAAAAGAAAATACTCCTTTAGAGCCCCTTGGACTCTGGAGCAGAACCCCTCATCCCCCAGGAGAGATCTATCAAAGGACCACTGCCGGGAATTGCCGCTATGGTTGGTGTCCTGCACATCTAGATAAATGGCTGCGTGGTCCGAAATGTGTATTGCCTGGATCCCAGTCGCTATGCAATTCGGTACCAGTGTTTTGGAGATGAGGAAGAAATCGATACGCGATGAGGACAAGTGGGGGTTAGAGAAAAAAGTAAACTCCTGGTCTGCCGGATGTTGTAATCTCCAGATGTCCACCAGCCCTCTTTCTTCCATCAGCATGCGGATCACCATTTGCGATCGAGAGGGCTTGTCAACCTTGGGGGGAGATCTATCGACCAGGGGGTCAAGAACCAAATTGAAGTCACCTCCAAAAATGACCGGTGCGCCATTACCACCAATCGATTCCTGAGCCAGGACACGAAAGAAGTCAGGCTGGTCAGCATTAGGCGCGTAGACATTAATCACTACAAACTCCAGCACTCCCACTTTAAATGCTGCTCTGGTCCACCTTCCCTGCCTGTCCGAGGCAGTCAGCGAGATAGTTGGCTGGAGGGACGTTCTGACCAGAATGGCTACTCCATTCCGTTTGTTGACAGCAGCAGAGTAAGCCACCAGGGTAAACGGCTTAATATTGAGCTTAAGCGATTCAGTCTGGCACAAGTGTGTTTCCTGCAATAGCAGGATATCAACTTTTTCCTGCCTCGCATAGTGAAGAATTTTCTTTCTTTTAATGGGGCTATTGATGCCTTTGACGTTAAAAGAAAGTATTCTAAGCGCGCCACAGGCGAGTTGATACATATAGGACCATCAGGGTTGGCCATCCATTCCCAGCCTTTCTGAAACGGCTCTTATCCTTTGACCCCCCCAGATTGGCACCTTGCACCCTCCACCTACCCGGTTCAGCCAGTATACAACACACTTTCCCCATAGGCCCCAGAGGACAGAGAACCCTTTCCCATGTGACTGGTGAGCCCAGTGAGAACAGTGACGGCACAAAGGGACCCGCCAATGTTAATATCTTCTACCACTTCCTGGGAAGCCGCTGCGCAAATATTATACCTTTTTACAGTTATGGCACACACCCTTCCACCCACCATAATTATAGCCGCTTAGGCTACCTGCTAGCCACATGATTCTAGTATACATATCCCAACAATTAGTACCCACAGCAAACATTAACATCTTTAAATAATGCACACAACTTCAATAAGTAATTGCTTAACCAGTTTACCATTTGCAACAGTTAAGCCACCATGGACCGAATCCATATAACAATAACAGCATAGCAAACCAAGCATGGAGATAGAACAGTGCTGCTTCAGCGCATATGCAGGCTCTCACGTTCTTCCAAGAACTGTCGAAGTGCATCAGGGTCTTCAAACGTTTTAGTCTGATTATGAAGGGTCACCCTCATACGCGCCGGGTAGAGCAGGCCAAATCTTGCTTGGAGCTGTTGCAGGCGCGGCCTCAACGAAAGAAAACTTCGTCTCCTATCAGCAGTTGCCTTTGCAAAATCCGGAAAGAAATATATCTTATAACTGTCAAAGGTAATGTTGGGACGCGACCGTGCTGCCTCAACAATTTGAGCGACTTGTTGGAAGCGAAGGGCTCTCAAAATAATGGGCCGCGGCCTTTTACTACCAGGCTGAATTTGAGAGGGCACCCGATGGGCCCGGTCTATCTCAAAGGGATATTCAAAGGTAAGATGCAGGATCTCAGGGATCATCTTACTGAGAAATCCCATCATGTCTTTGCCTTCCGCGCCCTCAGGAACACCGACAATTCTCAGATTGTTGCGTCTCGCTCTGTTGTTCCCCTCTTCCAGCTCCTTTTGCAGGGCCCGGATCTTTCTGGCCTGCTGATCTAATTCTTTCAGTCTCTCATCATGGATCGCCACCACCTGCTCAACTTTGTCCTGCCTCAGAGATAATGCGTCCATGCTGGTTCTTAGTGCCACCGTGTCCTCTCTCACCAGCGCTAAAGCTTCCCCGTTGGCTCGGACCTGCTCCCCAATCCCGCGCACTTCAACTAAAAGCTCTTGTAGCGCCTCTGGGTTTTCTGAGCGCGCCGCCATCTTTTGCGGCGACGGGGGTTCAGTTTTAGAACGTTTAACACCGGGATTCTGCCCCGTATTAAAGTCTATTTTGGTCGGCTTTGCGGCAGACATCTCCGGGCGGCTTCCGACACTACAAGCACTTTCCAAATTTCAGTTGGTCAGGATTAAACCGGATTACAAGGCAGGTCCCCCCGGAGCTCTCACTCTAGCCGTCTCTCCTGCTCGGCATCAGGCTCCGCCCCCCCAGATGGTATGTGTCTTGATGGAGTGCCTTGTAGGGTGCTGTGGCTGATGGCTTGCTGCAGGAGAATATCAGTGGTGGGGTGCATCTATGAATATCCAGGCCTAATGTCTGTCTGATATTGTGTTATGGATGTGTGTGGAGCTGCTTGGACTGCCCTGTGGGAGGGAGGGGGGGGGGGAAATGTCTGCTTCCCCAGCAGGGCTGGGGTTGATAGTTGGCTCTACTGCCATGGGAGAAAGGGGGAGATCTGTTGGTGGGAGACACTGTTGTATCTTGTGTGTGTATGCATGCTTCCACTGGCTGTGGCAGACAGCGATCTCCAAGATGTTTATGCAGCACCTACCTATTTCACAGGTTATTGCTGCTTTGGAGCTCTGGCATGGCCGCATTCAGCCATGCAAGGTGTTATGCACCTGGTCCTGGGCGCATCATCACACACTCAGGGTGGGCATAGTAACCGCACAATGTGATGGTGTTTAGCTACTCTTTGCCGTTTGTCCACCCACTCAGGACACCCTACCAGGCTGAGGTGCTGTGTGGGTGCACAAGAACACCTCCCCCTACCAGGCCGGGTAGCTTTAGGGGTGCAGTTCCCATCTTGTGTGCATCTGTGGACAGCTGATTTGCATGTGCAGTGCATCATGGGTACGGGTAGCCTAACCCTATCCTGTTTACACAAGCAGACTGTCTGTGATGTGACGTGCAGGCTATCTGCAGCCAGGCAGGAGCTTGCTTACAGCTATAGAGGTGTAGCCCAATGGTTACGCCACTGCCTGTGCAGCCAGAGGTCATGGGTTCATACCCACAGTGGGGTTCTGTGATTGCAATAACACCCTCAGTGTACTGTACCCATAAGGTGCCTCTGAGGGTGCTTTATTGGGCGCCCTATAGGGCACTTTATGGTTGGCATCCATATAGGGTGCACTATACATTATCCTGTGTCGCAACATACATGCTGCCCTATAGGGGACATTCTAGGGTGCCTTGGCGGACGGTGCACTGTAACATGTGCCTTATGGTCCGCCTTATGTTAACATGCTGTGAGAGTGCGTTTGCTAGTAGTTATCACAAAATAGAATTAAAAAGCCTCCTAAAGCACTCCACAACATAAAATATACTGCCTCAGCTAGCCTTTTTCAATGGGCATTGAGAGGGATTGAACTGCTGGTCCCTGCACCATTGGTCAGTGTCTTAACCATTGTGCTGTGGCTGTGTTCCTTTGCTTTAGCATCAGCGCGCCGTCTTGTGGCCATCAGCACGCCGCATCCTGCTGCCCACAATGAACAGTGCGCCGCCTTATGCCGCCCCACAATGAACAGTGCGCCGCCTTATGCCACCCCAATATGAACAGTGCGCCGCCTTATGCCGCCCCAAAATGAAGAGTGCGCCACCTTAAGCCGCCCCAAAATTATTTTGCCTCCTGACACACATTTCCACATCCAAGGTGGTGCCTCAGCCAGCCTTTTTGGGCTGCACACACTGGGGGATGGAACCCATGGCCCCTGCACCATTGGTTGTTGTCTTCACCATTGTGCTACGGCTCTATTCCTATATGTGCACAGCTGCGCCCCACTTAGCCTTCCGACGCGCTAATGTGGGCCCCGCACATTAACGCGACGCGCACACATACGGTCTTTTTTTTTTCCTTTTTCGGCCTGAACCGCCCACTCCTTATATGGCACAGGCACACTACCGCGGCCCCGCACGTTAGGAATGTTTAGTAAACATGCCCCTAAGTGCTCCTGTCCCCTTAAATCTCCTTCCTGGCATGGTGTCTATTAAGAGGTTGAAGTCTCATAGGGTTATATTGGACACTCAGAAGGCTTTTCAACAGTTAGCAAAATGCAATTACTAAGGAGGATTGCCTATTGAAATTAATACCCATCTGGCATAGTCCTTTTTTTAAAATCAATCAAAGTCCATTTGCATGGCAACAATGGTTTAGCAGAGGTATTTGGAGCGTTGGCCAACTGATAATGGATGGCAAATGGAAACCTTTTTCCTCTTTACAAAGTGAATTTGATTTGCCTAAATCTTGATACTTTTAGTGGATTCAGCTAAGGCATTGTGTAGAGAAATCCCAGTTTCATATTACATCGTTGTCTGACGATTGGGGGTTGATGAGTAAGATAGGCTCAGTACATAGGATCTCTGGGGTGACTTCTCACTTTTATAAACTGGTGGTGCAGAACAACAGTTCTCAGGCCATTTGTGTTCAACGAATATGGGAACATGATACTGGGGAAGTTCTTTCTCCGGAAACTTGGACAAAATTCTGGAGTAAGGTAAACAGGGTTTCTCAGTCTGCCTCTGTCTCAGAAGTTTTGTACTTCTTTGCGCATAGAGCACACTTTACTCCGGTAAAGGTTGCTAAATGGGATAAGGCAGCTGGGAATGAGTGCTGGTCCTGTTGGAGAGATATCGGCACTTTGAGACATGTGGTGTATGATTGCCCTAAAATTCAGTCTTATTGGGTTTCAATATGGAATCACATTCAAGAGGTGCTGGGATTCAGGGCCACTCTCTCCTGGTCTGTGATCATTTTTCGATCAGCAATTGGCATCTTGTCGTTACAGAGGGATTGTCAGTTTTTATTTGACTTCATGTTGGGAGTGGCCCTACATCTCGTTATTTCTAACTGGAAGCATACAGTAGAGCTTAGTTGGCACAAATAGTGGAACCACTTGTGCTTATGCTGCAAATATGAGCAAATGCCACGTTGTGGTAGAACCCTTACACCCTCCACTTTTTTCAAGTGGAAACCCCTAAAGAATTACATCTCTAAAGCATGATATGAGATATAATAAGGGGTTATTAGTCAAATCTTCTCGTTTCTTAAGTAGTGGAGTGTTTGTTGTTCCATAGCCCTTGTAGGCCTTGCAGGCCTTCAGCTGTTTTTTTTTTTTTTATATAGCCCTTGATGATCGCATGATGATGGGAGGGTCAGGATGGGGTGGGCTGTGAATAGCCTTTTTTCTTTTCTTCTTTCTTGTTACGGAGAAGTATTATGTATTTTGATTTATTGTAATTTGGTTTTCTTTTCTTTTGTATATTGTTGGAAAATATAAATAAAGAAGTTAAATACACCAGAGTGTGCTTTAATATTTTATAGGTGATCTGCAGTTATTATCATAAAGTCTCCACATTTGGGGTAAGCCTCCCCTTTCTTTCTCTCTTATTATTTATTATAGTAGATTCTTCATTGGAAAACATAGTCTAGAACTGTTTTAATCGTGTAATTCGTGTTCTAACCAAGAACCTAGCAACCATGCAATTATCGGTGCAAGATGTAAGCTGTTCCGTGTTGGGAAGTCTTTTGTAGGATTTGCAGAGTTATTTTTATTGGTTATTATGATTATTTTTTTATTCCTTTCTGTCCTTAGGTGCCACCACCTGTTCTTAATTGCTTCCAATTAGTTTGGTTGGCTGTTCTGTATCTAAGCATAAACTCTAATCAAGTCAAGTCCCCTGAGGTGGGCAAAACACCAAAACATGCTGGGAAACTGATCCGCATATGGACTTTAACATTCATTAAATGTGGAAGAAGTCGATATGTGATATAAGTTTTGTATGAGTTTAATTCTTTGATGTGAATAAAAGATTTTAAATGTTCCTTACCTAACAAATCCATGGTTTTATAAACTATCATTATTTCTCCTATTGATTCCTTTATTCATCTGCCATTCTTTTGCCTTTGCTCAGCTTATTTTTGCATTAGTATTTGACCTCTTTTTGCATATTTTCTGTGTTGCTTTATCAATACCAAATGAAGTCAAAGATAGTTTGATCCCTTTATTGATTCATTGATTTGTATTTAGCTCACAACTTTCCAGTCAATCTCTTTTAAGCTAATTTACATAATATTCTGTTTTGTTACCTTTATGGTAAATTACCAGGATTCTAAATAATGAAAAGCTTTGCAGCAATAGGAGAGCCCAGCATGCAACAGAGCCAAAGACTGCCACTGTGTCATATATAGTGAATGTCCTACAGGTGGTATTCAAATGATGTGGCAGTAGCATTTAATTATCCAAATATAGTCACATGTTTTATGTGTGAAGGCACATTTTAGAGATTGGAATTGAGACGTCGAGATGGGGGCATATTCATTTCCAACAGTATTTTAGAAATGGCTCTACTAAACATGGAGATATTTCTATAATGCACAGAAGGAAGTGGAGGAACGCACGTGGACTGACATCCACATACAGCGGGAGTAGCCATTTTAGAAATATTTGCGTGGGAAAAAGCAACGGAGGAAACCTAGTAATTTGCACATGTAAGTGCCATCATTTCACAGCTTACATGTGTAAATATCAGCAATTGCATGTGCATGTGAACCATTTCACAGATTTTAATTTCAGAGGGCGCCATCTTTAACTCATTACATTTGGGAGGGAGAAATAAAGCTAGGGGAGATTAAGGAAGATAAGCCCCTTAATCCGTCCTGTAAAGGGCTAGCCAAAACGCACACTTTTTAAAAATCTACACATGCCAGGGAGCACATATGAATAGTGATGTGGAGAATTTGGGGGTGTACATGTGCATTTCCTGTATGAAGTAGGGAATGCATGTGTAGATTTTTGTCTTGCTCAGGCCAGTCCCAGACCACATCACCACATACCCACTCAAACTTCCGCATACTAAGTATATCCACATGTAAACTGGAACCTTTCTAAAATGGTCATTTACACATGGGTATGATTATACATCTGTAAATCACAACTAAAGCTTCTAAAATAACTCCCTTAATGTTATGAATCTTATTTTGTATGCCTCTGTGAACAGTTATCTTGGTATGAGCAGTATATAAAGTTTTAAATAAACCTTTTATTTTTTAGTGCTATCAAGTCAATGCTGGCTCCTGGTGACCCAGCAACCCCTGGGTTTTATTGGCAAGGTACAATCAGATGTAGAAAGATAAAGATATATTCAGTGCCACTATCCAGAGAGTAAGTGGCATTGAGTATACGTGGAGAGTGGTGACCACTGTTGCTCTACAGGTGGCAACAATATTTAGCCTTACTAGTTTTAGCTAAGTGGTTTAATTTATGACTGCCTTTTTGCTGTCCTATGTTAAACTGTGTAGCTATATGGATGGTGGCTGTATATCCATGATTATCCGCAAAGTTAGAATGGCCATGGATAGTGCAGGTGTGGTCTATAAGAATTTTCTGCAGCACTATGTGACTAGTGCTGCTGACAATTCATGGATAGTTAACTTATCTATATTGCAGCAACAACGATGGAGATCATTCCATAACCTGAATGAGACATTTGGCCATGTGCAGTAGACGTTTTTCTAGTGAAAACATCTAAGACTGTATTCTGAAACCCCTGTGGTCCTGCAGATCTTCGACGCTAGCACGGGGATCTCAGAGTGGGGTGAACGGGGGGGGGGGGGGGCATGGTCAGATGCAAAAATGTATAAAGCATATTCAGGAAAGGCCCGTGTATATTTTCAGTGCTTTCCACATAAGTCCCCGTTATTCCTGCATAAATGTGGCAAACAGCCAGGACTTAGAAAATATTCTGCTCTGCTCTTCAATGCATCCCATATTGAAGAAAGATTGTGACAATTATGTTTTGAACTGCTGTGACTGCAGTTTGGAAAAACACAAGTTGCAGTTTAAAAGAACAGAAAGCAGAGGTGAGGGAAGGTTGTAAGGTAAAGAAATAGAATTATTAGGAAGAGTGATAGTGTTTATCCTAGCTATGCTGACATTTGCTGTTTGTGCTAAAGGAGCTTATAAATGGGACTGTTGATGTAGGGATAGCATGTAAGTGAGTATGGAAAAGATTCTTGATTGGGTGAGAAACGCAGATCAGATGTTCTTGATAGGTGCAGACCAAAAAGAAAAGCAGTTAACTTCCGCAAAATAGCACATAGACACACAAACAGCAGGCGAAAGGCAATCATGCATAAAGAGAAGCTTTATTTTAGGGCCCAACCGGCCAACTTTCAGCTGATTACCTTCGTCAGGTGCCTATAGAAATATATATTGTCACCCACCTACTTACCCCGGAGGCGAAAGGCCTGGGGCTTCAGGGAGGCTCCTCCTATGTAGCAGGGACTAGTGGTGCCCCCTGGGAGTTGAAGTCCCAATAGCTATTCAATAAGAGTGTAGTCGTGGACGAGTAGCTATGCTTATAAAGAGGTATTTATTTCCCTTCCCGGGAGAACTTTTGCAAACAGGAATTATAAAGGAAAGTAAACCATGCTTCTGGCACAACACAAAAAGGGTACTACAAATGACAAAGGAAATGCTTCTTTTCAGCTTTAAGGGAAACAAAAGTGAAAAACAGGCTTCTTACGTTACAAAAAGCTGTAGGGTGAAATCTGTGCCCTTACACAGATTTCTCTTTTGCAGGCTTTTCTTATGCTTCAACAGAAAGAGGTCACGCTATCTGAAAACACCAGTGTACAGTCCATCTGGAAATCCTCTGAGTTTTCTCCACAGAAATCACAGTCCATGGCCTCATGAGCTTCCCTGTTATTATCTCTTGTATGGCTGTAACTTGTATCAGTGTTTAGCAATCCCTCCTCTTCCTGGCAAGGGCTTCTCTCCCCTCTATTAACGTGGAAAGGCAGGTTACCGTGCAATGTGGATTTTCCCTCTAGAGGGCCATACACCTCAGGACTAGTGCAGGTAAAATCAAGTGCCCCTCTATTCCAGGGAATTGGCTTTTCCTCAGGCTTAGCTCTGCCTGAACGTTTGCAGCCGGGAAGCTGGAAACATTTCTCCCTTTCACTTCCCCTCACAGGACTCGTTCAGCCAGGAAATCTCTTTTGGATAAGAGCTTCTATTCCCCAGGTACCTGCTCTCGTGGGAGTTCCCTCTCACAGCTCCTCGTTGTTTGCTGCCTGGAATCCCTCTGGGTCCCCAACCGGACTCTGGTTCAGTGCAGCCCAACTCTCTTGCACTAACCTCGGGTAATTCCTCCTGGGCAAACTCCTCTGAGGTGCTGCTGGAATCTCCTTCAGAAGCTCTCAGGTATGTGTCCTGGTTCTCATATGCTCTGCTCTTCCGTGTTCCTGTTTCTGCCTCTCGTGTTCTCCTTCCTCGTGTTCTGTCTCTGCTCAAGACTGACTCTATTTTAAATGCGTCATTCTTTGAGCCCCTCATTAGCTCAAGCCCCTGCAGCTGTTCCTGCTCCTCTAATGAGCTATGAGGTAATGCATCTCCGGGGCGTTTACCTACACCCGGTGCTCGTGTTTTGGTTGGTTGTCCATAGCAACCCCTAGCCATGTGCTTTGAGCTGCCTGTTTTAAAACTGCCCTGCACATTTTCATCTATTTCCATAGGCACTATTTGCCTTGCGCCATGACAATATATATATAAACAATTTTAATAAAAATGCATTACATTAACTTATACGTTTAAAAATCAATTATTAAAAATATGCAGTAAAGCACACAGACCGAAAAACTTGTAAAGTAATTCATTTCACTGTATCTAACAGATGAAAGGGAAGGGAAAGGAGAGGAAAGGGAAAAGGAAAGTGGGAGGGGGGAAGAAAAAATACAAATTCAAATCCATTGAGATTATCAGGTACATCAATAACATCAGTCTTATAAACAATCAGAATCAATTCATGTTGAAACAGCATTTGTATAATATAACCATAAGTTAACTATTAGACATTAAGATATATACTTTCTATTTTGCTTGGATAAAGTACAAACTAAAGGAGGCAAAATAATATTCACAAATCTCTGTCATTGTTACAAACAATGGCAATAGTCATTAGGAATCCAGTAGCTGCGAAAACCACACCTCTATCGAGCTGTGGTGTCTACTATATAATTTTATTTATTCATCAAATATTTACCCGTATCAAAACTAAAATAGGTAGCAATTCCGTATTAAAAGGCACTCCACTACAACAGATTCGATGGACAGGGTCCCCTGGTGGTATTGGACCAGCTTCAACCACTCCACCCAAAGGGAAGGTGGGAGCGAATCTTGGTGCGAAAGGCATGTCTGGTGAGTAAGGGTCCATTACTACAGAAATGGAGAGAACCGGAGGCTCCTACCTTCTGGGAGTGGCGTAATAGTTTCCACCAGTTGATGCTATTAGAGCAGAGAAGAGCCAGAGGGTGTGTCAAATGCAGGGCCACCTTTTTACTGATTTGGGAACCTTACATACAGCTGCTAGGACCACAGACTCGCAGCGCAATATTGCAGGTAGGCAAGTAGGGAGAGGATGATCAGATGGGAGGGTAGGGGTGTGTGGTTGATGGGCATTCCATTTTTGAGCATTCTTAAGGCATGTATCTAAAGAGGCAGAGGTGCATAGGGGAGGGGACGGGGGGTTGGGAGGGGGAGGGGAATAATGAAGCTTATAACGATTCGGTGTAGTTGTTAAGATAGGTCATCACTGATAGCCTTGTTTGATGAACCCCGAGACAGTGGATCAGAGACAACCCTGTCGGGGGGTCTACGTATGTATTTGACCTGAGATGTATACATGTGTGCTGTAAATTAATAAACAGAGTTTCAAAAAAAAAAGGCACTCCGCTTATGTTTTATATTGAAACCAGTTGCTTGAATATCTATTAATTTTAATATGTTAAAAACAGAGTTCTTTAAAATTTAGCATTCCAGTAGAATATTTCAAAATATGTAACAATGACAGAGATTTGTGAATATTTTTTGTGGATTTTTTCTTTCCCCCTCTTCCTTCCCCCCTCCCTTTTTCCTTTTCCCCTTCCTCTCCTTTCCCTTCCCTTTCATCTGTTACATATGGAGAAATGAATTACTTTACCATTTTTTTCAGTCTGTGTGGTTTACTGCATGTTTTTAAATTGATTTTTAAGAGTATAAGTTAATGTAATGCATTTCTAATAAAATGGTTTGTATATATACATATATCTATAGGCCCCTGACGAAGGCTAATCAGCCTAAACCTGGCCAGGTCGGGCCCTAGAATAAAGTTTCTTTTTATGCATGGCTGCCTTCTGTCTGCTGTTTGCATGTTTCTTGATAGGTGCAGGGCATCTTTATTACTATTACTACTACTAAGCATTTATAAAGCGCTATCAGGCGCACGCAGCGCTGTACAATAAAAACACAAAAAGACGGTCCCTGCTCAAAGAACTTACAATCTAAAATGACAAAGCAAGAAAAGGAGTAGAAAAAAGATAAGAACAAGGGCAAAGAGACAAGAGCAGGAGAGACAGGACAAAGGAAAGAGGTAAGAACAAGTGTAAGAGGAAGAAAGAAAGGTGAAATAAAAGAGGGGAAGGAAGGAGAACAGCAAAATCAAGAGCCAAAGGCAGAGGCGAAAAGATGAGCTTTTAACTTGAGTTTGAAGAGGGGCAAAGAAGATGTCTGACATATAGACAAAGGAAGTTTATACCAAGCGTAAGGAGCAGCAAGGTGAAAAGAGCAGAATCTGGAATTGGCAATAGAGGAGAAGGACATAGCAAGAAGCAACTGGGAAGAAGAGCGGAGTACACGAGGGGAGAAATAGGGAGAAATGAGAGAAGAAAGGTACTGAGGAGCCACAGAGTGAATGCACTTATAAGTCAGAAGGAGAAGCTTAAAGTGTATACGGAAACGGATAGGGAGCCAGTGAAGAGATCTGAGGAGAGGAGTGATGTGGGCAAAACGAGGCTGACGGAAAATCAAATGGGCAGCGGAGTGCTGAATAGACTGAAGAGGGAAGAGATGAGACTGAGGGAGACCAGCAAGAAAGAGGTTACAATAATCAACTCGGGAGGTGATTAGGGAATGGATGAGGGTTTTAGTAGTGAGTTCAGAGAGAAAGGGGCGGATTTTGCCAATGTTGAAGAGAAAGAAGCGACAAGTCTTAGCGGATATGAGAGGAGAAAGAGAGCGAAGAGTCAAAAATAACACCCAAATTGCGAGCAGATGAAACAGGTTGAAGAACAGAGCCATCAACAGAGACTGAAAAAGAAGAAGGAGAAAGGGAAATTTTAGGAGAAAAATGAGAAGTTTAGTCTTGGCCATGTTCAATTTCAGGCGACGATGGAACATCCAGGCAGCAATGGCAGAGAGACAGCAAGAGATCCGGGACCGGAAGGCAGAAGAAAGATCAGGAGTAGAGAGATAGATTTGGGAGTCATCAGCATAGAGATGGTACTGAAAATCATGAGAGGAAATAACGAATGAAGGGATTGGGTATAGAGAGAAAAAAGAAGGGGACCCAAGACAGAACCCTGGGGGACACCAACCGAGAGCGGGGTAACAGAGGAGGAGGAGGAGCCACGAGAACATACACTAAAGGAGCGATAGGAGAGATATGAGGAGAACCAGGAGAGAACAGAGTCCATAAAGCCAAGCGAGGACAAAGTGTCAAGGAGTAGATCATGGTCAACAGTGTCAAAGGCAGCAGAAAGGTCAAGGAGGATAAGGACAGAGTAAAGGCCTTTAGATTTAGCCAGGAACAAGTCACTGGAGACTTTGACAAGAGCAGTATCAGTAGAGTGCAAAGGACAAAAACTGGATTGTAAGGGATAGAGAAGAGCATGGGAAGAGAGGAAGTCAAGACAACGGTGGTAAACCGCATGTTCGAGCAGTTTAGAAATGAAAGGAAGGAGAGAGCTGGGGCGATAATTATAAGGACAAGAGGGATCAAGTGAGGGTTTCTTAAGGAGAGGCATCTTTATGGCAGAAGTATGTTTTTTGTGACTGCAAGTGAGAGTGTGTGTGCATGTATATGCGTGTGTGTGTGTGTGTGGTTTGAGTGTTGCATGGGAGAATCTGGTATGCTCATCTGCAATTCTGGGGGGAAAGTCTGGCCAGTATCTCGACCTTAGGGATGACCGCAGCATCACCAGGTGCCAGTGTGATTGAGCAGAAAATATCAGAAAAAGTTCTCTATAGCTAAAGGTTAAAACCTATCCCTGTCAATAATAAGGGACCCTCAGAAACAGAGCATTCAACAATGCAAACAGCAGATTTTTAGAGACCGATGATGGTGCTTTTGGGCGTGTATTTATGCTGTTTGCACTGTTGAATGCTCTCACTCTGAGGGTCCCTTATTGACAGGGATATGTTTTGACCTTTAGCTATAGAGAACCTTTTCTGATTTTTTCTGGTCCATACTTAGCATCGTTTTCAGAGATGACCAATGCAGAAATAATTAAGGAGTTCTTCTACTGCCATGTATGTTGTGATGCAAGGTATGTCATGACAAGTATATCACTTTCTACTTGCTTTTAGACTATATTTGAGTGCACGGAGATTACTTTGCAGTGTTCTGAGCATGCCTCAGACTAGTATTTATAGTCTAGTTTGCATCAATATTTATGTGTTATCAGTATTCATGTATATAGTTTGCATCAGCACAACACTGTCAGTGAGAGGAGCAGCTTAGGAGACGCACATTTTACAAAGGAGACACGGTCGTCCACTAGTATATGGCACAGATGGGCAGGATCGGGAACGTCCATATTTTCAGAATATGGTGAGTGCGGGGACATCCACGGCCATTTGATGTGTATACCCATCTCTTGTACACCATACAGCTTTGTTCGTGCTGTTCCGGAAATGTCTATGTCCCCGATTCCGGAACTGCGGGCGTGTCTATAACCGCAGGGGCAGAATTAGGTTTAAATCAGTCCCATTTTTGGTTTGGACATGCCTGCGGGCCGGACATGTATTTTATGGAATTGAGCTCCACATGGATGACTCCTTTTGAATACCAACCTGCTAAATTATAGCTGCTTTAGGGCAAAAACATGAAGAAGAAATTTCATTTAAAATCCACTGTTACCAGCTGATTTATACTTACTTGTCTGACTCCTTATAATGAAAATATTGATAGATGATATATAGATACATATATATATATACTTTACAGAAAAAGTGAGGAGCTGGATAATGTGAACCATAAATGAAAAATCCAATGGATAATGTCAAAGTTAATTGAAAAATCCAGCAGTTAATATTCACATTACCTAAAATATAAACAGTTATATTTTGTTTAATCTCCATAAATAAATACTGTAACTGGTAGAGAGATAGAAAACACAGAGTAGGGATAAATAGTCAGTTCTCTCAACAGAGGAAGATGGATAGTGGGGAATCCCAGGGATCTGTATTGGGGCCGGTGTTTTTTAACATATTTATAAATGATCTGGAATTGCGAATAAGCAGCAAGGTGATTAAATTTGCAGATGATGCCAAATTATTCAGAGTGATTTTTAATCTGTCATTAAAATTATCTATGGTACCAGAAGATTGGAGGGTGGCCCAGGCTTTGACAAATTTTATGTGGATTTAGGAGTCAGGACAAAATTTTAGGAGTCCGTGCTTGTGACCTCCTTGCACTCTCCTCCCCCGTTGTTTCTCGCACTGGTCTCATGTTCTCAGATCTCATGTCCTCAAGTCTCATGAGACCAGTGCCAGAGTTCCTACACTGTGTGTCATCTTTAGATAACAATAGTTATAGCTTTAGATAGCAAGTGTATGGTGTAGTGGTGGTGTGCCTGTCTGTGGGTGGGCTGTGGTGGTAGGTGCCTTTGTCTAAGTGGAGTGTAAGGTTGCGGTGCATGTGTATGTGTGCTGCAAAGCTGAAGAGTCTATGTGTGGGATGTGCAGAGGTGGGGTGCCCCTCTGTGTGTGAATGTGAGGGTGGGTGTATGTATGATGCAGAGGTGAGATGCCTATGTGTGTCCATGTGTGTGTAGTGTGGAACTGGAGTGCATGTCTTTCATGTGGAGGTGGGGTGAGTGAGACTGTAGTGAGGGAGTAGGTGATTATGTGTCTGTTCTGGGGGCACAGGTACCATTTTGTGCCTATGTATTTATTCCTTTAACCTTCAACATCTTGTCCTCGATTATCTGTTTTCTTCTGCCCGTGGGGGATGGGATCCTCGCCAGGCAGCCTGCTGCCGCAAGCCATGATCGTAGCATTTCTCCACTGTTCTGCCCATGGGGATCTGATCTCCTGGGGGGAAACAGAAGGGAACTTTGTCACAATCCCCTTCTCTTCTGCCTGGCGCCTGGGATTGTGGCCAGAAGCAAGTTGTCTTTCCATAGGGATCCGATCTCCTGCAGGCAGACAGAAGGGCATTTTGCTGCGATCACAGCCATTCCCTTCTCTTCTTCCTCTGGGGAATGGAATCCATGCGGGCAGACAACTTGCTTCTGGGCTGTGATCCCAGGCGCAAATTTCTGGTTGCCATGGCGACCTGGTGCCTGGGGTTTGTTGAGCCCTGGTGTGGCCACAGTGTAATGCCTATTTTTAAAAAGGGTTCAGGGGGGAATCCGGGAAACTATAGACCTAATGTTAGTACTGGGCAAAATGGTGGAAACCATTATTAAGGACAAAATTGCTGGACACTTGGACAGACCTGACTTCATAGGGGAAAGTCAACATGGATTTACCTAAAATAAGTCTTGCCTCGCCGATTTGCTCCATTTCTTTGAATAGCATAAACACAACCCTTGCCAGGAATAAATTAACCAATCTGTATCATAGAAAACCTGAGCAAATTAAATAGGAGAACGTTTATTTTTTGTCGGAGCAGTCGTGACCAAGGAGGATAGAGGGAACCATCATCCCGCTGCGACTGCTCCTTTCAATTCTTTTTAAAGTGAGAAAACTTAACACTTAGCTTCATTTAGTCTTCAAACCAATGAAATAAGGTGGAAAGAAGTTGTATACTACTACGTGTCACGTTTCGGGTCCTCACCTTCAAAACCCTGCTTCAGGTTAGAGAACTCCCGTTACCAGCCATCTTCCGTTGAGCCCAAAGAAACCCTCCAGCTTCTTTTTTATAATGGCGTCTGATGTCAGTGCTGACGAAGGAGGTGCTAAACAGTCAATCACATCTCAGCAACCATTCGCCCACCAATCAGAAAGGGGAAACCCTATATGCAAAGGGAACCCCCTAATCTGATTGGAACAGATGTCCCGCCGGTTACAGTGTGACCAAAATAATCACAAGATGCTGTGCCATTCCAATTGCATGTTGAGACCCGAAGGAAAAACTGTGTCCAATTGGTATATCCAACGTTGCTCTAACTTCTGCAGTCAAAATATCTGATTTCCTCCCCTGTGATCCTTTGGAACGTGATCCAGTACACGCCACTGAAGATGTTCAAAGCAATGAGCGCGCTGTAAGCAATGTTCCACTAAGGGAGCCGTAAGTGTTTTCAAATTTAACCGGGAGTGGTGTTCACCGGGAGTGGTGTTAACCGGGAGTGGTCTCCTCAAACGACAGCTCACTGGCGTCCTAAGTCAGGCTGACTTAGGACGCCAGTGAGCTGTCGTTTGAGGAGACGCTGTTTGTGTCTGAAAAAGAGGAAAGCATAGCTCGTGAATTATGTTTATCCCTTGTTCCTGAAGAAGCCTTGTGGCGAAACGGAAGCTTTCGTAGGACAGTGGGATGGTGGTGAGTGGTCTTATGGGCAAATTGCCAGAGTTAACAGTGCCGTGCAGAGATGTTCGTCATTAGCTCTATAGCAGATAAGTACTAACTTGCTCTTTGTATGGTGTAACTGCAGTATATTGGCCTAAGATCTTTTCAACTTTTTCTTGCAGTTTCTGTGGATATCGAGATTGGATACTCTTATGAAAAATCTTGATTCTTACGCCTCAAATAAGCATTAGAAGCTATTTGCTGTACTCTCTGCTCTATAGTAACTGCGGAAAATATATTGGACACTTTTAGTACTGGTGATGTGTTTTGTGTATGGTGTGGATGTATGTAGGTTTTGATACGTTGGTATGAATGGTTTAGTGAATTCTTATTTTTGACGTTGGTATGAATGAGAAATGAATCCTTATGTGTAGTTGATGGTAGGGAAAGTATAGTAATTTATTCTCTTTGAGGGGTTTTGATTAAATATTAATTAAAATTTGTTGAAGTTTGTCAAGGTATAGGACCTATGATGCAAGTGTCCACCATTTCCCTATGGTGATAAATTTCGCCAGATGGAGGGTGTATAAATCCTGAGGTCCAATTATTACCTAGTGTGTTATTGTGAATAGAGTTTGGAATTTTAGTAAACCAAATAGAAAATTAAATTAAATTAAATTATAGTTGATTTTTAGATTTGTGGATTACTGAGAGGGTGGTGCTTTTTGATATTGATAGGAAGGAATGTTCCATTGTGAATTGGAAACTGGTTGAGAGATAGAAAACAGAGAATAGGGCTAAATGCTCAATTTTTTCAATGGAGGAAGGTGAATAGTGGAGTAACGCAAGGATCCATACTGGGACCGATGCTTTTTAATAAGGTTTCCAGATGTCCCCGATTTTCAGGGATTGTCCCCGATTGTAGAGCTGTGTCCCTGACTCCCATCTGTTTGGCAGCCTCCTGTCCCCGATTCCAGCAATAGGGACAGAGGGGATAGAAAATACATTTTTATTTTCAATGTAGTGATTTTTCATAGGCAGCTTTTAGAATTTACATCCATTATCTTTATATCTTACACAGTACGGAGGAAATGCATCACTGTTTCTATTTCTCTGCCAATTTGTCTAATTGGAAGTGATATGATTGCTGTCACGGGATGGATGGGGGAGCAGGGCAGTGATTCTTCTTTCCTTCACTATGCCTTGTTACTCAAACCTAGAACTAAAGTGTCCCTTCCCCTCCCCACATCCCCCACACACTGCAGATAAGTGTCTCAGATATGCCTGCAAAATATCTGGTAACCTTGGGCCCGATTTTTATCTTGGCAGTGCTACGTGCCACATTGACACATAGCCTGCCCCCTTCTGCCTAACGTGGATTTTCAATACCGGGGTCATATGCAGCCCGGCATTGAAAATCCGGGTCTCTCCACACACCCTGGAAGCTGCAGGAGCTAGCCAGGTAGCACTGATTTTCAGTGAACAAGGTAGCATTGCACATAAGGAGCCATGGTTCTGAAGCTCTTGGCGCATTAGGTGCAATACCTTAGAGCCCTTTAGTAAAAGACCTCCTATGAGCTAATGTGGAATGGGGTAAAGAATGGCGGAGTCTGGGCCTTAAAAGATAATGCAGCTGTAGTTACTGAATGTTAATGAGGCACAGTTAACACCACCCAAATAGAAATATGTGCAGTTAATATGTGCTAAGGAAATTGTTTTTGCATTAATTGTATGGGAAGATACTGGGAACAATCCCAAGAGTTAACTTAGTGACTTTGCCTTTACTGCATAGCAATTGTAAATCCTTATCACAGTTTAGTAAACTAGGCCATAGAAATCTACAAGGTCTACATAGACACCATGGGGAGCATGTTCAAAGGGATCTATGTGGTCTGCAGACCTGCAAACTGCATAAATCCCACTGACTGGAATATTCAATGGCACAAACCTGCTTAGTGCCACTGAATATCCCCCCTAAGAGGTTAAAATTGGGCTGCTCAGGGGAAGCACCCTGAGCTAGCTGGTTAGTGGCAATCTTCAGACACTAAGGAGGTCATTCTGACCTGCAAATAGTGGGGATGTATGTCTGGGTTGGACGTGCAATGCCCACTATTCACAAGGAGTGTATTTCATCTCCCTGACTCCCCACACGCACAGAGGGCTTGTGCGGGGAGCACTGGATGGGGGAAGGGGAAGGGTCAGAGGTGGAGAGTGGACAGAGTGGGGGTGGGCTGACTCACCTGGACATACAGGCCTATTCTGATCAGAGCCCTGTATGTCCAGCATCAGGAAGATGGATGTGGGACTTATTCCACCTCCAAGGTGGAATAAGTCCCACTGACGGCAACAATCAGGCCAGGCAGCCCCATCAAAGTCACGGCGCAGGAGTAGGTAAGCCCCAGCTTACCGAGGGTCGGGCAGCGAAGAAACCTGTGTGTCTTTTTAGGAAACTGCAAGGTACTTGTGACCTAGATTGGATACTGGACTTGATGGACCTTGGTCTGATCCAATATAGCATTTCTTGTGTCCTGATTTCCACAATAAAAGAGCTACATGTGTTGGAGTGGTAAGTGGGCAGATCTATTTATTAGTATTTAGCTAACACATTTTCCAATGGTAGTTCAAGCTGAATTACATAGGTATCTCCCTGCCACCAGAAGGCTTACAATCTAAGCTTGTACCTGAGACAATGGAGGGCTAAGTGGCTTACCCAAGGAGCACCAGTGAGAATTCAATCCAGATTTCTTGGGTATGATGCTGTTATGCTAACCACTATGCTACTCCTCCCTTTTAGGAGTAGAGAGCAGCAGCCTGAGTGTCTTGCAGTCAGCATGCACCACACTAACCACAAGGGGTGCCATTAGCATGGGTGCACTTGCTGCCAACTCTATAGGTGGAGGTAAGGGTACCCGCGCTACCTTTAGGCCATGTTAGGGCAGGATGCGCTGTGTTAAATGCTGGGAACATGTTTTCATGCCCCCGACAGTGTGGTGGTGTTGAACCTAATGCACCATAGTTTTAAGCAGTATGGGTGCATTAGGTATGACATTATAGCACCCTTTAGTAAAAGGGCCCCTAAGAGTGCATAAAGATAGCACACTTGCAATTTTCCAAATCTGAGTTCAAGATGAGTCACAATCAGGTGCACAGTTATTTCCCTGCCTAAGCTGACCTGCACTCTAAGTCATAGCTGAAGCCATGGAGGAAGAAATGACCTGCACAAGCTCTATTAGTGGAAGAAATGAGATTGGAGACAATGAGGCAAGAGATTGGATGAACACAGGTGCCTTTATTGGTGGTCCCCTACGCGTTACGGCCGAAGCCTTCCTCAGGGGGATACACTTAAAAACAAACAATATATGAAAAAATAATAAATTAAAAATAAACATAAATAAATAAATTAAAATAAATTAAAACATACCAGGCATGTAACATATTAACATCAATATAAATAACATATTATAAACATAAAATATAGATAAAATAATTATACTGAATGTAAATATATTACCAATAACCAAGCATAAAAAGAAATAAAAAACAAATAGAAACATAATATAAAAATAATAGTATAAATAATGATAGGAATAAAAATAATAAAACCACCATGAATCAAAAAACATAAAAAACTAAGAACACAGGGCAGATAGTGGACATTACTTAAAACTACTAATAAAAATAGTATATGAAGAGTACTCACAAGGCACTGCAGGTAAGAGGGTTCAATTTGGCCTATAAACCGGTACCTATTATAGTACTGACATTAATGAACAATAAATGAACATGAATGTAAAAATGAAGAAAAATGATATTGTACAATAGACCATATTACTAAAACTAAAATAACCAAAAGAACATTTAAGGATGTGATAAAGGAAATCTGAAAAAAAGTAATGAAGACCAAATTGTGTTAAAATAATAAAGTGATGTTTAAGACACCAGAAATGTAAACCATATATTATTTAAAAATGATACCTGCACTTGACCAATTGTGATGAACAACGCTGTATATTAAAAACAAAACACTGTTAATTATGTTGTCTTATGTTATATCAGGACAGGCTATAAAATGAATAATATTAAAGATAGCACACTTATCTTATTGTGGATGGTTTTAATAGTGAAAATTACACATACTTTTATTAAATAATTCCCTAAATCTAGCAGCGTACTAAAGAACCTCCTGAAAAAATTTTTTGTTCACCAAGAGCTTACTTGTATTGAAAAAATGCGTTTAAAAAAATTTGTGTGAACAAAATGTTCTTAAAACTTTTATACCCTTACATGGGATAAAGCAAAAAGGAGTGTACATGGGATCGGGACAAGATGCTTACGATGTAAAAATGTACTCTCATTGCGTAAATTGAAAATGAACCAGGAAAATAGAAATGAGACATATAAAGAAGAAACGCTAAAGATGCGTGCCAAAATATTTGCATATTATTTTGAATAGTTATTAAAAACAATCCAAGAGGGCTATTAAAGTTACAAACAAATAGTGAACCTCGTTGCGATATGTGTATATTAGCTTAACACTACAATCGTAAAGTATTAACTAGCGTGCACTAACTGAAAATACATGTTAAAAACGGCTATTGAGAAGCAAGCGTCAAACCTCCGCACCAAAGCATTTGCATGAGTAAAAAACTTTGTCAAGCAACCACGGTTAAACTTAGTTGTAGAGGTAAAACGAGGAGTATGTAACTTATCCAGTAAATGAACTGATACATTGCTGCAAAAACTTACCTAAACGTAGAAAAACCGCAATTTCAGGACAAAGGTGTAGTCAAAGCTTTTAGGGAAATGACGAGCTGGCCTGGGGCTTTAAATACTGACCATAAGAGGGCGTGGTTAATCTTATGACGTGTTTCTATAAAGTTAGGGTGTCGAGCAAACACTTGTACCACAAGAACCTAGAAATGCAACCAAACTGTTTTGCTTCGAACAAACATATAATCGTCATGAAGTAGCTAATGCATAGTGCTATTGAACTAAAAAGATGTTGTGTGGTGTTATGTAAAACATAGAAGGCGGAATATATCGAGCCTTAATAAAAGAACTAAAAAAATAATGTAGAGACAAAGCACTTTAAAAAATATAAAAAAAATTATATAAAAATATATTTTAAAAAAATATGTTAGAAAAAAATGTTAGAAAAAAATCTGTTAGAAAAAAATCCGGACTGAACTGACCTTGTCGATACAGTATGTCAAAGATGATAATGTATAAAGCGGGTTGTACTTAAAAAATACAAAAAATATAAAAAATACTAAAAAACTGACTACTAAAAAAAGATGGTATTAAAGGTAGCCACACTTACAGTGTTGTAGTGTGGGGCATGAGGATAGACGTACATATTAAAATAAAAATAAAAATAAAAATAAAACAATGATCCATGCAAAATTCCGTGATAATGAGGAACCAGTGTATATAAATACAGTAAAAACACAATGAAGTTTACAAAACTCATAATAAATGTAACTATATCAATATTGTATAATAAATATAGTAAAATAAATAAATAAATAAATAATGTAAAAAGTCGAAAGTGTCAATGTAGTCGTATCAGTTGGTGTGAAGGGACAAACCGAAAAGACATATAATACATATATAATATTGTATGTCCTGGTGAGACAGATATTAAACATGTGCTAGTATACTTTTTATGTAATATTATTATAAAAACACTGACAAGTCAACTTCCTGATTTAGACCATTGGGTGTCAAGCTGTTGAATTCATAAATGAATCTTTGTTCCAATCTCAAAAGTACTTTGTCAAAATCCCCTCCCCTCCAACTGGGAACCACTGTTTTGATAACCAAAAACTTCAAATCTTGAATAGAGTGTTGTTTCTCCAACCAATGTGTTGCTAATGGACTATCCTCTACTTTTCTCTGTATACAACTTCTATGTTCTATAATTCGAGTACGGATCTGACGTTTAGTTTTGCCTATATATATTAGATTACACGGACACAGGATCAAATAAATAGCCTTTTCTGTTTTGCAGTTAGAAAAATGATTAATGTAAAATTTACGTTGTGTAACCGGATGAATATAAACTTGTTTAACTGTTGCTCTCTCACCTTTTCTCAATACTCTAAAGAGATTTCCGCGATACTAAGACAGGAATGGTATCTTTTAGCTGGGGTCTCTAGTTTAGCTTCCAAGAATATCATGGTGGCCTATAAACGCAATTCCAATTTAGCTAACACACTGGTTCCATCGGCTCTCACATTCCACAAACCATCACCCCGCATTAAAGGACATTACCCCTGTGGTAATTGTTCTGTTTGCATTCATGCACTCACAGTTAAACAAGTTTATATTCATCCGGTTACACAACGTAAATTTTACATTAATCATTTTTCTAACTGCAAAACAGAAAAGGCTATTTATTTGATCCTGTGTCCGTGTAATCTAATATATATAGGCAAAACTAAACGTCAGATCCGTACTCGAATTATAGAACATAGAAGTTGTATACAGAGAAAAGTAGAGGATAGTCCATTAGCAACACATTGGTTGGAGAAACAACACTCTATTCAAGATTTGAAGTTTTTGGTTATCAAAACAGTGGTTCCCAGTTGGAGGTGAGGGGATTTTGACAAAGTACTTTTGAGATTGGAACAAAGATTCATTTATGAATTCAACAGCTTAACACCCAATGGTCTAAATCAGGAAGTTGACTTGTCAGTGTTTTTATAATAATATTACATAAAAAGTATACTAGCACATGTTTAATATCTGTCTCACCAGGACATACAATATTATATATGTATTATATGTCTTTTCGGTTTGTCCCTTCACACCAACTGATACGACTACATTGACACTTTCGACTTTTTACATTATTTATTTATTTATTTATTTTACTATATTTATTATATAATATTGATATAGTTACATTTATTATGAGTTTTGTAAACTTCATTGTGTTTTTACTGTATTTATATACACTGGTTCCTCATTATCACGGGATTTTGCATGGATCATTGTTTTATTTTTATTTTTATTTTTATTTTAATATGTACGTCTATCCTCATGCCCCACACTACAACACTGTAAGTGTGGCTACCTTTAATACCATCATTTTTTAGTAGTCAGTTTTTTAGTATTTTTTATATTTTTTGTATTTTTTAAGTACAACCCGCTTTATACATTATCATCTTTGACATACTATATCGTCAAGGTCCTTCAGTTCAGTCCGGAGTTTTTTGTTTCTTTTTTTCTAACAGATTTTTTTCTAACATTTTTTTCTAACATATTTTTTTAAAATATATTTTTATATAATTTTTTTTATATTTTTTAAAGTGCTTTGTCTCTACATTATTTTTTTTAGTTCTTTTATTAAGACTCGATATATTCCGCCTTCTATGTTTTACATAACACCACACAACATCTTTTTAGTTCAATAGCACTATGCATTAGCTACTTCATGACGATTATATGTTTGTTCGAAGCAAAACAGTTTGGTTGCATTTCTAGGTTCTTGTGGTACAAGTGTTTGCTCGACACCCTAACTTTATAGAAACACGTCATAAGATTAACCACGCCCTCTTATGGTCAGTATTTAAAGCCCCAGGCCAGCTCGTCATTTCCCTAAAAGCTTTGACTACACCTTTGTCCTGAAATTGCGGTTTTTCTACGTTTAGGTAAGTTTTTGCAGCAATGTATCAGTTCATTTACTGGATAAGTCACATACTCCTCGTTTTACCTCTACAACTAAGTTTAACCGTGGTTGCTTGACAACGTTTTTTACTCATGCAAATGCTTTGGTGCGGAGGTTTGACGCTTGCTTCTCAATAGCCGTTTTTAACATGTATTTTCAGTTAGTGCACGCTAGTTAATACTTTACGATTGTAGTGTTAAGCTAATATACACATATCGCAACGAGGTTCACTATTTGTTTGTAACTTTAATAGCCCTCTTGGATTGTTTTTAATAACTATTCAAAATAATATGCAAATATTTTGGCGCGCATCTTTAGCGTTTCTTCTTTATATGTCTCATTTCTATTTTCCTGGTTCATTTTCAATTTACGCAATGAGAGTACATTTTTACATCGTAAGCATCTTGTCCCGATCCCATGTACACTCCTTTTGCTTTATCCCATGTAAGGGTATAAAAGTTTTAAGAACATTTTGTTCACACAAATTTTTTTAAACGCATTTTTTCAATACAAGTAAGCTCTTGGTGAACAAAAAATTTTTTCAGGAGGTTCTTTAGTACGCTGCTAGATTTAGGGAATTATTTAATAAAAGTATGTGTAATTTTCACTATTAAAACCATCCACAATAAGATAAGTGTGCTATCTTTAATATTATTCATTTTATAGCCTGTCCTGATATAACATAAGACAACATAATTAACAGTGTTTTGTTTTTAATATACAGCGTTGTTCATCACAATTGGTCAAGTGCAGGTATCATTTTTAAATAATATATGGTTTACATTTCTGGTGTCTTAAACATCACTTTATTATTTTAACACAATTTGGTCTTCATTACTTTTTTTCAGATTTCCTTTATCACATCCTTAAATGTTCTTTTGGTTATTTTAGTTTTAGTAATATGGTCTATTGTACAATATCATTTTTCTTCATTTTTACATTCATGTTCATTTATTGTTCATTAATGTCAGTACTATAATAGGTACCGGTTTATAGGCCAAATTGAACCCTCTTACCTGCAGTGCCTTGTGAGTACTCTTCATATACTATTTTTATTAGTAGTTTTAAGTAATGTCCACTATCTGCCCTGTGTTCTTAGTTTTTTATGTTTTTTGATCCATGGTGGTTTTATTATTTTTATTCCTATCATTATTTATACTATTATTTTTATATTATGTTTCTATTTGTTTTTTATTTCTTTTTATGCTTGGTTATTGGTAATATATTTACATTCAGTATAATTATTTTATCTATATTTTATGTTTATAATATGTTATTTATATTGATGTTAATATGTTACATGCCTGGTATGTTTTAATTTATTTTAATTTATTTATTTATGTTTATTTTTAATTTATTATTTTTTCATATATTGTTTGTTTTTAAGTGTATCCCCCTGAGGAAGGCTTCGGCCGTAACGCGTAGGGGACCACCAATAAAGGCACCTGTGTTCATCCAATCTCTTGCCTCATTGTCTCCTGTTGGATTAGCAAGAGCTATCTGCTCTCCTTGTGCCTGACCCAGAAATGAGATTGGAACCATCGCTCTCTGTCTCTTAGCCTGCTGCACTAACCAATAGACTAGTTCTCCTATATATCTTTACTGTATACATGATGGACTCGATTGGTATATAGTGATAAAAAGGTGGAGTGGAGGATTTATTGGGAAACAATTGTTTCTAAAACCTACCTCATCTTAATATTCACAGCCTAGCTCTGGGGAAGATGAAAACGGCATCTGCTGAGCTTGGGGATAGTGAAAGAAGAAGATGAAGTCTTGTCCTCCCTGGTGCAGAGGGGAAGGAAGCCGTTTTCTCCCATACTGTAGGTCCCCAGCAGGTGAGATGGAGGAGGAGTCAGCAGTGTCCAATATGGGCCATGCAGAAGAGGAAGCATTGGCATCCTGTTCAGGCCTTTTGGAGGAGAGTCGAAGGCTGCTAACCTCATTCATTTTCTTACCATACGGGCCAAATATAAGGGACCTGGTTGGTTTCTATTTTGGCTGTCCTCTATTCAGTCCAATATAGCAAATTCCTTTGTATTTGAAGGTTAGAGCATTGGCCTGGAAATGGAATGCAGTGCTGCAACATCTAGCTCTAATAATAAATAAATTGATAAATAAAACCAGCCGCAATTTGTCAGTGTCAGTTTTCCCAGTGGTCAGTCACATTACAAAAGACAGTTTGACAGCTTGGCTCGAATCAAGACAACCTGAAACAACAACTTTATGAGTTAAATGTCTTTAAAGAAAAAGGCATTCATATTTTGCTAACTCAAAGCTGTTTGATGTAGAGTTACTTTTCACTCATAAGAGGAGAATGTTTCATAATAAACATGACTTTACCACCCAAAATCTATATAAATAGTCCTACCTAATAATGTTGGCTGATGGATCCAGCCCTTGAACCTTGCAGTCGCTCAGGGTACAGATAAAAGTTCCGCAGCAAAGTTTTTAAAATGCTGCATAAAGTAGTGTGGCTGTCATGTTCGTCCATTTTAACAGTTGGTAAATAATAATAAAAAAAGATTTCTAGGGAAAACCTATTGCAGTACAAGGAAAAGAAACCTCAGAGAGAGTCCCTCTTGTAGTGACATCCAATCTAGGCTGGAAAAAGTGAGAAAAGTCATCAAAGACTATAGCCACTACTCCAGGAGGATGAATGACTGAAAGAGACATTCCCTGCTCCATCAGTGTTAGCCTTCCAAAAACCAATCAGTTTGAAACAAAAATTAGTGAAAAGCAAGCTCCCCGCAGAGCCCCAAAAAGAAGAAAATGGCACAAGTCCCTGCAATAAACCAAGCTGAAAATTATGCCAACACATATCATCGGATCCCACGGTTACCAACATAGGAAAAATATTCACCATAAGGGGATCCTAATCATGCTCTTGCTCTAATGAAGTGCAGAAATGTAAAAAAAGATGCTACACTGGAGAGAAAGACCGTCTACTAAGCCGGGCTAATGGTTAACCCGGTCTACCTGCATCTAGGTCACATGTTATTCAATGGGACCTAGTTGCAGATAGCCCAGGTTAATCGTTAGCCCCGGTTTAGTAGATATACCCCCAAATGTTAAAGACAAGAATCCATTCACACAGACATAGGATCACCCGACACAGAGTAGATCAAAGATCATCTTTCCCCCTAAAACCTCCCCTCCTCCTCCTCCTTTCTCAGTCTCTGTGGATAACTCTGTACTCCTTCCTGTTTCCTCGGCCCGCAATCTGGGGGATGTCTTTGATTCCTCTCTCTCTTTCTCCACACATATCCAGCTCGTAGCTAAGACCTGCCATTTCTTTCTCTATAACATTAGCAAGATCCGCCCTTTCCTTTCTGCACACACTACTAAAACACTTGTCCATTCCTTGATCACCTCCCGTCTTGACTACTGTAACCTACTCCTTGTTAGTCTCCCTTTGAATCATTTCTCTCCCCTTCAATCTGTTCAACAATCTGCTGCGAGACTAATCTTCCGCCAGCCTCGTCATGCCCATATTACTCCTCTTCTCAAGTTACTTCACTGGCTCCCTATCCGTTTCCACATCCAGTTCAAGTTTCTTCTGCTGACCTATAAATGCATTCACTCTGCGGCTCCCCAGTACCTTTCTTCTCTTATCTCTCCTTACAACCCCCCTCAGAAACTCCACTCTTCTAGCAAACTACTTTTATCTGTGCCCTTCTCTTCTACTGCTAACTCCAGACTTCGCTCCTTTCACCTTGCTGCACTCTACGCCTGGAACAAACTACCTGTGTCGGTATGCCAGGCACCTTCTCTAACCCTCTTCAAATTCAAGTTGAAAACTCGCCTCTTCGCTGCTGCTTTTGGATCTTGACTCACCTGATCTCATTTTCTTTACCCTTTTCTTTCCCCTTGTTCTATCCCTGCTTACACCTTCTGCCTTGACTAGATTGTAAGCTCTGATGGGCAGGAACTGTCTCTTACATGTCTGTACAGCGCTGCGTACGACTGGTAGCGCTTTACAAATGCTCAGTAGTAGTAGTATTAAAATGATATCTCTGTCAGGGAACATTTCTCAAGGCCAGAATACTGCATGTATGACCCTATGATCAACATTCTAAGAGGAAATGTCAAGACAATCCAAGAACGTAAGACATTTGAAATCAAAATTATTAGACATCTAGATGGACCAGACAGGACTTAACAAAAATTCAGGTTTCCTATCTCATTATAAACCATACATTTTTACTGCTTTGTTACCTTGTTCCCCTACCTTGTTCCCCGAGACTATCACTAATTATTATTTCTTTATCGTTATCTTTATTTAGTGCTTGATATACCGCCCAAGCATATGTGTCAAGGCGGTGTACAATAAAATCAATTGGAAAAAGAAAAGAACGCCATTATTTGGATAGGAAAGAGAGGGATAGGAAGAGACAGAAAAGGACAGTTAGACAGGGAATGGGAGATAGAAGAAATAGCCTGATAGGAGAGCTGATGGAGCGAGATAACCTTAGGGATCAGGGAGGTCGAATGCCTGCTGCCATTATCATCTTTTTCTCATACTGTCCTGACTTGAGGAAGAAGATTTTAGTCTTCAAAGGTTAGTCCAAAAATGCATTATGTTAATCTAATAAAAAGGTATCACCTTTTTTTAAAATACTGCAGTAATTCTGCCTCATATTTGTATAAATTTCCACAGATTTGCCTAGATTCTGTTTTGTGACCTTTGTGTCTGGGTAATAATGTAATTTGTTCATTTCTGAGTTTTTCTGGCTGGGGGAGAAGCAATCATAATGACTAGGAAGGGAAGGAGGCTGGTTGGTTACAATGGGAGAAAGAAGCTAGGAGGATTGGCATGGGATGGAGAAAGAGAAGGAAATGAAATCTCAGGAATGGGGACAGGAAAGGGAAGGATTAGAGGATTAAAGATAAAAAGAAGGAGGAGGTAGGAAGAGGAGAGAGGAAAGAGAGAAACAGATTGGGGACAGAGAAGAGGGCAAAGGAAGACCATAAGAACATAAGATATGCCATACTGGGTCAGGCCAAGGTCCATCAAGCCCAGTATCCTGTTTCCAATAGTAGACAATCTAGGTCACAAGAACCTAGCAGGTTTCCAAAAAGACATACAGGTTCCACGATGCTTGTATTGGGGCAAGCAGTGGATTTCCCGGGTCCTCTTTAATAACTGTTTATGGACCTTTCCTCCAGGAACATTTCCAACCCTTTTTTAAACCCAGCTACACTAACAGCTTTTACTACATCCTCCGGTAACGAATTCCAGAGTTTGATTAAGCATTGAGTGAAAAAGTATTTTTTCTTATAGTCTTATTAGTCTTTATTGCATGTCCCCTAGTCTTTCTACTTTTTGATGGTGAAAACAATCAATCTACGTGTTCCAATCTACCCGTTCCACTCCATTAATTCATTTAAAGACCTCTATCATATCTCCCCTCAGCCATCTCTTTTCCAGGTTAAAGAGCCCTAACCTTTAATCCTCTCCTCATAGGAATATCCTTCCATCCTCTTTACCATTTTGGTGACTCTTCTCTGTACCTTTTCTAATTCCGCTATATCCTTTTTAAGATACGGCAACCAGAATTGCACACAATATTCAAGGTGCGGTCGCGCCACAGAATGATACAGAGACATTATAATATCCTTTGTTTTATTCTCCATTCCTTTCCTTATGATCCCTGGAATTCTATTTGCTAGGATCAGAGATAGGGAGAAAAAGGATCTGGGAGTGGGGAGAGGGGAGAGGGGGGATTCCCTCTATTACTCCCCCTTCCTCATCTGGTGAAGATTCCCACAGATTCACATATCCCTTGGCATGGATTCTCTCTCTCACACACATACACATGTATCCTTGCCCATTCCTCTCATGCACTCGCATGTATCATCTATTCCTATCCCCACCACTTCACCTTCCTCCCCCTACCAATTCTTACCATCTTCCCATTCCATCTCATTGATACCCCCCTTTCCGAAACTGATCAGCAGGGAGAGGAAGAGAGCCTTTATGTTCTCCTCCTATCACTAGGGACCCAAGTTGCATTTTGAACTACACAGCACACTGGATTGTTGGGCAGTTCTAACCCTGGTGTAAGTCCCAGGTGCTGAGGAGAAAGATGAAGTCAGGAAACCATGTCAGCTGATCAGCATGAAGGAGGGGGGGGGGGAAGGTGCATGCCAGTACAAAGTCTATTAATACTACTACTACTTATCATTCGTATAGCGCTTCAAGGCATACTCAGCGCTGTATATATACAGTACACATGAGAGACAATCTCTGCTCAATAAAGCATACAATCTATGCAAGACAGAAGCACAACAAAGGACTAAAGATGGTTTTAACGCACAAGGATGATAAACAACAAAATAAAGGGTCAGGACCCAAAAGCAATCTTGAAGAGGTGGGTTTTTAGCTTAGTTTTGAATAAGATCAGAGAAGGAGCCTGATGCACTGACTCAGGTAGTATGTTGCAGGCATACGGTGCAGCAAGGTGGAAGGGACACCAGCTGGAGTTGGAAGTGGAAGAGAAGAACGCAGATACAAGGGATTTGCCTGATCAGCAGAGCTCCCAAGGAGGGATATAGGGAGAGAT
Organism: Ichthyophis bannanicus; assembly: GCA_033557465.1. Classification (NCBI taxonomy): domain Eukaryota; kingdom Metazoa; phylum Chordata; class Amphibia; order Gymnophiona; family Ichthyophiidae; genus Ichthyophis; species Ichthyophis bannanicus. The sequence continues at coordinate 824,950,219 of CM066034.1, forward strand.
AAGAGAGAAGAGGTAATGAGGAGCAGCAGAATGAATGTACTTGAAGCAGGGGCGTCCCAAGGGGGGTGCGGGGCCATGTGCGGAGACTCGGTGCGGGGCCTCATTTGCATAAGTGGCCTTATTTGCATAAATATTTGCATAATGCTAACATACACTAACTTTTAGTAAACATGTCTCTTAATGAGTGTATGGATAAAAACAGACTAAAAGATTTCTACATTACTATAATCCAGTGCCAACCGCCAGGCACATTAGGAACTACTACAAACACTGCCCATTTAGAACCCATAGCAAACCCGCCGTATCCTAACAGCACTACCAGGACTCACAAAGCACCATACCCTACCTACCAAAAGGCAACACTGCAAATATTAAACCAATACATTTCAGAGAACAATACATGACCTACTGGGGAAAGAGAACAAGTGGCAATGTCTAATAGGAATTACATAAACAGAATACCTCAGCTCAGTTACACATGCAGAACATAGACCATCACCAAACAAGGAATCACAATTTAGAAACAGGAAGGCAATAATTAAACTGGGAACCCCAAAAGCCAAACTTGGAATGTACAACAACACTGTAGAAATAAAACTATAAATTAATTTCCTCTTGTACCAAACAAAGCGCAGACGTTAATGATGCACATTTCCCAGAGCTTTCATATTCCAGGTAATAAATTCAAAATAAAGAGATATCTTTCTACCTTTTGTGCATTTTTTTTCAGTTGCAATTGCTCCAGCCACTTTCTTCTGGTTTCTTCATGTTTTCTGCTAACTCTCCATCATCTGCTGTCCATTTGTCCTTTCTTCTCTCTTCTAGTTTTTTTTCCATTCTCTCTCTCTACATCTGCTTTAACATACTAATCTTTCTCCTTTTGCTCTTTCCTCATTCCTATTTCATCCAATCAAATTTTACCCCTCCATCCTCAATCCCCACTTACTCTCCCAATACCCGGCCAATTGTAGATTTTTTATCCCTCCCACACAAAATATTTTTCCCCTCTCCATTTTACTCTCCCAGCCCCATCCCATTCTAATCCTCCCCCAACATCAGCTCCCTTCTAGTTCCAGCCTCACCCAGTATCCATTCCCTTCTAGTCCCTGCATCAGCCCATTTCCAGTCCTAGCCCCCCATCAGCCCATTTCCAGTCCTAGCAACCCCCCAACCCAATACCAGTCCTAGCCCCCCCATCAGCCCACTTCCAGTCCTAACCCCCCATCAGCCCACTTCCAGTCAGCCCCCCATAGCCCATTGCCAGTCCTAACCCCCCTCAGCCCACAGCCCATTACCAGTCCTAACCCCATCAGCCCACCTCAAGTCCTAACCCCTCCCCATCAGCCCATTTCCTGTCCTAGCCCCCCCATAGCCCATTATCAGTCCTAACCCCCCCATAGCCCATTACCAGTCTTAACCCCATCAGCCCACCTCCAGTGTTAACCCCCCCATCAGCCCATTTCCAGTCCTAGCCCCCCATAGCCCATTACCAGTCCTAACCCCCCCCAACAGCCCACAGCCCATTACCAGTCCTAACCCCATCAGCCCACCTCCAGTCTTAATCCCCCCAGCCCATTTCCAGTCCTAGCAACCCCCCCAACCCATTACCAGTCCTAGCCCCCCATAGCCCACTCCCAGTCCTAATCCCCATCACCCAATTTTCAGTTTAAGCCCCCCATACCCCATTACCAGTGCTAACCTCCCCATCAGCCCACTCCCAGTCCTAATCCCACCAGCCCATTTCCAGTCCTAATCCCCCATCACCCAATTTTTAGTTTAAGCCCCCCCATAGCCCATTACCAGTCCTAACCCCCAATCAACCCACTTCTAGTCCTAATCCCATCAGCTCATATAAAGACTTAGCTCCCCCATAGCCCATCACCACTCCTAACCCCCCCATAGCCCCACCATAGCCCTTCACCACTCCTACCCCCCCCCATAGCCCATCACCACTCCTAAGCCTCCCCAGCCCATCACCACTCCTAATCCCCCCCAGCCCATCACCACTCCTAATCCCCCCCCAGCCCAGCCCAGCCCAGCCCAGAGAAAAGTTTTTTTTAAAAAGCTGTCTTCTCCCGCTGCCGGGGCCGCCACGGCAGAATCGAGTGTGCCGCGGGGCCCCCCCTGCCCAGCAGAGCCTGCCCTCCCCCGTATCACCTCTCTTCGTAGCTGCAGTCACACGCGCCGGCTTTCAGAGCGCGAAGGGACTAGTTTCCCTTTCGCGGCTCTGTTAAGCCCGCAGGGGCTGATGGGAACTTCCCATCAGCCCCCGCGGGCTTAACAGAGCAGCGAGGGAGAAACTCTCCCCTCGCGCTCTGAAAGCCGGTGCGTCTGACTGCAGCTACGAAGAGAGAGGTGATACGGGGGAGGGAAGGCTCTGCTGGGCAGGGGGGGCCCCGCGGCACACTCGATACTGCTGCGGCGGCCCCGGCAGCGGGAGAAGACAGCTTTTTTTTTTTTTTTTTAATTTTACTTTAGGATCAGAATGTTTTTTGCGCGGGGCCCTGTGCAAAAAACATTCTCGCTCAATGGACAGACCGGCCCTGACTTGAAGGCCAGTAGGAGACGTTTGAACTGGATGCGTAAATGGATAGACTTGAGGAGAGGGGTCATGTGAGCATAGCAATCCTGGCAGAGGATTAGCCTTATGGCTGACTTCTGAGTGGATTGAAGAGGAGAGAGATGAGTCAGGGGGAGACCAGCGAGGGGCAGATTGCAATAATTTATAAGAGAGAGAGTGAATAAGGGTACCAAGGTCTTTTCGAGCAGCTGCTCCCACATCAGCTCCTAATTTCCCATGATTCTGCAGGAGACCTTCTTGTAATTCTGAAGCAAGGGCCAAAGTTTGTGATCCTTGCCACGGAATCACAGGAGGTTTGGAGTCCTGCTTATGTAGCACTATTAGCATATATCACACTTTTCAAAATAAGAATATTCTGTATTTTCTTTACTGCCTCTCACTGCATTGAGCAGTATGGCAATTTACAGTAAAACTATTAAAAACTAAAGGAAAAGGAAAGGACAGGGGCAGCATAGTGAGATTAAAGAAAAATCAGGAGAACATTTCTCACATGAGACTGCCAACCAGGGGGTTGAGCCATGTCAGCTCCAATTTGGGAGGAGGACGCTGTATCTGAATAAGTGGATTCATAGCAGTAAGTCGTCAATGCTGACTTGTACTTCTGGTAGGATGATTCACTGTAGATGTAAGAAGGAAGAGAGTTCCAAAGGGAGTAGGCCAAGAAGAGGAAAGCAGAGTGTCAGGTTGGGGAAATCATGTCAGGGGGCCATCAAGTAGTGGGATTCATTTTGGGGGCAGGGGGGGTCATTGGGAATATGATGGAGGTCAGGGCTATGTGTTGGGGGTGTCTGGGGGATAAGCAGTAGTTTTCTCTTGGACCACCTTAGTAACGGTTTATGAACTTTTCCTCCAGAAATTTGTTCAAACCTTTTTTAAACCCAGCTACACTACCTGCTTTTATCACATCTGAGGAGAAAGGATACTAACAGTAGTCACAGTTTTAAAGAGCTGCTCCCATGCATATTTGGGGAAAGCCATTTGCTAATTTTTTCCCCACATGCAGTTTTGTAAAATCGCTTCTCCCTCTGGAGGTTATGAGACATACTGTAGGTGTGCAATCCTACACATCCTTACGTGCATTTTACAAGAGGCTCTGTGTTTGGCAGAGTTTTTGTAAAATACAGTGGGAATTTTCCTCATCCTATCTAAAACTGGCCTTCACATCTTTAAACAAAGCGTGAGAAAATGAGGTGACAATAAAATAAATCTAGAGAGAAAAAGCTGAGGAAATTGCTTCAGTCCTCACTCAGTCCACTAGCCGATAAACCCTTGAGCACTGGATGTTCAAATCTGATGTTGTTATAGCTTCCAGTATATTAACTCCTCTGAAAATAAACTCTTTAGCTGTATTTTGTGCACAGCAAACAAGTTTGTTTGGGTGCCTCTTCAAAATGTTAGTGATCATTCTAATTGGGTCTTGAACTAGTGCTGCAGACCAATGCTTAGAATAGCAAATGCTGGCAATGATTAACAAGCTTTAGCAAAGGAAAAGTGTCATCTGTCTCTCACTCACCGCTCAACCTGAAATCTCCATTGAAATCCCTGCCTACTTTATCCAGCCTGAAATCTCCACTGAAATCCCTGCCTACTTTATCCAGCCTGAAATCTCCACTGAAATCTCTGCCTACTTTATCCATTCGAACTCTGGTATAGCTCTTCTGGTGTCCTTTGCATGGTATGTTGCCCAACAGAAAAGGCAGAAGGGCGCTCCTCTCAGAGCAATCATCCAAACAAACAAAAGCAAGCTGGAGCTCTCTCGCTCTCCCTCAGATCAGCATTGACTGACCACCTCCTGGATCAGGCGCCTCCCAGGCCTCTGTCCAGACTGAACAGACTGTTTCTGTGAGAGAGCTCTCTTTTCACTTTCTCAGCCTGTAATAAAATCCACAGTTCTGAACCAAAGGCATGGTTACAGGAAGTAGTGTTCCATCAGTTCTGATGTTACAAAGGAACTCCGATCTGTCCTGGAAAGCTGAGGTTGTCCTCTCTTTTGCCTTACATCACAGCTAAAGTCAAATTCATTCTCTTAACTCCTGAACTGCCAGGTCCTGAAAGAACAGATAGCAGAATGCAACCTGCTGCAAAGGCGAATCAAATATGCTTATGGCTGAGGAAATGGGACTGGCTGCTGGTGGATAGGTAGATAGCTGGGGCGAGTTTCTGTGACTGAATTAAGTATTGATGTTTTATTGGTTTTGTATTTTGTACACCATAAGGAGCAGTTTTTGGATCTGTGGTTTAAAAGTATGAATATATAAATAAATACATAAAATTGCAGTGTACAGAGGTCCAGCCCATCCACGGTTAATTCATACATGTTTTAGCAATTTGGTTTGTGCTTTTTCATGTCTAATGCTCAGGAAAAATTTTGAAAGGAGTTATCCAGACACCCCTGGTCATATGTAAGAGCCCAGTCTCCCAGGATTAATGGACTCTTCAAGAACAGAGAAGGACATAAGCAGCCTCTATCTACTGGATCATCTATAGAGAGCAAGCCTCAGGCCATCACAGTGCATAGGTATACCAAGGAACCCAGCCAGAAGGTAAATTAATAGGAGCATACGAGTATGCGATAGGGGGCTGATAAGTCTCTGATCTTGTAACAAAACAGAATGTTACAGGCACATTTCAGTTCCGGAGGACAAAGAGATCATTTGGACCTCCAGAACTGAAGAATGCCCGTAGCTTCTTGTTTCATTACAAGGCCAGAGATCTATCAGCCCTTCCCCCTCGTACTGTGTGCTCACTTCCACTTTTATATCTCTAAAGGGCAAAACAGGGTCATCCTCACAAATTTATCTTCCATTCACAATAAAGACATTTGCCTTAAGGCCAATATGTAAAACTATATAATTGTATCAAGAAATTGGCTATTTCATATGTGCAAGGTCATTTTTGTGAAGTTTCAAGTAATTATCCAGTCAAAGTGTCATTACTTCAATAATCTTATTGTAACCAGTAGGCTACTCTTTCTTTTCTTTTTTTTTTTTTTGCTGATCTAGGAGCATGGTTGGGTTGGGACGTTTTCTGATGAAAATGTTTGAGAAGGTACAGTATCTAAAATGCTTCTGGGACTATTTTAAATGGAAGCAGTAGCATACCAAGGGCAGGGCAGTTGGTGCAGCCAGCCCCAGGTGCCGGCTGGGAGGGGGGTGCACCCCTGCTGGGCCCATGGAGGCAACACGGCAAAGTTATTATTAAAGTGGCTTGCTGCGGTGCCTCGCACTCCAGGACTGGCCGCTCATCTCTTCCGGCTGAAGTCTCGTGAATCGCGAGGGCTGGCCCTGGAGCGCAAGGCACCACGGCAAGCCAGTTTAATAGTAAGTTTACTGTACTGCCTCTGTGGATCCAGCCTGGGGTGGGGTGTATTGTAGCATGCAGTTCCATGTCACTTGGTGGGGGGGGGGGGGTTCTGCCCTGGATGTTGGGGAACACCATTGAATGGAGGAAGACTATTTCTGAAGATTCCAGAGAAGGTTCCAGCTCAGTTAAGCTTCCTGGGCTGGTAGAGGGAGGATATGTGTGCGCCATCAAGAGCGTTTTGGTTTCCTAGACCACGGGATGCTATTCAAAGGGTTGCAGAGCAGAGATGGTGTCCATCTGTCCAAGAAAGGTCGAACACATCTTCAGTAGTAGACTGGCTAATCTACTGAAGAGGGCTTTAAACTAGATTCGTTGGGGATGGGTGAAAATAGCCTCCAGGTAAGTGAAAGCCCCCAGGTAAGTGAAACATCAAATACCTTTATGAAAATGGGGAAAAAGGGTAACATATGGAAAGCAGTGTGTATAAATACCCGTAGCATGGGAAATAAGATCCCTGATGTTGAAGCTTTGGTGGGAGTGGCTGACTTGGCTTTAGTGGCAGTTACAGAAACATGGTTCACAGAAAATCATGACTGGGATGTAACTATACCTGGCTATACTTTATTCAGAAAGGACAGGGTAGGAAGAAGGGGAGGAGGAGTGGCACTATATGTAAAACATAATATTAAAGCCATGGAATTACAGAGCTTAACAGGAAGAGAGGAGGCACTTTGGGTTAAACTAGAAAGAGGGAAAGAGAAATCTATTTGCATTGGCGTGATATACAGACCTCCTTCACAAGAGGAAGAGGTGGACAGAGAGTTGATTGAAGACATATGCAGTATTGCTAGGAAAGGGGTAGTGATACTTATAGGGGATTTCAATATGCCAGATGTTGATTGGCACATTCCTGCTGCAGTATCATCTAAAAGTAAGGAGATCCTGGATTCTCTACAGGGAGAACTATTCAGGCAATCGGTAACAGACCCCACACGTGAAGGGGCCAAACTGGACTTGGTGCTTACCAATAGTGAAAGTGTTTCTGATGTTATAGTGGGAGATCATTTTGCATCCAGTGATCATCAGATGGTGTAGTTCAGTATTAGGACTAGGGCTGTTAGAATCCATTCAAAAGCGAGGATCTTAGACCTTAGGGCGAGAAAGCACTCAACCTGGTCAACTGAAATGTGGGAAAAAGTGCTATTCAGCGATGAAAGCACCTTCTGCCTGTTTGGTAACCAGGCCCACACCTATGTGAGGAGATTTCCTGGAGAGGAATTCAAGCCTGAGTGTCTTAACCTCACTGTGAAGCATCCTTTGAAAGTCATGGTCTGGGGCTGCATGGCTGCCAGTGGCATTGGATGTCTTCACATCGTTGATGGAATGGTCAATGGGGCCAAGTACATCACCATACTGCAAAGGTGCATGGTGCCATCAGCACACCAGCTGTTTCCTGGCCATTTCCTGTTCCAAGATGACAATGCACCCTGCCATTGCTCCAGACAGGTGATCAGCTGGAAGCAGTGGAACAACATCAAGTCAATGGACTGGCCTGCCCAGTCTCCAGATCTGAATCCAATCAAGAACCTGTGGCACAAGTTGAAAAAACGTCAAATTTACAAGTGATTCCAGACTTTTGCACACCACTGTATTTAGATTTCAGTAAAGCCTTTGACATCGTTCCTCACAGTTGACTTATAAACAAACAGAGCACCCTAGGGATGGACCCTAAAGTTACTTCTTGGGTTAGAAATCGGTTGAGTGGGAGGCAACAAAGTGTACAGGTAAATGGAGCTCACTCTGAGGAGATGGAAGTTACCAGTGGTGTGCCCCAGGGATCTGTCCTTGGTCCGATTCTGTTTAACATCTTTGTTAGTGATATAGCGGAAGGGCTGTTGGGTAAGATTTGCCTCTTTGCGGATGATACCAAAATCTGCAATAGAGTAGACACCCAGGAAGGTGTAGATATCATGAGGAGGGATCTAGCTCAGCTTGAAGAATGGTCTAGAATTTGGCAGCTGGGATTTAATGTTAAAAAATGCAAGGTCATGCATTTGGACTGCAGCAATACAAGAGAGCAATATAGTATAGAGGGTGAAGTACTTTTGTCCTCTAAAGAAGAGCGGGACCTAGGCATGGTCGTGTCAGATGACCTTAAAGTAGCTAAACAGGTAGAAAAGGCGACAGCAAAAGCTAGAAGGATGCTTGGGTGCATACGGAGAGGAATGGCTAGCAGAAAAATGGAGGTAATAGTGCCTCTGTATAAATCTTTGGTGCAAACTCATTTGGAGTATTGTGTGCAATTCTGGAGACCGCACCTCCAAAAGGATATAAACAGGATGGAGCCAATACAGAGGGTGGCTACCAAAATGGTTAGTGGTCTTCATTATAAAGCATATGAGGACAAACTTAAGGATCTTAATATGTACACCTTAAAGGAAAGGTGGGCTAGAGGTGATATGATTGAGACATTTAAATACCTCTGTGGCATAAATGCACAGGGGGAGAGCCTCTTTCAATTGAAAGTAGTTCTGCTACGAGGTTACATGGGATGAGGGTGAAAGGGGATAGATTCAGAAGTGATATGGGGAAATATTTCTTTACAGAAAAGTGGTGGATCCGTGGAATTGTCTCCTAATGGAGGTGGTAGAGATGAGGACGGTATCTGATTTCAAAAAAACATGGGACAAACACAGAGGATCTCTAAAGAAAAAAAGGGAACTGTTGTAGTTGTTGATATGGAAGGACAGACTAGATAGGCCATGTGGTCTTTTTCTGTCATCATTTTTCTGTTTCTATGTTTCTAAATGCTTAAAAGTGAGATCATTTTGAGAAACTTTTGATGAGCTGTATTTTATCAGGCTATAGGTGAGTGCCTGGAATAAGAGGACACTGGAAAATGTAATTTGCAGTATTTGATTTACTGATCAGGCAAACCTGGGAGAAGAGTCTGACTGAAAGGCTGATGGTTTCTGCTGTTTCTGGGGAATTGTCTGCTTGTTCTCTTTTCTGATGGTTCTTTGAAGACAAGCTAGCCTGAGTTAAGGTTTCTGGAAGCTGAGCCGAGTGCTGTGGTGAGAAGTGATCAGTGAGACTAATAGAAAGGAATGAGCCCGGTGGTGTGAATGAGTATAAGTGAGGAGGTGAAACTACATAGGGAAACCTAATTATCTTTTATTTTGATTTTAGTCATTTAGGCAAAAGAGCTTCAAATCTTTCAGGGGACTCACGTTTCTTTTCCAGAGACTAGATAGACAGGGTTTTGCCTTGCTGATTTAAGTTAGGGAGTAGTTTAGCAACTGAAGTCTTGCCAAGTGAAGAAGAGGACAGGCAAGACCCTGAGGAGCCCAAGGTTCACAGCATGGCAAGACTGGACCTCCAGCGCAAGAGAGTACGGGGGACGATAAGTAGCACTATTCATGTCTGGACATACATTAAAAAAATATTACATTATCTGAGCTCAAATAATGGAACACTTTAAAATCTAATCACCTGGATTCCTTCAAGGGGAATTTGCTTCTTAGGAGCAGTAAAAGAAAAAAACCAATAACCTGAGAAAGTTCCTCTAAAGCTATCTTCAAGGAAGGAAACCCTTGTTTCAGAGTTGCCAAGTTGCCTTTCCTGTTCTCTGTAAAACCAAACAGCTTGACGTTATGGTCCTTTGTTTTATGTAAACTGCGCTGATGCTAAATAGTGCGGTATATAAGAGATTGTAATAAATAAATAAATAAATAAATAGTTTATCTTCCTTTGAAAGATTTTAAGTTTCTCTGACAAACTAAAGCTTACCTGTGGTTAAGAATAGGGCAACTGGTGATCAAAAAAGGAAAGTCTGTTTGAAACTATTTCTAATTGGTAGGAATTTGATGCACAAGAGAAGTTGTTTAAAACTGAGAGACTCATCTGAGCATAGGGAGTACACCCGAAGAAAGGTTAAGAGAGTTCTGGAAAACCTTAAAGGATACATACTGGAAGTTCTACTACTACTAGTAATCACTAGTAATCCTTTGTATAGCGCTACAAGGCGTATACAGCGCTGTACAGACATATGTGAAAGACGGTCCCTGCCAGCGCAGTAATAATAATGGGTGATTTCAATTACCCAGGTATCGACTGGGTCAGTGTCACGTCAGGACATGCTAGGGAGATAAAGTTCCTAGATGAAATAAATGACTGCTTCTTGGAGCAGCTGGTTCATGAACCGACCAGAGGGGAAGCCATATTAGACCTAGTCCTTAGTGGAACACCAGATCTAGTGCAAGAGATAAGGGTGTTGGGGCCACTTGGCAATAGTGATCATAGCATGATCGCCTTTGATTTAATTAGTGGAGGAGGGATAGTAAGGAAATCCACAGTACTACCTTTTAACTTTTGAAAGGGAGACTATGATAAAATGAGGAAAACAGTTAAGAAAAAACTAAAAGGAGCAGTTGCGAAGGTTAAAGACGTACATCAAGCTTGGGTGTTGTTGAAAAATACTATCTTGGAAGCCCAGACCAGCTGTATTCCACGCTTTAAGAAAAGTGGAAGGAAGTCCAAAAAACTGCCAGCATGGTTTAAAGGTGAGGTCAGAGAGGCTGTTGCCAAAAAAGCATCTTTCAGGAAATGGAAAAAAGAGCCAAACGACGAAACCTGGAAACAGCACAAGCACTGGCAAGTCAAATGCAAGGCATTGATAAGGCAGGCAAAGAGAGAATTTGAGAAGAAGCTTGCTGCGGAAGCAAAAATGCGAAATAAAGACCTTTTCAAGTACATTCGTAGCAAAAAAACCTGTGAGAGTCAGTTGGTCCATTAGATGATAAAGGGGTTAAAGGAGCACTAAGAGGCGACAAGGCGATAGCAGAGAGACTGAATGAATTCTTTGCTTCGGTCTTTACTGAGGAAGATGTAGGGATGTTACCCATGACTGAAGTGGTATTTAAAGGTGCGGAAGAATTGAAGGAAATATCGATACATCGGGAAGATGTCTTACAACTATTAGATAAACTGAAGAGTAGCAAATCACCTGTGCCGGATGGTATACATCCACGGGTGTTGAAAGAACTGAAATATGAGATTGCAGAACTGCTATCAGTAATCTGTGAACTATCATTAAAATCATCTCTAATACCTGAAGATTGGAGGATCGCCAATGTAACACCAATTTTTAAAAAGGGTTCCAGGGGTGATCCGGGAAACTACAGACCGGTGAGCCTGACGTCAGTACCGGGAAAAATGGTAGAAACTATCATAAAGAATAAAATTACTCAGCATGTAGATAGTCACAACCTAATGGGAGACAGTCAACATGGCTTTAGACAAGGAAGATCTTGTCTTACTAATCTGTTATGTTTTTTTGAAGGAGTGAATAAACAGGTGGACAAAGGTGAGTCGGTTGATATTGTGTATCTGGACTTTCAGAAAGCCTTTGACAAGGTCCCTCATCAGAGACTTTTGGCAAAACTAAAGAGTCATGGGATAGGAGGCAGTGTACTATTGTGGATCAGGAACTGGTTAAAAGATAGAAAGCAGAGGGTAGGGCTAAATGGCCAATTTTCCCAATGGAGAAAGGTGAATAGTGGTATACCCCAGGGATCTGTGCTGGGTCCTCTGCTTTTTGACATATTCATAAATGACCTGGAAAGTGGAATAACGAGTGAGGTTATCAAATTTGCAGATGACACAAAACTATTTAAAGTTGTTAAAACCCAAGAGGATTGTGAAAAATTGCAAGAGGATCTTGATAAATTGGAAGACTGGGCATCAAAATGGCAGATGAAATTTAATGTGGACAAGTGCAAGGTTATGCACCTAGGGAAGAACAACACAAACTATGGTTACACGATGCAAGGTTCCACATTAGGAACCACCACCCAGGAAAAAGATTTAGGCGTCATTGTGGATACCATGTTAAAACCCTCGGCCCAGTGTGCAGCGGCGGCCAAGAGAGCAAATAGAATGCTAGGTATGATAAGGAAAGGAATGGAAAATAAAACAAAAGATATTATAATGCCTCTATATCGTTCCATGGTGAGACCGCACCTTGAATATTGTGTGCAATTCTGGTCGCCGTATCTTAAAAAGAATATAGCGATTTTAGAAAAGGTACAGAGAAGAGCCACCAAAATGGTAAAGGGGATGGAAGGATACTCCTATGAAGAAAGGCTAAAAAGGTTAGGGCTCTTTAACCTGGAAAAGAGACGCCTGAGGGGAGATATGATAGAAGTCTATAAATTAATGAACGGAGTGGAACGGGTAAACGTAGATCGATTGTTTACCTTATCAGAATATAGAAAGACTAGGGGACATGCAATGAAGCTACAGGGTAAACTATTTAAGACTAATAAAAGAAAATATTTTTTCACTCAACGTGTAATCAAACTCTGGAATTTGTTACCAGAGGATGTAGTAAAGGCTGTTAGTGTAGCTGGGTTTAAAAAAGGTTTGGACAAGTTCCTGGAGGAAAGGTCCATAAACCATTATTAAGAAGTGACCGAAGATATCAATGCTTGACCCAGTACAAGCATTGTGGAACTTGTGTCTCTTGGGAAAACTGCTAGGTACTGTCACAGGGCCTACCTTGGCAGCGTACTGGAGCGAGGTAGGTGGGACATAAAAACATTTAAGGTTGGGTTTGGCCAATAACTTACAGGGCCCAGGGACTTTCAGCCCTGGTAGCGTCCTTTGTTACCAAAATCCCACAGAAAACAAAAGGTCCGAGTGGAGGGAAAACAAAAGGCATTTATTTCCCCTTTCATGCAAAAAGGTTCATATGCTTGGACACAAAAACGTTAAACACAAATTCCTTAATTCAGGTTAAAGAAAAAGAAAGCATTAAAGGAAAACTGTTATCTTCACAGTAAAAGGTATAGCAGGCAAACAAACAGTCTTAACTCCCAAGACAGAGCTTAGTTGCTTAGTAAGGACTCAAAGCTTCCTGTCTTACAGAAGCTACAGTCCATCTCAGTGTCTGATGCAAATTCTACCTGCAACGGTTCCCCTTCTGAAGCCTCTGAGTCTAAGTCAGTATTTGTTGGTAAGTTGTAATAAGGCTTTTTAAATATCTTCTGCACAACCTCCCAATGCTCAGGGTTGAATACAGGGCGTCGGTCCTGCGCCCACAGATACTGGGAACTGTCTTCCTTTTGCAAGTGTTTTGTCTTAGCTTTCTGTAAAGCTTAGTCCCTAACAAGTCTCTTAGTTGGTGCGTTTTTCTTGCACCTTATCTCATAAGCATTCTCACAAGGATAATATTCCTGTGCTCCCTGTACTCCCCATACATCAGCAGTTTGTACCCTGCTTTTAGTTAAACATGGGTTACCTTTTCTTCTCGGCTTGTCTGTTCCAGGTGAGGTTTGAGGCCTGCTCCAGTTGGGATCCTGCCTGGCCTGAGCAATAGGCCTTGAGCTCTCCAAGCGTCTCTCTGTTAGCTTTAGACCACAGTCACAGCCACGCCTTTGCCTCTCTATACAACAAACACTCACTCTGGCTGGAGTTGTCCCACCTTCTCCACGGGGACTCCTTTCTTCAAACCTCTGAGGCTGCTGCTGCCTCCTGCGAAACCGTTGGTCAGAGATTACTGCTCCTTCTGGATATCCAGCCCATTCACTCGGATGTCCTGCCCAACCTGCTGGTTCTGCTGGTTCTCTTGGCAGTCCTCCTTTCCCAGGCCGTCCTGCCTGTGCCTTTCTCCAGGGCTGTCCTGTCTCCTCAGGATATCCTCCTTTCCAGGGTTGTCCTGCCAGTTCTCTTCCTGGCCGCTCTGCTCCTGATTCTGCTTCTCCTGACTCTGCCGGTTACGCTCCTGGTTCTCCCAGTTCTGCCTTCCAATCTTCCAAATTCCCTTTAAGAGGCACTCCTCTCTTTCTTGATTGGAAGCTGGCTGGCATTACCTCATGACCTAGGAGGTGTGGTTCCTCTGTTCCTCGGAGGTCCCTCCTGCTCCCCCTATGTGGTTCCTCGCGATATTGCAGGTTGTGCTTGACTTTTCCTGCGTTTAAAACATTTCCTTCCTCTCTCAGAGGGTCTGCAGCATCACAGTACATATGACCTAGATTGGCCACTGTTGGAAACAGAATACTGGGCTTGATGGACCTTGGTCTGACCCAGTATGGCATATCTTATGTTATGTTCTTATGTTCTCATCACAGCTTACAATCTAGTCAAGACAGCACAACAGCTGAGGACAAGGGTACATGTAGGGGTATGGTAAGGAAACACATAGGAGACTAAGGCCTTCATTCTCAAACGCGGGTTGCGGAGCTGCCCATCCCACCGGGACACGTAGCCCCGCAAGCTGCTTGTACCCTATTCCCCCACCGGCTCTCCCTATACGTCCTGTGCATCAGGATGGGAAGATCCAATGGGGGGCAGAAAAGGTGTGATGTTTATGTTTATGTTTATTTGTTTTTGATATACCGCCCTTTATAACATCAGAGTGGTTTACAACCAAGTTAACATTCAGAATTGGCTCGAGGCCAGAGTAGGGAAAGGAACTACAATCTTGACAGGAAAGGGAAGGCAGAAAACATCCAGACAAGACGTAGAGGAGAAATCAACAGACATAGATATAGCCAAGTTGTTAGTGTGATCAGGGAGGAGCAGGGACTGATCAGCCTGGCAGAACTTTCAGGGCTGCTTCAGGTCACGACCCTGTATGTGCTGCTGGGCCTGCTGGGACGTGCTGCTTATAACACCTCAGAGGTGGTATAAGCAGCACAATGTGCCAGATCGGGGAAGGGAGCCACCCCTGGGGCTGGGGCCGGGTGCGGGGTGGTCCCGCCGCCCGATTCAGGCCATGGGAGGCCAGCCATGGGTCGTGTGGCAGAGATTTGGAGGGCCAGAGCCGCGAATGCCAGGGGCACCTGCAGGAAGGACATCCTTGCAGGTGGAGGGGGCAAGCCTGGCCATCCTCAGGCTCGATTCTGGCTCCTGCAGGAACGTTTTGTTCCCGTGAGCCAGAGTCAGGTCATAACGGCCGCATCTTCAGCAGGGACATCCGGACGGCCAGGACAGCCCCTCACGGAATGGGACTCCATGTGAAACAGGATCCAAAAGTGGCCTCGAAGAGGTGAGTTTTCAGCCTGGATTTGAAAAGGGCCAGAGATGAAGCCTGATGGACAGACTCAGGTAGTTTGTTGCAGGCATAAGGAGCAGCAAGGTGAAAGGATCGAAGTCTGGCGTTAGCAGTAGAAGAGAAGGGCACAGATAGAAGCACTATGCAAGAGGAGCGGAGTTCACAAGGTGGGGTGTATGGAGAGATAAGAGAGGAAAGGTAGCGAGGAGCAGCAGACTGAATGCACTTATAGGTCAGTAGGAAAAGTCTGAAGTGAAGTGACTTGAGAAGAGGAATTATATGAGCATAATGAGGCTGGCGGATTATTATCTGTGCAGCTGAATTTTGAACAGATTGAAGGGGAGAGAGATGTTTCAAAGGGAGGCCAAGTTCTTCCATTTTTATGTGCTTTAACATTCAGAACACTTGAAAACAATTATTGTTAAGCTGTTATTGTTATAATTGTTTGATTTATTTTTTTTTACTTGAAATTTCAACCAACTTACAAAGCAAGCATAAAGAAACCACAGATGTATTCATAAAGGCAAAATCAAACAAACATTAAGCAATACACACAATCAATAGCAATACATCATCATAGCCCACAATCCGGGGAGATACTTAAAGAGAAAACAAATCACCACAAAGAATAAATAGAGCAAACTCTAAATTATCAGGCAGCATTACTAACTTAACCCCCCCACCTCTAATTACTAATTATTTATTTAGCTGCATTTATATCCTGCTTTTCACTGGGTCAAGGTGGTTGGGGGATACATTTAACATGAGGGGATATGACACACATACACTAATACTTACAGGGAACATGGGCAATGGAGGGTTAGGTGGCTTGCCCAAGACCACAAGGAGCACCTGTGGGACTAGAAACCCCAGTCCTTCTGGCCCAAGGTTGCTGTCCTCTAGTGGGATTTGAACCACCTACCTTCTGGCCTGTGGTACCTTGCCCCAATCACTAGGCTATGCCTCCCCCTCCCTGTTGTTACCCTGTCGTTCCTTGTCAGCAAGAAATACCTCAAGCTGAGAAGGATCAAGAAAAACAAACTTTGAACCTTGATACAAGACCAAACATTTGCAAGGATATCTAAGAAAGAAAGTAGCAGAGATAGCGAGCAGTCTAGGTTTAAGGGCCAAAAGGGCCTGTCTCCTAGTCTGAGTCGCTCTACTAATATCTGGGAACATTTGAACCCTGGCACCACAGAACAGAGCTGACATATTTTTGAAATAACTACAAAAAACAAGCATTCTTTCCTGGTCTGAGAGAAAAGATACCACCAAGGTGGCTCTAGAGGAAATATTATCCCTTGAGTCTTCTAGGAACTTGGTAAGGTCCAGGGCATCCATGCCCTTAACCTCATCAAACCCAACCAGAGAGCCCGTAACCAACTTCTTACCAGTAAGGTAATATAACTGAGAGAGCGCAATGGAGTCAGCCGAAGCCAGCCCCAAAACCTCTTTGAAATACTTTCTCAGCAAAATTTCAGCAGAAAGCAAATGAGAAAAGGGGAAATTCAACAATCTAACATTTTTTGCTCGAAACATATTGTCATACTGTTCCATCTTATTGTGCACATACAAACTTTCCTTTATATGAGAAGAATTAACAGCTGCAAGGGCCTGACACTGGGTTTCACACTGAGCAACCTGTATAGAAATGGTCTCAACCTTATTATCCACTTCAGACAGCCTAGTGGTAATCTCAGAAGAGAAACCACAAAGCTGTATTACAGTGGGCACCAAGGTGTTTTCAATACGGGTTACCACTTTCCAAATATCTGCCAGGGTGACCTGATCATCCGGGACCACCCTGGCTTCATCTGGAATGGGCGTCCATATCACTGGTTTCAGCTTTTCCCCAGCATCTATCGGGGTACTCTGCTGAAACTGAGTGCCCGACAAAGCGGGCAAAGGTGGAGATACATATACTGGAGGAGACGGTGGTGACCGGTCCGGGGAGCTAAGAGATACCGGGGACGAACGTAGAACAAGAAAGTCAGGGTCAAGTGATACATTGGTGTTAGTCACTACCTTAACATGTTTGTTCATGGGTCCAACAGCAATCTCCGTTTGCTCCGCCGGCAGGATCTTCTTTTTTCTTTTACCCATCTATCAAGCAGCTACAAAAACGCAGCACTTGAACCAACTCTCCTGCTCTCCTTCGTGGCTCGAAGGGGCTCCCAAGAGGCCTAATATGCCCCTTGTATCTAGCCCCTTATATCGCTGCCCCGACTAGTGCCTCCGGCTGCGCCTGGCCTACCAAGCTTTTAAAGGGGCCCCTGATGACGTCGGGGCCGGCGGGAAAGGAAGCCCGATGTCTCCGGACCTCAGCGCTGCCTCCAACCTCTCTCCCCATTGTTTGATATTTTGATCATTTGTTGTAACAAGTCTATATTCAAAATAAATACTGTTCTATGCAGTTATTGAACAACTTGTCTACAGTTTCAATATAAAGACACTCCACCTAGTCTCTCATATCCTATCCATTCCTATTGTTTACCATGCTGATATGCTATTTTTAATTAAAATTAAAATTTTTGATTCCTTTTTCATCTTGTGGTCTAAGCTATCCTGGATTATAATAAGAGGAGGGTAGCGATTTTAAAGGGAGGACCTGCGTTCGGAAAATCTCTTACCTGAGGTAACACCACTTTACTACTACAAAAAAGTTAAAGGTAGGAACAGAGTGTTCCTTCTCCACGGTTTACATTATGTACCTAATAACTGAGCACTCAACTAGCTGAACAAACGGATCAGTAGACTGGATTACCTGAACTCTGGAGAAGAATTCTGCAGGCAAAGCCTATTCATAATGGGATTATATGCACAAATACGTTCCATTAGGGTGCTTATTTTAAACATTTCAGAACTCTTAGCTAATGTTTCCTTTCCTCCTATTGAAAGAAAGTGAAGCATTTTAAGAGTCCTGGAGATTTGTACTATGTTTTAAAAACTAGGCTTTTGCTTAAAACCATGGTGCTTTGTGATAGTCTGAAATTCAGCTGTCCTTCAAAGACCGATAATCAGGTTTGCTCCCTTAGCAAGGTTTCTAAAAACCTACCACCTATCATTAGCCTGAACTCTGGAGTTTTAAAGTTGAAGCTGATTACTACTGACAAGCCCTGGCTATGAAAAGATGCTGGGAGAAATGAATTCATTTTATGAAGTTAAGTGTACCACTCAGAATCAAATCCCACTATATTAAAAGGCACACATGGTATATATGAAAACTATATTATTTTATTTCTAAACATGCTGAAGGGATTTATTGATTCACTCTTGTACACTAAAACAGTGATTCCCAACCTTATATTACATTACAGCCTAACTGATACTGGGATTTTTTTTCCACTGTGGCACAGTATCACCTTTTCTTCCCATACCCCACTCGTCCCCAGTATCATTATCTTCCCTTTCCCCCTATCTCTGACACCAGCACCATCTTCTCTCCACTCTCATCCCCTCCCCAGACCTCGTCATCAGCATCATCTTCCCTTCCCTTCATCCCCCCACCCAACATCAGTACTTTCTTCCCTCCGACCTCCTGCATTTATTCCCATTGGCAACTGGAATCAGTCAAGCAGCTTTCCTTATTTGCATCTTGCCCTTCTGCCAGCCTCATTCTGAAGTCAGAATCGCACAAGGTCCCATAGTCTTGCAACACCTGATGACCCTGCATGGTTTAGATTTCAAAAGGAAACCAGCAGAGAAGACAGCAACAGGTAAGGAGAATTGATAATCGGTTCTACTGGTGGGAGGCCATGGCGGAAGGGACAGGGTGAAGAAAAGAAAGCACTACTGCCTTGGCATCGGCTATATCCCACCATAGTCTTTGCTCTGCATGGGTCCAAAATTTCATGACACATATAATGTTCCCCTGTAGCAAACTAGTGTGGTGTGGTACATGAGTTGAACATCTTTGCACTAAAAAATCCTCACAGACGAGCTTTTGTTAACAATTAGATCCTATCTTGAGTTATTCCCAACAAAATTAAGGGGTATATTTACTAAACACTGGTAATGTTACCCACGTTAAGTTCCCCGGTAATGTTACGGATGCCCATATAAAGGAGTGGGCAGTGCATTGTTAGAGCAAGCCGTGTCAGCTAGCGCGTGTGGTACATGGCGCGTGTGGTACAGTGCGCCATGGACCCACCTCTCATGAACACCACCACAGTTGATGGGAAGCAGCAGCACGTCCGAAGGGGATGCAATCTAAGGCACGCTGACAGTAGAAGATGCGCTGAGGGATGTGCAGACATGGTGCCACACGAGAAACAAAGCCATAGGTGTAAGGCCACAGACCACAGGCAGCTGATATCGCAGTCTGTAATGGGGACGTGAGCCACAGTTAACACATGCACACACACCAGGAAATGCTGTGCAGTGAACCCAGCATGCAGAGGAGTAGACAACGGTAAAGGAGAGGGCAGCAGGGGTCAGTCTGAAGGGCCAGCAGTATGGATGGTGTGTGTATAAGGGCCAAATGGGCAGGGAATCCAAAAAGGAGTAAGAGGGAATTGAATCAGCACACTGAAGAGCCCAAACACAGCTCACAGACACCAATACCAAACCACTGAGCCACCTGCCCACCCAGACAACCCAAAGAAAGGGAGCATATGTAACAGCTAGCATGTGACAGATAGGCTGCATGGAGGGTACACTGCAGTGTACAGTGAAGAGAAGGAAAGGTGTGTGGAGAAGGGATGAAGCCGTAGCCATTGTATGGTAAGGAGAGCATAACAAACGAAAAGGAACCTGTGGGATCCAAACCCACAAACTCTGTTGGCTCCAAGCACTTCTGCAGCTACTTATCCCAAACAACCACAACGCAAATATGTTCCACCAAGTGGCCATCGTGTCTGCTAGATTAGCATGCAGTGGTGCATTCTGCATCATATGCGCATTGCGGAGAATGCACATAGCAGGGCGTCTGACATGCAGCACGCACAAGAACGCGTGTGACGTCAGAGAGCTTT
This sequence comes from Ichthyophis bannanicus, assembly GCA_033557465.1. Taxonomy (NCBI): domain Eukaryota; kingdom Metazoa; phylum Chordata; class Amphibia; order Gymnophiona; family Ichthyophiidae; genus Ichthyophis; species Ichthyophis bannanicus. The sequence continues at coordinate 824,970,131 of CM066034.1, forward strand.
CTACGTGCCTTACGTGATACATCTAGATGCTTTAGCATATGTGGTCAGATTATGGCACATAAGAACACACATTCCAAAACAGACATCAAGCGCATGCTTGTGCATGCTGCAATACTGTGCACTACAGTGGACGACCTGTCCATTGCCCTTTCCCTGTGCTCCCACCAGTTCTAGGACTACAGCTGTTTCCTAGCTACCAACCATGGTCTGACATTCACCAGCAGCAGGCACATTCAGACTGCTGCACCATGCCAGGTGTCCTGACCATGCATGGACTAAGCGCAGACACTCCGCTAGCCAGACTATCCTGCATGTTCACAGTGTAACTATGTGCACCCAGAACTGGATTGTATGGCACAGGCACCTGGCAGGTGCCCCAGTGACTGGCCCCCAGAATAGGAGCACACATATATCACCTGAAACAGATACTATGTAGCACTATATGGGAACATAGCCATGCCATGGTCACTGTTTGGTCAGTGTGAGGGTGCCCTAACAGCAAGACGTGCTGTAGCCACCATGTCCATGCAGGTGGTGGTTGGGCACTACAATGTCCCAGCCATTGGCCTATACCCTCCGCAGCTGCATCCTGCCCAGTCCGCCCTGCCCGGGCCATATACACAATACCTTGCTCCTCATTATGCACATTTGCAGGCTAACACTGCTAATAGTGGGACATGGTGGGCCCAGTGAGGTGTAGGCAGCCACAAAACAATGGATAGACATACACAAACACACACTCCTATTGCAGCATTGTGCAAAGATAGGGGTGGTTGGCAACCCTGCCCACCACACTGGCCTGATCATAGTGCTGACATTGCAGGAGGTAGTAATAGTGCCCTGGTGATAACTGCAGCTCTGTGCTGGGGCCAACAGCCTGACTCTCCATGGAGCTTTGAATAGTGGAGCCTGTGTGAGTGGGTGCTTGCACCCCTGTTGACTGCTGCTTTGGGGATTGCACATGTTGATGTTGTATCTGCATTGTAGGAAGAAATATAGGGACATGGTCTGCAGGATCCACAGCTGGGACTTGAACCTGTGACCCTATGCTCCAGGACACACTGGCTGTGTGTACTGCATGACACTGTTGCCACAGATGCACAGCAGTCCCTGGGGCTATCTTTACTTCTGAGCCAGACCTTTTCTGTTGCACTGCATACCACGTACTGGTACAGGGCATGGCCTGGGTGCACTGCAGGCAGGTGCCACTACCCCCTCCAGCACCAACACATGCCCCCCTGCCATGCTGCCTGGCCATATGCTGTCAGTGCTGGTACTGCACAGTCCCAGGCCATCCACTGTGCAAGTAGGCGGGCGCCTAGGAAGCGGGGTATGGGGTGCGGAGGCATACATGGACATCCACACATCCCCCCATCACCGCCTACCAATATTATGTCCCTGCTACATGGGGGAGGGATGGCTGAAGGGATGTCAGGTCAATGCCTTAGCAACTATTGGCTAGGGTGGCCAGGTAGATGTAGGTGGATTGTGTTTGGCCCTGGCCAGATGCTGTCTTGCTGATTTCCAGTTTCTATTTTCTATGTGCCACTTAGGCGACAGCCTAGTCCACCCTGTGCCCCAGCTGCCCCCAATACATGTCCCGCCTGCAGACCCCTATGTCCCATGTGCACCATTGCCATCAGGGGCGGCCCAAGGGGGGTGGGGGATCATGTGCAGAGACTCGGTGCGGGGCCTCATTTGCATAAATATTTGCATAATGTTACCATACACTAACTTTTAGTAAACATGTCTCTTATTGAATGTATGGATAAAGAAAGACTAAAAGATTTCTACATTACTATAATCCAGTGCCAACTGCCAGGCACATTAGGAACTACTACAAACGCTGCCCATTTAGAACCCATCCAAACACTAAGGCAAAACTGCCAAACCCAGGAGCCAAACCCCTCACCCGGCTCAGGAAATATTCACACAGAAATATGAGGAAAACAACAGTTCTTTCGTTATTTTTTGTTGGACCACATAATACCCTGTACCGGGGTCATGAAAAACAGACTCCCAGACCTTGGTAAGTAATAGTCCGTTTTAATCAAACCAGCAGTGAGAAATATATAATAAACTTAACTGCCATGGCCAAATCATCAAGGTGGAAGACACACGACATAGTCCTGCATTTCGGGCTCTCACTTCAATCCGCCCTGCCTCAGGTCAAACTGTCATCACCAATCAAATAGCCGTCAATGCATAAATGAATGAAAAAACTTTCAGAGAAACACTTTTAAACATGGTGTCTGACATCATCCAGCTTACTAAATCAATCAAAAAATAAGGAGAAAAATAAAAAGAAAAATGAATGAAGAATTCAGAGTGACCCCTAGAGGGGTAAATGGATCAGGACAACCTAGAGAAATCACAAAAGGCTGTGCCAATCTAATTCCAAATTTAGACCATGGGGGGTCACTGTATTGAGGCGAAAAATCCACCGTTGCTCAATCAGTTGTAACTTCTGAGTCCGGTCCCCCCCACAGGGATTCCAAGGGATGTGGTCAATTGCCCTCCAGCGTAGGTCCTCAAAATTATGTCCATGAGAAAGCATATGTTGTACCAGCGAAGCCGAGACAGTACGGGTACGGATCCGAGAAGCATGTTCTGATAAGCGGACCCTAAATGGACGAATTGTCCTGCCCACATAAACCAATCCACATGGACAACAGATCAGATATACCCCATATGAAGAATCACAGGACGAAGTACATAAAAAAAACCATTGTCGCTGTGAATGGGGATCAGTCCAAGCAATACCTAACAGAGACCCTGAGCAATTGAAGCAATGACCACAAGATGTATGACCCATCTGTTCGTTGGGAAGATCAACCCATGAGGAAGTATGCACCAGACAATCACGGAGGTTTTTCTCCCAAGTGAAAGCAACACAGAGTCTTTTCTGAAAACAGGCGTGGATTGACAACATGCTCCAATGTTTTCTCAAAATCGAATATACAGTGTGTATCCGGTGAATGAATGGTAAAATTCTGACAAATTTCGAGGAATCTATAACTTTTGTCCCACCAGGATTATTGCAATCCTGAACGACTTCCGTAGTCCCAATTACATCGCTGACATAGTTATCTGTATTTGTATTTGTATTTTTATTTTTATTACCATTATTATGTTTATTATCATCAATTTCATTCACAGTAATGACAGGATCCATGTTATTACCCCTCATATTAGTATTTCCATTACCACCTTGATTTACATTAATGATAAGACCACTAGCATTATCCCCAACATCAGTATGGTGGGTGATCTTATCATCTGGGTCCGACAATAACCACTCCCGATGGTTGTATAAAGCTCTTTTATAAGCACTCTGAATGATTTTTTGAGGATAACCCCGGTGTTGTAGCCGATGGCACAATTCTTTGGCATGAATTTGAAATCATCACATGAAGAACAAATATGTCTAAGCCTTAAGAACTGGCCAAAAGGCAGCCCACGTTTCAAGGTAGGGGGTTAAAAACTCTAATACTTTAAAAGAGTGTTACGTTGAACAGGCTTGCGAAAAAGGGTAGTAGACAGGCCATTTTTATCCATAATAACCAAAACATCCAAAAACTCTAATACGATGGGTATTATATTTTAAAGTAAACTTGATATGAGGATCCACTTGGTTTAAATAATTAACAAATTGATAAAGGGGTATGTTTACTAAACCGTCTTAATGTGCGCCCGGTGATAGTGTGCAGGCTGCCATAAAAGGAGTGGGCGTTTCAGTATTAAAGTAGCAAAACGGGCTTATCGTGCGATAACGCGCGCTGCTGCGCACATTAACGGGCTAAGCGCGTTAACGCGTGCTAATCTTAAGTAGGCGCCCAGACATGCAAACACAGAAACAGAGGTGTAGTACAATGGTTAATACACTGACTGATGATACAGGGGTCATGAGTTTGATCCTCCATTGTGCCTAATGCATAAGGCTGGCTGAGGCATCAGCTTTGACATGCAAGTATTGTTTCTTGGGGCATTTTATTTGTATTTTAATTATTGCTGCCAGCAAACACACCCTCATGTGCCAGAACCTAAGGTGCCACATAAGGCGCCACATAAGGCACTCCATAGGGCACATTATAAAGTGCACTGTCTACCACGGCACCCTATAATGTCCCCTATAGGGCATCCTATAAGGTGCTCCATAGGACAACTTATAAGGCACCTTATATGGACTGTAACCATAAGGTGCCTCAGAAGGCGCTTTATAGGGCACCCTATAAAGCGCTTTCTGAGGCACCTTATGGTTACAGTACTCTGAGGGTGTTTTTGCTGGCAGCACTAATGTACATTAAAAATTGACAATGCTCTGGATAGCCCTATCAAATAGCCCCACTGTGGGTTTGAACCCATGACCTCTGACTCCACAGGCAGTGAAGTAACCAGTGGGCTACAGCTATTAACAAGCCCCTGGCTGGCTACAGAAGGACTGCATGTCACCACACAAACAGTCTGCTGTGGTTACCAGGATAGGGTTAACCCACCCATACCCATGATGCACTGCACATGCAAATCATCAGTCTACAGATGATCACAAGATGAGGTATGCACCCCCACAGCACCTCGGCCTGGTAGGGGGAACTGACCATGTGCACCCCCACAGCAACTCAGCCTGGTAGGGGATACTGACCGTGTATGTTACTGGCACAGAGTAGCTACAGACAGTCACATTGTGCAGGTACTGTGCTCACCCTGAGGGTGAGGTGGGGCACCCAGCACCAGGTCCACAGCACCTTTCGTGGCTGAAATAGGCTATGCTGCAGGTCCCCATCAGTGCTTGTGTGTGTGATAGGTTAGTTCCTGCAGACACATCTGTATTTCTCAGTCATGTCTAGCCCTTATGGGCTATGATGCACCCAAAATAGTGCATATTCTGTGTTGGTACCATGGTCACATGATGTAGGTGAAAGGGAGGCGGGAGGAGCGGGTATTGGGACCCATAGGTGGGATTATGTACCACCACCCAACCCACTCTCTGTGGCTCAGGGTGGGAAACAGGACGTCCCACCAACAGAGCCACACTCTACCTCCCTGTAATGGTGGCAGTAGAGAAAACCATCAACCCCATTCCTTCTGGGGAACAGACCCCATACAGGGCAGGCAATGCAGATCTGTACACATCCATAAGGCAAGGCAGACAGAAGGCCTGGAAATGCTCAGCTGCCCCCCACCACTATCTGACATTCTCCAGCAGCAAGCCTCCAGCTGCTGCACCCTGCAAGATGCTCCATCCAGACACATACTAGCTTCAGACAGTCTGCTAGCTAGTCCATAGTGCATGTTTCTGGAGGAAATGCATGTACCCAGAACTGGGATGTCAGCATAAACACCAAGCAAATAAGTCAATGATTGGGCCTGAAAAGGGAACCATAAACATCATATGAGAAAAACACTATACAGCACTATGGGGGACCCTAGCCATGCCATGGTCACTGCTCAGTCAGGGTGAGAGTGACCTCCCAGCAGGACATGCTGTGGCCACCCTGTCCATGCAGGTGGTTGTCAGGCACTACAATGTCCGAGCCATTGCCCTATGCCATGTGCAGATGCATCCTGGTCAGGCCACCCTCTCCGGGCTATACCCTTGGTACCTTGCTCCTCATTATGCACATTGGCAGGCTTACACTGGCAACAGTGTGGGCTGAGGAAGGTGTTGGCAGACACCACACACTGGATAGACAAACACACGCTCCACACCTATGCCAGCATTGTGCAAATATAGAGGCTCTTGGCAGCCCTGACCACCGCACCAGTCCTGGGCACAGTGCAGGCATGACTATGGTACGCAATACTGTTGGGGTCACTCCCCAGGGTGGTAAACACTGTCAGACATCAGACCTGAAGCACACTCCACAGACAGCAGAAAGGTTGCTATGATGCAGCTCAATCAGCAAATTGTGCTTAACTTAGGAATTGCTATCTGCCAGTAATCATAGCAACCGTTTGATAGGTGTGTACAATATTCCCAGGTTTAGGGTGGCATTGCTAAGGTATGCAAGTGCTAGTATTGGGAGATGCACGCAGGGCCCAACATCCTGCCTCTCCAGGAGGCTTTGGATAATGGAGCCTGTGGGTGAGGGTGTGTCTGCCCCTGTTGGCAGCTGCTCTAGGGCAGAGGTTCCCAACTCCAGTCCTGGTGGGCCAAACACTGTTCGGGTTTTCATGCTGTCCCTAATGAATATGCATGAGATACATCTGCATACCATGGGGGCGGTGCATAGACATGCAGCACAGCCGTGTTTATTAGAGGCAGCATGGAACCTGAATAGTGTTTGGCCCTCCAGGACTGCATTTGGGAGACTGCTCTAGGTAATGTGCATGTTTATGGTGTCTGTGCTCTGTAGGGTAAAATGTAGGTTTATTGGGCATGTTTCTGTTATCTGCAATAAAGGTTCTGTCTGTATTAGCATGCTTTAATAGTGCGTAAAATATGGGGACTGGGTTGGCAGGAACCACAGCTGGTACTTGAACCTGTGACCTTCTGCTCCTGAATACACTGGCTGTGTTCATTGCACCACTGTGTTGCCACAGAGATTGTGCATTCCCTGGAGATACCATGACTGTTTGTCAGACAGAGCCTGTCTGTTGCAGTGCACGGCACCCACCTAAACAGGGCTAGGCCATGGTCTGCTCTGGGCAGCTGCCACTGCCCCCTCCACCACCAGTACCCCTCTGCCACCATGCTGACATGCCCTTCTGCTGGTGGTGCTGGTGCTGCGCAGTCTCAGGCCATCCAGTGTGCGGGTAGGCGGCTGCCTATGGTGCGGGTTCTGGGGTAGGGGTGCCTGCATAGCTGTGCACGCTTTCCCCCAGCACCGCATGCCAATGTTCCGTGCCATTGGGGGTACCTGCTGGGTACTATTCCCTGTGACACCATGGGAAGCACACTCTTGCCCATGTTGGGCCCTCAGCAGTTGCTGTCTGGCTGCTCTACTGTTTCAGCATTCCTATGGGCCAGCTAGGCATTACCCTAGTCCACACTGTGCCCCAGCTGCACCACAGCATGTGCCGCCTGCAACCCTCTGTGTCCCCTTTTCCAGCATCTGTCCAGTTGCCCATTCCGACATACCCGCCCTGCTGTTGTGGAACATGTGCACACCATAGGAAACCTGTCCAATGGAGAGGAAAACCCTGATCAGCGCAATTTCACTGTGGGCTCATTCACCTTGTATGGGGACAGAGCATAGATCCTTCCAAAATTCATATCTTTTTTTTGGAGATTTCTTGGGGGTGTTTTTTGATGTTTCCCATTGATATCACTATTGCCCAGCTTGGTTATGTTTTTTTTACATTTTCTTCTGGTCATTTTCACTGTTTCTTTGCCCTTTTGTTCCGTGCACATGTATCACACTTATCACTTTTTTGTGGGTTTCCCTAGTTTTGCTGTACATTGCTGACGTAAATGGTTTCTTTTCCCTTTCAAATCAGCTCTAACGCCAGGGTTTCACTGGCGTTAGTTTTCAGCCTCGGATTTCACAGCGTTAGTGTGCAGGGAGCCTCTCCCCTCCCACTCTCCGCCCATTGACCCTCTCTCTCCGCCCCTGGGGAGCCTTCCTCCACCCTCCGGGAGCCTTTCTCCGCCTTCAGCGCTCGTTTGCACCTTAGCACGATAAGGCGCCTTATCGTGCGATAACGTGGGAGAGAGAACGTTAAGACGGTTTAGTAAACATACCCCAAAGTGTGTCTATATCGCCCCTCCACAAAAAGAAAACGTCATCCAAAAATCTTTTCCAGAGAAGCACATCAGCAAACCATTCTGACCCATATACAAATTGTTGTTCAAAATGGGCCATAAACAAAGTGGCAATCGAGGGGGCAACAGTGGCCCCCATCGCTATCCCAAAGATTTGAAGACAAAAAGAAGCTTCATATCAAAAATTGTTCTTTTCCAATACCATTCTAAGTAGTGATAACACAAAATGTTGAGGGAGACGGTCCGGTAAAGGTAATGTGAGATTGGAAACTACTTCCAAAGCCAGTGACTGAGAAATATTACAATAAAGGGCCACTATGTCAAAGGTGACCAACACCACTGGAGAAGGAGGTAAATCCACAGATTGAAGCATCATCAAAAAATGGGAAGTGTCTCTAATAAAAGATGGGACTTTGGAAGCTAATGGTTGCAAAAATATGTCACAAAATTGAGACAAAGGTTCCAAGATCGACCCACAACAAGAGACAATGGGGTGGCCAGGTGGATTTCGCAAAGATTTATGTACCTTCGGAACAGTATAGAACACAGGAATTCGAGGGTGACCCTGAATCAAAAAACGATATTCTCTACGAGTAATCCATCTCTCATCTTGAGCCCGGCCACAAAGTTCTTTAATGGCAGATAACAGGGAAGGTGTGGGGTCTTCCGGCAATAATAGATAATGATGTTCATCACTTAGTTGCATAAGGGCATCATGATGATAAACAGAAAAGGATTGTACCACCACCTCACCACCCTTATCAGCTGGTCGGATGACCATATCCTGATCATCCATCAATTCCTTTAAAGCGATTCTCTGAGTCTTAGACAAATTAGGATGGAGATCTACCATCTTCTTCTCCATTTCAAATAAGTCAGTCAATACTAATCGCTGAAAGGTATAAATTACCGGATCTATTGGGCCCGGAGGTACCCAATGGGAAGTACGAGAGACAAAGGACTCATTCTCACATCGTTTATTCGGAAAAAAATAAAACAACCTGCAATTTCCGAAAACATTTTGTAACGCCAGTTGTACCACAAAAGAATTGTAGGGTACTGTAGGAACAAAAGATAACCCCAAAGACAAAACATGAAGCTGATCAGATGTCAACATTCGTCCACTGAGGTTAAAAACTGATTTCTGCACCTCTGTCTGGTAATTGGTCCCCTCCATTGGCCCTGGTAGCGGGGGCAGGACGATCCCCGGTACCGGCCCTCGTGAAAATCCTTCGGGGGGCCAGATTCTCCAAAACGATCTCCATCAAAACTAGAAGCAACATCACCTTCCTGGGTTGCCAAATTTTTCTTTTTGGATTTTGATTTCTTCTGTTTATTGGACCCCTGTGGGATTTCCCCTTCAGAGTCCGTAGATGTACCGGAGGTTTCGCTAAACGAAACTTTCTTAATCATGGGCTGGTCCCCCTTAAACATCCAAGAATAAACCTGATCATTAAGAAAACACAGGTACACTACCAAAAAACTGCCTCCAGTTTTGCAACTGATTCCTATAGATTTTGGGGTGCTGAATCCAGGAAAAATAGCCAAAATGTTCCATCACGTCACGTTTTCTTGCAAAATTAGATTTCTTACCCATATAAGGAATGTTCACATAATTTCTTTTTAGCCGACTGCAGTTTATTTTCTTGGCCCAAAATAGAGGTTGTAATGGTTAACTAACTAGAAACACTCCCTCATGATATTTTAGAGTGTTTTGTATTCATTTTATACATTAACAGGACAATTTGGAGGCGGGGGGGCTAAATCCAGTACTCGCGCTGGCGCATGTTCTTTCCTGTTCGCCTCGCCTCGTTCGCTCGCTCAAACACGGTGGTTGCGACATGAACGTTCCTGTCAAATTTTAGTTTCTTGCAAGTTCATTATTACCTTTTGTTTGCTCAGTCGTAATCCAGCTTTATTCCGAAGTGGTTCACTACAGTTGTAGTTTGCAGTGCTGTGTATTTGTGATGGCTCACAGAGCCAGAGGTTGCGTCAACTCTCCGGACAGTTTTTGTTTTATTTGTGGGGAATATACCGTGAAAAAGCGGCAGAGGAACATTTCTGCATTTATTAAAAAAGTATATTTCGCCTATTTCGGTTTGAAGTTAGGCGATCAAGACAAACCGTGGGCTACTCACAAAGTGTGCAAGACATGTGAGGAAGATCTACGCTTATGGATGAAAGGTAAAAAACAAGCATTTTGTTTCGGAATACCTATGATGTGGCGTGAACAAAGAGACCACAGCAGTGACTGCTATTTTTGCTCTTGCATTGTGAAGGGATACAACTTAAAAAATAAGAACGTAATAAGTTACCCCAACCTTCCCTCAGCAATTAGGCCTATGCCTCATAGCAACGAAGTACCTGTGCCTGAACCACCAAAATCTTTGGATCATATTTGTGTGGACGGTTCTGATCATGATGAGACTCATCAGATGGCTTTTCCCGATGAGTCCAGTACTTCCGAGTTTGAAACTGAACCAGATCCGAAACCTGAACTTTTCTCTCAAGCTGAATTGAATGATTTAGTCCGGGATTTAGGACTCCCAAAAGATGCTGCCCAACTGCTAGGTTCTCGGCTTAAACAGAAAAATCTATTGTCACCAGGAACAACTTTTTATTGGTACCGCAACCGCGAGACACAATTTTTGAAGTATTTCAGCAAAGAGGAAGATTTGGTATTTTGCAACGATATATACAGAGTAATGGAAAAGTTTAAACTCAAGTATGATCCTGCTGAATGGCGGCTGTTCATTGATTCGTCAAAAGACAGCATAAAAGGTGTTCTTCTTCATAATGGCAACACATTCGCTTCAGTTCCTATTGCTCACTCTGTTATTCTCCAAGAAAAATACGAGAATTTGGCCCTGATTCTTCAGAAGATTCGTTATGATGAGCATAAGTGGATGATTTGTGGAGACTTTAAAATTCTATCCATGCTATTAGGGCAGCAATCCGGTTTCACCAAATATCCCTGCTTCCTTTGCTTGTGGGATAGCCGGGCCCGCGACCTACACTGGGGGAAAAAAGACTGGCCAATTCGGGAGTATTTGAGACCCGGTGAGAAAAATGTTCTTCATGAGAGCTTGGTACCTCGTGATAAAATTCTATTACCACCTCTCCACATTAAGTTGGGTCTCATTAAGCAATACATCAAGTCCCTTCCAAAAGATGGTGAGTGCTTTCGGTACCTTTGCTCAAAGTTCCCCCGACTTTCTGAAGCAAAGCTAAAGGAAGGAGTGTTTGTTGGCCCTGATATAAGGAAACTCATTTCAGATGGAGCATTCGCTGAAACGATGTCTGAGAAGGAAAAAGAAGCCTGGGATTCCTTCAAGGATGTTGTTCTCAAATTCTTGGGGAACAGGCGGGATGAGAACTATAAGGATATTGTTGCCAGGATGCTCAATGCCTTCAAAGAACAAGGCTGTAACATGAGCCTGAAAGTCCATTTCTTGCACTCCCATGTGAACTACTTTCCCGAAAACTTGGGGGCGTACAGTGAAGAACAAGGTGAAAGGTTTCACCAGGACATCAAGGATGCAGAGAGAAGGTATCAAGGAAGATGGAACACCACTATGATGGCTGATTTCTGCTGGTTGCTGCTGCGGGAAACCCCAGATGAAAAATACGCCAAGCAGCGCACCAAGAGAAGCATTCGGGGGAAGAAGAAACGGGCCCACCAGGAAATTGATTGACCCAAGAATGACTTTAAAATCTAAACTGTGTTGACAAATATCGTGTTTTTACTAAACTTTGAAATAAAAATTTGCTAGTTATTACCACAGTGTCGGATCTCATTTATTAGAATTTTATTTTCACACCATCAGGTGTTTGTCTTCATGTATTGCAATGGTACGGTTTGCGTTTTCTATTCTTACATACATACCTGTACAACATTTTTTGCACATTTCTTTGCTTTGCTTTGTGTCTAACCTCGCTCTTATATGCTCAATGTTTGTGCACATGTATGTGGCTGTTTTAAGTGCAGACAATTTTGCTACCATCACAGTGTGTTTTGTTGACATTACTCTATTCTTATGTGCTGCCTTGTTACAATTTTCTTTATTCTTATTTGAATAACTACTAAACAATTAGTATAAAGAATTCATCCAAGAAACTTTTATCTCGATCGCACTCAATCTGAAACGTTCACCTCAAACTGCTAACCCAATGTAGCAAAAATCTGTACGTGATGGAGCAAATTGGTTACCAGATTTGGATTCAGCGCACCAAAAAATGTAAAAATCAATCGAAACATTAGAGGCAGTTTAAAAAAAAATTTTTTTTAGTGTACCTGTGTAATCTGAAGGGGAAAGATGGAGGGAGGGGGTCAGAAGGTCAGAGGCAAATGGAATCCCTACTATGATTTCTCACATTTCTGTGCTGAGGCCTGGCAGATCCCCCTTTCGTCACTAGGCGGCTGCTTTACTAAAGTGCATTAGCTTCCATCTCGGCAGTAACGCAAGAAAGTTACTGCCACAGTGCCAACTAATGCAGTTGAAATGCAGATATTGCAAGCAATTTCCTGTGATATCTGCATTTCATGTGGAAGAGTTGGGGAGAGGCGGGATTAGGGTGTGGAGAAGACGTGCTGATTTTAGGTAGCCACCATGCAAACATGGCTGTTTAAATCAGCCCAGTCATGGCTAAATATAACACTACCTCATGATGCCTTAATGCTAGGGGCAACACTTTGAGACCAGAGCCATTTATTTAGACACCGGAGAACGGGGCGGGGGCAGGAGTGGACTGGTCCTGCCCCATTGCCACTATACTACCGTGGGGGGGGGGGGGGGCTGGACACCTATTAGAGATTATGCTGACTGGCTAGCCAGGATTCTTTTGTCACTGGGGAAGGGGATGGGAGTTCTGGATCACTGACTGGCTAGCCATACACTTGTTTCACAGGAGGGGGTATCCAGCCCTCCACTCCGGCACAGTTCCCCATGGGTTTGGGAGCTGTCTGGGATTGGGCTTTTGGAAAGGGGGACGGGCTGCTTTTCACTATGGTCAGTGCTGCGGATTGCTGATCTGTGGCACTGTCAGTCTTTAAATGGAGGGGGGGACCAAAGAGGGTCTTGGGAGGGGTCAGCAGCAATCGAGGGGCAGAGCGATTATTCTCTCTGTCCTCCCATGGCTCCCTCTCTGTAACCCACAATAACTGCATTGGCAGGCACCATGGGAGTTCCTGCACTAACAGCTGATGCAGAGATCACGGTTCACCGCAGTAACTAAGAATCCTCCGTGGTATCAGCAGGGCTGCAGCTGGACACGCCCCCTGCAGACACGACACACAGTTTTTGCAGCCAGCGCATGACATTTTTACATATGCTGCATAGAAACTGCAAAAGCTTTTACCGCAGTTGAGTAAACAGGCTCCTAGGAGTCTCCTGCTGATAATTTAGTCAGTTGGAGGAAGACCTTTGAGGAGACTACGCGGTGGAATCCTTCTGAAAGCTTGATTAGCTTTGAAATATAAAAATCCTAAAGGGATTGCAATTATTTTATTTGATTGAAATAAGCTAAGCAGCTTATCTTTTTGTACTATGCTGCTTGTTGAGATCTCTGAGGAACCTTTATCAAATGCCTTGGTTAAATTTGCTATACAGTTCATGATCATGTACCAGTTAACCTTCAGTGGTAGTCTGTGCAATTATGTTAATTCTAGCCATACAAATGTATTATTATAATGTTCAGCTTTCTTCTACTAAAACATAAGGAGGCATTTTCAGTGTTTTAGCTGGGTAGCAGACCTGCTATCCGGCTGGTATTCAGTGACGCAAACCATGGAAGAAAGGCCAGGTAAAACCCAAGCAGTGTTGGTGCAGATCAGAGGTGAGGATGGCCGCTATTCAGTTACCTATGATATTCAGCCACTGGTCAAAGTTAGATCATCTGAATAGCTGTCCTAACTTTAACCATTTTTATGCTATCCAGTTAGCAGCTGAATATCATCACTGACTAGATGGCGATGTCCCTCTCCGGCAAGCCTGGATTTTCAGCTGTGGAAACTGGATATTTTCCACTGCTGAATATCTGGTTTTAAATAAAGCAGCAGCCCTAGGCACTTTTAACTAACTTAGCTGCCGCCGTTGAATATGCCCTCCGAAATGTTTTAAAATGTTCTAACTGTTTTAGTCAGTTGGGAAACACCTTTGAGGAGACCGCAAGATGGAATCCTTCTCAGAGTCAGATTAGCTTTGAAATTTAAAAATCCTAAAGGGATCTACATTATTTTGTTTGTTTAAAATAAGCTTGCAAAAGGTAGCAAAAAGAAGCTTCCAGTGAGACCGGTCAAGGCGGGAAAGCAGAAAACAAGAATCAAGAAGGAAGCAGTCGCCCATCCACTCCACATGGAGCATCAGCCATTGCACTACACACTGAAAACGTTATCTCCTACACTGAACTGAATTGGTTATTTCTCTTTAGGGACTAGAAGGAACTAAGGGGTATGTTTACTAAACCGCGCACACGTGCGTGGCGCACAATAGCGTACGCTAATGATGCACTTAAGTGCTCCTAAGTGCCCCGCACGCATGCGCGTCACACTAACGGGCCCCCGCACACGTGCCCCTCACACTGACGGGGCCGCGCAAGTGTGTGGTGCGCTGATGTGCGATAGAGGCGTGGAAAGGCATTTCGAGGGTGAAGGCTCCCGAGGGGCGGGGGGACGGGGTCAATGGGTGGAGAGTGGGAGGGGAGAGGCTCCACGCACAGGAGCGGGGCTGAATTTCGGCAAAAACAATACCGCAAGTGAAACCCTCGCGTTAGAGCCGATTTAAAGGGAAGAGAAACCATTTCCGTCAGCAATGTACAGCAAAACCGGGGAAACCTGAAAAACGTGAGCAGTGTGATACATGTGCACAGAACAAAATAGCAAATATAAATTGAAAATGACCACAACAAATTCCAGAAAAATTATAATGCAGCTGGTCAATAGTGATATCAATGGGAAACATTAAAAAACACTCCCAGGAAAGCTCCAAAAAAAAATAAATGATTTTTGGAAGGGTCTACGTTCCGTAGACTCTTTCAAAAATCACTGCATTTTAATGGAGCTTTCCTGGGAGTGTTTTTTATGTTGCCCATTGATATCACTGTTGCCCAGCTTGGTTTTGTTTTTTTTCCCCTTTTTTGGAGGTCATATTTGCGGTTTATTTGCACCTTTGTCCCCATACAAGGTAAACGAGCCCACAGTAAAACTGTGCAGAGCAGGGTGTCTGACTCGTGCGGCCAGGTTTCCTATCTCCAGAAACTGCACTGTCCCTGTGGCCACAGTGTGGTGCAGCAGACACAGCCAGTGCCTGTAGGACCAGAAGGTCACAGGTTCAAATCCCAGTCCCCTTAGTTTCACCCACCACTAAACAGTGATAGTACAGACACTCCTTTATTGCAGAGAACATAAGCATGGTTCCAACACCTATATTTTACCCTACACCGCACACAAACCATAACAATGGGCATTGCCTACAGCCAAGTCCCCCAAATTCAGTCCTGGAGTGCCACAACTCAATCAGGTCATATGCTTTTTCCCAGATAGGGACATGTCTGCATGTTGGCGGAAGGGTACAGGTGGTGGAAGGGGCAGTGGCTGCAAACCACAGCAGACAGTGGCCTAGGCCTGCGCAGGCTGGCACCGTCCACCACAACAGACAGGCTCTGTCGGATGTACAGTCATGGACTCCCCAGAAAACACAGCATAACTGTGGTAACACAGTGGTGCAGTGCACACAGACAGTGTGTATAGGAACAGAAGGTCTCAGGTTCAAAGCCCAGCTGGAGCTACTGCCAATCCAGTCCACATATTTTTCCTACAACTAAACCATGATAGTAAGGGCAAACCTTTATTGCTGAGAACATACGCATGGTTAATATGCCTATATTTTACCACACCAAACACAGACACCATAAATAGCTGCATTATCTAGAGCAGAGTCTCCCAAATGCAGTCCTGGAGGGCCCCACACCATTCAGGTTCCATGCTGCCTCTAATAAAGATGCCTGTGCTGCACATATATGCACCACCCCCATGGTATGCTGATGTAGCTCATGCATATTTATGAGGGACAGCATGAAAACCCGAACACTGGAACACCAGGACTGGAGTTGGGACACTCTGCCGTAAAGCAGCAGCCAACAGGGCCAGACACACCCACACACACACCCACAGGCCCCATTGGCCAATGCCTCCTGGAGAGGCAGGACATTGGGCCCTGCCTGTATCTCCCAATACCAGCAGTTGCATACTTTAGCAATGCCACCCTACACCTGGGTATATGGTACACAGCTATCAAATGTTTCCCATGATAACTGGCAGATATCAATTCCTACGTTAAGCACATTTTGCTCCCTGGGCTCCACCATAACAATCATTCTGATGTCTGCGCTGTGTCCTGCAGGTCTGGTCTCTGACAGTGTTTACCGCCCTGGGGAGTGACCCCCAACAGTATTGCGTACCATATCCATGCCTGTACTGTGCCCAGGACTGGTGTGGTGGGTATGGCTGCTGAACCCCTCTATAGTAGCACAATGCTGGCATAGGTGTGGGGGTGGCTGTCTGTCTATCCAGTGTGTGGTGGCTGCAAACACCTTCCACAGCCCACACTGCCAGCAATGTTGCCAGTATTGGGCTGCCAATGTGCATAATGAGGAGCAAGGTACCATGGGTATAGGCCGGACAGGGTGGCTTGGCCAGGGTGCATCTGCACAGGGCATAGGGCACTGACTGGGACATTTTAGTGGCCAGCCACCACCTACACGGACAGGGTGACCTCAGTATGTCCTGCTGAGAGATCACTCTCACCCTGACTGTGCAGTGACCACAGCATGGCTAGGCACCCCCATAGTGCCACATGGTATTTCCCTCATGTGATAGATATGGGTTTCCTTGTGGGGCCCAGTCACTGATTTATCTGCTTGCTGTGTATGCTGACATCTCAGTTCTTGGTGCATGCATCTCCACTGGGAATATGCACTGTGGACTAACTAGCACACTGTTTGTAGCTGGTATGTGTTGTGATGGAGCAGCTTGCAGGGTGCAGTGGATGATGACTTCCTGCAGGAGAATATCAGATGGTGGTGGGGTGCAGCTCATCATATCCAGGCCTAATGTCTGTCTGCTATTGTGTTATGGATGTGTATAGAGCTGCATTGAGTGTCCTGTAGGGTGTCTACTCCTCATCAGGGCTGGGGTTGATGGACCCCTCTACTGCCACCTTTGTAGGGAGATGCTGTTTGCCACCCTTGGCCCGGGGGGGGGAGAGGAGAGGGGAGATCCATGGGGGCTACACCTTACTGAGTCAGACAGAGATATCCAAGGTGTTTGTGCAGGAACTACCTATCTCACAGATTAACACTGCTTTGGACCTCCAGCATGGCCTCTTTCAGCCATGGAAGGTGTTGTGGACCTGGTCCTGGGTGCCTCATTGCGCCCTCAGGGTGAGCACAGTACCCTCACAATGTGACGGTGTGTAGCTACTCTGTGCCAGTAAAACACACGGTCAGTACCCCCTACCAGGCCGAGGTGGTGTGTGGGTGCACATGGTCACATCCCTCTACCGGGCCGAGGTGCTGTGGGGGTGCATTGCCCATCTTGTGTTAATCTGTGGACAGCTGATTTGCATGTGCAGTGCATCATGGGTATGAGTGGGCTAACCCTATCCTGGTGACCACAGCAGACTGTCTGTGTGGTGACGTGCATGCTCTCTGCAGCCAGCCAGGAGCTTGCTAGCAGCTATAGAGCTGTAGCCCAATGGTTACTTTACTGCCTCTAAAACCAGAGGTCATGGGTTCAAACCCACAGTGGGGTTATTTGATAGGGTTGTCCAACACCTTTTTGTTTTTAGTGTACATATTTTGATGCCAGCAAAAACACCCTCAGCGTACTGTACTCATAAGGTGCCTCTGAGGGTGCTTTATAGGGTGCCCTATTGGGCACCTTATGGTTCCCGTCCATATAAGGTGCACTATACAATATCCTGTGATGCAACCTATAGGGTGCCCTATAGGGGACATTTTAGGGTGCTGTGGCAGACAGTGCAATTTATAATGTGCCCTATGGAGTGCCTTATAGGGTGCCTTATACGGCACCTTCAATTACGGCATGTGAGGGCGTGTTTGCTGGCAGCAATTAATAACATGAAAATAAAGTGCTGCAGGACAAAATATGTACAATGCAAAGCTGATGCCACAGCCAGCCTTATGTATTAGGCACACTGGGGAGCAAACTCATGACCCCTGTATCAGCAGTCAGTGCCTTAACCATTGTGCTCCACTGCTGCTCCTCCTTGCCTGTCAGCGCACCTACTTATGCTTTTCATTCCTTAAACTGCACAGTGCTGCCATACAAAACAGTACACTGACCTTGCGGTACCTCATACGGCACCCTCTAAAGCGCCCTATAAGCAACATTCTAGGGTGCCTTGGCTGACAGTGCACTTTAAAATGTGCCTTATAGGGTGCCTTATGTTAACACGCTTTGAGGGTGCGTTTGCTAGTAGTGATAATTAAAATATGCATAAAATGCCTCCTAAAGAAATCTTCCCCATAATATGTTATGCCTCAGCCAGCCTTGTTCATTGGGCACTTTGTGGATTGAATCCCTGATCCCTGCACCATTGGTCAGTGCCTTAACCATTGTGCTGTGGTTCTGTTCCTGTGATTGCACATCAGCGCGCCGCCTTATGCCGCCCAATATTAAAAAGCCTCCTAAAACATTAGCGCGCCACCTTATGCCCATCAGCGTGCCGCCTTTTGCTGCCCATCATTTAAATGCCTCCTAAAATAATGCCTCAGCCAGCTGTCTTCATTGGACACTGTGGGGGATTGAACCCCTGATCTCTGCACCATTGGTAAGTGCCTTAACCATTGTGCTGTGGCTCTACTTTTTTTCCTGTGTATCAGCGCGCCACTTATACTGCCCAGTATTATAATGCCTCCATAAACATCAGTGCGCCGCCTTATGCTGCCCAGTATTAATATGCCGCCAAAAACATTAGCATGCAGCCTTATGCCGCCCAGTATTTCTGTGCCTCATAAATTAATGTTTCAGTCAGCCATCTTCAGTGGGCACTGTGGGGGATTGAACCCCTGACCCCTGCACCATTGGTAAGTGCCTTAACCATTGTGCTGTGGCTCTGCTCTTGCTCTTGCACTTCAGCATGCCACTTATGCCTCCCGCGCAGCTATCTCATGCGCTAAGGTGCGGGGCGCACATGGGCGCTGCGCACCTTAGCGCATATGTAAATTCCAGCTTTTCTTTTTCAGGACGGAACACCCACTCCTTATATGGCACCCGCACACTACTGGGGCATGCACTTTACCGGGGTTTTAGTAAACATACCCCTAAGTCTTAGGCACCTTTCACTAAAGCCCATTAGCTGGTTAACCTACATTTTAACGCATGGCAACTGGCATCCGGGAACACTAACACATGAGCATGCCAACAACCGCACGCTACAACACACGTTAATCGGCCATCACAGGATGGGGCAGGGAATGGATGAAGTGTGGGCATGGAGACCGCGGGATGTGAGCATGAAGAGCGCATTATGTATCACTAGTGCTAGCGCAATTGCGCCGTGCTCAGCAGCAAAGTGGCTCTTAATGTGAGTTCGCCTATCGACTCCTCTATAGGAGTCGTTAAGTGACTCCACCTTACTATTTATTTATTTTATTTGAGTGATTTTTATACAGCTATATCAAGTAATCAGCAGTTTACATACCAACAACTGAGTTACAATGAATATTTTAATGGTATAAACAGGTGCCGGTCAAAAACAATCAAGGATATTTACATAATGCTTACAAGTTCAACTTATACAATTATTCTGAAAAGTGAAGGCTTAAGATACGTTTTTGGAATGCTCATCAGTGCTAGCTTGTGAAAGAGGAGTGATCATTGAGAATTGTGAGATAGTTTTATAGCGAGTGTCAGGAATGTTTGGTGGTAATGAAACTTATTATGTTTTGATCTTTGTCAGATATATTATGTTGGGTCAACATTTATGGATAGTTCATTTCGTCCAAAATGTTCTATAAATAGGAGTTGGATACGAAATGTGGATAGGTCTGTGATGCTTCTGAGACTTTCTGGTAGGGAGTTCTAGTGCACTAGGGATAGGTAGTCAAATGCTCTGTTGCTGGTGTGTTTTGCCTTTCCGTAGTCGGACGGGATTGATTTGAGTATTGTTCATTTGGCCTCTTCTTTGGCTGTTATTTGGTATGATCTTAATTAGATGGGATAGAGTTATGGGTGCTATGTCTCTAATGATTTTGAATGAGATCATTATTAACTTATATTTTATTCTGCTAGAGTGCACATTAGAATTGCCCATCATAATTTAGCTGCCAGGAACATACTTGGTCACACCCCTGACAATGGCGGCACCCAGAGGTATTCAGGGATATCCCGGATAAGAAGATTAACACGGTTATCAGACCTGCTAACCGTTTTAATCCTTATGAAAAGGTAATAGTGTAAACAGTCTGTACTCCCAACTCAATGTATTTTGCTTTAATTTTTATGGAAGGTGTAAGAGTAGTTACTCTGCAAAAAAATATATATATAAAATAAAGACACTAACATTTTCATTTTCTACTCACACCACATTTAAAAGCTAAAACAGAAGAGAAAGGATTACAGAGAGTAGCTAGACATTATCAAGTTGCCTTCCTATCTACAAGCTGATTTCAGATTTGCCCTCTCTCTCCATTTACCAGAATGTTGTTATTTGCAGCTAATTTCTGGCAGTAAACTGCATTTGATATGCTGAAAAATGCAATATAAAAATTTCTAAGAAATAAAAATAAAATAAATAATATACACTGGCTTGCACCAAGCTTCTGATGTCTTGGGATTCCAAATGCGCTTCTGTAGATCTCTGGGCCATTCTGTACACTTGGGAAGAATAAAGGAGGAGATTTTAACAAAATAACATATGTGAAATCTTTAAAGCAAAGGAAAAAGGAAAGTCGGTTCAAAAATAAAACTGGAAAGAAAAACCCTGCATTTCAACTAGAAAAATATAATTTAACTTCTTAGCTATAAGGTAAGAAAATATTTAGAACAACAAAAAAAGGACAATAATTCATACAGAGTATGATATCTACAAACGGCACACAATGGTTTCTCAATACCAGATTCAGAGCTTAATGAATGAACTGGCCAAAACAGCTTTATGACTAAGCTGCAAGTTTCACATTGTGCACAAGAGGAGGTGAGTTCCTGCTTCCCCCCAAACAGTGGCACCACCTGCCAAACATGCTTCAAGATAAAAGGTCATCTCTTCCTAACTTTCTCTTCATTCGTTTTCTGAGTAGAAAGAATGTTGTCAAAAGTTTTGTTCAAACAATTGTAGATGAAACTTCTGCATTGTATCCTTTCTTTTTCTTAACTAGAAGGGGCACTCAGACGGCTCACAACTCACAGTGGATGCCCTCCCATGTCCTCCTGGATAGGGAAGGGAAGTTCAGCAGCTGCAGGCTGTGCACAGTCAGGTTCCAGATTCCCGCTGGTCATGGCGCACTGCTCTACTCGAACCAATGGGGGCTGTCTGAGGTTCCCATGTTGTACTGCAGGAGCTCTGGAGCCTCCACTCCCTGGTTGGACGCCTTCTACTTGTGCCACTGTGGGCTGTGATGGTACTGGCTGAGGCTGGTCTGTAGGAGAGCAGGAGTTACACAGCACTAGCCAAGGGAAAAGAGGAGGGAATGCATTGAGTACGCACCTGCCCTGATAAAAAGGGGCCGATGGCCCCAGTGCAGCTCCCTGCCACTGTAGCTGTATCTCCATACCAGATAGGGGTGAGAGGCACAGTTACAGTGTGTGGCCTGCAGTGGAGAAATGGCATACATGAACAGTATGTAAAACAGGTCTCTCTAGGTTTCAGATGCGGCCTGCAGAAAGGTAGAAAGGGTTGAGGTATGTATCTGGAAACATGGCACCTGTCTGCTACAGCTTCCCACAGCACATGCCCAATGTGGCAGTCAGCTACCAAGCAGCAAAACAGCAAGGAACAGGCCGCCACAGGGAAGGGCTACATGACAGTGTCTGCTCACCTGTGGGTTCTGCACCTGTGCACAGGACACAGTGAACAGACACTGTAAAGGTCCATCGGATCTGCGCATACCCATACAAGCAAACACCCAAACATGCACAAATATTTACTGTGGGATATACCCCTTACTCAGAAATGACCCTAACCATGTTTTGCGGGTATGGGTCACATCGCCTATAAGGACACAGCTCTGAACTGTTTCTGGCTGCACAGAATGGAGGCCCAGACACAGCTGGAGAATAATGCATCATCTTCCAAGGGGCAGCAGTGATGATATAACACTACAGTATAATGTTCATTCCCTGATGTACAATAAACCACACCTTGATCCCACAATGGGGCATGTGACAACACATGTGAGTCTAATTTGCCTCTCTCTATGCCCTTCTCTTCAACAGCTAATTCTAGACTTTGATCCTTTCACCTTGTTGCTCCTTATGCCTGGAACAGACTATCTGTATTTTTACGTCAGGTTTCATCTCTCCCCCTTTTCAAATCTATGCTAAAGGCTCACCTCTTTCAGGCCACTTTTGGATCTCCTTCTGTCTCCTTATCCTTCCCTACTGTACCCTTGTTCTCATCTGTTGATTAGATTGTAAGCTCTGATGAGCAGACACCATCATTATATGTGTCTTTAGAGCATTGCATATGCCTTGTAGTGCTAAATAAATGATGAATAGTAATAGTAGTAGTCTCTGTATATGAATAGGTGAGGGGGGAGGATGGCCCGGTGAGTGAGTAGCAGTGAGATGGCAGTCAGGATGGGCCCTGGAAGGCATGGAGGGTGCAAAGAGGAGACATTGGTGCATGGTAGAGAACATGCTGAGGCCAGGGGGGGAGAGAGGCTAGGCATGGATACATGGGAGCAGAATGTCAGGTATGCTACAGCAGTATGAAGGACAACTCAGCACCCTGTGTCATTTGGCAAAGCTATCTAACATGTTACATACCAGCCAGGGAGCAGAAGCTACTCACCCTCTTGTGTTGCAGGAGCAGAGCAATCATGACGTGTAATGCCAGTGATTGTGATGTCATCCATGAATTGCAGTACCTGCACTTACAGGGGACTCAGTGGTGTTTGCTGGGCAGGTGGCAGCTTGCTGTTGGCTGCTTTCTTTTCTTTGGCACTCTGCCATACTACCTGCCACTTTTTTTTTAGGTTCTCCATATCCCGGTTGTGGTGATGTTTTGCATTCACCTTGCAGACAAACTGCTGCCAGCCACACTATTGTGTGCTTGTATCCTCAGAGCCAAAGAAGGTGGCGTTTCCTTCATGATGAGCCACAGGGCCATCATGCCCAGTAAAGCAACCGAGAACTCATTAGCACCCACAGGACGATTTAGACCCTTTGACAAAGAGGCGATCCTTAATGAAGTCCTTCCTAACCTCATGCCAGCATCGCCTAACCTGGATGTAATGATAGACACATGGAATAACAGCCTGAGATCCTTCGCACACCTACCTGCCTCAGACAAACCACCTGCCCCAGATAAGCCACCAAGAAGGAAGAAATCAGCACGCTGGTTCTGCGTGGAACTATGGACCTCACTACTTCTTCTCAGGAAACTAGAAAGAAGATGGCGACGCTCCCAATCCCCAGTTGACCAAGCAGCCTACACCTCCCACCTGAAGACACACCGAGATTCAATCTCAGAGAAAATGAAAGAACACCACTCCGAACTCCTGCGTCGCTCTCTAAACAAACCTCATGACCTCTTCAACATAGTGAAGAACCTTTGCCCCCCCCCCAAACAAGTATACTACACCCGCAGGAATATGCAGACTACTTACAAGCCAAATCCAGCAATGTCAGCACTGCCTCGAAGTCCACCCCTAGCCACAAAAGTCCACACCAACTAATGCCGCTCACCTCACTCGCACCACCAACGGACAGAGGCATCAAAGACACCATAGCAGCCATCAACTCTACCACAGCTCCGAATGACCCCTGCCCAGCATTCTGGATAAGATCCCTGCGCAAGGAACTCAGCCCAATACTAGCCAAGATCATGGACCTGTCCTTCTCCATTGGACACGTCCCTTCATGCCTCAAACAGACTTCAATCCAGCCCCTTCTAAAAAAACAACAAGCAAAACCCCCAGAAGATAGAATCCTATCAACCAATCTCAAGTATCCTGCTACTAGCCAAGATAATTGAGAAGTCGTCCAACATCAAATCCAGGACCACATCGATTCCACTGCCCCCCTCGACCCATGCCAGCATGGCTTCAGAGAATCGCATGGCGTCGAGACCGTACTCACCATGCTTCTCAACACGTTAATCACAGGGATCGACAACATCAGATGAGGATATGCTCTTATCTTCTTGGACATTGCCGCTGCATTCGACTCAGTCAACCATGAAAAACTCCTGATACATCTCCAGGAGAAGGGAATCCATGGTTTAGCCTGGAGCTGGTGCAAATCATATCTAACAGACAGATGGCAACAGGTACGAAAAGGCTCTAAGACCTTTGAGCCATTTCAACAAAAATATGGCGTTCCCCAGGGCTCCTCACTCTCTGCCCTCTTGTTCAATATATATATGCAGCCCATATGTGTAATCATCCGCTCCTTCAACATCTCCTGCCTGATTTATGCTGATGACGTACTACTCTTCACCTCATTTACTATCGATCAACCAGACTTCTCATCCTTAGTAAGATGCTTTGATGCCGTCGCCAACTGGCTCCAATCACAGAGTCTCAGGATTAACTTCAACAAGACAGATGTTCTATTCATCACAAGAAATCAATCCTTTTCCCCACCCACATCACTGAAGATGAGAGACGCCGAGCTCCCAAGTAGATCCACCATCCGCTACCTAGGCGTCACCCTAGACCAGCATCTCGACAAGAAAGCGCACATAGGCAACACCATCAAGGCCATCTACCATAAGATGCAGACAATTCGACATCTCCAACCCTTGCTGCAACCAGACAACTTCCGAACAATTTTCCAGGCACTTGTAACCCCCCACTTCGATTACGCCAATGTGATCCTACATGGACTCCCCAAGAACACACTAAACCCACTACAGCTAGCAATGAACGCCGCTGCCCGCTTCTTACATGGGGCCTCTAGAAGAGACCACATCACCCCAATCTTAAAGGACCTGCACTGGCTGCCAATCGACTGCCAGCTCACCTACAAAGTAGTACTGCTGACCTTCAAAGCCATCAACAAAATATCCTCCACCTCCCTAATGGATCTCCTCCACCCCACTCCTGCAAACAGATCAAGGAGGACCTTCACCACCAACACATTAATTACCCCCAGTGAAATAACAAAATGCACTCAGGCAACAAATAACAGTGCATTTTTGTTCTACGCACCTACCCGCTGGAACGAGCTCCCAACTACCATCTGAGCGATCACTGACCTCGCCCAATTCAGAAAGGCACTAAAGCACCACCTTTTTCTCCTACACTACTCACAGACCAACAACACATCTTCACCCACCATACCCCCACCCATCAGCCCAACCATCTATCTGTAAATAACTTACAATCCTGTAAATAACTTACAACCCTATACATAGTTATTAGGGCATGCCATGTTGCAACAACAGCTTAGTTACATCTTGCTCAAACTGTATATAGCTACCCAGTTATAAATCCAAGTTACATTACCCGTTCAATGTAAGTATGAAGTGGGACCCCCCTGCTTTGTACAAAAATGTTAATTGTAAACCGCACTGATTTTAAAGAGCGCAGTATAGAAAAGCGTTAAATAAATAAATAGCGGTCTCTGAGTGTGTAAAATTTGCCTTATGGGTGCGTTTCATAGTCATGTTTGCTGGCTGTGGCATCCGGATAGCAAACCACAAGGCTACCTCCACAAGGTTCTTAAATTATGTGGTTAGGAGCCCATGCCCAGGACACAACCCATCCAAAAGGAACCTGTGTAAGATTCATGTGCAGGAAAGCCGAATATCAGTTCTAATGGTGTGCACCGGGAGTCACAATACCCATGAAAGATGCTAACCATGTATATTTTGTGTCTTGCCCGGTTACCAAAGAAAACCGGGTAAGTGGAATATCGATTAAGGTGCAAACCATCCATTCTCCGAGTCAACACCCGCAGCCACCATTTCAGCACAACTATGCAGAAATGTCAGCTGCTGTGGAAATGTTCATACACTAAATAGCCAGACTGTGGTCTCGCAGGACAGGTATGGGTGGGTGTATTCTGGCCACTGGGCTAATATAGTCTGAGGAACATATCTATAGCTGATGAGGTATGTGGCTGCTGGTGGAGGCACAGTAGTGTGCGACTAGCAGTGAGATCTGGGACGAGAGCACAGGGAGGTTGTTTGCTGTGTGCACTCACAGAGCAACACACAAACATTGGGCGCTGGAGTGCTGTGTGGGAAGGAATAGGAAATGCAGGGGAGAGAGGCCCTAGAGGGGACAGGGGCATTGCAATGGGGTGGGCCACATGGGCCCTGTCCCCACCAAAATTTGCCAGCAGAAAGGAGTCACAATTGCACGGACTCCTTCTTTCTTCCTGTAGGAGATTGTATCCCCGCGGGCAGGGTGGAAGGCCACTGCGATCACGGCAAAGACTCCTATTTGCTCACAGAAGATCCCTGTGAGCAGATAGGGGTTTTTGCCACAATCAAAGCAGCCTTCCTCTCCTGCCTAAGGACATCTGATCTCCTGCAGGCAGACAGGAGTCTGTCACAATTGCAGCCGTTCCCTTTTCTTCTGTCATGGGTGATAGGATCCCTGCAGGCAGAAGAGGAGGAGAAGGCTATGGGGGCTAGGGGACTAGTGTGCAGAGTTAGGGCAGAGCTAGAGGCAGAGTCAAGGAAGAACATGGTCCCCCCAAACTGAGAGTCATTCCATAGCCCCTGAGAGGAGAGGTGCAAGACATGCCCTAAGGCCAACTGACCTAGGAGTCCAGAGAAGCAGCATGAGAGAGCACAGCCCATGGCTCTCAACAGTACCACTGAGCATTGGCAGGAGGCTGCTGACCCAATACCCATGTTGAGACCCCAGAACCCCAGAGGCACCTCTGGGGCTTATCAGGGCTGCAGTTTTGTGCAGCCTTCCCTAAGCCCCTGCTTCATCACCCACATAACTTCCTCGTTTCTTGACATGTGTTAGGGGTTTGTCACAGTAGTGTTGCTCCCTTCCAGTTGCCCATACCCCAGTCCTCCTGCAACCTTGTCATCAAGAAAGGAACAGATGCTGTGGTCAGGCAACTATGTGTTGCCACATGCACATGTGTCCATGCCCTCAATGTGCAGTTCCCAATAACAGGCGCCTGCTGCCAGGGATGTAGCTCAAGGACACAGCCCTGCACAATTGCTACAGCAGCTGTGGGGTGCATCATTATCATCATCAGCCCAGTGGTATGTCAGGTACTCTGTAACCTCCTATCTGTGCACACATGCACATCCCATTTATGCACATAGCAACATCTCGCTTGTACCACTTAGCATACAAACAATAGCTGAAGGACTCACCGAGCTGTAGCATGGAAAGGTCCTAAAAAAGCCTCTATGACTCTTCATGAGAAGCTTGTTGGGGCGGCGGGTAGCCCAGTCCAAAATGTCATAGTTCACAATGGCTTGCTACAGTTGTACCACAGGTACAGTGCACCCAAGAGTTAAAGAGTCCTTGATCTGACATAGCAGACTACCATGGTGGGGATCAAACTAACGACTCTCCCAGCACAGCACTCATACTCTCACATCCAAGCTACCATGAGGAAATCTCAATGACACTGTAACTTGTCTTTCATCCCCATGGTCCAACATGCACAGGCTTGGCAAGACACAAAGGGGGTCATCCTGACCCACAAATAGCAAGGTTGGATGTCCAGGATGGATGTCCAATCCCCGAACAGACTCTGGATGTGATTCTGGAGCCCTACATAGAGGGTTTGTGCTGAGAGAGCTGGATGGGGGTAGATAGGGAGAGCTGGAGGCAGAGAGTGGGCAGAGAGGAGGCAGGCCCATGACCCCGGACATACAGGGCTTATTCAGGTCATGCCCTTGTACGTCCAGGGAGGACAAGATGGACAGGGGCTATTCTACCTCAGAAGTGGAATAAGTCCCCCCGATGATGAGGATCGGCAGTGGTGGACCCCCACAACGAGGTGAGCAGCAGCAGGAGGTTCCCCTCTGCCCGATCCCGGCCCTGGCAGGCTCCTACAGGGGTCACAGTGGGCAAATGCTGTTTTTCAAAGGTGCAGAGAATGGGGGCTCCTGCTGGGAATCCTGGTGCCATGGCGATGGGACGCCATGGCACCAACACTCCAGCAAGAGCATAGGACTGGCCATACAGGGCGAAGGATGTCTCTTGTAGCAAAATCGGGGCCCGTCCAGCATGTCCTAGTGCCCCGGTTCTGCAACTGCAGGAAAATATAGCTCCCGCGGTTGCAGAATTGGGTGTCTTTAGGGCATGTCCAGTTTTTGGATGCCCAGGTGGCCCGCACAGCCCCCCATCTGAATTGGCCTCAATGTGGGTGATACTATGCTGAGGTGACATATTGCCCAGTTCCAAGTGTAAGAGGTTGCGTCATCTCAGCCATGCAATTAGCAATGCTGTGCAGTATTGTATTTGCAGCCCCGTATTTCACCCAATGAAAGCAGTGCTGCATGTCCGTATGGCAACAGATACCAACTGTCAGATATCCTAGCCTGGCTGAAATTCCCACCCCTGGTATGCAGAATATGTGCTCACCAGAATAGTACTCCATGTTTTCAGACTACAGTGTTGGCCAGACGGCTCTCACCCTCCAAGCTGACTCCTCCCTGATGATATTGCTTCGGTTGCTGCCCTCTGCCATAGCGGCTGTCAGCTCTCTCACTCTCCTTGTCCCAATGGCCACAGCGGTTATGTTGGCTTTCTACTTTCTCCTTCTTGGCAATTTCAACCGTTCTTTTCTCCTCAGTCTCATTCCTTTCCCTCCTTTGTAGTCCATTCCATCAGTCTTTTTAATCCACTACCTCTCTGAATCACTGTCATCTATGTTGTTGTTAAGTGCCGTCGAGTCGGAGTTGACTCATGGCGACCCTCTGGATAGCTATCCTAAATTGTGTTCGGTCTTCAGTCAGGCGGCTTATTATTGACAGACTGGTACCTATAGCTGCTGTTATTGTATCGATCCATCTCATTGCTGGCCTTCCTCTTTTGCGTTGACCTTCTATCTTGCCAAGCATGATGTCTTTCTCTAATGATCTCTCTCTTCGCATGATGTGTCCAAAGTATGAAAGTCGAAGTCTTGTCATCTGAGCTTCTAAAGCAAGCTTAGGTTTGATCTCCTCTAGTACCGACTGGTTTGTTTTTCAAGCAGTCCATGGTATACACAGTATTCGCCGCCAGCACCATAATTCAAAGGCATCAATTTTCTTCCTGTCTGTCTTTTTCACTGTCCAGCTTTCACAGCCATATGATGTTATTGAAAATACCATGGCTTGAACAAGTCGAATCTTTGTATGGAGTGAGACATCTCTGCTCTTGAGAATCTTATCTAGGTTTTTCATAGCCATTCTGCCAAGAGTAATGCGTTGTTTGATTTCTTGACTGCTTGTTGCTTCTTTATTGATAGTTGATCCAAGTAGGTTAAAGTTGTTAACAATTTCAATTTCTTCTCCTTCAATGATGAACCTGTTGATTATGCCAGTTGTCATGATCTTTGTCTTCTTTACATTAAGGTGCAGGCCCATTTTGAGACTATGTTCTTTGATTGTGAGAAGCAAATGTTTCAGATCATCTTCACTTTCAGCCAGTAATGTAGTATCATCAGCATAGCGAAGGTTGTTGATGAGTCTTCCACCAATCTTCACACCTCTGTTGTCTTCATACAATCCTGCTTCTCTGATGATTTGTTCTGCATATAAATTAAACAGGTAGGGGGAAAGTATGCAGCCTTGTCTTACATCTTTGCTTATTTTAAACCATTCTGTTTCTCCTTGTTCTGTTCGAACTGTTGCTTCTTGATCAATGTACAGATTGCGCAAGAGAACGATCAGGTGTTCTGGTATACCCATGCTTCTTAATGTGGCCCAGAGTTTCTCATGCTTTACACAGTCAAAAGCCTTGCTATAGTCGATAAAGCACAAATAGATATCCTTTTGGTATTCTTTAGTCTTTTCAAGGATCCATCTCACATCCGCAATGATGTCTCTCGTTCCTCGCCCTTTCCTGAACCCTGCTTGCACTTCAGGTAGTTCTTGTTCCAGGTATGGCTGTAGTCTCTTTTGAATAATCTTCAGTAGAATCTTGCTGGCATGTGGGATCAGAGCGATTGTTCGATAATTTCCACAGTCAGTTGGATCGCCTTTCTTTAGTATTGGTATAAACACAGATCTTTTCCAGTCAGTTAGCCATGATGTTGTCTTCCATATTTCTTGGCAGAGCCTTGTAAGTATGGTAACAGCTGCATCAGATTGCTGCAATACTTCTATAGGAATGCTATCAATGCCTGGTGCTTTGTTCTTTGATAAGGCTTTCCATGCTGTTTCAACTTCCTCTTTCATCACCAATGGTTCCCGATCATAAGGTACAGGTTGAAACGGCTGTTGGTCCACTTGATCTTTATCATATAAAAACTGCATATTCCTTCCACCTTTTCTTGATCTTCTCAGCATCATTCAACATAGAACCTTGAGCATCTTGTAACATTCCAGTTCGAGGCTGAAACTTTTTCTTTAACTCTCATAGCTTTAGGAAAGCCGATCTTGTTCTTCCTCTAATAGTTTCTGCTTCTATTTCCTTGCAAGTGTCATTGTAGTACTTTTCCTTGTCCTGTCTTGCTGCACGTTGGAAATCTCTGTTGAGTTCTGCGATTGTCTTTCTTTCTCCTCTGGCTTTAGCTTCTCTGCGTTTCTGGGCAATTTTCAGAGTTTCTTCCATCATCCATTTTGGCCATTTTTGCTTTTTCACCTTTTGTAGAGACTTCTCGCTTTCTTCCAACACAGCCTTCTTGATGTCATTCCATAACTCTTCTGGAGCTCTGTCATTTGTATCTAAAGCAGCAAATCGATTTTGCAGGCAGTCTTTAAATTTCAGTGGTATATTCTCAAGGTCATATTTTGCTACATTCATGAGTGGGTTGCTATTTTTCAACTTTAGCTTGAGTTTGCATACTAGTAGTTGATGATCTGTACCACAGTCAGCTCCAGGTTTTGTCTTTGTTGATGTTATAGAGCTTTTCCATCGTTGACTTCCACAGATGTAGTCAATTTGATTTTTTTTTTAGAAACTTTATTTATAAACACCAAAAAACAAACAAATAACAGCTACAACAAGCTCCGATCGGGGTGGACTCTGATCCCCACCTCAAAGCTTAATTAACAGTTAGGTGTCTTTTACAGATTTCTCCGTCCCCCTCCTCCCCACCCCCCCAACCCCCCATACAGTCACCATCCAGACCCTTAAGCTAGCCGGTGTCAGGGGATCTAACATCCCATTTGCCATACCTCATTACGAACCCCAGGGCTCAGCACTTGAATGTAGGGGTCCCAGAGCCTCTGAAAGGCCGGCCACCGCCAGGCACTTCCACGAGCTCTGCGACATTCCCAGAGCATCAGTTGATGAAAGGCATTTCGCCATTCCCAATAGGAGGGCGGATGTGAGTCCCGCCACCCACGAAGAAGAGGACCCTTACCCACCAGACAGGCTTTGCGCACCAGCAATCGCTCCCATTTCCCCTTGGGCTGGGTGGGGCGCAGTCGATCTAGTACTACTAGGGACCCATCCCAGCACACCCGCTGCCCCAGCAATTGTACCAGAAAGGAACAGATTTTAGCCCAGTAAGGTTGTATGCGGCGGCACCCCCACCACATATGGAACAGCGTAGCAAGGGGCGCGGAGCAGCGCGGACAACTCCCGTCAGAGGCCAGATGGCTGCGGAAGGCCCGCCGAGGAGAAAAATGCACCCGAGTTATGCATTTAAATTGTATCTCTCTCCAGCGGGCCCCCACAGCCAACTCCGCAATATGCCGTAAGGCCTCCAGCACTGTGCCAGGAGGGACCGCGCAGCCCGCTTCCGCCTCCCACGCCAGCTCCACCGGACGGTAGTCGGTTACCGGCCTGAAGGGGGCTACCCTCCTCCGCAGCCCACGAATGGAGGGCAAGTCCACCCCCCCCAGCCCAAAAAACTCGATAATTTGCGCGGAGCGCTCCGCCCGAAGTTCCATAGCCGGCAATGAATGTACGTAATGGGAAAGCTGCAGGTAGGCGAAGGCATGTCCGGACCGCAAATCATATTCCTCCCGCAGGGACTGAAATTGTTTACATTTCCCCGAGGGGTCAACCACGTGCCCGATATAACAGATGCCCTGCCGCGCCCATTCAGCGAACGCTCCCGTGTCGGTCCCCGGGGTAAACTGCGCATTGCCCTGCAGCGGTAACCAACTGGAGACTCTCCAATTCACCCCCCAGTACCCATTTAACCGCCGCCAGGTCCGCCGAACCGACCCCAGTAGCACACTTTCCTCTACTCTGCCCCAACACCACCGATTCTCAAGATGCAGCAAGGCTAGCAAAGAATTTTGAGCCGCTAGCGCCTCCTCCAAGGCCCGCGGGGTATAAACTTCCGTGCCCCCCAACCAGTCGCCCAAATGACGCGACTGACAAGCCAGGGCATAAGCCTCTATGTCCGGGAGCCCCAACCCTCCCTGCTCCCATGACCCCACCAACCGACCATAAGGAATCCGGGCCTTCTTACCATTCCACAGGAACCCCCGGATCACCCCCTCTAACCTCCGGAGGTCGCTCCGCTTCAACCAAACCGGAAGGGTTTGCATCCAGTACAGGATCCTCCGCAGGATAACCATCTTAATCACCGCTATCTTCCCCGACAATGATAAGGGGAGAGATCTCCAAGTCAGCAGCTGTTCCCGCAGCCTACCCAGGGTCCATTCGAGATTGCAGCGATACAACCGAGTCGGCTGACACGTGAGCCGAATACCTAAATACGTAAAATACTCCTCGGCCCATCGAAGAGGGAACACCCCCTGCCACCCGGCCCTTAACAGGCCCAAGACATCTAGGGCCTCAGATTTCTCCATGTTGATAGTTAGGCCCGCAAAACGTCCGAACTGGTGAAAGGCCTGCAGCAGTGAAGATAAGGAAGCATGAGGGGAAGACAGATGGACCAACAGATCGTCCGCGAAGGCCGACAGTTTGAACTCATGTGTGCCCATACGGATGCCCTTGATCTCCGAGGATTGTTCCACACTCCGTATGAGGGGATCCAGGGAAAGCACAAAGAGCAATGGAGACAGGGGACAGCCCTGCCGAGTACCTCGGAATAAAGGAAAGGGATCAGATAATACCCCATTGCAATAAATAGCTGCCGTCGGATCCGTATACAAACTGTGAACCATCTTACAAAAGGCAGGCCCCAAGCCATAACACGGGAGCAAGTAACGGAGGTATCGCCAGTCAACCCTGTCAAAGGCTTTCTCCGCATCAAAGCTCACTAATAACGAGGGGATCCGCCGGCGGTGCACCCATTCCAGCGAGGATAGGATTTTATGGAGATTGCGTACTGCGTGTCGCTGCTTGACAAAGCCAACCTGCGATTCATGAACCAGTTGACCTAGCACCCCCGCCAGGCGGTCTGCCAAAATCTTGGCCAAAAGCTTAACATAGAAGTTGAGCAGTGAGATGGGTCCCATTTTGCTGCTGCCCAGATGGGTGGTTTGTCTTGGTCTGGCACCTCAGCTGAGACCTGTCCATCTTGGGAGACCCTGCCAGTAGTTAAACTACCGATAGTTTAGCTCTCAGCATCACTGATGCACCCAAGCCCTCACAGCACGACAAGCTGCAAACCAAGTGAAGGACTGTCATCTATAAACTCTGACAAGTCCTCTTCTACCTTCCTCACTGATTTTGACTCTTTGCTCTCCTTATTCCTGGATTCTTCTTCCCCCTCCCTTATTCTTGGTGACTTTAATTTTCATACTGATAACCTTTCTGATTTCTATGTGTCCAAGCTCATTTCCCTTACCTCCTCTTTCAACCTCCAGCTTTGCTCTTCTGCTCTTCTGCAGCTTGGTTACTGCCTTGACCTCGTTTCCTACTCTAATTGTTTACCTTCTTAATTTCTATACCTCCACTCTTCCCTTATCTGACCATCACCTGTTGAGTTTCACTCTTCATTACTCCTCCCCTCACTCTCACCCAATCTCCTCCTATCTTTTTAGGAATCTTCATGCTATCGTTCCACTGACTCTATCCTCTACTGTCTCATTTCTTCTCTCTTCCACTTTGTCCTTTAAATCTGTTAATGAAGCCATAGCTTCCTATAATATCTTCCCTGCATCCTTCAAGTAGGCTGTAATCACTCCTCTCCTCAAAACCCCTCACTTGACCCTACCTGCAGTACCGTACCTGCTCTGTGCAAGCAGTGCGGCTGCACAGGGCACAAAGGCTGAGGGGGCTCATTTCGGCTGCTTGCTGTTGTCCTGCCGCTGCCACTTTTTGTTCTCTCAGTGGTGGCAGGACAATAGCAGACAACTTCTTCCATTCATTTCCAAAATTCGTGAACATGCAGTTCCATGCCACTGTCTCAAATTTCTCTCCTATCAAGCCCTGCTTGATCCACTTCAATCTGGTTTTCATCTATTTCATTCTACTGAAATAGCTCTTGCCAAAGTCTCCAGTGATCTGTTCCTCACTGAATCCAAATGTCTTTACTAAGTTCTCATTCTTCTCAATCTTTCTGCTGCTTCTGATACTGTTGACCACTTCTTCCTCCTGACACTTTATCCTCTCTTGGTTTTAGAGGCCCTTTACTGTCTTGGTTCTATTCTTATCTCTCCAATCACTCTTTCAGTGTTTCTTCTGGAGGTTCTTCCTTTTCTGCCATCCCTCTCTCAGTTGATATACCTCAAGGGTCTGTTCTGGGCCTTCTTTTCTCTCTATACCCAGTCCCTTGATGCCCTCATCTCTTCCCATAGCTTTCAGTATCATTTTTCTGCTGATGACTTTCAAATCTATCTATCTTCACCTGACATCTCTCCTTCACTCCAAACTCGTATCTCTACTTGCTTATCTGACATCCCCACTTGGATGTCTCACCACCACCTAAAACTGAATATGGCTAAAACTGAACTTCTTATCTTTTCTCCTAAACCCTCCTTCCCTCTTCCTCCTTTCTCTAACACTGTTGACAACACTCTTCTTCTTCCTATTTCCTTAGCCTGCAACCTTGGGGTCATCTTTGACTCCTCCCTTTCCTTCTCCACGCATATTCAACAAATAGCTAAAACCTGTCATTTATTTTCTCTACAACATTAACAAAATTCATCCTTTCTACTACTACTACTACTGAGCATTTGTATAGCGCTACAAGTCACACGCAGCACTGCACAGACATGTAAGAGACAGTCCCTGCTCATCAGAGCTTACAATCTAGTGAAGACAGACAACACTGAAGGTGTAGACAGGGATAAAGCATGGGGAAGAGATAAAGAAACAAGGAAATCAGATAAGTCAAGATCCAAAAGCAGCAGTGAAGAGGTGAGTTTTCAGCCTGGATTTGAAAAGGGTCAGAGAAGGTGCCTGGCATACAGACACAGGTAGTTTGTTCCAGGCGTAATGTGCAGCAAGATGAAAGGAGCGAAGTCTGTAGTTAGCAATAGAAGAGAAGAGCACAGAGAGAAGGTTCTTATCTACTCTTTGGCCATCTCCCATCTTGACTATTGCAACCTCCTCCTTATTGTTCTCCCTCAGTGTCATCTCTCTCCTCTTCAATCTATCCAGAACTCTGCTGCGTGACTAATCTTCCGCCAGCCCTGATACACTCATATAACCCCTCTTCGAAAATCACTTCACTGGCTCCCCTTCCATTTCCATATCCAATTCAAACTTCTCCTTCTAACATATAAATGCATTCACTCTACTGCTCCTCATTACCTTTCCTCTCTCCTTTCTCCCTACACCTCTCCTCATGAATTCCACTCCTCCTCTGGCTTTCTTCTCTCTATGCCCTTTTCTTCTTCTGTAAACTCCAGACTTCAATCTTTTCACCTTGCTGCTCCTTATGCATGGAACAAACTTCCTCTATCTTTATGTTGAGTTTCTTCTCTCTCCCTCTCCAAATCCATGCTAAAGGCTTACCTCCTTGAGGCCACATTTGAATCCTAATTTCTTGTTCTCTTTGTGTCTCCTTCCCTATTTGAACCCCCTTGTTTCTCTTATATTGTTCTGTCTGTCTTGATTAGATTGCAAGCTCTACAAGCAGGGACTGTCTTCTTTATATGTTTGTACAGTGCTGCATACACCTTGTAGCTCTATATAAATGATTAACAGTAGTAGTAGTAGTAGTAGTAGTAGTTGGGAGACACTAGGTGCCACAGCAAGGATTGGAAGGAGCCTGTGTGCTGCCTTACAGAGCATCCAACAATGGGGAGTGTTACTAGATCATGCACTCCACGGGAAGTTACAATACCACACAGTACAAGACACGGTGTTTCTGCAGGTACCAGGCAACCTGTCAGCATGCATGGTACCTGGAGTGGGTTTCCAATAACAGAGTCAGAAGGGTTGGTGGTAGAGAGCAGCTACTGAAGGTAGGTACCCCTGCCTGGACATGGATGAGGCATGACATGGCCCCCGCTATGTCAAGACTCATTGCAAAACCCATCCAGGATCATATGACACAGAGCTAAAACAATAGCAATAGTAGGGCCAAGGTAGGCATGGCATGAACACTGATTAGTCTGCACCGCAGCATTAGGGGCCCATACCACCTACATGGACACTTATGTGCCACTTTCCCATGCTGTGTGCCTGCTTACATCCCATTAGTCATTTCCTAGGTGCTCCACAATAGTATAATATTGCATACATAGGCATACACACATATGTTACCTGGGGCCTATGTCTAGGCTCCAACAGGCAGGGTCCATTCTCTCATGTGTGTTATACCACACCTACACCCTGGTATGTGAGTGACAATGCACTCACCCACATCAATTTGCTGATGGGACCTGCACATCTCACCAGACTGCACCAGCACCCTGGCTTACAGCATACTTTATAGCTATACCTCTCTTTCCTGCATTACATGGTGTCCCCCAGCCTTGCTGCCATGGGACTGAAGGCTTGCCCACCACCTTGTGTCCAATGAAAACAGCACTGAACACTCGCAGAGAGACACAAAAGCACTAGGCTAGAGTAAAGTATGATTCAAAACCTTTTATTTATTGCTTCACCCCACAGGGGACTGCTAGGGGCCACCTGACACGGTCGTGCTTCGTCATTGCCTTTGTCAGGGAATTGGCCTACATAGAAATTCATATTAAAAAACATATAAATACACTTAAACACATAACAATGAATATGTATAAAACTATAAATGCATATAAATATATAAAAATATAAAAAGAATATATAAAAAGAAATGTCATCCCAAAATACAAAATTAAAAGAAACGGTATAATAGTGAACATAAAACAATAATACATCATTCAGATTTATAAGAAAACAAAAGCTTTAAAAAAAGTGATGATTATGTGCAATAATACCATTGTGGACTAATTATACAAAATATTGTGAACTGAATGGAAGAAACACATGTGGTTTATATCTTACCAAATAAGACGCCTTATGCTTCTTGTCCCTGAACTTAAAGAGAACTACTTTCCCACTGCAACTGGATAAAGACAAAGCAAAATATCCTGTTATGTTTTGACGAAATTGCTGCTGCAAAAGGGGGCTTTATGTAAGCCTAGTGTATCACTAACTTGAAGTGAATTTTTTTTACTGTAAAAACATTGAGGATTTGACATAATAAAACCAAACACAGGGATAAAAATGAGGTATTAGCATAATAAAACGAGAAAGGCATCTTATATTAAAACCAAAAGACTAGGAGGGCAGTTCAGCATATTAAATGTCAAATCGGCAACTTAAAGAAGGAGGTAAACCTTATTTGATGTCTTTTAGCATATGTTATTGCTGTAAGAACCATTAACAAAAGCATACTAAAGGAGAGAGGGAGGGGGAAGAGGGGGAGGAAAAGTTAAAAGTATCAGTACTTTGCATTCAAATCGGAAACAAAGGAAAAAATAGAAAAAACGCCAGAGATAAGAATGTACTATTACAATTTAGACGAAACCATTGCACAGCCTTGTATTCTCAATTATATATCACTATTGTTTCTGAAAAAAAGGAACAAACATTTAATATATAGTCATTCGAATGAATCTCTTATGCCTTTCGAAAGAAGCAAAAGTATAAGGAAAACATGAACACTTAAGAAATTAAAGTACCTTACCAAGTGGAATTCAATGTTGTAATGCATTAGAATGCCCCGCAGCCGCAGTCAGTCTTTAGCCCTCATTTTGGCACAAACCTAGTTACCATGGTGACATATAAACATATTGAGGAGTGCAATTTTATAAAGAGACAAGAGGGGTCAAATTTCCGTGCAAAACATTTCACAATGATGTGCTTTAGGGGATCATCGTGTCTGACCCATATAATGCATATCTGCCCTTACTCTGCTGTAGTTAACATTGCAACCAAAAGATTGATCACGCCCCTCACCAACAGATTGATTTAGCTCTGTGCCATCTAGTCCTGGATGGGTTTTGCAACCAGTCTTGACATAGCAGGGGCCACAGGACAGGACATCTCTGTCATGCCTCATCCATGTGCAGGCAGGGGTACCTACCCTCAGTAACTGCTGTCTGACACTATCCCCAGTAACTGTTCATTGATAGTGCAGTAAGGACACAGCCATTGGCAATAGCAGGGCCCAGGTGGGTGTGGCATGATCACTGGCTAGTCTGCACCACTACATCAGGGGCACATACCACCTACATGGACACCTATGTGCCACCCTCCCATGCTGTGTGCCCACTCCCATCTAATTAGCCATTCCCTAGGCGCTCCATAATGGTATAACATTGCATACATAGGCACACACACATATGTTACCTGGGGCCTATGTCCAGGTTCCAACAAGCAGGGTCCATTCTCTCACCTGTGTAATACCACACCCACACCCTGGTATGTGCGCAACAATGCACCCACCCCCACATCGGTTTGCTGACAGGACCCGCACATCTCACCAGACTGCACCAGCACCCTGGCTTACAGCATACTCCATACCTATACCTCTCCTCACATTACATGGTATCTCACAGCCTTGCCACTATGGGACTGATGGCCTGGCTATCACCTTGGCCTGTGCCCTTGACATACCACACCCAGGTCACAACATCATCCCAGCACCCAACACAGGCCCCACTGTGTACAGTGCAACCCACAGTCCCTCACCCCAATGTGCCAGACATCTGCTTGTGTTGCAAGAGGCAATGACAACATTGTGAGGTACAATAGCATGCCTTTATTAAAACAAAACACTAAACAAATAGTCAGAGACAACCCAAGCCCAGAGACATAGGTCCCTACCCCTACACCCCCATTCCCCATTCCCAACACTCCCCCCATTAACCCTGGCAACATCCCCCTTCCCCAACTGTCTCCCACATGCCACCCTTGCCCTTCTCCAGAGGACCTTGCCTGAGGTTTTGCAGGGCCTGGTCTATTGAAACATAGAAACATGACGGCAGAAAAAGACCACATGGCCTATCTAGTCTGCCCTTCCATATCCACTACTACAATAGTCCCCTCTTTTCCCTTAGAGATCCTCTATGTTTTCCCCATGCTTTTTTGCATTCAGATACTGTCCTCATCTCTACCACCTCTACTGGGAGACTATGGTTCCCCTTACAGACTCCACCACTGCCTCCTTCAGGAGCCGTAACTCAGCCATCACAGTGGCTATGATAACTCCAGCTCCTGAGGGTGGACCAATGACATGCACAGGGCAGGGTCTTCAGGGGGCATTGTTGGCCCCTGCTGGCCCAGGGGATCCTGGGTTTCTGCAGTGCTTCCAAGCCCACTGACACTACCCATGATGGTGTTTGATGGGGGGGGGGAGCATGGAGGATTGCTCATATGCAGTGGGCTCTGCTGACACCCTGTGCTCCTCCTGACCCTCCTCCTTAATGGCCGCGTCCTGCAAGGTAGACTGCCTTGCTCTATAAATTACGAGCGCCTGCGGCGCTCGTCGCCGCAGCACGCGACAGGGGCGCACACCGAAGGAGCGCACCTAAGGAGCACGACGTGCTCCTTAGGTGCGCACCTTGGGACCGCTCCGGGAGCGAAGGCCCCTTTCATGCTCTCCAGTTCATTTGGTATATGTTTCATTTTTCTTACCAGTTCTTTCTTTGGTGGGTCCTTTCCCCCTTTTTCTCTCTTCTCACCAACGTTCAGACCTGTTTTTGACCCAGCCGTTCTAGAGGTACCCCTTCCTTACGGTCCCCCGTGCTGTCCCCTTCTCTTTCCCATGGCTGCTATTCCTGCATTCTGGGGAAGGCGGCCTGCTAAACCCCTCAGTCAACGTTTCCGTTGTAGCGCTAACTTACGCTTATGCTCCCTCTCATCCTCCTCCTCCGTCTCTGTTCCTGCCCTCCCCAGCTCTTCTCAAATGTCCTTTTCCATCGGCCTACTTAATTGCAGGTCTCTGCGAAATAAATCTCTTCTTCTTCAAGATCTTGTTCTCAGGTCTGCTCCTGGCATCACTCTCCTCACGGAGACCTGGCTCCGTGATGGTGAGGATGCTCTTCTTGCACGCTGTCTCCCCCCCGGCTTCTCTGCTGCCTCCGTTCCCCGTCTTGGGCGGTCCGGTGGCGGTGTGGCTGCCATCTTTCACCCTTCTTTGTCCTACACATCTATCCCCTCTCCGTCACTGCACTATGCTGAAGCTCTTCTTCTTCGTCTCCACACTTCTCCTCCTATTCACTTACTTCTTATTTACTCTCCTCCTGCTCTTCGCCTTCAACTATGGGAGGCCCTCCTACTAACTATCACTGACGTCTCTTTGGCTTTCCCCCAATTACTCATAGCGGGCGACTTCAATCTTCATATGGATTCCCCCTCTTCATCTAGAGAGCTTTCTTTTCTTTCGTTCCTCCGGGATCTATCCTTAATTCAGCATGTCTCCATTCCTACCCATCAAGCTGGCCACATCCTAGATTTGTTTCTGTCCCCTGCCTCCTCTTCTTTCACTTTATCAGTTCCGACCGCCACGTCTCTCCCTTGGACAGATCACTTCTATCTTACCTTGTCCTGTTCCCTCCCAGGAGTCTCTTCCTCTATTATCCCAGCTCCCCCTATGTCATCATCCCCGGTGCCTCTATCCCGGGATCTTACCCCTCTCACTTTACAAAGATTCCCACCCGCCTCTGAGCTTTTACCCAGTGATTTCTCACTCCTTTCACCAAATTCTCAAGCCGCTTGCTGGTTCTCTTCCCTTTCTGCTACGCTCGATCTATTAGCCCCCCTCCGTCCTCGTCCTCCCCGTCAGCGTCCTTCTCATCCCTGGTTCCATGGTGGCCTTCGACTTCTGCGCACTCACCTTCAAAGGGCCGAGCGCCTTTGGCGCAAGGACCCTTCCCCTGCTAATTTATCTGCTTTCAAATCCCACCACTCCTTCTATCGCACTCAACTCCACTCCGCTAAGCGTGACTTCTTCTCTAATGCCATTTCCCAGGCACCCAATCAAACCCGGCACTTGTACTCCACCCTTCGCTCTCTCACTTCCCTACACACCTCTTCATCAACCACTACTACCCAGTCTGCCCCCTCCCCATCACAACTGGCTTCCTTCTTTACCTCGAAGGTTGTTTCTTTGAGGGATTCCCTTCCCTCATGTCCTGCTCCTATCTCCTCCCCCCCCCCTCTCTTCCTTCGCCTCCGCCTGTTTCTCAGCTTTCTCATTTCTGGGCTACCTTCTCACCCATCACTACACCTTTTAATGTTTTCTTGGCTCCTCTTGCACTGGTTGTTCAGCAATTTAGTATCTCCGCGTATTATTACGCGGATGATATTCTTTTTGTACTTCACACTGATTCTCTTAACCCGGATATTACACCTCTTAATAACTGTCTTTCCGCCGTTGCATCTTGGTTCTCCTCTAATTATCTACATGTTAATCCTTCCAAATCGTTTGCCACTTGGTTTACTCTGGGGAGCACCCTCTCACCCACGTGTGCACCAATCTTCTCTTCCCAACCTATTCCTCTGGTCTCTTCTTTCCGCTATCTCGGTGTGGTTCTTGACTCTGCTCTTTCCTTCCGGGAACATATTTCTTCAGTAGTTCAACGCTCTTTTTATTCTCTTAAACAATTACGAGCTGTCCGCCCCTTTCTCTCTTCTTCTGCACTAGCTACACTTCTACTTTCCCTAGTAATATCTCGGCTTGACTATTGTAACGTTGTCTTGGCAGGTCTTCCAAAATCCCAAATTACTCGAATTCAACGCA
Source organism: Ichthyophis bannanicus (assembly GCA_033557465.1). NCBI lineage: Eukaryota > Metazoa > Chordata > Amphibia > Gymnophiona > Ichthyophiidae > Ichthyophis > Ichthyophis bannanicus. Next base: position 825,012,202 of record CM066034.1, read on the forward strand.
TCCAAAATACCGCAGTCCGTCTCCTCACTCACGCTTCCCGGTTTGATCACGTCACTCCTCTTCTCCAACAACAACACTGGTTACTGGTACCTTTCCGCATTCACTTTAAGATTCTTGTTTTTGTTCACAGGGCTCTCTATGTAGGTACTCCCCTCTACCTTGCCGATCAGGTTCGCTTCCACACCCCTCATCGTTCACTCCGTTCTATTCACCTCAATCGCATGTTTCTTCCCCCTCCCTCACATGCCCACCTGGAATCCACTCGCTCATCCGCTTTCTACTTCTTGGGGCCACGACTATGGAATTCGCTCCCTCTTACCCTCCGCACTGAAACCTCTCTCCAGCACTTTAAAACAAAGCTCAAAACCCATCTATTTATTACAGCATTTAACCTTCCCCCATAGACCCCACCCTTGTGTTTGTTTCCCTACGCTGCAGCTTAGTCCACTCCTTACGTCCTGCCCCTCTGTCTGCCTTCTTTTACATTTATAATTGCTTTTATGTCACAGTTTTAAGCCTTTCCTCCTTATACTTTTATACTTGTATTTGTCCTTAATGTTACAGTCCTAGTCTCCCCCCATATACCTTGCTCTTGTGTTTGTCCTTCTTTTCATATCTGTCTCCCCGCCCCACCCTATTACCATGTCTTTGTCTATTTGTTTGCTGACTTCCTCTCTCCTATTCTGTCTGATTTGATGGCGTTCTTTTCCTAACTTCTCGCAGCCTGTAAATTTTAATTGTGAACCGCCCAGATGCCTATTTTGGTGTGGGCGGTATATCAAATTTTAATAAAACATAAACATAAAACATAAACCCGAACTCCATCATCTCATCTCTTCATCCCGAAAAACCTCTTGCTCATCTGATCCTATTCCCTCTTCTTGGCTTCTCACCCCTTCCCTGGGTGTTCTCCCCTATATCCTCACTATTTTCAATTCTAGTCTCTCCACCGGGATTTTTCCTTCTCCATGGAAGCATGCACTAGTCCGTCCCATCTTGAAGAATCCCTCTCTTGATCCCTCTCTTCCGTCCAACTATCGACCTGTTTCTAACCTCCCCTTCTTGTCTAAACTCTTGGAGAAATTTGTCTTTGCACAACTTTCCCATCACCTTGATTCTATTAATTTCCTTCACCCCCGTCAATCAGGTTTCCGTTCTGGGCATAGCGTCGACACTGTTCTTCTGGCTTTCACTAATGCGCTTCTTGTAGCTCACGATCGAGGTGATATATCGGTGGCGGTTGCTCTGGACCTCTCAGCAGCGTTTGATTTAGTTGATCACTCCCTTCTTCTTCACCAACTTCGTGAAGCTGGACTTTGTAGCACTGTTCATCACTGGTTCCATTCTTTTCTTTCTTCTCGTTCCTGCACGGTCCTTCCTTCTTCATCTGCTCTCCCCCCTTCTGATCCACAGCACATTTTTTGTGGGGTTCCACAGGGTTCTGTTCTTGCTCCCCTTCTTTTTAACCTTTTTCTCGCTCCCCTTGCACTCCTTATCCAGCAGTCAGGTATCTCAGCCTTTTTCTACGCGGATGATATTCTCTTACTCCACCACACCTCTTCCTCCTGCCCCGATCTCACTCCTCTGAATTCCTGTCTTTCCTCTGTTGCTGACTGGCTCACTACCAAATGCCTCCATCTTAACCTCACAAAGACTCTTGCTATCTGGTTTACTTATGGTGCTCCCTCCCCCACTCTAGCCCCTTCCTTCTCCAATTCCCCAGTCCCACTGGTTTCTACATTCCGGTATTTAGGTGTCCACTTTGACTCAGATCTTTCCTTTCACTCTCACATCTCCCATATCACTAAAGCCTCTTTTTTTTTTTCTCCGACAAATTCGCTCAATCCGTCCTTTCCTCTCCCCTTCTGCTCTGACCACACTAGTACTGTCCTTAGTCATGTCACGGTGGACTTCTCTAACGCACTGTTCCTTGGCCTCCCCAAAAACCAGGTAACCCGGCTCCAAAGAATACAAAATACTGCTGCACGTCTTATCACTTCTTCCGCTCTTCGAGATCATGTCACTCCCTTACTTTTCCATCTTCATTGGTTGCCGGTCCCATTCCGTTCCCAGTTTAAATTGCTAACTTTACTTCACAATGTCTATCACACCGGTACCCCATCCTATCTGTCTGACCTTCTGTCTTTTCACTCCTCACGTTACACTCCCCGTTCCTTCCATCTTAACCGTCTCGCTCTCCCCCCCCCCCCCCTTCCCGTGCCCACCTTCAATTCACACGTCTATCTGCATTCTTCTTTGCTGGTCCTGCACACTGGAATTCTCTCCCCCCTTCCCTCCGCCTGGAACCACAATTCTCAATTTTCAAACAAAACCTTAAAACCCATCTCTTTTCACTGGCATTCAATATCCCCTCTCCTTTTGTATGAATCTGTTCCTGCTGTACCTACCCACCTGTTGTATCATGTCCCGTACTTGCTGCGTGTTAGTCCCTATCCTTTTAAAAAATTGTAAATTTCCTTTCCTTTCTGGCCATGGCCAAAGTTTTTATGTATTCTGTTTTTATGTTTTGTATAATTTATCTATTTTATGTATTTTATGAATTTTTATGTATTTTACTACCTGTACACTGCTTTGATTACCCCAGAAAGGCGGTTATATCAAATGAATAAACCTAAACTGCTGGCCAGTCTGGCCCCCTTGTCCATAGCAGGATATGTGACCCAGCATGTGCAGTCACACCTCCCTTTCCATCATCTTCCTCCAACGCAGTCACCTGTACATCCCCTGAACCCTTCTCTAGCACTCCCCCAACTCCTCCTCTGCCTCAACCTCATTCTTTTCACCATTGGTCTCTTCTTCCTCTTCATCTGCCTCCCCCTGCTCTTCCTCCACCTCCTCCTCCTCTTCATCTTTGGTGTCCTCCTCCTCCTCATTCTCCTCCTCTTCCTCTTCTTCCTCTTCCTCTGCCTCCTTATCTGCTGCCTGCTCCAAATCATATCCCGTCTCCTCCTCATCTCCTCTATCACCTCTGGGGCCTCCTCCAGGACCTCATCTTCCTCCTCCCTATCAGATGTGCTGATGTGGTGGTGGTGCTGGCACTGGGGCTGAGGCTGGATCTGAAGCTTGCTGCCTCTAATGGCACTTCTGCAACTGCTCTGAGGAGGCTGCCTGGCTGCTTCTCTCTGCCCTTCCTTCTTGGCTTCTCCGACTGTGAAGAGAAGGACAGGGGGCCTTAACATAGGTGTAATGTAGGGCTTGCAGGTGATGGAAGAGAGCTGAAAGACTGACACACATAATGGCAACAGTGCATACACACTCCATGTGGCAGCAACAGATCCACGCATATGCTCCTCTCTCTGCTGCACATACAGTATGTCCCCAACACATGCTGCCATGTGGGTGGAACCTCTCCAAACATGCTGAGGATTGTCTGAGTGGCCAGGTATGGTTGTCCCATTCCACTACATAGGACTGGCACCATGTCTGTGTTGGGAGCATAGGGATGTGTGTTACTGTAGGCTGATGTGACCCAGTGCACCATACATGTGTACTCTATGGTGCATTATCCCCTAATGAGCCACTCCTTTTACTGTTAATGCATGTCTAGGCCCCAGACCACCTAGGTGCATTATCTCTGCCACCACCTGTCAACCCCTGCCTAACCCCTGTATGATGACCTGAGATGGGCATTGGGTGTAGCCTATAGCAACCTTTCCAACATATATGCTGCATCTCATAGTCTACATGTGGACACAGTATATCAGACAAGCAGCAGGAAAGTGGTAGGTGTGATATTCCCTGTGTGGCTCTGGGTGTCTCTTAATCCATGCGCATGGGCATCTGTGGTGTATGTCTTGCACATATGCTGTGTCTCACATTGCGCACCTATACCACATCCCAGTCCATTGTGTTACAGGCCAAAGGCGACCCTCCCAGTGGGTGGCTGGCCTCACCATGTGCCACCTTGCTCTGTAGTGGTACATTTGGCACAGGGGATCTGGGTTCAACTCCCAGCAAGGTACCTAGTCCACAGTGGACTGATTTTGATGTTGACCTTCATTGACATCTTTCTAAAGATACCCTCATTCTGCCAGTATTCTTGATAACTACTATTGCACTTTAACCATCTGTAGCACTGTTGTACTGCTACAGCATAAAGAGCCATATCAGAAACTGGATGGTGTTAAAGCTTGCTATTGTGCCTCATCCTTTCGCCCATCAGAATGTACCCTCAGCACCACTCCCTGTGGCATTCACATGGGTAGATGTGAGGCTACCACAACTTCCCAACATCCCACCAGCCCCTGGAGGCACACTTCTGAGCAGTAATGTGCTGAATCCACAGGTATTTGGAAAGCATGCACTCAGTATGGCATCACTGACTATGTAGACCTATGTGCATAGAGATATCTGTTCTATGTACTTGCAAATGTGTTTCTTGGGTGGGAGTCAGCAGGTCTGCAGATACACTGATGTGGGCATGATGACATATGGCTAAGGACACAGAAGACCTATCATGCTAGGCTAGCAACACATCAGATGTTATCAACAAGTGCAGGCCATACATGTCATCATTTGCTGTCTTTTCTGGGGGGGTCATATACCATGACATGTGACTAGCTTACCTATGGCTGCTGCCACCTCCTCCCTGAGGCTCTGGATGAGGTCATGCCTCTGCTGATGCATGGTTCTGAACCAGCACTTCAGTGCCTCAAGCGTCTGGCACATGTCAAAGTCATTGTAGGAGAGAGATATGTGATCAGATCTGCACCCTTTGCTGCCCAAATTGACCTCCACTGCTACCATGTACACAGCTGTTCCCAGGGCACCTATCCACTCTGGCTGCAGTGGCATGTGTGTCCAATAACAGTGAGTAATTCACTATATGTACACTACTTTTACTTCTGCGCATCCTCTACCAGGGTTCCCCAAAACCCCTGTGTACAGCTTGTGTGATGGTACTGCTCTCTGATCAAGCCATCTACAGGTTTTTAACAATGCATCCAGAACCTGTGACAGATGTACAGATATTGGTCCCTTGCAGGCCATGTGTTGCTGCTCTGTATGGCTCTCTGTAGTATATGCCACTACAATGGGGCTTCATGGACACTACCTGGTATCTCTCACTATCATCTCCACATCACCTGTATCCCTTCCCGGTCTTCTGCACATCAACACATTGTGGCCACCAGCTTGATCCTGCATATGCTTCCTCACATATCTGTCTTTCATCTCTGGATACCATAGGGCTGTCTCCCTTCTGCAGCTGCCCTCTTACTGCTCCTTCTAAATGCCCTATATGCCCCTTCTCCCTGCTATATGCCTTTACTTTCACTATCCCATCTCTTCTTCACTTCTTCCCACTCCGCACTCCACTCTGTCCCAACCCTTCAAATCCATGACTGTTTGCAGCATGTCCCTCACTCTGCTGCCCAGCACCTCCTCCCCTCTCTTCCATTCTCCCTAATCCCTTGTCCTCCCTATTTCATTCCCACCCTTTCTGTACCTCCCTCTTGTGACCCCAATCTCACCATCGGTCATTGGCCCTGTGGCACCACTGTTAGAGCATGAGGCCATGGTTTGTGTTCAGTGATATTTGTTGGGTTTCTTTGTGATGCTGTACACCCCATTCTAGCTCTTGAGCATCTGGAGATATGTGGGGAACATGGGACTTAGGTGACGCCAGATGCAGGTGCTGTAGCTCCCAGTCCTGATGCAGGCAGATGAGGCATATCCTACTGCCGTGTAGGCAACCAACCTTTTGCACATGATTTCCCTGCTGTTTACTTCTGTATTCTCTGAATGTTTATAGTCAGCGGCATTAATTTCTCATTGCAGATGGGCAGTTGTACCTGGCCACAGGACAATAGGTACAATAACAGAAGGGAGCCCCCACAAATATGCAAAAGCTGGAAGAGCCCCCACAACAAGGATGAACAACTCAAAGCAGTGGAATGATAACATATTTTTTTCCATTTTGATTCCCCTGCTTTTGCACAAGCTATTGCTGGCAACAACTCCTCTGGGATGGTCTTCTTGAACCTGTGACTCGTGCATTTGCAGGAATTCCTCTACCAGGCGGAGCTATTGCATCCTCTTGTGTGATGTCTGCAGCTGCATACTGTTCTAGGATGGGTCCTCAGGCATCCTGGGATGGTATTTTGAACTGTGTAGCTTCACAAAGTCAGTAACCTAGCTCATGCGGCTGACCGTAGCAACTGCCATGGGGGCATCCCCACTGTTAGAAAATAAGAACATAAGAAATGTCATACTGGGTCAGACAAAGGTCCATCAAGCCCAGAATCCTGTTTCCAACAGTGGCCAATCCAGGTCACAAGTACCTGGTGGGTTCCCAAAAAGGAACACAGGTTCCACAACGCTCATCCCAGGATAAGCAGTGGATTTCCTGGGTCTTCTTTAATAATGGTTTATGGACCTTTCCTCCAGGAACTTCTCCAAACCTTTTTTTAAACCCAGCTACACTAACAGCTTTTACTACGTCCTCCGGTAATGAATTCCAGAGTTTGATTACAAATTGAATAAAAAATATATTTTCTCTTATTAGTCTTAAATGGGTTATATGTGCACTCCCACAGAGAGGCCTGTGCCAGATGCTCACTTCAGAACTACTGTCCTGCCTATCCCCCTCTCTCTTCCCTGGAGCTTGACCTTCCATTGGCTACTCACCTCCGCAGGAGGAGCTGGATCCCCTCCAAATGTCCGTGGACAGACGCAGGTTGGCCCTGTGGTGGCCCCTAAGGTATAGCACCCCTTCTGACCTCAGCACCATTCTGGCCAGGGCCTCAGCTTCTGTGGAACTGAAGTTGGCTGTTCTTCTTGCCACCATGCTGTTGCTATGTATCTGCCCAGCCAGATGGGGCTCCTGTATGTACAGTACACAATTGCATGTGAAATATCATAACTGGTTATGCGCTCTATGGTAGGAGCCGCTGGTATATCTAGCTATCCGCTGGCAGCACCGGCAGCCTATTTTATATAGAGCACTACCCAGGTATGATGGGGTATGGCCCTTGCTCGCCTTTCCATCACTGTGTGATTATGGGTCACCCTCTGCACACTGCGTTTCTCATCCATTCATATTGCATGTACCTCCACCTTGCGTGGATATCTTGAATACTGGTGCTTGGATCCTGTCCGTGTACTCAGATTTGGCCCCTGCAGATGATCCCCTATATCTGCCCATATTCCATCTATGCCCACATGTCCAGCGGCTGACTCGTGACTCATGCCCTTTTATGTGCGTGTTTCTTTAGCCGGTTATTGACTCCTTATGTGCCTCTTGGAATATCGAGCCCTTAGTGCCACTGAATATCTGCAGCTACCAGCTCTACACACCCCGACGCTAACCACTTAGCACTGGGGTGTGTTGGGGCATTCTGTGGTGGAGCAGAGGCAGCGCCGATCAGTAACCAATCAGCGGCAATATTGAGCTGCTGCCCAGTTAGCGATATGCGGTGAAAGCCAGGTGTAGGTAGCTCTAGCCTAACTTACATTGCATATCGCTCACTGGGCAGTGGCTCAATATCACCGCTGACTGGTTACCAATTGGCAAGAGCGGCGAACCTGGAATTCAATATCCGGGTTTACTATTTAGCACTGGCGGCTAGCTGTATCAGTAGCACTAATCACCGGCGCTGAATATCAGGCCCATAAATACTTAAAAAAACATTAATAATAATAAATAATAGTAGAAAATAATAAAGGCTACCCATATGAAGGATTATAAATTATCCTGTCAATGAAATAAATTCAACATATGATTAATGCACTTTGTTTATCCTCACTGCAGCATATGTGGAAAAGTTGAGCCACATTATCATAATCTAATAGTGTGTAAAAGAAGGTGCCCCATTGAAAATGGGCATTTAGAGACATATATTATCATGCTTGTGTCCACTGAGCACTATAAAAAACATTTATAAAGTCACGTATAAATCTCATGGCAAATAAGACTGGCAAATATGCACCTCAGTGTGGACAATAATAATAAACAATAAATTATAATAAATACTAAATTATCAGAAGGAGCCCAAATAAGAATTCATCTGTAACCTGAGGCAGCACCGAATCAGGACCCAACACAGTGTTTATTCATAAAGTGTATAATCGTATATAAATTGTGTAAACTGTTTGAGGCATTCAAGAGACTAGTAGCTGGTACTTTAAAAGGCCATTCTTCTACCAACAGTACTGAAGAAATATTAAAGTTTGGTAGGGAACATGAACTTACAAATAAACCATGTAGTTTACCTACTGCAGCCAACACCATGTCATAACTGCAGATACATTAGGGTAATGCTAAACAGGCGTTCTGCTTTTAAACCACCAGCTATACTTTCCTGCCTCAGGAACTAGGACACATCTACTAACCAGTGATTGACAGAGGGGGTTGAATTCCGTGTAACCTGACTTTGAAGCTGCACAAATGACACACATCAAGCAGGAAATTAAAACGAATCTCAAAATGGGGAAAATGAGAATCAGAAACTGATTGATGGTTAATAGCAATGAGGAAGAGTTGAGACCACTGGTCATATAACGGTAGCACATATAACACAAAAAGATCCTACAGTCAACCACATATCAGTAGAATTGTAAAGATCAAAGACCTTGAAGCAATGGCAAACAAGGGAATAAGGCCTGAATAAACCAGGAAATGCATCAAAAAATAATAATATAAATCCAAAAATCAATTAACGAGTAAAAGGGCAAAAAATTACAATTTGAAAAGCAAAAATGAATATGAATATGGAGATGTCAATAGGGAATCAGCTTTCATAGGAAAGAACAGGAAGGCAATGTACAAAATAGTCTTAAGAAATATTAATGAATAAAATAAAACCAGGGAGCACACAAATACTATTCATATTGATAGGCCAAGAATTAAAAAGCAAAGAATACTCAGAGAGGAATACACAAAGGGAAAGAAAAAAATAATACAACAAATAAAAGAAACATGAGAGGGGAGAAGACAACCGATATCAGCTAAAAACTAAGTCCGACACTGTCTAGCTCAACAAAATCATCCCAGGCCCCATTTGAGTAAAATAAATAACAAAAAAATTATCGTGGGAATAATGCTGCCCCCATTTCAGCAAAAGCAAGCCCAAACACACCATGAAGCTACAAAGTAATATATTTAAAACACAAAAGGTTTAGACAAATTTCTCAAGGAAAAAATAGTTATTAATGTAGTCCAAGAGAAAACCACTGCTTTTCCCTGGAGAAGTAGCATGGAACTAGTTACCTTTGGGATTTGTCAGGTATTTGTGACCTGAATTGGCCACAGTTGGAAACAGGATACTGGGCATGATGGACCTTTGATCTTATCCAGTATGGCAGTTCTTATGTTCCCATTTTCTTACCATGGCTGCAAATCAAGGAAGGAAAGACTGACAGGCTCCTGCCATGGAATGGGTGGGTGTCATGTGGGGCAGGGAGGGGGAAGCCTGTTGGTCTATTGCTTCTCCTTGTTAATCTTGGGCCCCCAACCCCCCCAAAACATAGAGTTCTGGTTGCACACCTGAAGCAAGATATGGCCTCCAAATCTGAATATAGTACTCCAAGTGAGGCCTCATCAATGACTTGTACAATGTCATTATCACTTCCTCCTTTCAGCTGGTTATGCCCTTCTCTGTGCAGCCTAGTATCATTCTGATTTTGACCACCACCTTGTCACATTGTTTTGTGACCATGAGATCTTCAGACACTAGCACTATAAGGTCTCTCTCCAGATCTATGCACATCATCCTCTCACCCCCTATTGCATACTGCTTTTTGGATTTCTGCATCCCAAGTGCATCACTTTGCATATTTTTGCATTAGATCTTTACTGACATGCATTAGACTATTCTTCTAATTTTTGTAGATCTTTTCTCATGTTGTCAACTCCCTCATAAAGAGGCAAACTTTTCCTTCTAACCCTTTCACATTGTCACTTACAAAGATACTGAATAAAATAGGTCCAAGTACAGATCCATGAGGTATTCCACTACTCACCATTCTTTCTTCTGAGTAAATTCCATTTACTACCACCCTCTGTCATCTGTCAGTCAACCATTTTCTTATTAAGTTCACAGACTTGGGTCCTAATTTCAGAACATAAGAATATAATATGCCATACGGGATCAGACCAAGGCCCATCAAGCCCAGTATCCTGTTTCCAACAGTGGCCAATCTAGGTCGCAAGTACCTAGCAGTATCCCAGAAAACACAGGTTCTACAATGCTTGTATTGGGACAAGAGTGGAATTCCCGGGTCCTCTTTAATAATGGTTTATGGACCTTTCCTCCAAGAATTTGTCCAAACCTTTCTTAAACCCAGCTACACTAACAGCTTTTACTACATCCTCCAGTAACAAATTCCAGAATTTGATTAAGTAATGAGTGAAAAAAATATTTTCTCTTATTAGTTTTATATGGGTTTAACAACTTTGAATAATTTTGTGTCATCTGCAAATTTGATTACCTCACTCGTTATGCCCAGACTTTTCAGTTTATTCATAAGCTTCCTATGAGGAACAATATCAAAGGCTTTGCTGAAATCCAAGTATACCACATCCAGCACATACCCTTGATCTAGTTCTCTGGTCACTCAGTTCAAGCAGGAACTCGGTTGCTAGAAAGGTAATTCTGTATGGCTTTTAACTACAATCTCTCTGCCTGAAAGCTCTTAAAGGATTTTGGTTATCAACTATAAAAGCCAATTGTTTTTGTTTATTTTTATATACTGCAAAGGGGACATTTTTGTTCTGTTGGGCAAAAAGCTCTGTTAGTTATAGTTTATTGTTTTTTGTTCCATTCATAGCAAGCTCTTTGAAGTCACTGAGCTCATCGGATGTTAGTTCCCTTCCTACCCATCCCAGCTCCCTCCCATTCCATGTGAGCAGTCATGCTTTATAGGGCAGCACCCCAATTAACTACACATTTATAGGGCATCTCCCCAATTAGCTACACACAGAGATTCTGAACAGCACTGTTAGAACACACTTAAAACAGGTTAACTGCTTTTTCTCTGAAACGACAGCTGAGGAACAGGCAGGTACTTTGGTAGGTCTCTCTCTTTCATTTCAACAGGTACCAAAGCTCCACTAACCGGCACTTGGCAGGGAAGAATCATATTGCCAGAAATGTTGCCCCCATTACAGCCTCTGCCTCTGCCCAGACAGAGATCCCTATGCCAGTTGAAGGACAGGTTCCTTGTGCAGGATGACTGCCTGCTGAAGCTCTCAGAAAAGAAGTGAAGGAGCTGAAAGAAGAGGTGGCGAGGCTGAGGAGCATTCAAGACAGTGAGAAGTACAATTATGAGATGCTTCTTGAAACATCCAAGCTCGCCAACAGAGGTGAATATGGGAGCCTGCAGAATGATGAAAGCTGGACACGAGTCACCAGGTCCTGTAGAATCGCCAATCCAACTCCTCCCGCCCTTGAATTGAAGAACCATTATGCAGCCCTAGAAGTGGAGGAGGTGAAAGCATTCCAGAAAAGGGAAGAACCAGAGCTTGAGTACCCCAAAGTTACAGAATCAGTGACCACAAGGACGCGAAGGGTAGTGGTGGTTGGTGACTCTCCTCTGAGGGGTACTGAAGCATCCATCTACTGACCAGACTTGATGTCCAGAGAGATGTGTTGTCTCCCCGGGGCCAAAATCTGAGATGTTAAGGAGAGTTTACCGAGACCCATCAAGCCTACTGACTATTACCCGAAGATGCACATTCATGTCTGCACTAATGATACTGCCAGGTATCCCTCTCAGCATATCAAAAGTGACTTCATGGCTCTGGGACAGAGGGGAAGCAGATAGGTATGCAGGTGGTGTTCTCTTCAACCCTCCCTGTGAGGGTAAAGGCAAAGGCAGAGAAGCTCACATCCTGGAGATGAATGCATGGCAACATGGATGGTGTCATTGAGAGCGTTTTGGTTCCCTGGACCATGGGATGATGTTCCAAGGGCTTCAGAGCAGAGATGGTGTCCATTCATCCAAGAAGAATCGACATGTCTTCAGTAGCAGACTGGCTAACCTACTAAAGAGGGCTTTAAACTAGATTCATTGGGGATGGGTGAAGAAAGCCCCCAGGTAAGTGAAACATTAGATATCTCTATAGAAATGTGTAAAAGGGGCAACATCTGGAAAACAGTGTGTATAAATGCCTGTAGCATGGGAAATACGATCCCAGATGTTCAAACTTTAATGGAACAGGCTGACTTGGATTTAGTGGCGGTTAAAGAGACATGGTTCACAGACAACCATGACCGGGATGTAATTATACCAGGCTATACCTTATTCAGGAAGGATAGGATAGGAGAAAGGGGAGGTGGAGTGGCACCACATGTTACAAAAAAATAACATTAAAGCTATAGAATTACAGGGCTTAAAAGGGAGAGAGGAGGCACTGTGGGTTAAACTAAAAAGAGGGAAAGAGAAATCAGTTTGCATTGGCGTGATATACAAACTCCCACCCCCCCCCCCCACCCCCTCACAAGGAGAAGAAGTAGAAGAAGATTTAATAGAAGACATATGCAGCATTGTTAGGAAAGGGGAAGTGCTATTGATAGGTGGTTTCAGCATGCTGGATGTGGATTGGCACATCCCTGCTGCAGTGTCATCTAGAAGTAAGGAGATCCTGGATTCTCTACAGGGAGAACCATTCAGGCACATGGTAACAGAACCCACACATGCAGGAGCCATACTGGATGGTGCTTACCAATGGTGAAAGTGTTTCTGATATTATAGTGGGAGATCATCTCTCATCCAGTGATCACCAGATGGTGTGGTTCAGTATTAGGACTGGGGCTGATAAAATCCATTCAAAAGCGAGGGTCTTAGATTTTAGGAAAACTAACTTTGCCAAGATGGGCCAATACCTCAGGGAGTCGATAGTGAGATGGGAACAGCTGGGGGATATAGAAAAACAGTGGGCAAAACTGCAAGGGGATATTTTAAGGGCAACCAACCTTTTTCTTAGAAAGGTAAATAAAGGTAAAAGCCAAAGGAGGCTGTTATGATTCTCAAAAGAAGTAGCTGAAAAGGTGAAGAAGAAGAAGAGGGAGACCTTCATGAAATACAAGAGATCACAGAGAGCGGAAGACAGGCATATATTTTGAAAAACTTAGAGAAGCTAGCAAAACAGTCAGGAAAGCAAAGATACTAAAAAAGAAGAAATAGCCAATGCAATAAAATGGGGGAGATAAGACATTTTTCAGATATGTTAATGAGAAGAGGAAGGGCAAAAGTGGTATTGCCAGACTCAAGGGTGAAGGTGAGGATTATAGAAGCTGATGAGGATAAAGCAAAATTGCTTAACAAATATTTCTGTTCTGTGTTCACCGTGGAAGGGCCAGGAGCAGGACCTCAAAAAACACCCACAAATAGGAACAGAAGCGACGGGGATCTCAAACGATTTTCAGAAGACTCTGTTTGAGAGGAACTAGCTAAACTAAAAGTAGTCAAAGCGATGGGACCAAATGGGATACATCAGAGAATACTGAAGGAACATGGGGATGTTCTAGTGACTCCGCTGACTGACCTTTTCAATACTTCTTTGGAGTTGGGAGTGGTGCCAGAGGACTGGAGAGAGGCACATGTGGTCCCTTTACACAAAAGCAGAGTAAATTATTGGAAACGCTGCTCAAAAAGAAAATAGTGAGGTTTCTGGAGTCCAATGGATTACAGGATTGGAGGCATCATGGATTCACCAGAGGCAGGTCTTGTCAGACAAATCTGCTTGATTTCTTTGACTGGGTGACCAGGGAGTTGGACCAAAGGAGAGCCCTAGATGTGGTTCAGTAAAGCCTTTGACACCATTCCGCACAGGCGACTTATCAACAAACTGAGCACCCTGGGGATGGACCCTAAATTTACTGATTGGATTAGAAATTGGTTAAGGGGAGGCAACAGAGGCACATGTAGATGGAGCTCACTCTGAGGAGAGGGAGATTACCAGTGGTGTGCTGCAGGAATCTGTCCTTGATCCGATTCTTTTTAACAGCTTTGTTAGTGATATTGCAGAAGGGCTGTCAGGTAAGGTTTGCCTCTTTGCAGATGATACCAAAATCTGCACTAGAGTAGACCTCAGGAATGAGTAGATAACATGAGAAGGGATCTAGCTAAGTTTGAAGAATGTTCTAGAATTTGGCAGCTGAGATTTAATCCTAAAAAATGCAGGGTCATGCATTTGAGCTGCAAAAATCCAAAGGAGTGGTACAGTGTATGGGGGGAAGTATTTCTGTCCACAGAAGAAGAGCGTGACCTGGGTATGATTGTGTCTGACGATCTTAAAGTAGCTAAACAGGTAGAAAAGGCAACTGTGAAAGCTAGAAGGATGCTTGGGTGCTTAGGGAGAGGAATGGCCAGCAGAAAGAATGAGGTGACAGTGCCTCTGTATAGGTCTTTGGTGTGACTTCATTTGGAGTATTGTGTCTAGTTCTGGAGACTGCACCTTCAAAAGGATAGGAACAGGTTGGAGTTGGTGTAGAGAGTGGCTACTAAAATGGTTGGTGGTATATGTTATAAAGCATATGAGGATAGACTTAAGGAGCTTAATATACAGGGTGGCCCAAAAAAGTGAGAACATCTCGTAGCATATAAGTTATTTAAAAATTCAAAAAGACAGATGTAAATGATTGACAAATGTAAAAAAAAAAAGATGGCGACCGGAAATTGTCAACATAAAGATGTTATATAGCTAAAAAACGTAAATAAGTAAACTATTTAAGCTTTTAATTTACGAGATGTTCTCACTTTTTTTGGGCCACCCTGTATATACCTTAGAAGACAGACAGGTTTGAGGAGATATGATAGAGATGTTTAAATATCTCCATGGCATAAATGGACAGTAGGAGAGCCTCTTTCTATTGAAAGCAAGCTCTGCTACAAGGGGACAAGATAAGGGTGAAAGGGGATAGACTCGGGAATAATATGCAGAAATATTTCTTTATGGAAAGAGTGGTAGATGCTTGGAACAGTCTCCCAGTAGAGGTGGTAAAGATGAGGACAGTATCTGAATTCAAAAAAGCATGGGACAAACAAAGAGGATCTCTAAGGGAAAAGAGGGAACTATTGTAATAGTCGATATGGAAGGGCAGATTAGATAGGCCATGTGGTCTTTTTCTGCTGTCATGTTTCTAAAGAAAGCAGATTTGACTGGCATGATCTGCCTTTGGTAAAACCATGTTGCCTAAGACCTGCAACCCATTAGGTTGTAGAAAGTTCACTATCATTTCCTTTAATAGTGTCTCTATTATTTTTCTAACCACTGAGGTAAGACTTATCAGCCTATAAGTTTACCATCCTTCTTTGTTGTCACTTATGTGAAAAAAGATAACATCAGCCCTTTTCCAGTTCTGAGGAAATTAATCACATCCTTTAGAGGACCCACTAGAATTTCTCTATACTCCCTTAGTATCCTGGGATGTATCTCATCCAGCCCTATTTCTTTGTCCACTTAAGTTTTTCAAGTTGTTCATAGACACTATCACCCATGAATGGTGTGGTATCCACTCCATTTCCCTATGTGGTCATTCCTGAACACGAATAAGCCCTTTGGACATGTGGCATAGATGTTTTTCTTGACCCATCTCCCTCCTTCCCTTCATTTCTAAACTACTTGAACGCGGTTCACAGCTGCTGCCTCGACTTTCTCTCCCCTCATGCCCTCCTGGATCCTTTACAGTCTGGCTTTCATCCTTTACACTCTACTGAAACGACTCTTGACAAAGTCTCCAGTGACTTCTTCCTGGCAAAATCCAAGGGCCTTTACTCTATCCTCATCCTTCTTGACCTCTCTGCTGCTTTTGACACTGTTGACCACAACCTTCCCCTTGATACCCTGTCCTCGCTTGGTTTTAAGGGCTCTGTACTATCCTGGTTCTCCTCCTATCTCTCCCATCGCTCTTTCAGTGTTAGTTCTGGTGGCTCCTCTTCTGCTATCCCGCTTCCAGTTGGTGTACCCAAAGGATCTGTCTTAAGTCCGCTCCTTTTCTCTCGCTATACCCAGTCCCTTGGTGTGCTCATCTCTTCCCATGGTTTTCAGTAACATCTTTATGCTGATGACTCCCAGATCTACCTCTCTATGCCTGAAATCTCTCTGGCAATCCAGACCCAGATCTCTGCAAGCCTTTCTGACATTGCTGCCTGGATGTCTCACCGTCGCTTGAAATTAAACATGACAGAACTTCTTATCTTTCCCCCTAAAACCTCCTCTCCTCTTCCTCCTTTCTCAGTCTCTGTGGATAACTCTCTACTCCTTCCTGTTTCCTCGGCTCACAATCTTGGGGTTGTCTTTGACTCCTCTCTCTCCTTCTCCACACAAATTTATCTGATAGCTAAGACCTGCCGTTTCTTTCTCTATAACATCAACAAAATCCTCCCATTCCTTTCTGAACACACTACTAAGATGCTTATCCACTCCTTAATCACCTCCCATCTTGACTACTGTAACCTACTACTTGCTGGTCTCCCTTTGAATCATCTCTCTCCCCTTCAATCTGTTTCATAACTCTGCTGCGCGGCTAATCTTCTGCCAGCCTCGTCATTCCAATATTACCCCTCTTCTCAAGTCACTTCATTGGCTCCCTATCCACTTCGGCATCCAGTTCAAACTTCTCCTGCTGACCTATAAGTGCATTCACTCTGCAGCTCCTCACTAGTTTTCTTCACTTATCTCTCCTTACACCCCCCCCCCCCCTTGGGAACTCCGCTCTTCTGGCAAACTGCTTCTATCTGTGCCTTTCTCTTCTATTGCTAACTCCAGACTTCGCTCCTTTCATCTTGCTGCACCTTACGCCTGGAACAATCTTCCTGTGTCTGTACACCAGGCACCTTCTCTGACCCTTTTCAAATCCAGGCTGAAAACTCACCTCTTCGCTGCTGCTTTTGGATCTTGACTCACCTGATCTCCTTGTTTCTTTACCTTTCCCCCTTGTTTTATTCCTGTCTACACCTTCTGTATTGTCTGTCTTGACTAGATTGTAAGCACTGATGAGTAGGGACTGTCTCTTACATGTCTGTGCAGCGCTGCGTATGACTTGTAGCACTATACAAATGCTCAGTAGTAGTAGTAGTAGTAGTAGTAGGAAGCATCTACAACCGTATTCTGAAGCTCCTGTGGCCCTGCACATATATGGTGCTATCTCGGGGATCTTAGAATGTGGGCAGGAGGGGGCGGAACAGGGGCATGGTCAGCAGCAGAGATGTACAATGCAGATTCAGGAAAGGCCCATGAATGTTCTATGTGTTTCCCATGGATGTCCACGTTATACCAGTGGAAAGGTGGAATAAGGCCAGGACTTAGAAACCTTTCTGCTCTGCTCTGCTCGCCAAGTGCATCCCTCAGAGATGAATGGCTGTGACCAGGGCCGGATTTACCTTGAGTGAGGCCCTACGCCAACAAAAATTGTGGGCCCCCAGCAGGGGCGGCCCAAGGGGGGTGCGGGGCCTCATTTGCATAAATATTTGCATAATGTTACCATATACTAACTTTTAGTAAACGTGCCTCTTAATGAGTGTATGGATAAAGAAAGACTAAAAGATTTCTACATTACTATAATCCAGTGCCAACTGCCAGACACATTAGGAACTACTACAAACACTGCCCATTTAGAACCCATAGTAAACCCGCCGTATCCTAACAGCACTACCAGGACTCACAAAGCACCATACTCTACCAATCAAAAGGCAACACTGCAAATATTAAACCAATACATTTCAGAGAACAACAATACATGACCTACTGGGGAAAGAGAACAAGTGGCAATGTCAAATAGGAATTATATAAACAGAACACCTCAGCTCAGTTACACATGCAGAACATAGACCATCACCAAACAAGTAATCACAATTTAGAAACAGGAAGACAATAATTAAACTGGGAATCCCAAAAGCCAAACTTGGAATGTACAACACTGTAGAAATAAAACTATACATTAATTTGCTCTTGTACTAAACAAAGCGCAGACGTTAATGATGCACATTTACCAGAGCTGACATATTCCAATTAATAAATTCAAAATAAAGAGATATTTTTCTACCTTTTGTGCATTTTTTTCAGCTGCAATTGCTCCAGCCACTTTCTTCTGGTTTCTTTGTTTCTTCTGCTAACTCTCCATCGTCTGCTGTCCATTTGTCCTTTCTTCTCTCTTCTAGATTTTTTTCCATTCTCTCTCTACATCTGCTTTAACATACTAATCTTTCTCCTTTTGCTCTTTCCTCATTCCTATTTCATCCACTCAACTTTTACCCCTCCATCCTCAATCCCCACTTACTCTCCCAATACCCGGCCAATTGTAGATTTTTTATCCCTCCCACACAACATATTTTTCCCTTCTCCATTTTACTCTTCCAGCCCCATCCCATTCTAATCCTCCCCCAACATCAGCTCCCTTCTAGTTCCAGCCTCACCCAGCATCCATTCCCTTCTAGTCCCTGCATCAGCCCATTTCCAGTCCTAGCCATCCATCAGCCCATTTCCAGTCCTAGCAACCCCCCAACCCAATACCAGTCCTAGCCCCCCATCAACCCACTTACAGTTCTTAACCCCCCATCACCCCATTTTCAGTTTAAGCCCCCCCTATAACCCATTACCAGTCCTAACCCCCCATCAGCCCACTTCCAGTCCTAACCCCATCAACCCATTTCCAGTCAGCCCCCCATAGCCCATTGCCAGTCCTACCCCCCCCCATCAGCCCACAGCCCATTACCAGTCCTAACCCCATCATCCCACCTCCAGTTTTAACCCCCCAGCCCATTTCCAGTCCTAGCCCCCCATAGCCCATTACCAGACAACCCCCATCAGCCCACAGCCCATTACCAGTCTTAACCCCCCCCCCCAAAGCCCATTACCAGTTCTAACCCCCCCAACAGCCCATTACCAGTCCTAACCACTGTTCCCTCTAAGCTGTGGGCGTGTGCGCGCGCACACACCTCGCCGAGCGAGCGCACATACTTTACAACAGAGCGCACAAAATTTACGGCTCTGATTCTGCTAGAAAACAACACAGACATCTTAAAATGTTGTAATTACTAGAAATTTCCCGCTTCATTTAGTAATCGTCTATTTTCGTTTAATTTGATTAAAATCAATGTGGTGTACATACTGTATTCTGACGTGCAGTCAAATTTTAAAGTATATAACTCCGAGTGTCGTTATGTGGCGCACAAAAATTTAACCTTCCTTCAAAAGCTGCACACAGCTGATATTTTATGCGCACACGGCCTATAGAAAATTAGAGGGAACATTGGTCCTAACCCCATCAGCCCACCTCCAGTCTTAACCCCAGCCCATTTCCAGTCCTAGCCCCCCATAGCCCCTTACCAGACAGCCCCCATCAGCCCACAGCCCATTACCAGTCTTAACCCCCCCAAAGCCCATTGCCAGTTCTAAGCCCCCCCAACAGCCCACAGTCCATTACCAGTCCTAACCCCATCAGCCCACCTCTAGCCTTACCCCCCCCCAGCCCATTTCCAGCCCCAGCCCCCCCAATAGCCCCTTACCAGTCCTACCCCCCCATAGCCCATTACCACCCCTACCCCCCCCCGCCCATTTCCCGCCCCAGCCCCCCCAATAGCCCTTTACCAGTCCTCCCCCCCCCATAGCCCATTACCCGTCCTACCCCCCCCCCCCGTCGGCCTAAAGTAAAATTTAATTTTAAAAAAAAACCTGGTGGCTGCCGCCGCGGGGCCCCCTCTGCTGCCGCGGCAGCACGGACTGACCCGCAGAGGCCCCGTCTACAAGCTGAAGCCATCGGTTCGGTTCGTTCTTCCCTCCCTCCCTCCCTCCGTGCAGGCTGCAGGCTGTGAGAGGCGCGAAGGGAGAGCGTCTCCTTGCGTCTCTGTTAAGCCCGCAGGGGCTGATGGGAAATTTCCCATCAGCCCCTGCGGGCTTAACAGAGACGCGAGGAGACACCCTCCTTTCGCGTCTCTCACAGCCTGCAGCCTGCAGCCTGCACGGAGGGAGGGAGGGAGGGAGGAACGAACCGAACCGACGGCTTCAGCTTGTAGACGGGGCCCCCGCGGGTCAGTCGGTGCTGCCGCGGCAGCAGAGGGGGCCCTGCGGCGGCAGCCACCAGGTTTTTTTTTAAATTGTATTAAAAAAAAATGAACTTGTTCTTTTTTTGTGGGCCCCTGCCGGCTGTGGGCCCTACGCCATGGCGTACATGGCGTATAGGTAAATCCGGCCCTGGCTGTGACTAAGATGTTAAGATGCAGTTGTAAAGAACAAAATGCAAAGGTTGTATGTTAAAGACAACACCCCTACAAAAATATTCAGAGGTGTAGTGGTGATTATTCCAGCTATGCTGACAATTGATGATACCCTTGATGCTACCGTTGCCTACACCCCCGTCAATCTGGTTTTCATCACGGGCACAGTACAGAGACTCTTATCCTATCTGTATTCAATGAACTTCACGCCACTCATGATCACGGTGATTTCTCCTTGGCCGTCTCTTTGGATCTCTCTTCTGCCTTTGACCTAGTAGACCATCGCTCTCTTCTCTCTTGCCTTCGTGATTCAGGAATCTCTGGGTCTGTCTTTCATTGCTTCCACTTGTTTCTCTTGTTCTGCACTTTTTCTGTTCTCACCGGCACTTCCACTTCCCCTGTTACCCCTCTCCCCTGTGATGTCCTCCAGGTTCCATGCTCGCCTCCCTCCTTTTCAATATTTTTCTGGCCCCCCTCACTCTTATTATCCAGCAGCATGATATTGTCGTTTATTACTATGGCAGACAACATTCTTTTTGTCCATCACACTAATCCCTCTGCCCCAGTTCTGACCCCCCCCCCCCCAAATGCCTACCTCTCCTCTGTCTCTTCATGGATGGCATCAAACTATCTTCACATTAAACCCTCTAAAATTTCTGTCATTTGGTTTTCCTTCTCTTCTTGTGCCCCCATCTTAACTCCATCCCTTGCACATGCCCCAATCCCCCTGGTTATCACACTTCGTTAGTTTGGTGCTACACTTGACACTTCTCTTTCCTTTAGTGGTCACGTCTCCTCCATCATTCAGCATTCATTCTACTTTCTCCATCAGATCCACTCTGTTCGCCCTTTTTTCTCACCCTCATCTTTGACCACACTTCTTCTCTCCTTAGTTATGACACGTATAGATTATTGTAATGTCGCTTTAGCCAGACTCACCCAATACCAACTCTGTCGTCTGCAATTCCTTCAGAATACCGCCGCCCGTATACTCACCCACACTTCCTGCACCAATCACAATACGCCATTACTTCTCAAACTTCACTGGTTACCCATAAAATTCCACATTCAATACAAAATTCTCACTCTGGTCCACTGTACCATCCACACCAGCACTCCCCAGTATCTCTCTGATCAAATTAATCTGCACTCCTCCCAACGTTCCCTCAGTTTGATTCACTCTAATCGTCTTTTCCTCCCATCTCCCTCATCCGCCCACCTCGAATCGACTCATGCTTCTGCCTTTTTCTTCCTTGGCCCACTTCTCTGGAACTCCCTTCCCCCTGACCTTCGCCTGGAGCTCTCCTTTCTCCACTTTAAAACACTGCTAAAAACCCACTTTTTTTCCCTTGCCTCCAACCTCCCACCACCTTCTTCCTAGTTCCTCTCCCTTGTGTCTGTATTACTCCTGTTTCCTCTCTTCCTAGTCAGCTTGACATCTCTCTCCTTTGTTTTCCTATTTTGTAATTGGCGTTCCTTTCCTCTTTCTCATAGCTCATTACAATTGTAAACCGCTCAGACGCTCTGGTACTGGGCGGTATATTAAGTGACACAATAAAGGTAAAGATAAAGAAATTGCTGTGTGAGCCAGAGGAGATAATTACAATTCCTGTCTTCTGAGAAGCGGGACTGTTGATGTAGAGATTGTATGTGGGTGAGTATAGAACAGATTCATGTGTGGGTGAGAAACGCAAATCAGATTAGTAGTCCTGGGACTCTCTTATGTTATACCAGCTGTTTTCTAAAGGTGCAGAGCATCTGTACTGCAAATATATGTTTTGTGTGACTGCAAGTGAGAGTGTGTTTGGTTAGAGGGATGCATGGGGGGACCTAGTGTGCACAACCACAATTTTGAGGGGACATGAATGCCTGGTCAGTACCTGGTCCGTAGGAATGACCACAGCGTGACCAGCTACTGATCGGCCAGGATACATCAGAAAGGGGTCTCTGGGGCTAAATATCAAAGCATATCCCTGTCAGTGAAAAGGAAGCATCAGAACGAATGCATGCAACAGGGCACACAGCACTATCAACGGTCTCACAAATGTGCACATTTGTATAGACAGATGCTGGTACTCTTGGGCATCTAGTAGTGCTGTTTGCGCTGGTGCAAGACTGGTGCAACTACTCCCATCTTTGTTTTGCTGCAAGACATGTCAGGACAATCATATCACTTTCTACTTGCTGTTGTAACATCTCTGAGTGCACAGAGATCACTTTGCAGTGTCCTGGTCATGCAAAGGATTAGCTTATATGGTCTGTTTTGCATCAACACTTCTGTATCATCCATTTTCATGAGCTCCACGCCGTCAGTGTGAGGAGCAGCTTCGGAGATGCACATTTTAACTGAGGAGGCGTGGCCACATGGAGATGGGCAGCAGCAGATCTGTACTACTTTTTGGAATTCACTGAGGGCAGGGACGTCCAGGCCGCTTGCTGTGTATACCCATGTCCTGGGGTTTGTGCGTGCCGCGCCATACACTTCTATGTCCCTGATTCCAGATTCGCGGACACACCCAGATCCGCACATACAGAATTAGGGTCAAACAGGGCTCATTTTTAATTTAGTCGTGTCTGCGAGCTGGACATGCACATTATGGAATCACACTCTATGTATCTTTGTCAGCCATCTGTGATCCTTCTCCAGGATTTTCTTCTGTGAATACAGAACAGAATTGTTCAGCATTTCCACTTTTTCTTTTTCATGCTCCACACAGCCGTCCTTAGCATCTTTCACTCTTGCAGTTCCATTTCTGGCCTTCCTCCTCTCCCCAACATACCTGAAGAAAGGCCTTGTCACCTTGCTTTACATCTTCAGACATTTTTTCCTCTGTCCTGTGCTTTCGCCACTCTCATTATTTTCTTTGCTTCTTAAATCATGCCTCGTCATTGCTTGCTCAAGACACGTTACCTTCAGCTATATCTGGTGCTGCCGTTTTCAAAGGCTTATGATCTGAGACAATAGATTAATGACTTCCCCAGGGTCACAAGAAGCATCAATGGGGTTTGAACCCTGCTTTTCCTGTTTCTCTGTCTGATGCTGTAACAAGTAGGCTACTTCTTCAATTATCCAGATAGTGGTAACCTTCAGCAACACTATCTGCATAAGTACCTGCAGAAAAACAGAGTTACTTACCTGTAATGTGAGTTCTCCAGGGACAGCAGAATAAGTCAGCCACAAGTGGTGACGTCATCCGACGGAGCCGAAGACGGAAGTACTCTCATTAGCCCAGAAGGCTTTAGCCTTCTGGGCATGGATAGTGGCCCCACCTCTAGATCCGCCCCTAGCTGGTCAGAGTTTCCCCAGCTGAGCCGGTGCAAGAGCTAGGAGGCAGATAGGCAAAGGCCTCCCCCCCCCCACCGGGGAGGAGGGTGGGAAGGTGTGGCTGACTTATCCTGCTGTCCCTGGAGAACTCACGTTACAGGTAAGTAACTCTGTTTTCTCCCAGGACAAGCAGGATGAGTCAGCCACAAGTGGTGCCTCCCTAGCTACACCTGCAGCGGCGGGGAGGGGGCTGTGAATGAGACAAGCCAGAGCGTAAGGTGCAACAAGAGTTTAATGTGCAGTTTTATGGAACCGTGCAGACAAGTGCAACAACTAGGCAACAACACAATTGTGCAACACTCAGAACAACTCTGGAACATTGTGCAAAACTGTGCAATTCTTAGAAAATGTGCAAATACAGTGCAACTCTTATGAACATATGCAATACTCATAGCAGTCTCTTCTTAAAAAGTACAATTATCAGAGAACAAACGCCCACGAGGGCGAAGCAGTTCGTTTCAGGCAGAGTCCATTGTGGCTGTTGCCGCAGACAGCACGGCAAGGCCAAACGTGGAGCCGCTCTGATTTGTAATGTCCAGACAGTAGTGTTTTTGGAAGGTCTGGATCGAGGCCCATGTGGCCGCTCTGCAGATGTCGGGGACCGGAATGGAGCGCAGGTTGGCGATGGTGGCGGCCAATGCCCGCAAATGATGGGCCCTGATTCCTGAGGTAGGAGGTGCTCCCGCTCTTGACAAGCATAGGGAGATGCAGGAGGAGATCTAGATGGACAGGGTACGCTTGGACACTGGGCGCCCGGGCTTGTTAGGATCTTATGAAATGAAGAGTTGAGAACCCTTCCTTAAGGATGAAGTCTGCTTCAGGTAGCATCGTAGCGCTCTAACACAGTCTAGGGTATGCAAGCGCTGTTGCTCCGGATCAGAGTGTGTCCCTGGTAGGAAGCAGGGTAGTTCGATGGTCTGATTGATATGGAAAGCAAGGCCACCTTGGGGACAAACTTGGGGTGTGTTCGCAGGCAGGCTCGGTCCTGGTGGAGTATGGTGTAAGGCGGATGAGCTACCAAGGCGTGTAGCTTGGAGATCCGTCTGGCAGAAGTTATAGCGATGAGGAATAGTGTTTTCCAAGAGACGAACTTCAGGTCAGCGTGCTGCAGCGGTTTGAAGGGCTCACCGGTGAGCTGGTCGAGGATGATGTTGAGGTCCCATGGAGGTACAGGTTGGCAGACCGAGGGATGGAGGTTGGTCAGACCTTTCATGAAGCGAACTACCAGAGGTAGAGTTGCTATCGATGCGTCACCTGCTCGGTGGTGGAAGGCCGCTATGGCCGCCAGGTGGACCTTGATGGACTGGGTCTTCAGGCCCCAAGCTGAGAGAGAAGTGAGGTATTGGAGGAGCAGGGGCACCGGGCATGAGAAGGGGTCCAAACTTCGGGATGCACACCAGACGCTAAAACGGCGCCATTTGAGGCTGTAGGCTTTCCTGGTGGAAGGGCGCCGAGATGCCAGAATGATTTGTTGGACCTCTGCCGGGAGATTGAATGGGGCGAGGGTCAGCCTCTCAGTTTCCATGCAGTCAGCGATAGCATCTGCAGGTTGGGATGTAAGAGAGCTCCGTTGTCCTGCGAGAGTAAGTCTGGTCTCAATGGGAGATGGATGGGGGGTTCCAGCGCTAGGCGGTGCAGGTAGGGGAACCAGATCTGCCTGGGCCAGTAGGGAACTACCAGAATGGCCAACGCTTGATCCCTGATCAGCTGTTGAATCGTCCGAGAAATTAGCGGGGTGGGGGGGAAGGCGTAGACAAGAGGCCACTGGCTCCAGGTCACATCGAAGGCGTCTGCCACTATTCTGAGCGACGCAGGCCGTTTGGAGCAGAAAAGGCGGCATTTGGAGTTCTCTTGAGATGCAAAGAGGTCGATCAGGGGGTGGCCCCATCTCGCGAAAAGGGACGATGACACCTCTTCGTGGAGTGTCCATTCGTGGGGGTTCAATTGTCTGCTGAGCCGGTCGGCGATGACATTCTCCTCCCCTGGTATGTAGCAGGCTTGGAGGCTGCACCTGTAAGAGAGGGCCAGGTGCCAAGTGCGTAGGGCTTCTCTACACAGAGGTCGAGATCCAGTGGCCCCTTGCTTGTTTAAGTAGAACATCATTACTTGATTGTCCGTCTGAATCTTTACGGTTCTTCCTTTTATAAGCTCCCGAAAAGCCAGAAGTGCGTGGTGGACAGCTCTGAGCTCGAGGATGTTGCTGTGAAGGTCTCTCTCATGAGCCGACCACAAGCCCTGCGTGTGAGTACCGGCGCAATGGGCTCCCCAACCTAGAATTGAGGCATCGGTGGTCACTGTGACCTGGTGCGCCAGAGGCTGCCCTGAGACAATTGTTTCGGGTGAGTCCACCAGCGGATTGCCTTGGCCACCGTGGAGTCGATGGGAATCATGGCGGACAGGGGCTGTGAATGCTGGCACCAGTGAGAGCGGAGGTGCCATTGAAGAGCTCGCATGTGCAGCCTCGCAAGGGGGAGAACATGGGTGATAGCTGCCATGTGCCCCAGGAGGCGAAGAATGATTCTTGCCGTCGAGCGTGAAGAGCTGGAGACCTGAAGGGCAAGATTGATGATGGTGTGCCTTCTGCTCAGGGGGAGAAAGGCCTTGGATTGAGTAGTGTCTATGTAGGCCCCGATAAATTCCAGCCTCTGCACAGGGGTGAGGTGAGACTTCGCATAGTTGACCAGAAAGCCCAGAGAGGCAAGCAGTGCCGTGGCCTTCCTGACCGCCCTCTGAAGCTCTGAGGGAGAGGGGGCAGAAAATAGCCAGTCATTCAGGTAAGGGAACACAATTACCCCTTCTTTGCGCAGGTGCGCAGCCGCCACTGCTACACATTTCGTGAAAACTCTTGGGGCAGGAGAGAGGCCGAAGGGGAGGACTCTGTATTGGTAGTGACTGCCCGCTACCTGGAAACGCAGGAATTTCCTGTGGTGAGGGTGAATGGGGACGTGAGTGTAGGCATCTTGGAGATCCAGGGAGGCCAACCACTGTTTGGGTTGGATGAGGGGTAGAATGGACGATAGGGAGTGCATCCTGAATTTCTCCTTCGTTATGTGCCTGTTGAGGTCCCGGAGGTCGAGGATGGGTCGAACACCCCCCGACTTCTTGGGGATGAGAAAGTACCTGGAGTAGAATCCTGAGTTGATCTCGCTGGGGGGGACCGGCTCTATGGCCTTGGCCTTCAGGAGGGAGACAATCTCCGAGGTCATGGGAGCAAGATGTTGCGGGGGACCTTGCTCGGAGGAAGGGAGTGTTGAAGTGGGGTGGAGGAAAATTGTAGGCGGTAGCCTTGTTTGACAATAGTGAGCACCCAACGGTCTGTTGTTATCCTCTCCCATGAGCGCTGGAAGGCTGACAACCGTCCCCCGGCCGGCGGTTGCTGGCCGGGCTGCAAGTCAAAAACTAGGGTTTGCTTTTGCGGTGGCGGGCGCAGATTTCTTTTGTGTACGCTCCCGCTGTCGCGGCTTCTGCCTGTAAGTCTGATTGTAAGACTGTTGTTTGTACTTGGGCTGTTGCCATTTCCGGTAATAGTTGTTTTTGTGATTAGAGGAGTATTGGGAGCCCCCTTTACGGTAGGGATAAGGGCGCTCTGTACATTCCTCGAGAGTTTGAAGCATGGTGCAATGTTCACGCATGTCATTCACCGTGTCCTTAACCTTGTCGCCGAAAAGGGAATCTCCGGTGCAGGGGGTGTCCGCAATCTTGTCGTGTGAATCAGTTCGTAAGCCTGAGGCTCTAAGCCAGGCAAGCTGGCGTGCCGAGATGGCAGTCTCAGCGACTCTGATGGCGGTTTCAAAGGCGTCGTGGGCCGCCCGGCCATGGTGCTTGGTACAGTCCTCGAGGTCCGCCAGGGTAGAGTTCAGGTCTGCAGGAGTTTCAGTTAGTTGAGTGATGGCGGATTTGACGTTGGCCACCAGCAAGTCCTGTTAAATGGCATGCTGGAACTGGTGTGCCGCTATCCGTGCATTCAGCATGGCCCCTTGGTAGACGCGCTTCGCCACGTCATCCAGCAGCTTGTTGTCTTTCCCCGGAGGCACGTTGGGGGAGCTATGAGAGGATTTGGAACGCTTGAGGGCAGATTCCACTACAATGGATTGATGGGGTAGCTGCTGTTTGTCGAAGCCGGGCATGGGTTGGATCACATACTTAAGATCCAGTCTGCGCGGGCAGGGGTGGTTGGATGCAGGGGTCTGCCATGTCTTGGAGAGGTTGTCTCTGAGAAGTTGGTGAATAGGCAGAGAGGTGGTCGTCCTGGGTGTGTCGACAAACTTAAGCGCATTCTGGACCTCAGCTCGTTGGTCTGTGGCCTCCGTTGATGTAATAGATAGTGAGGAGAGGACTTTACGCACATATTTGTAGTAGGATAGGTCCTCGGGAGGGGTGGAATGATCCAGAGGAATGTCGGTAGCAGGAATGGAGAGAGAGTCACTGTGAGATAGCGCCTCAGATTGCGACACCTCTGCAGAAATGTCTCCCGAGGGAGGGGGAGGAGCATCAGCTGTCTGCGCAGCCTCAGCGGCAGGCACCGCTGGCTGGGCCAGGGTCTGAGGCAACCGCTGTGAGGCAAGACTTGAGAGTGTGGAGGCCCATTGCTGCAACATATCATTGAGGAGGTTCAGGGTATCAGGAACCTGACGCTGTGGAGCATTAAGAGGTTCAATAAGTTCCTGAGAGGGGGAAGAAAGGCCGGAGAGGAGAGAGATGTCCCCTTCATTGGAGTAGAGACTGAAGTCTGAAGAGCTGGAAGAGTTGGAGGACTTATGCACTCTCCTGTGGTCAGAGGAACTGCTGGAGGAGCTGCTGTGGCTGTTGGAGCCTTCTGCTGAGCCATCACGTCGGTGCCATGTTCTGCGCCGGTCGGCGCTGCAGGAGCTGCTCCTGCTCCGTTTCCTCTTGCTTCGGCGCTGGAGAGAACTGCTGGAGTGGCGGTAGCAGCTCCTGCCACGATGCCTTGAGCGGCGCCGGCGCTTGGAGGCTGCCCGCTTGCTTCAGGAGCCTCTGCGCCTGCGGGAAGGATCCCTCGATCGCTTACTGTGCCGTTGATTCCTGGTGTCTTCAGTGCTGTGCCGAGCGCACAGGGGGGTCGGAGCCGGCAAACCGGAACCTGGAAGAGCAGCAGCCGGAAGAGGGGCGGAGGAACACCCAGCAGACATGGCCGCGTCCATGGAAGGCACGCACATGGCCAGCGGAGAGTCAGCTTCACGGCGGGAGATGGAGGTCGAACCCGGCACGTCCCCGGCCGGTCTGGGAGCAGAGGAGGCCATGATGGGGGGAGCCGCAGCCGCGGCAACATCAATAGCAGGAACAGCCTCAGCGGTAGGGGAGAATAACTCCCGGAGAGCACGCTTGCGGGACTTGAGGACCCGGGGAGACATGCGGCCGCAGGCAGAGCAGTCTTCAACGGGGTGCTCCTTACCCAGATATCGCAGACAGAGATGATGAGTGTCGGAATTAGCCATCTTTCTGGAGCACCCCGTACACTTCTTGAAGCCTGGTTTCTTCATGGTAGAGGTGAGGTGAGTGAGAGCAAAATAAAAAAATGTCTTGCTGGCAAGGCGGAAGACGAAAATCTGACCAGCTAGGGGCGGATCTAGAGATGGGGCCACTAGCCATGCTCAGAAGGCTAAAGCCTTCTGGGCTAATGAGAGTACTTCCGTCTTCGGCTCTGTCGGATGACTTCACCACTTGTGGCTGACTCATCCTGCTTGTCCTGGGAGAAGCTGTCCTAAGTGCTATGCAGATAGTTATTTGAAGCTTTGTGCTTGCTGCACCATACATGTCTTTGTCTCAGTAGAAACAAGGGGCAACAAATGTGACTCACCTTTAACAGCTGCACATATGGCTTGAGGGTAAAGAGAGTGAGAGATTGCTTGATTTTGAGTTTTATCCCAAGTAGCCAAATTACACAGTAATTTAAAAGAAACAGACTGCTCCTATTATGTTATGATAAAGAGAGAGGCAATTCAAAGGCAGATTAATAAAACTATGAATTATATCCTTAAACTGAAGTGACTATAAAAAAACAGTGGTATGGTTTAAATGACTGCTGTGGAGCAGTGAAAGCTGCTTCAGTCTGTCTGAAGAATACAAAAGTCAAATAACCCCTTTTAGGGCGGCTATGAGCAGGTGAGCCATCTGTATTAGGCACAGATTAAGCTCTTGGATCTTGAAATTTGGAATTACTTCAAGAGTTAAGCTGTATGTGGAATCTAGTCCCAAATGGCATCCACACAAACGCAGAGTTCTAAGAATTCAGAGCTTTGGTAAGGCAAATCCAAGCTTTTAAAACAGACCAAAAGGGAGAGGGAGACAGACTGAGCACAATGGCCATCTTATAATAAAAATAAAGCTATGGGAAAATCTCTGCCTGTTACTCTGACAAAGAGGTGAGTAACAGTTTGAGTATAGTCCTGGAAGAGAGAAAATAAATCCCAGTCACAGAGGAGCGTCCCAGTCCCGTATGACACTGGTCAAATTCAAACCTTTAGAACTGAAGCGTGCAAGGGAAGGAATAACATTTATTTATTTTTAATGGCTAATTGCATGCTTTAGGGGCTGCCAAAAATAAAAGGGTGGCATTTTAGCAAACCATAAGCTTTCTGTGTATTATTTTTTTGTTTGTTTTCAGCAGTTGCATCAATAGCTCCACTTGAAGTTTTCAGAGAAGGAAGCTCACACTGGCCAAATACTGCAGAAAATAAAACAGGTAAATGTAGATAGAGTCATTGAGGGGGATATTCAAAGGGATTAACACAGTTGTATGCAAATGCTAGAAGTCTGAAAAATAAGATGGGACAGTTAGAATATATAGCACTAAATGAGAAATTAGATATGATTGGTATCTCAGAGACATGGTGAAAGGAGGACACAGTGATACCTGGGTACAAATTATATCGCAATGATAGAGTAGATCAAAATGGAGGAGTAGTGCTCTATGTTAGAGAGGGCATTGACTCTCACAGGATTAAAGTTTTGCAGGCAACAAAATACACTCTAGAATCTCTATGGAATGAAATTCCATATAAAAAGTGGAAGGTGATGGCAGTGGGGGTATATTATCGACCGCCTGGCCAGAATGAACAAATGGATGATGAAATGTTCAAATAAATCAGGGAAGCTAACAATATTTACAGCACAGTAATAATAATCAGTGATTTCAATTACCCTGGTATCAACTGGGTCAGTGCCACGGCAGGACATGCTAGGGAGATAAAGTTTCTAGATAAAGTAAATAACTGCTTCTTGGAGCAGCTGGTTCATGAACCAACTAGAGAGGAAGTCATCTTGGACCTAGCCAATAGTGGAACATATGATCTGGTGCAAGAGATAAGGGTGTTGGGACCACTTGGCAAAAGTGATTATAGCATGATCACATTTGATTTAATAAATGGAGGAAGGCCAGCAATGAAATCTACAGTACTTACCTTTTAACTTTCAAAAGGGAGACTATGATAAAATGAGGAAAACAGTTTAGAAAAAACTAAAAGGAGCAGCTGCAAAGGTTAAAGATTTACATCAAGCATGGGACAGATACCCCCAGCCCAGAGGTCTTTGCCTCACACTTCCAGAAGAAAACAAATTTGACGAGGTCTTGCTCAGAAAAGCCTGACTCTGAAAATCCTCTCATGATCTACCCCCCTACAGGAGACAGACTCATACCCATGCTAGATGCCTTTTACCCATGCTCTGCTGAGCAA
This sequence comes from Ichthyophis bannanicus, assembly GCA_033557465.1. Classification (NCBI taxonomy): domain Eukaryota; kingdom Metazoa; phylum Chordata; class Amphibia; order Gymnophiona; family Ichthyophiidae; genus Ichthyophis; species Ichthyophis bannanicus. The sequence continues at coordinate 825,043,399 of CM066034.1, forward strand.
ATAGAGAACATCATATGTAGGATTAATACCACAACTTCTGGATTAAGTTAGTGAGAACCGACCTAAGCTCAACTATTACCAGAATCATACACCTCTCCCTGTCTACAGTTGTTTACCCACTGTACCTGAAAACCACCTCCATCAGACTACTGCTAAAAAACAACAAACTAGATCCCTTGGACATCAGCTCCTACAGACCCATATCCAGCCTCACCTTCCTGACCAAGATATTAGAAAAGATCATCCAGCAACAAATCCAGGACCACATTGACTCCCATGCCCTCTCGACCCACAGCAGCATAGGTTCCGCCAGCAGCATGGGGTTGAAATCCTTCTAGCCACTCTCCTGGACAGACTGCATACTGGTTTAGATAAGAAGAGGCAAAGATTCATCCTAATATTGGATATTGCCTCTGCCTTTGATACGGTCAGTCATAGTCTTCTACTCAACCGCTTACAGCAAAAAGGGATACAGGATGCAGGCTTCAAGTGGTGTAGATTGTACTTGACTGGTCGCCAGCAGCAGGTAGACATAGGAGCGCAGTCATCGAACACATTCCAGCAAACTCAAGGAGTTCCGCAGGGCTCATCTCCCTCAGCTCTGTTCTTCAACATCTATATACAACCAATCTATGCAATAATACAGTCCTTCAATATCCTCTACCACATTTATGCCGATGACGTCTTACTCTACACCCCATCATCCAGAGACAGCCCTGACTTTTCCATCATTATAGAATGCTTCAATAAGGTCTCTGATTGGCTCTCTACATACAACCTTATCGTTAACTGTAGGAAATCTTATTTATAACCAGAGACCAAACATTTACTCCACCAACTTCCCTGCAGGTGAAAGATATAGAGCTGATGACAAAGCATGAGGTACACTACCTGGGAGTCATCTTGGACCAACGGATGAGTATGGAAGCACACGTATGTAATGTCATCAAGGCAGTTTACCAAAACATTAGGACCCTCCATCATCTATGCCCACTCCTAGACCATTTAGATTTTCGCACAGTATTCCAAGCTCTCATCTTCCCGCACTTTGACTATGCCAATATTATTCTCCATGGCCTGTCAAAACACACTCTCCAAATGGCCATGAACACAGCTGTGCGAACACTCCAAGGTGTGTCCAGATTTGAACACATCATGCCCATCTTAATGCAGCTACACGGGCTCCCTTTAACAAGCCATCTGATTTACAAAGCCTTACTACTGACATTCAAGATTCTTCGTGATATGTCTGTGACCTCCCTTGCAGCACTCATACAACACAGTCCAGATAACAGAATGAGGAGATCAAGCATGGTGAACACACTGGTCACCCCTTCATCAATAAAGACATACACCCAGGCCACCAAGAACTGCACCTTTTCCTTATATGCACCAACCCTATGGAAAGCCCTACCTGCTTCAATCCAAGATATCTCCGACCTGTCAACCTTTAGAAAGGCCATAAAGACTCACTTGTTCCAGATAATCTATGACAACACACCTTATTCTGGACTCACAAATGACTTTCACCCCTCATCTATGTATCTGTTCTACTGCCCAGCTTGTAATTAGTTCTCCCAGTTCTCCCCTTATTCACCCTGCCCTATCTAAGTTCATGTCCCCATTTATGTTTAATGTTAACCACTTGTTTCTGTTTAATACCTCTTCTATGTAAAATATCGGTTCTACTGTTCATGTTCAATGTAAAACACACTGATTTTGAAATAGTATGGTATATAAAAAGTGAATAAATAAATAAATAAATAATGTCTTGGAAGCCCAAACCAGCTGTATTCCATGCTTTAAGAAAAGTGGAAGGAAGTCCATAAAACTACCAGCATGGTTTAAAGGTGAGGTCAGAGAGACTGTTGGAGCAAAACAAAAAGCATCTTTCAGGAAAAGGAGCCAAATGACGAAAACTGGAAACAACATAAGCACTGGCAAGTTAGATGCAAGGTATTAATAAGGCAGGCAAATAGAGAATATGAAATAAAGCTCGCTGTGGAAGCAAAAACACATAATAAAAACTTTTTCAAGTACATTCATAGCAAAAAACCTGTGAAAGAGTCAGTTGGACCATTGGATGATAGAGGGGTTAAAGGGGCACTAAGAGGGAACAAAGCCATAGTGGGGAGACTGAATGAATTCTTTGCTTCGGTTTTACTGAAGATGTAGGGAAGTTACCCATGCCTGAAATGGTATTTAAAGCTGATGCAGCAGAAGAATTGAAAGAAATATTGATAAACTGGTAAGATGTATTACAACTATTTGATAAACTGAAGAGTGGCAAATCACCTGGACAGGATGGTATACATCCAAGGGTGTTGAAAGAATTGAAATATGAGACTGCAGACCTATTATTACTAATCTGTGAACTATCATTAAAATCATCAGTAAAGTTTGGATGGCCAATGTAATGCCAATTTTTAAAAAGGGTTCCAGGGGTGATCCAGGAAATTACAGACCAGTGAGCCTGACATCAGTACCAGGAAAAATGGTAGCAACCATTATTAAGTACAAAATTTTTGAACATATAGATAGTCATGGTTTAATGAGAAAAATGGTCAACCTATCACAGAGCTAAAATTGTCAAAAAGAAGGATCAACTCTGTATTTGAAACAATAAAGTAAAGAGTATCAACAAAAAGCTAATGTATATTTCACAAAAATTCAGCAATAGCAAAGCCAAATCAACCACACACAGAAGCAACAATAGGTCTCAGTCTTCCCGGGCAAAACAAAACCGGCCAGATTTGTCCTGACACGGCATAGCCCTGTTAGCATCAATGACCCATAAAAAACAGTTGCTCTGGGGTGGACATCAACCAACTCCTTCACGTGCATAAACTTATTGAAAATTATTGATAATTCCAACATAAAGACATCGAAAGAGTGGTATGGTAACACTTAACTTTGTAGTTGCAGCAGTGCTCATATAGTAGTGCTAAGCCAGTGCCATGATCCCCAACGCTCTCGTACGCGCTTGATTTGCGTTTCACCTAAAGAGGTTTCATCAGGGGGTGGCTGAAAAGCACTTGGAGTTCACTATATGGAGAAACGAGCAAAGTTTTCCAACCGATGTAAAACCTATTGCTATTGCTGAATTTTTGTGAAATATACATTAGCTTTTTGTTGATACTCTTTACTTTATTGTTTCAAATACAGAGTTGATCCTTCTTTTTGATGGTTTAATGAGAGACAGTCAACATGGCTTTAGCAAGGGAAGGTCTTGTCTTCCTAATCTGTTATATTTTTTTGAAGGTGTAAATAACAGGTAGACAAAGGTGGGTCAGTTGATGTAGTATATCTGGATTTTCAGAAAGCCTTTGACAAGATCCCTCATGAGATACTCTTGGCAAAATTAAAAAGTCATGGGATAGCAGGCAGTGTACTATTGTGGATCAGGAACTGGTTAAAAGATAGAAATTAGAGGGTAGGGCTAAATGGCCAATTTTCCCAATGAAGAAAGCTGAATAGTGCAGTATCCCAGGGATCTGTAATGGGCCTATGACTTTTTAACATATTTGTAAATGATCTGGAAATGGGAATAAAAAGTGAGGTTATCAAATTTGTAGATGACACAAAATTATTCAAAGTTGTTAAAACCCAGGAGGATTGTGAAAAATTGCAACAGGACCTTAATTAGAAGACTGGATATTCAATTGGCAGATGAAATTTAATGTGGACAAGTGCAAAGTTATGCACCTAGGAAAGAACAAACCAAACTATGGTTACACGATGCTAGGTTCCAAATTAGGAAACATCACCCAGGAAAAAGATTAAGGCTTCATTGTGGATAACACGTTGAAATCCTCCACCCAGTGTTCAGTGGCGGCCAAGAAAGCAAATAGAATGCTACACATTATAAAGAATGGAGAATAAAACAAAGGATATTATAATGCCTCTGTATCTTTGCATGTTGCAACCACACCTCGAATATTGTGTGCAATTCTGGTTGCCGTATCTTAAAAGGGATTTAGCAGAATTAGAAAAGGTAAAGAGAAGAGCAACCAAAATGGAAAAGGGGATGGAAGGATATCCCTATGAGGAGAGGCTAAAAAGGTTAGGGCTTTTCAACTTGAAAAAGTGACGGCTGAGGGGAGATATGATAGAGGTCTATGAATTAATGAATGGAGTGGAACGGGTAAGCGTAGATTGATTGTTTACGCCATCAGAATGTAGAAAGACTAGTGGACATGCAATAAAATTATTGTAACCAATATAAGACTAATAAGGAAAATATTTTTTCACTCAACATGTAATCAAACTCTGGAATACGTTACTGGAGGATGTAGTAAAATCTTTTAGTGTAGCTGGGTTTACAAAAGGTTTGGACAAGTTCCTAGAGGAAAGGTCCATAAACCATTATTAAAGGGGACCCAGGAAATCCATGGTTTGTTGCAATACAAGCATTGTGGACCTGTGTCTTCTATCGAAATATCGGGTACTTGTGACCTGGATTGGCATTGTTAGAAACAGGATACTGGACTTGATGGACCTTGGTCTGACCCAGTATGGCATTTCTTATGTTCTTATGTTCAGACCTGTACTGTGTCAATCCTTCTATCAAGGATATTCAGTGGCACTAACATGGTTAGTTCCAGTGAATATCTCTGGGTGCCGCTGCTGAATGTCCCCTGTGTTATCCAGCTAGCATTGGGGTATTCCATGGGCAGCACCCGTCCATAACCAGGCAGCAGCGATATTGAGCCGCTGCCCAGTTATGGCAAGGCAACAAAAGTAAGGTACAGCAAAGGCTGGCCTAACTTTCACCATGGAAGCTAACCGGGCTGAATATCACTACTGCTCAGTTAGCTTTCTGCCAATCCGGGCAACCCAGATATTCAATGCCAGGACTGCATATGACCCTGGAAAGCAGCAGAAGTTGTGTCAGGACATGTTTCTCAAGAAAAAAATGATGCTATCGGTGCACCCCAAGCAAAACTGCCTGCATGCTGAGAGCTACTCTAAAGCACTTCTACATTCCTGCCCAAGATTTTAACTCAAAAAATAGATTCTGAGACTAGAAATATTGTTAGCATATGGAAGTACTGGATACATTTCTTTTAGACAAATTGATAGAATAGAAACTTACAGCACCTGTAAATTTCCCTGTTTCTTGAAATGGTCTTTAAAACCCCCCAGTAATTTAAGAAAAACATTGTGTCCATATATGAAATATAAGGAAATAAAAGAAGGTAATGCATTGCCTTGTGCTTGTCTTGCTTTATCTGTAATTACTATCCAAAAAACAAAATGTGGAGGAGTACCCCTAGCCTGCCTGGCTTTCAGAATATCCATGATGACTATGCATAAGAAAGCTTTGTAGGCAATGAAAGCAATACATGCAAACCTAATCTCATGTGTCGTCATTATGAATATAATGAAAGCCAGACTGGCATGGCTAGAGGGTACGCCAGAACCAACTTTAGAAACAATGATTTAAATGACTTGATGGGGAAGAGGGTAAAGGTGAACTTCCTTAAAGTAAGATCCAGGGACATATCACAGCTAGCAACCACCATAGCGGAAGAATTCCCAATTCTAGGAGAGGTTTACACTCCCTTCTTCAGGTCAGCAAAGGAGCAGGGCATATGTAGCCTTTTGTTACAGCATTGGAAACAGCTTTTGAAAAATGAATCTGTACTAAGTCACTTAACACCCATACAACTAACTGCACTAGTGAAGACAGACAAGCAGATAGACCAAAGAAGTAATTTGGAGAGACAGGAGTAAGATATAAAGTCTGAGAGGCACTGAGTTTAATTGAAGACAGGAATCACGTTATCTACTGTGTTGTCTGTCTTGACTAGATTGTAAGTAAGCTCTGATGAGCAGGGACCATTTTTACATGTGTCTGTACAACGCTGTATACGTCTTCGAGCACTAACCAAATGTTCAGTAGTCGTAGTAGTAGTAGCTGGGTAAATCTGTGAGTTCAATATATGTCCCCAAACAATTTCTATTAAAAAAAATAGGACATGGTTATATGGGTGAGGGGCAATGTCCCTGCTAACCTGCCCAGCACCCTCGCAATGTTCTTTTTAATCTGCGCCAGGTCCGCTGCTGGCATTCCCGCCAGTGGGGGGGGCGGGGCAGAGCGTTGATCGCTCTGCACCTCCCCCCGCCGGCAGGAATGTTGGCGGCGGACCCAGCGCAGGTTAGAGGGAACATTGGTGAGGAGTATGGTGATCATGGACTGTCAAAGGTTTGGACAAGTTCCTGAAGGAAAGGCCCATAAACCAATTATTAAAGAGGACCCAGGAAATCCACTGCTTACTCTGGAACAAACATTGTAGAGCCTGTGTGCATTTTTGGGAACCTGCCGGGTACTTGTGACCTGGATTGGCCACTGTTGAATACTGGGCTTGATGGAACTTGGTCTGATCTAAAGTGGCATTTCTTATGTTATCATGTTCTTTTTTTGTATCTGTACAGAGCTGTATGTACCTTGAAGCACTATAGATATGTTTAGTAATCATAACAGTGACACGGAGTATCAGTACGACAAAGTCAGCTAAGCATAAAGTTGTTTGCAGATGCCATTAAAACTCAGTAAAGGAATGGGGTAAGAGAGAGATAACAGAAGTGGCAGGAGAAATAATATTTTACACTTTCAAGGAGCCCATACCTGAAGCTGATGTGTTCATAAATCCTTTTGTGTTTGTTTCCAGGTGTTTTTACGTCTTATTTCAAATATTTTGTTTTCTTAGGTACAACTAAAACTCCTTTTAAGAGCCCTTGATAATGAGATCAAAGACTCCTCAGAAATGTAAATTGCACTGCTTGTCACTTTTGCCAATCCCATCCCTTTCCCATGCTATAATTAGGATTGGCAGCTGTTGCCGGGTTTTCAGGACTGTTAGATCTGGTCCTGGTTTTACCCCATTGTATGCAGAGACTTACAGTCCTGATGTCCCTAGTTCATTCCCTAAGAAAACTAAGGGGTCAGTATTCAAAGAGAATCATCCAAATAATGGTAACTATTATCTGAATAATTCCCCTAAGCGGCACTATCTGTGGATTTTCAGTGGATAGTGCTGCTGGGAATCCTTGCAGATTACTGCAGCACTATCCACGTAGTGCCAGAGCACTACATGGGCAGAGTGTGGGTAGAGCAACAAGCTATACAGACTGGCAATATTCGGTCCACTGGGCAGAGAACAGACTAAATATTACTGCTATCCAGATACAGTAGCTCTGGTGTGGACCACTCTGTACATATATTTAATGTTGCTCGCTGGACATACATTTTTTATTAAGCATTTTGGCTGGCATTTTTTAAAAACCTCCAACACTGTTGTTTAAATATTGACTCATAAGTGTGATAAAGTGTGGTAAACCCAGTACAAGATCAATCTGTCTTGAAAATCTAACTCCAGTTGACAATTTTAGCTGTAATAGCATACAGATAACCCCCTGCTTAGCTGACTCACAACTATTTATACTTTGTGTAATTGTGCTGTTTATTCACTGACCTGATGAAACAAGCATACAGTGCCTGGTGAAAATATTCACCCCCTTGGGGTTTGTCTGGTTTTGTTGCATTACAACCTAGAATTAAAATGGAGTTTTGGAGGATAGCACCATGTATATTAAACAACATGCCTATGACTTTGAAGGTGCAAAGTATCCTTTATTTTGTCACAAACAGTAATTTAAAAAACAAAACAAAACATTTTTTAAAAAAGGAGTGTGCACTGTATTCACCCCTCCCCCAAAGTCAATAAGTTGTTGAGCCACATTTTGATACAACTACAGCTGCAAGTCTCGTGGGGTATGTTTCTATTATCCTTGCACATCTAGCCACTGGGACTTTCAACCATTCTTCAAGGCAAAACTGTTCCAACTCCATCAAGTTAGATGGGTTGCATTGGTGTACAGCAATCTTCAACCTATGCCACTGATTCTCAATTGAAGTGAGGTCCGGACTTTGACTAGGCCATTCTAAGACATTTTCATGTTTCCCTTTAAACCAGCTTTAGCAATATGTCTATGGTCATTGTCTTGCTGGAAGGTGAACCTCCATCTCAGTCAGAAATCTCTGGCAAACTAAAACAGGTTTTTCACAAAAATTGCCCTGTATTTAGTGCCAGCCTTCGTTCCTTCAATCTTGACCTGTTTGCCTGCCTCTGCCGATGAGAACCATCCCCGCAGCATGATGCTGCCGCCACCATGTTTCACTGTCAAAATGTTGTTCGTGGGGTGATGGGAAGTGTTGGGTTAATGTCACACATGGGTGAATCCCATGATGATTCTAAAGGTCAATTGTTCTTTTTTTCACATATGACAAGAGAACCTTCTTCCATGTGTTTGGGGGATCTGCCACATGCTGTTGTATATACCCCAAACCTGTGTTCCTTTTTTTTTTCCTTTAAGCCATGGGAGACCAGATTGAGAGTCTGGCTGTAGGGAAAGAAGGATTTCGGCAGCGGCCAGCATTCATGGCTCCTGAATGAAGCCGCGGTGCCATAGCAACAAGACACCATGACACTGCGGCTCCATTCAGGAGCCTGAATGAGGTAGCCGGGCATGTGGCTGGGTGTGCAGGCCAATCAGAATAGGGGCTCGGCCTGCAGGTCCAGGCCGTAGACCCGATTCTGCACCAAAGGGCACATCTAGCCCCCGCGGGATCAGAATCCGGTCTACCTCTAGACGTCCCGATTCTGATCGGCCGCACAGGGGGCTGGACGGCCAGTTTGGAATGTGCCTCTATGTCTTTACTGCTCCCAAACAAAAATGCAGGTCAGATGATGATGGGAAATTGTCAGAATCTTATAAAGTGAGGAGCTCCACATTTAGAGTTTATACCTTATTGGTTTACCTAATAACTTAATCAACTTTGCAGCAGAGCATTCTCTTTATATGCTCCATCACAATGAAATGCCCTCCCAGAAAGCATGAGAGCTCCCAGGGACCTATGGGTCTTCAGAAGAACGCTAAAAGCATTTCTTTTTACGGAACACTATGGACTTACTGAATGACAACCAAACATGAACTGCAGTACCGATAAAGCACCCAATGTCACCCCTCCCTAAACAAGTACCCAGTATGTACCAAAACACATAATACTATGTAAACCACTTTATTTTACTCCAAGTTATTTCTCCCTTTTAAGTATGTTTGCCTGCAAGTTTTTGACCCTGTTATAATGCAAGTTTTACTTTGAGTTATAATGTAAACCGCTTTGAATCTATGATAAGGTGGCTTATAGAAAACCCTTCAAATAAATAAAGCCGTTTACAATAAAATATTAAAAATCAGAAATGAAATAAAATAAGATAGTAAAGGATAACAGAAGTGAACTGAATAGGGAATAGAAAGAGGAGTTAAGTAGGGGGATTAGGTAATGGTAGGCAGAGGAGGTGGCGCTGTGGCCAGCGCCCTGTCAACCACCCATCAAAGGCACATTCATAAAAAGAAGCTCTTAGGCCTCTCTAGAACTTTGTAAAGGAGGATTCTAATCTATGGTCAGAGAGTAGGGAGTTCCACAGGCTGGCAGCCAAAACAGAATGCTGTGATGCAGATGGACTCAAGGCGTGCCTGGGAGGGTGAGGGATCACTAGCAAGTTGGAGCTGAGTGAATGTATTGAGTGGGTTGGGATGTAAACGATCAAGGAGAAAGCCAGGCATTGCAGAATACCAGAGAAAAATGCTTTTATCAGACTATCGCAGATCTGTATTATCCCACAGACTGATGCTTCTTTTCACTTACTGTAGACACATCAGGCAAACATTAGCTATTCATTCTAATGATGCGTTCACCACAGCTCCGCACTGCTCCTTCATAAATTATCTGTGGTTCCTTAAGGAAAAGGCTGCTTAGAAAGAAAGAGAAACAAGGAAGCCATCTGCAGATTCTCATTATTAAAATATACTATGAAAATCATATTCTTAACTTACTAGCATGTCATTGCTCAGATAAGTACTGCATCCACCATTATGTAAGTGCAGGATCACGTTCTCTTTCATGAAAAATAAGAAATGACCCCCCCCACCCCCCCGAATAATACAGCATATGGGATTACTAGATATACTGTTGCAATGTGCCCCACTCTCCATTCCCAAAAGATGTTTTATGGGTAGATCAGAAGTAGTGTTACCATCTTATGTGGTTAAGAATCAGAAAATCATCATTATTACTTGAAGGAAAATTATTTACCAATGCCTTATTCATGGGCTTGAGTCCTCTTCATTGTACTGGTGGGAATGGAGAATCTAATTCCTTATCTGCCTCTGTCTGGCCTGGAATTCTGTAGCTTGGTGTAATTCATATAAAATACAGCAAACCAACATGATCTCTTCAAACCTTTTGGGCAAATATTGAAGCATAACCCCAGATTCATCTAAACACCTGAACCAACTCTGACAGCATAATTGGCCTATCTACCAAATAACATAGGTGTTTACACACCTCTAAAACCTAGCCACACACATAACTATGCACCATAAGATCATTTGCTCATTTCTCCCTATTCATTCTTGTTTACAGGTTACATAGCAACATAGTAGGTAACTGCAGACAGGGCCATACCAAGCCATAAATGTTCCCTGAGTGAATGTATTGAGCGGGGGCTATTCGTGGCCCTCCCTGCTGAAGTCTAACTTTACTGCCTGTTGTACGGGGAAATTAGATGGGGGCGGGGAGGGGGTGGATCGAGAGCAGAGTGAGGGCAGGCGGTGAGCGGTTGCTGGCCCTGGACGTACAGGACCGATTCTAATGTCAGCGCTGTATGTCCGGGGCTGGAGACTTGTACGGGGAGGTTATTCCACCTCCGATGTGGAATAACTTCCCCAAATGTCATGGAACAGCGGGCCAATGGCAGAGATGGGGCAGGGGGGCCGAAGAGATTCCCCGTAGCCTGACCCTGGTCGTAGTTGGCCAGATCAGGGGTTAGGCTGCAGGGAATGCTTTGAAGGAGTCAGCAGCCAGGATCACAGCTTTACATTGGAGCCGTGGTGCCATGCCAACCGGAAGCCATGGCACCGCAGCTCCATTGTAAAGCCCTGACTGAATTAGATGAGCATTGTAAAGCCCTGACTGAATTAGTCGAGCATGTCCTGTATGTGCAGGCTGGGCTGAATCGCAGTTCCGGCCTGCAAGTACAGGACTGTTCACAATTCTGATCCCACGGGGCTAGACGTGCCTCGCGGGATCAGAATCACGACCCCTTCTGTACGTTCGGTTCAGACCGGATGTACAGAGGGCTTCTACGTCCGGGACGGAATCGAGCCCTATGTGTTTTGTCTTGATTAGATTGTAAGCTCTGATGAGCAGGGACTGTCTTATATCTATATGTACAGCACTATATACACCTTGTAGTGTTAAACAAATGATTAGTAGTAGTAGTAGTAATAGTCACTCAACATGCAGGTAGTCTGAAATGCACAGGAAGATAACTGATGTCTTCTTGCCCTAACCTCTAGACCCTCACTATGGAGACATGAGGGTGTGCTGGCTGATATCTCACTGGACCCTGAGGAGCTGTTGGAGACATCATCCAGCACAGCTGACTGTTGGAGAATTCATGGAAGAGGGCAAAGTGAAGGGGTTCCTCCTTCCATGGGGCATGGGTCCCAAGATGTTGGAGATTGGGGGCAGTGCCCAGACAATGATGGTGCAAATGTGGCAGAGCTCCAGTGGCAGTGGTGGTGCCGGGCAATGAAGGCATCTTCCAATTGGGACCAGTGTAGATAAGGGCACACATGGCAATGTGGTGGCTTTTAGCGGTGAAGGGGGCGCTGTGGTATGTGGATGTATGTGTTACTGTAGGTTCCTGCGCAGCCCCATGATGAACTCATTTAGGATCTATGTCACCAGCAGCTGTCTCACCTGAAGTTGGATGTGGTGTTTTTGGAAGGCAAATGACAGTCTCAGCAACTCAGTCTTCTTGGCATGCTGTGCCTGATGTTAAATATTGTACTGCAGGATGCATACAGTGCAGTGTAGAGGTTTATAAGACTGATGGCTGGAGTTAAGGATGTCCTGACCAACATCCACCCCTGCAGCACCCCAGATGCCTGTGAGTCAAAGAGAGAGGAAGGCAGAAGCTGTAGATCAGCCTCCTCAAGGACATCCCCTCCTCCTCCATCTGGGCATTAGATATATTGACATTCTCAGTGTCCTGATATTCCTGGCCTTTGGACCCCTGAGCTTCTTCCTCAGCTGCTCTGCTACTGTCATCCTGGGAGAACAGCTGTGGTGTGGGACCCTCTCCAGGGGGCTGGCTGCTAGGGTCTATGTTATTGCCCTCCAGGGCATCTGAAGACTCATCTCCTGTAAGTAGAACATGAAATGCACTCTATCACCATGTTGCAGCTGTCTACCCACCCCGTGTCATGTTAGTGGCACACACCTCTTCCACACATATATATCAACTGATGTGGTGTTCTACAGTTTGTGGCAGTAGATGGCACTCTGAGTGGTGGCCACAGTCCCTTAGCAACAGCCCTGGCCAAAACAACTGCATTCATATGATAGACTAGGGCTATGTACAGAGCTGACAAGGCAAGAGTCAAAATGCTGTGTCCTCCAATGCCACATACTTTGCATGTCCACAGCAAGACACGCGTGTAACTGTGCATAGCCTTGCCTCTCAATGGCCACGGCACATGGCTTTAGTAGCCATGCACATATGCCACCACCCACATATCCCAGCACCCTACTCTTGTTGGCTGTGTCCTGCCAGTCTCATGCCTCATGCCTCTTGCCACTGCTCTGCTTGTATGTGCATGCCTCTTTTCCCTTCTAGTTTCAAAATGCACTTCTGATTGTCTCTGTGTCTGTGATTACATTGCTCTTTTTATTTGCGCTGGCTGCAGATGCGCTTTCCTGACCATCAAATTGTGTTGTCTTTAGAGACCAACCTGTCGTGGATACCTTTCACCCCACCCTGGCTAGCTTCCTTCCCTGCCTGCATACTGGTTGAGCTCCAGAAGATAAGTGTCTCTCCCCTGTGAGCTGTGTCTTGAGCATAATGTAGTGCAGTCACCTCACTGGGGCCAAGTGGTTCTTCTCCAAGACCCTTTTTGCAGTAGCATAGGGTGGCCTGCACTGACATGAGGGTTACAGCAGCTCCTCTTCCTCCAGCACCAGTTGCACCAACATGAGGGTCTCTGCCCTAGTGAAATTTGGCTGCCTGTTGGCCATTCACTGTTATCTGTGCAGAGAACCTGCAAAGGGGGGGGGGGGGGATGTGCCCACATATGGATCCCACATTGGCAACATAACACATGTATCTGAAATTTGTGTTATGCTTGCATATATCTGAAACTGCTGTTCTCTGCACGTGCATGGCATCTCATTTTCCATCATGCGTATCTGTAAACCCCGCAGCCAGGGGCATGTGTATATTTGCAGACAATGATGTGCTGATTTCAGAAGGACCATGCATATGTACAGCACCTTTTCTGAAATCATCATTGCATGCCTACACATTTTGCTTTGCATTTCCCCGTTGGTGCCTGGACAGCCTTTCTAAAATGCACCTTCACATGTATAGCGGTGCTGAATATATGTGGGGTTTTTTAACACCATGGTTAACTTTTGAAAACATTGTTCACTGCACCAGCTGAATATTGACCAAACTCATTAGGTGGAGGAAAGGGACTAGCACACCCATTTGGAATGCTTGCTCCTTTGACACAATCAGTTGAGACCAAATTGTACAAAACAGAAAACTCCTCCCACCCGACCACACAAATACCCCATTACCACCTAATGCCCCTCTCCCACAAACACAATGGCAATGCCCATCTTTGGAAAGCTAGGAAGGTTGAGGAATGATGCAAGATAAAGGAGACCCAAAGGAAGAGGAGGAAGAGGAGGAAAGCTACTCACATTCCTAGGTCTAGGTCTTCTCTGCAACTGCTGGTGAATTTCAGTCTTATTCTTGCTATAAAACTCTTTTGAGCAAATGATTCCGTAGTGGCAAAAGGGAACTTGAGTTAGTTTTTCAGCTTTCTAGAGCTGGTTAATTAAGCTATAACACCTGCCTGCAGCTTGCACTAAGATCCTGGCATTATTTTCTAAGCAAAGTACCTTTCATAACTTATCACTTTCATGACTAGCACCTTAACGTTCAATTTTTGGATTTTGGCTTATTGCGCAATTTGCATCTCATGAGATATTCTGGTTGATTAATATACACAAATTTGCTATAAATCACTTGCAAGGCAACTTCATATCATTTTCTGTTGAAAAACTTAATTTGTGGTAAAAATGGGTTACTTGTTCAATATTTCTCTGTGATAATGCCTTACTTAATATGGAAAAATTCAGTAGTTTGTGCAAAATATATTCATTAACATCATTAAAGAAAGAGCTCTCAGTGAGAGGCAACTGATATAAGCAGTCATAAATGCAAGCCACGTCAACAAGTCTATTACAGAACCAAAGAGCTGAACAAATGCCTGCAGATTTCTGGCAAGTAAGAACTGGACTCCAGATCTGAGCCAGACATAAAAATATGACCTAGTATGAAAAATCTTTTACGTAAATATTTTGCCAACAATGAGTAAGAATAATTTTATTTAATATGGACAAACACTAAAGGCACGTCTACTAAAGCTTAGGGACCCTTTTACTGAAGTGTGTTAAGTTTTTGCACTTACCGCATGTTAGCAGCAAAACCTAATGTGCAGTATTTGCAAAAGGGGGCATGTCCAGCATGTCCCTTGCACTTACCACATGGAAAAATCCCTTACTGCGCATTATGTTCTTTGAAGTTTATGCGAGTGTACATAATGCAACCTACTGAGGTGGCGTTAAGTGCACCTGCTCTAATTACATTGACAGCGCATGGCAATTACCGTGCACTAACTAGAATGTGTAATACATGCCCATTTTCTGCCCAGACCCTGCTAATTCACGCATTAACTACTTATCACACTTTAGTAAAAGAGCCCCTTCGTGCGTGCAAATGGACATTAGCATGTGATAAGTGCCACGCAGCCCACAGGAATAAAAGGAGCACTGTGGCACTTAGTGCATGCTAATGTCTGATAATGTGTGCTAAGCTTTAGTAAACATGACCCTGCGTGAACAATGGCAGATACAGAATTCTTTATCAATAGCAACATTAGAAAGCTATATACCTGCTTGCTGATTAGTGCAAATACGAGGGAAAGAGACCAAAGGAACACCACAAAGAAGCTGACTTAAACAATATTAGTAGCAAAAAATAACATAGCACAGTATATCCTGTCAAGTTAATATACTATCACCAGAAACCCCAGAAGCCCCACTCCAATAGGCTGAGAAGGCACAAATAAATCCATCATAGATGTTGACAGTGTCAAAGGGAAGCAAAAGAGCAAGACTCAGCAGCAGTGAGAACTGACCACAATCAGCTTGAATTCTCTAAATATTACAGATTCCCAGTAGTGCTATTTCAGTTCTTTATGATACATGAAACACTGGAAAATATAGCCATATTGTTTTTGATATTATAATTTTTTCCTTAACTATGTTAGTTTTGAGATGTAGGCTCTTCAGTTAGCTAAACTAGTTTGTTCTTTTAGACATATATCCTGATGTAGCATCTGTACTTTAGGGATGTGCATAGAAAAAAATGTTGATACAATTTTGGGACATAGCTTAATTTATTATTTATTTAAGTTCTTTTTATACCACTTTATCATTTCAGTTAAAGCAGTTTACATTGTAACTTAAACTTGGTAATGCTTGTTAAAATGCACGAGAAGTGGATTTTAGAAAGAAGATGGAGAGGGGAATTCCTACATCCAGCTAGGGGTGAGGAGAATTAAGACAGTATTTTTTTTTATTGAGTATTCATTATATAACATAAAGAACTACAACATATGAAGGAATTATAAAAATAGAAAGCATGAGCCTCAGAATACGATCAGAGGCACAATCCAATCAAATGTTATGCTACTCATCAAGTCCACATTAAGAGGAGACCAAAGGAGAGGAACATCAGAAAGAAAGATCATGATATGGTCCAAAATTAACTCAAGATATACTTATCTACCTATAAATAGAAAATTAGACACTGTTAGACTTCTGGAATTCTTCCAAATGTGAAGGTTCCAGAAAAGTATAATGCTTACTCTGATAAATCAAGAGGCACTTACAAGGGAACTTCAAGAAAAAGGATGTCCTGAGGGCCAAGGAATGCCTTCTGCCTCAACTGAGTAGACTTCGAGACATCAGGGAAAATATTCCCTTCTGGTCACAAAATAACTCATCTTTCCTCTTAAAATATGACTTTAAAACAGAATCCTTATCAGATTCCAACACAAAAGTGACAGACAAAGGGGGATGTTTACTAAACTGCGGTAATGTGATTTGCGTTAGGATCTGCGGTATCCCAAATAAGGACATGGCGTTACAAGGCGCCATTAATTAACGAGCGTTACATGGCACGTTACCGCGCATTAATCTTAAGAAGGCGCGCAGAGATGGAAACGCAGAAACAGAGCTGTAGCACAATGGTTACTACACTAACTGATGGTACAGGGGTCATGCGTTTGATTCCCCAGTGTGCCTAAGGCTGGCTGAGGCATCACCCTTTATGTTTAAGTAGTGATTGTTGAGGCATTTTACTTTTATTTTAATTAGTGCTGCCAGCAAACACACCCTCACGGTGGCATAACCTAAGGTGCCGCATAAGGCACCCCATAATGCACTCCATAGGGCACATTATAAAGTGCACTGTCCGCCAAGGCACCCTATAATGTCCCCTATAGGACACCTTATAAGGCACCTTATAAGGCGCTTGATAGAGGCACCTTAAGGTTACAGTACTCTGAGGGTGTTTTTGCTGGCAGCACTAATGTACATTAAAAACACACAATGCCTCAGACAGCCCTATCAAATAACCCCACCATGGGTTTGAACCCATGACCTCTGGCTGTACAGGCAGTGAAGTAACCAGTGGGCTACAGCTCTATAGCTACTAATAGACCCCTGGCTTGCTGCAGAAGGACTGCACGTCACCACACAAACTGTCTGCTGTGGTTACCAGGATAGGGTTAACCCACCCATACCCATGATGCACTGCACATGCAAATTAGCAGTCGACAGATGGGCACAAGATGGGGTATGCACCCCCACAGCACCTCGGCCTGGTAGGGGGAACTGACTGTGTGTGGTACTGGCACAGAGTAGCCACAGACCGTCACATTTTGCGGGAACTGTGCTCACCCTGAGGGTGAGGTGGGGCGCCCAGCACCAGATCCACAGCACCATTCATGGCTGAAATGCGCCATGCTGCAGGTCCCCATCAGTGTGTGCTAGGTAGTTCCTGCAGACAGACCTGGAATACATCTGTGTCCTTCTGTATTTCTCAGTCATGTCTAGCCCTTATGGGCTATGATGCACTCAGAATAGTGCATATCCTGTGTTGGTGTCATGGTTACATGGGGAGTGGGGAGTGGTTTTGACCCATAGGCAGATTATATACCACCACACAACCCACCCTCTGGGGCTCAGGGTGGGAAACAGGGTTGCCCACCAACAGAGCCACATTCTACCTCCCTGCAATGGTAGCAGTAGAGGGAACCATCAACTACAGTACTGCTGGGGAACAGACACCCTACAGGGCAGGCAATGCAAATCTGTACACATCCATAAAGCAATAGCAGACAGACAGTAGGCCTGGAAATGCCCAACTGCCCCCCACCACTATCTGACATTCTCCAGCAGCAAGCCTCCAGCCGCTGCATCCTGCAACGTGTTCCAGCAGAACACATACTAGCTGCAGACAGTCTGCTAGCTAGTCCATAGTGCATGGTCCTGGAGGAAATGCATGTACCCAGAACTGGGATGTGTACAAAAGAGGCAAGAGAGATGGATGATCACATGTGCCTTTATTGGGGACACAATAAAGGCACATGTGATCATCCATCTCTCTTGCCTCTTTTGTACACCTACTTTATCAGCATACACACAGATAAGTCAGTGATTGGAACCCATAAATATCAAATGAGAGAATGACTATATAGCACTATGGAGGAACCTAGCCATGCCATGGTCACTGCTCAGTCAGGGTGAGAGTGACCTCCCAGCAGGACATGATGTGGCCACCCTGTCTGTGCAGGTGGTGGCCGGCCACTACAATGTCCGAGCCATTGCCCTATGCTATGTACAGATGGATCCAGGTCAGGCCATCCTATCCTGGCTATTCCCACAGTACCTTGCTCCTCATTATGCACATTGGCAGGCCAATATTGGCAACAGTGCTAGCAGTGTGGGCTGTGGAGGGTGTTTGCAGCCACCACACACTGGATAGGCAGACACACACTCCCCACACCTATGCCAGCATTGTGCAACTATAGAGGTGTTTGGCAGCCCTGGCCACCGCACCAGTCCTGGGCACAGTGCAGGCATGGCTATGGTACACAATACTGTTGGGGTCACTCCCCAGGGTGGTAAACACTGTCAGACACAAGACCTGTGGCACACTCCACAGACATCAGAAGGGTTGCTATGATGCAGCTCAATCAGCAAATTGTGCTTAACTTTGGAATTGCTATCTGCCAGTAATCATAGTAACCGTTTGATAGATGTTTACCGTATTCCCAGGTTTAGGGTGGCATTGCCAAGGTAGGCAAGTGCTAGTATTGGGAAATGCACGCAGGGCCCAACATCCTGCCTCTCCAGGAGGCATTGGATAATGGAGCCTGTGGGTGGGGGGGTGTCTGCCCCTGTTGGCTGCTGCTTTACAGTAGAGGTTCCCAACTCCAGTCCTGGTGTGCCAAACTCTGTTCGGGTTTTCATGCTGTCCCTCATGAATATGCATGAGATACATCTGCATACCATGGAGACGGCACATAGAAATGCAGCACAGGCATCTTTATTAGAGGCAGCATGTAACCTGAATGGTGTTTGGCCCTCCAGGACTGCATTTGGGAGACTCTGCTCTAGGTAATGCGCATGTTTATGGTGTCTGTGCTCTGTAGGGTAAACTGTAGGTGTTTTGGGCATGTTTACGTCATCTGCAATAAAGGTTCTGTCTGTATTAGCACGTTTTAGTAGTGGGTAAAATATGGGGACTGGGTTGGCAGGAGCCACAGCTGGGACTTGAACCTGTGACCTTCTGTTTCTGAATATACTGGTTTTGTGCACTGCACCACCCTGTTGTCACAGAGTCAGTGTATTCCCTGGTGATACCATGACTGTTCATCA
This sequence comes from Ichthyophis bannanicus, assembly GCA_033557465.1. Taxonomy (NCBI): domain Eukaryota; kingdom Metazoa; phylum Chordata; class Amphibia; order Gymnophiona; family Ichthyophiidae; genus Ichthyophis; species Ichthyophis bannanicus. The sequence goes on from CM066034.1 coordinate 825,062,552, forward strand.
GACAAGGCCTGTCTGTTGCAGTGCATGGCACCCACCTACACAGGGCTAGGCCACGTTCTGATATGGGCAGCTGCCACTGCCCCCTCCACCACCAGTATCCCTCAGCCACCATGCTGACATGCCCTTCTGCTGGTGGTGCTGGTGGAGCGCAGTCTCAGGCCATCCAGTGTGTGGGTAGGCGGCTGACTATGGTGCGGGTTCTGGGGTAGGGGTGCCTGCATAGGTGTCCACGCTTCCCCCCAGCACCGCCTGCCAATGTTCTGTGCCCTTGGGAATAGCTGCTGGGTACTATCCCCTGTGACACTGTGGGAAACACAGTCGTGCCCATGTTGGACCTTCAGCAGTTGCTGTCTGGCTGCTCTGCTGTTTCAGCATTCGTATGGGCCACCTAGGCATCACCCTAGTCTGCACTGTGGCCCAGCTGCACCACAACATGTGCCGCCTGCGGCCCGCTGTATCCCCTTTTCCGACATCTGTCCAGTTGCCCGTTCCGACATGCCCACCCTGCTGTTGTGGAACATGTGCATGCCGTAGGACACCTGTCCAATAACAAGGGAAAGCCATGATCAGCGCTATTTCACTGTGGGCTCATTCCATTCACCTTGTCTGGGGACAGAGCATAGACCCTTCCACGATTAATATCTTTTTTTGGAGCTTTCTCTGGGTGGGGGTTGATGTTTCCCATTAATATTACTATTGGCCAGCTTGGTTATGTTTTATTTCCAGTTTGTTGAGGTCATTTTCGATGTTTATGTGCCCTTTTGTTCTGTGCACATGTACCACACTTATCACTTTTTGTGGGTTTCCCTGCCTATGCTGTACATTGCTGACACTGAAATGGTTTCTCTCCCCTGCAAATGTGCATCTAACAGCAGGTTTTCAATCGCGTTAGGATTCAGCTCTTCTGATCAGCACGTTAGTGTGAAAGGAGCCTTTCCCCGCCCACACTCCGCCCATTGACCCCTTCTCTCCGCCCTCTCTCCACCTTCTGCAGTGTTTTACCGCACCGCGGAACTTTACGATCATTAAGTAACGGTAACGCACGTTATGAGACGTTAATGATCGTTAACGCATCATAACGTGCGTTAATGTTACTTAACGATCGTTAACGTTACATAACGCGCGTTATGTAACGTTACCACAGTTTAGTAAACATCCCCCAAAGTGTCCCATGTAGGTATGGAGTTTTAAAATCATTCAAGAAACTGACAAATCTAAACTATCTTGTGAAACTACTTGATCTAGCCCACCCTCTAAATCTTTCCCCGCTTTCTTACCATGAGGAAGATAATATATATTAGAAATCCTTAAATCCTCAGGATTAGAAAAAAGTAGAATTTCCTTCAAATACTTTTGGAACAGTATCAGTGGCAACAAATAATGGGTGACTGGAAAATTCAAACATCGTAAATGTTTTGCTTTAGAAATCTTTTCTAACAGTTTAAACTTCTGATGTAGTGACAAACTATCCTTTATAAAGAAGTAGTGACAGCTTGGACATTTGAAACTTGAGTTTCTAGTTTACTAAGAAGCCTATCCAATTGAACCATCTTAGAATCCTGATCCACAAACCTATTACCAGAGTCTTTAGTAAACTGAGAAAGCTGTTGCAAGATGCCAGATAGGGTGTCTTCGGTGCAGGATACAATAGTCCAAATGTCTTTCAAGGAATGCCAGTTTTAGGCCATTTCTGCACTTCTCTAACAGGTGCTGGAAACTGAACCACCTTAGGCACTGGGACTACCAAATTTGAATCAGACTCCAAGCAACTCCAACCTGAACAGGAACCAAAGACGGAGAAGAGGGAGACACCAAACCTTGGGTTCTCTCCTCTTCCAGTCGAAGAAATGTTTTAGGCAGAGGGGATTGGGTTAATACTCCTTTAAAAGCAGAACCCTCTGGAGAGTCAGTGCTTACAGACCCCAGTTAATCCAAGTTGCAAATCCTGTTCATTGTAAGTACAGTACCGGCCCTGCCGGGACTGTACAAATTTGTTGTTGACTGTAAACCGAGCTGATTTTAAAAAGCACGCTATAGAAGAGACGTTAAATAAATAAATAAATAAAATCAGGGAGGACAATGACACTTCTTCTATCTCTTTCCTTGCCAGATGTTTTTCCATAGGACCTTCCATTTTAGATGATTTCTCCACAATGTACAGCATAGGCAGGGAAAACCACAAAAAGGTCTTCCTCTTGACCATTACACCGATTAAACTCTCCTGCTCTTGCTCCAAAGGTGCTCCGAAAGGGCTCCAAAGGGGCATGCCCTGGCCCTGTAGGTATGCCTCTTTGGGAACACACACATGGCACGCACCCATGGCCACATGGCTGCACTGTTAAAACCCCTGGTAGATACATCACTCAAAAGCACCACAGGTCAAGACCTCTCAGCAATTTCCTGGATCTGTGAAGAACTGCGGTGGAGGCCATGCTCTTAAAGCCCCTTGTAGAGACATCACTCAAAAGCTCCAGAAGGCACTCACAGGTCTGGACCTCTCAGTGATCTTCCAGGTTTCAAAAGGCAGTATTTTACAAGAGGTTCTGTAAGTACAGAGCCCTTTGTAAAATAGCTGCAGAACTGCAAAGATCTGCCTCTCCATGTCTGGCAAGAAGCTGTACAGGGGAAAAAGTGCCAGGGCACTCCCCCCCCCCCCCCACCTCCAAACTTTGACATTGGAACAGCCTTTTAAAATCATTCTACGGGCACAAACAGCATACCAGTGCAGCAGCACAGTATGCAAGGATACCATAAGGGGTCATCAGCACCAACTTGAAAAGCCAGCAGGATCAAGTGGGCCCATTATCAACTACTGATGCCGGTAAGCCCAGGGTTGCCAGTTGATAGGTGATGTCCCATTCTGTTGGGGAGGGGGATCTTCAAGGGAAAGTCAGCATATTGGTATTTAGTTGGGGTGCCTGGGTGGGGGAGGAGGGGCTATTGGAAGAGTACCTTTTGAGGATGAGTTTTATGGGATTTCTGGGGTCTGGGGTAGGGGGTCTGATACCAGCATGCACATCCATCCCTGTCAGCAGGCACTTACAGTATTTGTGCCTGGGGGCAGGTGTACAGTAAATGCCAGTGTCTACACTTTTTATTCTAGACATGGATTCCCTCTATAAAATGGAAAATCCATATCTGCAGTGTAGGCCCTGCCCCAATCATTCCCACTCCTTGCTTCCTACCATGCTGCCTGGCAGGGTAGATATGGTGTCACTATAAAAATGGATACGTTCAATATAAACAAAACTACGGGAAACGTGGGTTTCAAAATTCCACTTCAAAACCAACAATTAACCAGCGAAAAACTACTTTGATACCATGAAAAGTGGTATAGAAGAAATGTTAAATAAATAAATAAACAGATCATGCTTTTTGCAAACTTGGGAATGCCCACCATATCTACCCTACTAAATACGGTCTGTCTCTGAACGTGTATTGTCACTATAAAAATGGATACATTCAATATAAACAAAACTACGGGAAACTTGGGTTTCAAAATTCCACTTCAAAACCAACAATTAACCAGCGAAAAACAGGTCTCAGACCTTTAGCCACCAAGAGACTTCCGTCTGCTGATATGGTGTCTTAGAACATCAATGACCTTTCTTTTAAACTTTTCACCGTTTTTTGTTGTGTTATTTAATTAAACTACCACATTCATCACAAGAGCTAATAAGTACTCAGTTTACTCCGTGCATCTACGAAATTCGACACTTTGCATAGTAGAGTTGTAACTTTTTAAAAAAAAACTTCAACACTTCTCTCCGTACTATGCTGCTGAAACTTTGCTTCGTAATATCATGTCCATATTTAGAATGGTATCAACTTAGTTTTCTTGTGATTGAGGGCTGGTTTTCAATTGAAGCTCATCTCCGTGAGGATCTCAACGCTCTACCTGGGCACCACTGAGGCGTTTCACGGCCACAGTTTTATCAGGAGATCTCACCCGTTAAGTTCTACAATTGAAACATAAACACATTATATTATATTACTACCCCCTTCCCAAACACACCAAAACCTTTAAAATTTTAAAAAGCATCCCTTTCTTACTATTAATGCTGCCCACGTCTTTAATCTTAGAAGGTTCGGCTACTAGCTTCGCCATACTCAACTCAACATCTTGTCAGTTGTTTCAGACGCCGCGCATGCGGAATGCCCGGCTCCGACTAACCCCTTTAAACATCCATCCGAACACGTCAACCGACGTCACACGAAGCTTGCCCCACCTGCCTGCCAACAAATCCCTAGAGCCCTCAGAACATTCATTTATCATATAGACGGCATACGGGGGTTTAAAAACAGAAAAATCACCACTATAATATCATCCATCTACCTTACCAACACCCTAACCTGGACCTTAATCATCACATACTAGGGTTATCCCTATTTCTTACTATACACATACCACCCAATCAATAGAGGTGTTGAGACCAGTCGGGCTAACCGTCCCCAGCCTGTAAATCCATCTTTGCTCTCTTATTAAAAGGGTCTTGTCGATCGTTTTACCCACACTAGCTTGGTCCACTTTATCAATTGCAAAACAGCGGAGTTGATCGTATACATGACCTGCGGTTAAGCAATGGGACACTATAGGGGCTTCCACCTTACCATATTTCAACCTACTCCGATGTTCCCGTATTCGCGTTTGTAGCGATCGTATTGTTTTCCCCACATACAACAGTCCACAAGGGCATTGGAACCCGTACACTACTCTTTCTGATTCGCAATTAGTGTGGAATCTCAACGTATAATCAACCCCAAGGTAATCTCACAGACACCACAATGCATATGACTACCGCTGGCTGTCAACATTATTTGAGGGGCCAAAACCGCCGGACTGAGCCTATCCTTTAAATTCCTTCCCCTCTGCCAAACACACCGTATTTTCCTGTCCCCTACTCCAGGGACTGCCCTTAGTACATTCTGATGTTTCCGTACTATTTGCTGTATTGATCTACTTTAAGGAGAAAAACCCGTGACTAAATTTAAGTTTCAGCAGCATAGTACGGAGAGAAGCGTTGAAGTTTTTTAAAAAAAAGTTACAACTCTACTATGCAAAGTGTCGAATTTCGTAGATGCACGGAGTAAATTGAGTACTTATTAGCTCTTGTGATGAGTGCGGTAGTTTGATTAAATAACACAACAAAAAACGGCGAAAAGTTTAAAAGAAAGGTCATTGATGTTCTAAGACACCATATCAGCAGACGGAAGTCTCTTGGTGGCTAAAGGTCTGAGACCTGTTTTTCGCTGGTTAATTGTTGGTTTTGAAGTGGAATTTTGAAACCCAAGTTTCCCGTAGTTTTGTTTATATTGAACGTATCCATTTTTATAGTGACAATACACGTTCAGAGACAGACCGTATTTAGTAGGGTAGATATGGTGGGCATTCCCAAGTTTGCAAAAAGCATGATCTGTTTATTTATTTATTTAACATTTCTTCTATACCACTTTTCATGGTATCAAAGTAGTTTACATGGAACTCAAGTATAATATACATAGAACAGTGTATGTGATAACATGTAAACATATTTACAATGATGTTACAGGATTAATGGGGAATTGTACAGATTAGATCACGGTAGTGCTAGAGAGGGCATAACTTATATACATGTAGAGATATAACGGTATGTAATGTATGGTGGCAGAGTTGGGGTGGAGAGTCTACGTGACAGATCCGAAGGCTTCTTCAAAGAGGTGAGTTTTTAATTTTTTCCGGAAGTCATTTAGATCCTGGATGGTCCTTAACATAGACGGCAATGTGTTCCATAATGTAGGGCCATAGAATGAGAATGCTCTTTGGCATACTGACTGAACTTTTTGTTTTCACAGCTGGGATAGTGAGAAGATTTAGATGTTGCTGTCATTGTAGTCCTGTGTACAAGTTCTTCTGAATGAGTGGTTGCAGGCAGGTTTCTGTAAGGTTGTGGATTGTTTTGAATGTGGGCATGATTCCCTTGTATTTTATTCTTGCTTTTACTGGGGGCCAGTGTAGGCTTTTAAGTACTGGTGATGCGATCGTATCGTGAAGTTTTGGTGATGAGCTAAGCTGCTGTATTCTGTGCAGTTTGCAGAGGCCTGAGGGCTAGGTTTGTGAGGCCCTGGAGAACTGAGTTACAATAATCCAGGTGTGGGGTGATTAAGATCTGGCATACTGTATGGTAGTGCTGAGGGTCTAGCAGTGGGAGAAGGTTGTGCAAGATCCTCATCTTATGGTATGCAAGAGTTCATAGTTCTTTTGATGGGTGCCTGAAAGATCAGTTTGTGGTCTAGAGTGATCCCTGGGTATTTAACCTCTGGCCTTATGGGAAGTAGTACTTGGTTGATTTTTATTTGTTCTGGAGGGGCGTAGGATGGGTCTCTGGATATGATGAGTACTTCTGACTAGTTATAATTGATTGATAGGTTGTGGTCATCCAGCTATTTCGCTACTGCTCAGAAGCATGATTGTATTGCGGTGTGTTCCAGGTTATTGGTATCAAAGGGGGTGTATAGCATCAGGTCATCAGCATAAATGTGATAGTGTATTTTATGTGTCCATAAGATATGGCAGATAGGTTGGATGTATAGATTAAAGAGAAAGGCTGAGAGGGTGGATCCTTGGGGTATGCCTTGAAGCTATTTAAACAATTTGGAGGTCTTATTCCCTATTTTTATTTGTTGGTGGCGGTCAGTCAGATAGGACTAGAACCAGGCTAGGGAGGTACCGACTCCAGCCTGACTAATAATTTGGCACGGTTTATTGAGTCAAAGACAGAAGCTATGTCCAAAAATTTAAGGTTGAATCCTCGCTTGACTTGTTCAAGCCCATGAAGCAGCATGTTGATTAGTAATGTGAGCAAGGTTTTCACACCATGGTCAGATCTAAAACCATACTGTTGCATGTCTAGAGGAGCAGAGGAGTCTATGAAGTCCCGTAACTGTAATTGGACTGCTTTTTCGATTATTTTTAGAACAGGTCTTATGGATGCAGTCTTTAGGTTAGTAGGCAAGAAACCAGTGTGGAATCCAAACCAACTAGGAATGGGTTTGGTCCAAGCCCTCCCACGTGCATGACAGCCAGGTTGCTACACTTCACGTGGAGGCGTTGCAGTGGCCATATGCTTGGGCCACTGCCCTCCACCGAGGTGCAGCAACCTGGCCAGTGCCCGATCCCCTGCCTGACAATAGTTTGACAGTATCGGGGGCTTCTCCCGATACCGCAATCCCCTGATGCCATCAAACATTATCAGGTGGGGGGAATCCCGCCACTGCAGTGTCGGCATTTCAATGCCATGTTATCTTTATCTTTATTTGCTAAACTTGATATACCGCCCTTGCCAAGGCGTCAGGGCGGTGCACAATACAATAAACTATTGGCTACAAAAGATAGAAAAGAAAAAGGAACGCCATTAAAAGACAGGAAAGTGAGACAAAGCAAGGGGCAGGTTTGAGACACAGCATTGGAAAGACAGGGACTTAAGGCAATGGAGAGCTGTTAAGTGAATTAAACAGGGGACAACTAAACCGGCTTTGAGGGGGGGGAGGCAGGGTGAGGAGAGGTCCGAGCCATCAGCAAGTGCAGGAAGGTCGTAGGCCTGGCGAAAGAGGTGGGTTTTAAGGAGTGATTTGAAAGGAGGGTTCGGTACGAAGGGAGTGCGGGAGAGAATTCCAGAGGGTGAGACTAAGGAAAAAGAAGGCAGAATGACGGGTGAGCTCAAGGTGGGCCTGAGAGGGGGAGGGAAGAAAGAGCCGATTACCATGAGCGGAACGAAGGAAACGAGGAGCTGGTTGAAGGCAAATAATGTTGTCTAGATATTGCGGGACACTGGTGTGCAGTACTTTGTGGGTGATGGTAAGAAGTTTATAAATGAAGTGGACAGAGATGGGAAGCCAGTGAAGAGAAAGAAGGGAGGCAGTGACATGAGTGCTAGCAGGGGAGTGAGTGATAAGACGAGCAGCAGTGTTCTGAACTAGTTGGAGACGGCGGAGCTGATACCAGGGAAGACCTGCAAGAATGGCATTACAGTAGTCTAAGTGAGTGACCACGAGAGAGAGAACGAGAGTAGTGATAGCAGGAGTAGAAAGAAATGGGCGGATAGATCTAATTCTGCGGAGGTGGAAAAAAGAGGTGTGCACCAAGAGGAGATATGATGGTGAAAAGAAAGCGAGGAATCAAGAGTGACACCAAGGTATCGAAGGGTAGAAACAAGAGGGATGGGATGGGCAGACACAGTGGGGGACAGAGTGGGGGAGGGGGCACCAAAGGAGAACCAGATGGCAGAGGACTTGGACTGGTTAACATGGAGAAAGTTGCAACTAAACCAGGAGGCAACAAGGGAGAGGCAGTCGTTAAGCAGGGAGAGGTCAGGAGCAGAAGAGGAGGTGTGATAAACTAAGAGGATATCATCAGCATAGATATAAGAGGAGATGCCAGATTGCTGGATGAGTAGAGCTAGAGGAGCAAGGAAGACATTGAAAAGTAAAGGAGCGAGGATGGAACCCTGCGGAACCCCACATTGCAATGGGAAAGAAGGTGAGGCATGGGGGCCCATGTGAACAGCAAAAGTATGAGAGGAGAGGAAAGAGCGAAACCACCCCAGAACCTTACCATAGATTCCCAGGTCAGACAAATGTGAGAGGAGGGTACGGTGATCGACAACATCAAAGGCGGAGGAGAGGTCGAGTGAAACAACAAGGGAGAGGTCACCACAATCATGGGAACGGTGAATTTCGGAGAGAAGGGCTAGAAGGATGGTTTCAGTGCTGTGACTGGCACGGAACCCTGACTGGCATGGGTGGAGGGAGAAGGTGGAATCGAGATGAGTGGCAAGCTGAGAAAAAAAAAGTTTTTTGAGGATCTTGGAGAGGAAAGAGAGGTTGGCTACTGGGCGTCAATTGGCAGGGGTGGCAGGATCCAGGGTGGGCTTTTTAAGAAGGGGGCGGACTATGGCGTGTTTCCAGCTAGTGGGGAAGTGACCGGAGGTAAGACTGGAGTTGAGAATAGTCAGAACGAATGGAATAAGGGCAAGAGAGGGGTTAAGAAGCCAGGAAGAAGGGATGGGGTCAAGGGGGCAGGTGGTCTGGTGGGAAGAGGAAATGGCTTTAAGGAGCTCAGCAGAGGTAATAGGACTGAACGTACACCAAATGTGAGGAAAGGTGTGGGTAGGTGGTGGGGAGTGTATCGGCAACGGGGAAGGAGGGGGGGAGAGAGGAGGAGGGCAGGCGGGGAAAGATGAATGAAGAGCATGAACCTTATTTGAGAAGAAAGAGGCGAGGGTGGTCGGGCTGAGAACAGATGTGTGGAAGAAGAGGAGGGGGCAGAGGTGGAGGAAAGGGAGTTAAGAACCTGATGCAGGCACCTGGAGGAATTAGAAGAGAAAACAATAAGTTGTGAATAAAAAGATTTTTTGCAGAGGTTATCATAGAGCGATATTGTTGATGCACCTGATGGAAAAAGGAAGCGGAGGAGGCAGAGGGCCTCCGGCGCCACAGGCATTCTGCTCAGCAAAGATGTGTGCGGAGTAAATACAGGCCGGGGTGATACCATGGATGATGAGAGATGGGGCGAAAGGAGACAGGGCGAAGTGGGGCAAGAGATTTGAAGGCTGTGGAGAGGGTGGAGGTCCAAGAGTCCACCTGTTGATCTACTGGGAGGGAAGCGAAATCTGGAGGGAGAAGGGAATTTGCGGGGGGAAAACGCTGTAGCGTGAGAGGGGTAAGATGGCGTTTAAGAGGTGGTTGCGTAGGAGCCGCAATAGTGTGCATTGAGGACTCTGGGGAGAGGGGGGGAAAAGAGAAAAGAAGGCAATGGTGATCCGACCAGGGAAGAGGGAGTGTTCTAATGTTAGTTGGCAGGTAGGAGGAAGATGAAGTGGTGAGGATAAGATCCAGAATATGACGTCGGACAGGTAACATGCTGGGTGAGAGCTAAGTCATTGAAATGAGAAGCGAGGGTCTTGTCGCGGGTCCTAGTTGGGGGACTGAGGTGAATGTTGAAATCACCCAGAAGGACTAGTTGGGGTGAAAGGAGAGCAGAGTCTGACAGAGAAAGTACTAAGGAGTCCCAGAGGTCTGCACGTAAGGAGGGGGGAGTGTAAAGGAGAAGAAAAAACACAGGAGGGGAGGATCCCTTGCGAAGTAGAAGAGATTCGGGGTAGTGAGGGGGAGGTGAAACCAGCGACAATGTAAGAGAGGACCTGTAAATAAGCGCCACTCCCCCACCTGTCCGACGAAGGCGAGGAGTATGCAAAGCAGAATAACCCAGAGGGAGACAACGGAGGAGCAAACCGCTTTCCCCCTCACAAAGCCAAGACTCAGTGAGAAAGAGAGCGTCTAAGGAGTGCTGGATCAGGAGGTCATGAACAAAGTGAGTTTTGGAACGAAGAAAGCGACAGTTGAGGAGAGCGAAGGAGAGCGTCAGTAGAGTGATGGGCAAAGAAGTTGGTGGGAAGGAGTGGCAGGCAATAGGGAGGGCCGGCAAGGAAGAAGATTTTGAAGGTGCACAGAAACCAGAAGGTAAAGGGGTCGGAGAACACGGGTGAATTCCCCAAATGACAGGGATGGCAGCCATGACAGGAGTAGGCCAGAAGTCAGAAACAAGCACCAGAAGTCTGGATGAAACAAATAAGAAGCAGGGCAAGGTAAACCAGCTTACCAGGAGAAAAGGAACAATCAGGGAGAGTTGAGAATGTGATGTAGCACGACAATGCTGATGGACTCAGATGCCCCTGTCGCCGCCCCAAGGAGCTCGCCCAAGGAGCACGTCCTGCTCCTTGTGCGCTCTCCTTCGGCGCAGGATGCCACCGCTGGATGCTTGAAATGTGATCTGGTACCTGGAAGCAGACGCGGACGCGTCACGTCCAGGAGGTGGGGAGTCAGTACTTGATTGGCAGCAAAGCAATGGAGGACCTGAAGAAGAGAAAAAGCACAGGCAGCAAACATATAGCAGGCAGTAAGCAGTAATAGGTACAACAATGGAGGGGAACAATATTAGTAGCGCGGGACGCCGCTGCTGGAGGCTTGAAATGTGATCTGGTACCTGGAAGCAGACGCGGACATGTCACGTCCGGGAGGCGGGGATTCAGTACTTGATTGACAGCAAAGCAATGGAGGACCTAAAGAAGAGAAACAGCACAGGCAGCAAACATATAGCAGGCAGTAAGCAGTAACAGGTACAACAATGGAGGGGAACAATGCTAGTAGCGCGGGACGCCGCCGCTGGAGGCTTGAAATGTGATCTGGTACCTGGAAGCAGACACGGACACGTTGCACGCATCCACGTCACGTCCGGGAGGTGGGGAGTCAATACTTGATTGGCAGCAAAGCAATGGAGGACCTGAAGAAGAGAAACAGCACAGGCAGTAAGCAGTAACAGGTACAACAATGGAGGGGAACAATGCTAGCCGCGGCAGGAACTGGTTCACACGAACCGGGCCAAACCGGCCCAATTCCACCTTTGCATGAACCCCTGGGGAAGTGTAAGATTTAATATTTTGAGAAGGAAGGGTGTGAATTCATTTCTGGTTATCTCTATCCACGAGACAGGGCATGGGTCAAGGGGGGAAGTTGTGGTATTGAGCATCATGAGTATTTGATCCAGCAGTTCTGCCAAGACTGCTGTGAATGTGGTCCAATGCTGTCTGTTATTTGGTATGTTCATAGGTGGGTAGATCAGTGTCACTGAGTCACTCTTGGGAGTAAGCTTGTCCTGGAGATATGTGGCAAAGTCTTCTGGATGCATTTCAGTGTGTCGATTGGATGATGGTACATGCGTGAATGATTTTATTATTTCTTAATTTGAGGATCAGATTAGAATGGTATTCCCTTTTATGTGTTTGTATTAGGTTGTTGTATTCCTCCTGTTCTGTGGTGTATTCTTTTTGATGTGTTGGGTCTCTAGTCTTTCTCCAGCGGCATTCAAGCTGTCTTAGCTCGTGTTTGGCTTTTTTAACTTCACTGGAGTACCAAGGTGCTGAGTCGCGTCTGGTGGGCTTTTTTCTCTGTGGGGTTATTGCATATGATGCAGTAGTGTTGTTCCATCTGTCAACAAGTGAGGTGAGGTCAGTTATGTCTGATTCGAGTCGTGGTAGGATATGATACAGAATAGTTTGTTTATTGTATTCCTTGAATCTGCGAAATGTTTGGGCTTGAGGTTGTTTTGCAGTGCTGTAGTTGAGCAGAGCTAGGTCAAAGGTAATTGCATAGTGGTCTGACCATGAGATGGGCATTATTTGGTAAGCGATGTCGTACGCGACTAATAGGATCTTGTTAGATACGAACAATAGATCCAATGTATTACCTAGCTTGTGGGTGGGTACATTGATGATTTGTGAAAGTTACATAGCGTCCAAGGCCTCAAGGAATAAAGTGACTTGTGTTACTGGTGCTGCATTGAGGTTGAAGTCAACCAGCATTATAAAGGCAGTGTGGTTGCATGCTATGTTGAGCAGTGCTGAGAAGTCCTCTGTGTCTGCATTAGGAGCTCTGTATGCAAGACAAATGCATAACTGCTTGTTTTCTACTGCCAGAATGTTGGTTGTGTCAGTTGTGGTGACTGAAGTAAGCTTGGTATTGAGGTGTTTGTCTGCAAAGATAAAGACACCCCCACCTCTTCTGCTAAGTCTCAGGCAGTTGTGAAGGGTCAACGCAGGTGTAATGAGCTGGTTTGCTAGCATATTGTCAGTGTTGGTAAGTCATGATTCAGTGACAAACAGAATATCAATGTTGTGTTCCTTCTTGTAGTCTGAAATGATATAGGTTTTCTTACGTGCTGAGCACGCATTGACCAGGGCACATTTAATGAATTGGGTTTGCTGTATGTGTAAGTGCTGAGGTTTGTAAGGGGGTCTCTGCTTGATTCTGATGAGTCTGTGATGTCTTCTATGGTTTTGTGCATATGTAGGGGACACAAGTAAAAAGTCCCTTTGTTTCAATCTGATTGGTATCAGTTCACTTTGGATGGTTGTGGTGTTGGAATAGCGTAGAATTGTGAATAAGAGTAATAAAATTACTCCAATGGAAATCCACATCATTTTCATTTGCTTTATATTGTGATGAGGTGAGTGCAGCCCAGCTAGGAAAAACTGGAAAAAAGAAGGATTTTTCTTCATTGCGGGGGATGGGAGCACAAAATCCTAGGCTCCATACTAGAAGCACTGAAAGAAACCTAGAGGGCAGAGCTAAGCGTAAGCCAATCACATTCCACAGGACAACCCTGCAGAGGAGTAGGAGGTCCAAGTGGGAGGAGCTAGGAAGGGAGTTGCCCAGCTCAACAGTTAACAGAGGAAGAACAAACAAAAGAGAGAGGCACAGTTTGAGTTGGAAGCAGGAAGAGGAAGGAGCTGTGAGCAGAAGGTCCAGGAGGAGTGCAGGAGCAAGCACCAGTGGCAGCTGCAGTTCAAGCCCTAGCCCAGGTTCAAGTCCAATTCCCAGGAGGCACAGACAGGAGAGATCTGGGGCCAAGCTGTGGAAAACCCTTGCAGCCAAGGAGAGCAGCAAATGGAGGAACCATTACAAAGGCAGCCGAGGAAGGAACGCAGAGAATGAGCAGTGCCACCAGAATAGTTCTTGCTCTGACTCAGAGGAGACTTTCAGACACCTGAAGCCTCAGCACAGCAAGAAGTATCTCAGGAGGGAGGTTAAGCAGGAGAGACACACAGGAGACTGGCTTGGAGGAGCCAAGGCCAGGCAGTGTGAGAGACTGTTTAACATTGTGAAGACTCTGAAGGAAAAGTCCCCAGAGCACTTTCAGAGAGCACCCAGCTGTAGCTCACTTGAGAGCATGGAGGTAGGCCCTGAAGAAAGTGTTATTGAGTCAGAAGCCTCAGAGATGGAATGTGAGCTGTGCACTAAAATACAATAGTATTGTGAGTTAGAAAACAGTGAAATATCAAAGGAAGCTGTTGCAAGTTAAGGCAGTTTCAAGAGTTGAAAGAGAAGAGTAACCCTGAAGACAAGAGGTTAGGAATCTCTCTCTTAAGAAGTAAAAACTGCAGAACTTCAGTAAAGGCCCAAACAGCTAGAACTGTTTGTATGGGCGTGGCAACAGCGGGTTGGAAGCTGTGAAGAGTTTTTACAAATGCTTTTGTTTTGTAAGTGTCAAGCAAGTGCAGTGAAGCATAGAAACTGCTGTGAGTTTTGTTTGGACATTTTGATTTGGAGAAATTATCCTGTATTTCTTTTGTCTGGAAAAAGTGCTTAAAGAATTTTTATGTTCATTACTTGCCAACTTTGGAAACCGAATAAAAATTTCCTGTGCGCTTTAAATAACCACTCGGTTCTTCTTATTGATACAACTACAACCCTCGAAGGGATAAAAGTGGCCAGCCGTCCCTACTAGGCAACCGCCTGGTAGGGGCGCGAGCGTCACAGGTGGCGTAGTTTTTGGATGCGGTGTTCCAGCGGTCAAGAAGAGCGTCTTTGAGCCATACGTCTGGACGGAGAACTCCAGGAAAGGCGGTGACCGATCGTGGAAACGGAAGGAAAAACCGGAGCGGATTCGGATCGGGAGCGCTGTGACTGGTGGAAGTGCTGAGACCTGCATCAGAATCAGGTAACCCGTAGACTGGAAGGGGTAGGCCTGGATTCTGGTGTAAGGGGGCCACCAGCTGCTCACTAGGGGAAGTGAGAGAAAGAAAAAAAAAAAAAAAAACTGCTGCACTTTGTGTGTGTCTTGTCTGTTTTGTTGCAGAGACTACAATCCGAGATGGAAGTAGCGGACGTACTGGCTTGGGTAGCAGACCAATTCGCGAAGCAGCGGGAGATGGCAGCATTGAGCCAGGAGCAGGCGACCTCCATGTTGCGGGCCCAACAGCAACCCCTGCTGGAAATGATGGCCAAATGGATCCAGACTCAGGAAGAAGCAACAAAGCAAGCGCAGGCTGTTCGAAAGACTCAACCTGTTGGTACATGGGGGGAAGGATTAGCCTTCGGACCTTTTGCATGTGGTCGCTTAAGCAAGGATGATAACCTTGACGACCATATAGAGGCGTTTGAGAGAATAGCTGGTCTAGCTCAGTGGCCTAAAGAACAGCTAGCTGTAAGGTTTGCCACTACTCTAAGCGGTGAGGCATTAGCTGCCTACAGGGAAATGCCAGTTGATTCTATTCATGATTATGAGCAAGTTAAAGAAGCTATAAGAGAACGGATGGGTTTAAGTTCCTCCACTTATAGGAGACTTCTAAGAGCATCTGTCTTAAAAGAAGGTGAAACACCACAAGCTCTGTATTATAGAGTTAAGAGCTTAGTCTTTAAGTGGCTATTGCCAGAAAAGAAAGATATAGAGTCTATTATTGATGCAATAATATTAGAACAATTTATTGAAGCTGTTCCTATAGACATGCAAAGCTTTTTGATAAAACAAAACTGTAAGAACACCCGAGAAGCCATAGTCTTGGCAGACTGCTTTCTGGAGGCCCAGAAACTGAGCCTAAAGAAAGGGGGCGTTTTCCAAGGTACAGGTGTGCAGGAAAAGAATGCAGCCTTGAGTAAATATAGGACAGAGAGAGATAAGCCCATGGAAAAGTTCAACCTGCAAAGAAAGTGTTTTTCTTGTGGTGAGCCTGGTCACCTCAAGAAAAATTGTAGGACAAAGAAAGCCTTTGTGATAACACACCCCAAGGAGATAGGTGAAGGATTCCTCCTATCGGTAGAGGTAGAGGGAATAAAGACAGAAGCACTGTTAGATTCAGGGGCAAGTCAGTCCATGATCTCCAGAAAATTATGGAAAGTGATAGAAGCCCAGAAGCAGTGCGCCCAAGAGTCCTCAAGGGGGCAGGTTAAAATTAAATGTGTGCATGGGGCTGCCTCTACCTACCCACTTCAAGCCGTTAAGATAAAAGGCTTAGGCAGGGGAAGGGAGGTAGCAGTAGCAGTAATACCAAGACTCCCTCATGAGATTATACTGGGCCGAGATTGGTCCCCGTTCAGGAAGGGAGTGGAGAAAAAGCTGCAGGAAAAGGCAGGCCTGGTAAACACAGGCCCAGATGTAAAATCTCCAGGGAAAGGGAAAAGGGAAGCTGGCCACCCCAAAGTTGCTACAGGGGGAATAATACCTGCTCCCCTGTTTGGGAAAAGAGTAGACCCGGGGAGGTCAATAGTCCCTAAGGAAAAAGTACAGGCACCCAGGTTTGTCATCAGATTTTGTAGAATTAACCCTGAGGCTAGGATTCCCAAGCGGGCCACTGAACAAGCGGCTGTGTTAGATCTATCTAGTGCAGTTGAGGTAGTTGTACCCAAGCAAGGAAAGGCCGTAGTAAACACTGGACTGAGGGTAGAAATACCGCCCGGGTGTTACGGACGGATTGCACCCAGGTCAGGCCTTGCCCTTAAAAATTTTATAGATGTAGGCGCAGGAGTCGTAGACCCTGACTACAGGGGAGAATTAAAGGTTCTTTTATTTAACTTCTCCCAAGAAAATTTTAAGGTGAACCCCGGAGACAGAGTGGCCCAATTAGTGTGTGAGAGGGTAGGTTTTCCACCCGTAGAAGAAGTAGATGAGCTTTCATCTACCACCAGGGACTCCAAGGGATTCGGATCTACAGGCCTAGGTGAGATAGAGGGGTTAACTGCCTGTTGTATAGAGAAGGAGGAAGATGAATTAGGACCTCAACTAGTGAAAGGCAATACAGATCCTGTTTATAGGATTGGGGAACAGCTCTCCTGGACACAGCAAAAGGAGTTGTCCGGGATGCTGAAGGACCTCTCGGACGTCCTTACCCCGGTACCGGGAGAAACAGGGCTGGTCGCGCACGAAAGTGTGACCCCGCCTGGTGAAGTAGTGCGCCAGCGACCGTATAGACTCCCGGAGGCAAAGCAGAGGGAGGTAGTGTCCCAAATAAAAGAAATGTTAGAGATGGGTATAATTGAGGCTTCCAAGAGCCCTTGGAACAATCCCATAGTTTTGGTTCCGAAGCCAGACGGATCTATGCGCTTTTGCATAGATTTCCGTAGAGTAAACGACATTTCACGATTCGACAGCTACCCTATGCCTAGGATAGAGGAGATCTTGGATAGGCTAGGGCAGGCCAGGTATCTGACAACATTGGATTTAACAAAGGGGTATTGGCAGATTCCCCTCACCAGGGAATCTCGGCCAAAAACTGCATTTAGTTCCCCAATAGGGCTTTTCCAATTCCGTCGGATGCCCTTCGGGCTCCATGGGGCAGCCGCAACTTGTCAACGATTGGTTGACATGGTCCTTCGCCCTCACCAGCGATACGCAGCGGCCTATATGGATGACATTGTGGTTCATAGTGCACGGTGGGATGAACACTTGACCCAGGTCAGGGCAGTGTTGCGGGCATTGAAGCAAGCCGGCCTTACTATAAACCCGGCTAAATGTATGTTTGGGGCATCTGAGGTAAAATACCTAGGTCACATGGTTGGACAGGGTATGGTAAAACCTCTCTTTGACAAGGTGGAGGGTGTAAAAAAATTCCCGAGACCTGTCACCAAAAAGGATCTTAGGGGTTTCTTGGGGTTAGTGGGGTATTATAGGCGGTTTATCCCACACTTCGCAACCGAAGCAGCCACATTAACTGAAAGGCTTAGAAAGAATGCCCCTAATATCTTGCTCTGGGATCAGGAGGCGGGACAGGCCTTTGTGAGGTTAAAAGAAAAATTGTGTGAAGCACCTGTATTACGTGGGGTAGATTTTTCTCTACCTTTTATTATTCAGACCGATGCATCGGAAACAGGCCTAGGGGCAGTGATGTCTCAGAAGCCGGAGGGCTCTGAGCACCCAGTAATGTTTTTAAGTTGCAAGTTAACTCCTCCAGAGAAAAAATACTCAACCATAGAGCGTGAGTGCCTTGCTATAAGGTGGGCCATTAATGCGCTGAGATTTTATTTAACTGGACGGAGATTTTTACTGGTGACTGATCACTCCCCACTTAAATGGATAAATAAAATGAAAGACAGCAACGCTCGTTTAACGAGGTGGTACATGGCCCTACAGGAGTTTGATTTTAAGATAGAGCACAGGGCCGGGAAGCTTCATACAAATGCAGACGCCTTATCCCGTATTTCGTGCTGTTCGCGGGATAAAGCGACAGCCCGAAATAGTCTAAGGGGGGGGATATGTGATGAGGTGAGTGCAGCCCAGCTAGGGAAAACTGGAAAAAAGAAGGATTTTTCTTCATTGCGGGGGATGGGAGCACAAAATCCTAGGCTCCATACTAGAAGCACTGAAAGAAACCTAGAGGGCAGAGCTAAGCGTAAGCCAATCACAGACCACAGGACAACCCTGCAGAGGAGTAGGAGGTCCAAGTGGGAGGAGCTAGGAAGGGAGTTGCCCAGCTCAACAGTTAACAGAGGAAGAACAAACAAAAGAGAGAGGCACAGTTTGAGTTGGAAGCAGGAAGAGGAAGGAGCTGTGAGCAGAAGGTCCAGGAGGAGTGCAGGAGCAAGCACCAGTGGCAGCTGCAGTTCAAGCCCTAGCCCAGGTTCAAGTCCAATTCCCAGGAGGCACAGACAGGAGAGATCTGGGGCCAAGCTGTGGAAAACCCTTGCAGCCAAGGAGAGCAGCAAATGGAGGAACCATTACAAAGGCAGCAGAGGAAGGTACGCAGAGAATGAGCAGTGCCACCAGAATAGTTCTTGCTCTGACTCAGAGGAGACTTTCAGACACCTGAAGCCTCAGCACAGCAAGAAGTATCTCAGGAGGGAGGTTAAGCAGGAGAGACACACAGGAGACTGGCTTGGAGGAGCCAAGGCCAGGCAGTGTGAGAGACTGTTTAACATTGTGAAGACTCTGAAGGAAAAGTCCCCAGAGCACTTTCAGAGAGCACCCAGCTGTAGCTCACTTGAGAGCATGGAGGTAGGCCCTGAAGAAAGTGTTATTGAGTCAGAAGCCTCAGAGATGGAATGTGAGCTGTGCACTAAAATACAATAGTATTGTGAGTTAGAAAACAGTGAAATATCAAAGGAAGCTGTTGCAAGTTAAGGCAGTTTCAAGAGTTGAAAGAGAAGAGTAACCCTGAAGACAAGAGGTTAGGAATCTCTCTCTTAAGAAGTAAAAACTGCAGAACTTCAGTAAAGGCCCAAACAGCTAGAACTGTTTGTATGGGCGTGGCAACAGCGGGTTGGAAGCTGTGAAGAGTTTTTACAAATGCTTTTGTTTTGTAAGTGTCAAGCAAGTGCAGTGAAGCATAGAAACTGCTGTGAGTTTTGTTTGGACATTTTGATTTGGAGAAATTATCCTGTATTTCTTTTGTCTGGAAAAAGTGCTTAAAGAATTTTTATGTTCATTACTTGCCAACTTTGGAAACCGAATAAAAATTTCCTGTGCGCTTTAAATAACCACTCGGTTCTTCTTATTGATACAACTACAACCCTCGAAGGGATAAAAGTGGCCAGCCGTCCCTACTAGGCAACCGCCTGGTAGGGGCGCGAGCGTCACAATATGCAAATGTATTTTTGCTGGACTAGTCTGCAGTGTTAGGTTGAGGGTGTGGTCCTAGGGGTGGGGGAGATATGCTGGAGGACACTAGATAGACACTGACCTATTCTTGCCCTATAGGTTGAACTTATAGGTTCATGATTGTTTGATTTTGCTACTTTCAATAACACAGGAAGGGTTATGCGAGGTCTTACCTCATTGTACCAGCTGGCTGGGGATGCAGGCTCCTGTGCTGTTGCCTTCCGTCTGCGTGTTGTTTGTTGCTGCTCTCAGGGTCCTTTGGGATGGTCAGCAGATCAACATCAGTTGAGTGCCATCTGTTCAAGGGTGTTTTGGTCTCGGCTGTTTCTAGACTCTATAACTGGGCCGTATAGGCTGTGCAAATAGGGTCATGCAGGCCTGGTGCTGTGCGGTCTTTCAGGCCACTCTAAGGCCCTTGCCTAAGGGCTGCACCCAAGGGTCCTTTGGCATGGCCCTTAGGCAAGGGCCCCCTTGAAGGAGGGAAGAATAAGAAGGAGCCATTGGCAATTGATGATGCCTCTTTGGAGGCAGAGCTTACCGGCAGCTCAGTCTCAGTGCTACAGTTCCCCATGTGCTGTGTGAGCTCCCAGGTGGAAGATCAGGGTCTGTAGGAGCCAGAAGCCTGCAAGAGGTGGGAGACTGCTGGATATGGTGGCTCCCTCAATGATATTCCACGCGGTATGCCGGAATCAGGGCCGTTGGCAATTGATCTAAAATGGTGTTGGGATGTGTATTTCAATCTACACATCTTAATGCTGCGTTTTTGATGTGCACTACATTTTTTAATACTTACTAACAAATTAAAATGCTAACTAATGCACATCCCTACTGGAAGTATGGGATTCCTTGAAGCAGGGCTGTACACTATTATGCAAAAGACTTGGGTTCAATTCTCAGATTGGGTCTTCCATTCAGCAGCCTGTGAAAGGCTGCTACAGGCACAGACCTTGCAATGCCTTTGGATGGGAAGAGGGGACCCTAGACATCATACAATAGTAACAACTAGTGGCTGGGTTTTAGCTCCACAACTGGTCAAATATAGTCAGCACTTTTGTAAATAAGCCTCTTCCCAATGACATGCCCACCTAGGCCGGGGTCTCGATCCCCAGCATGTATATAGTTACCCAATTTTGCCCAAGTTAGATCATCTGTTCTATTGTAAATACAGCGCAGCCTAGGCCGCAATGTATACATTATTGTTGTATGTAAACCACGCTGATTTTAAATAACGCGGTATAAAAGAGACACTAAATAATAAATAATAATAAATAAATAACTATAGGCTTTCAGAAGGAGCCCTAGTGCATGGCACTTGGCTGAAGACTGTTGCTATAATGACAGGG
This sequence comes from Ichthyophis bannanicus, assembly GCA_033557465.1. NCBI lineage: Eukaryota > Metazoa > Chordata > Amphibia > Gymnophiona > Ichthyophiidae > Ichthyophis > Ichthyophis bannanicus. The sequence continues at coordinate 825,083,297 of CM066034.1, forward strand.
CTAAATGAACACGGAAGGGATATAAACTAGGAAGGACATTTCCAGATAGCTGTGAATAGAAGTTGTCATCTGACGCTAACTCTGACTGAGCCAGAAGTCCAATAGAGCACAAAGGTACTAAGGAGTTCTTTTATTCAAGTGCGATAAGTTTTGCACTTACCATGCATTAGGAGCAAAAACCAACACATGATATGGGCAAAAGCTGTATGCTGTCAGGAGCGAGCATGTCTCCTACAGTTACCTCACAGAAAAGTTCTTTACAACACATTAAGTTCATTTGTAATTAGTGCAGGTGCACTTAATGCATCGTCTTGAGATGGTGTTGAGTACATCCACATTAATTGCAAAATTAACAACATGCAATAAGTACTGCATGATAACTGTAAGACGGAGTCCATGTCCGCCCTCCTCTCATAACCCGCTCAGTCTCTTGTGCCATCATGCAATAAGCAGTTACTATACTGGTTGTTTTTAACACATGATAGCCATTACCATCAGCCCACGCAAATGGTTACTGTGTGATAAAACACACTTTAATTGCTTAACACACTTTAGTAAAAGGACTCCAAGTCCTTTTTCTAAAAATAATTTATTTTCTGTTCTGAAAGAGGACAAACTCATTTAAGTGCTTTGGACTTTTTTTTGCAAAACTAGTGGGTCATTACACATTCAATAGAAGCCAGTCTAAGTCTTCCTTCATCTCTGTCTTTTGGGGATATTGCTAGGTACGTATGACCTAGATTGGCCACTGTTGGAAACAGGATACTGGGCTTGATGGACCTCGGTCTGACCAGTATGGCATGTCTTATGTTCTTATGTCCTCCATTAAACTAGCATTTGGCAGAGTGATGATGCACTAGTAGATATGCGTACAGATCACAATTAGATAGCTGGAATGTCTTGGAGATAGTCCTAAAGTCCAAAAGTTTTCCTTCATCATCCAACTTGGCATGTGTGGATTTAAGCAGGTGGATGATTTTGTATAGGTCTGTGGATGGAATTGAGAGCAGTAATGGCTATTCCTTCTGTGTGCCTTGAATATCTTATTGTGAATCCTCATGATTATTTTGTTTTGATGACTATTTTTGGAGCCTTCCTGTTTAATGACTGTTGAAACTAGGGATGTTCGGGGGGGGGGGGGGGGTGTTGCTGTTTCCATGCTTCAAATACCAAAATTATTTTGGTTGAATTAATCTCAAACTATATCATCAAGAGCTATGGCCATGCTACCCTGGGTGTGCCTGCTCTTGTGAAGCTAGGCAAGGTCAGGTCTGGTTAGTACTTGCATGGGAAAGCACCTTGGAATACCAGGTGTTGTAGCTTACTGTGTGGAAAAAAGGTCTGGCAATCTACCTCTGGTCACATCTTGCCAAAAAGCCCTGGGGATAGTCACAACATGGACAACTATCCATAGGCTTGCCAGGAGTCAACATTGACTCAATGGCACATAAAGACAACATAAGCTTAACAAACGTTAATGCTAATCATAAATTTTCTTTTGAAATTGTAGAAGTATGATGAGCTACTATCATTGCAAAACTGTGATATATTACTTAGACATATCTTGTGCTTGAAGGGAAACTAATCGTTTCATTACATTTCTTAAGAGCTTTTTCTTTTCTCTCAGTGATATAAAACATTAAAATTGTAATAACATAATATAAAACAAAGATCATTTAGACAACCATTCAAAGATAAATTAAAATATAATAGCAGCTACATCATAACCCCAAAAGAACTAGTCAGGCAACAAGAAAGCCAGCATCACAAACCCTTTAATATCCCTTTCTGAAGAAGCTACTTAGCAGCCCATGCATAGAAAAAGATGGCACCCAGTGGCCTACTATGCGCAATAGGAATGTGTTTTTGGATTGTGGTTTCATTTTGGAAAATTGTATGCGCATAACAAACACACTAACACAACTTTACGAGCATAAAACCTCCAAATTAATGCTTATAAAGCTGATCTGCACATTATAATATTTTTATGCACCTTAATCAAATTTTAAACATATTAACTTCTGAAATAAACCAAGAAAATATCAATAATTGGCTAAAAATTCCAAAATAATCTGAAAATAAATCATTTTTTTCATGCATGCCCCTAATGCTCAACTATCAGTGCCTTTGTAGGGAGGGCCCCACACCTTGTCGGGCATGGATTGCTCAGTATTAAACACCTTTAGGCTCATTCCAAGCCACAAATAGCGAGGATGGACGTCCATCCCCGCTATTCGTGCCCCCTCCCGCCGGTGTCTAGCTTCTCCGCCGGTTGTACGGGGAAGCTAGACTGAGGCAGGAAAGAGGAGGATCGGGGGCAGTCTTAGGGCAGGCAGTGGGCAGTTGCTGGCCCTGGAAGTACAGGGCCAATTCTAATGTCGGCACTGTATGTCCGGGGCCGGTGACTTTATTGGGGAAGTTATTCCATCTCTGAGGTGGAAATAACTTCCCTGGACATCAGGGATAGGGGGGCTTGGGGCCGGGAAAGGACAGCAGGTGTCAGAGAGCATTCCCTGCAGCCCGAACCTGGCCCTGGGAGGCCAAATCAGGGGTCAGGCTGCGGGGAATGAGCTGTTTGTTCTGGCAGCCAGGATTGTGGCTTTTAAATGGAGCCTCAGTGTCATGGCAACCAGACACCATGGCACCGTGGCTCCATTTAAAAGCCTTGACTGAGTTAGTCGGGCAGTGCCTGTACATGCAGGCCAAGCTGAATTGCAATCCCGGCCTTCACATACAGGCCTGATAGCGATTCTGATCCCATGGGGCTAGACGTGCCCCGCGGGATCAGAATCGAGACGCTCTCTGTACGTCTGGTTCAGACCGGACGTTCAGAGGGTTCTACATCCAGGACAGAATAGGGCTGCTTGCAAATGAATCAGATCTTTAAGCCTTGACAAAATGACATTAACTAAAGTGTGCTAAGCAGTTAACATGCATTTTAATGCATGGTAACTCTTAGCACGGGCCCACAGTAACAGCTATCATGCATTAAAAGCAGCCAGCACCATAAAGATTCCTCATTAGCTGCTTAGCGTGCAATGAGGCGGGAACTGGACAGATAGTGGGCACGGACTTCATGTTGTGCTTGACACACAGTAAGTGCATCTGCACTAACTGCAAATGGACTTAATATGTGGTAAGAGACTATTCTGTGCAGTGAGTGCACAGGACATACTAGGCAAGCCCCTGATAGTTTCTGCACAGCTTTTGCACCTACCATTCATAGGGACTTGCTCACAGTTTGCATTAAGTGCAAAGACTTACCACACTTTAGTAAAAGGGCTCCTAAGTCAATACCCAATCATCCCAACTAGACATACGCGTTCATTGTATAATGTTGTTAAGTACCCTCATGCTAAATGTAACCCTCCAATTGTGCTGTCTAAATGTTGTTAAATACCCTCATGTTAAATGTTGTTAAGTACCCTCATGTTAAATGTAACCCTCCAATTGTGATGTAGCCACTTTGATTGTAGGATAAGGTGGTATACAAATCTGTCTAAATAAATAAATAAATATCGTACCACAGGCATTTAGGAAAAAAATTCTATTCCCAAAGGGTTATACCAGAAATAGCCTGCTTATGAAACAGAGAAAGTTTTACCTGCACAGTTGAGGAAACTGCCACAAGCTTTCCTGCAAGTAGGACCAGGAATATAGAAATTTAAACAGCCGTGCAGGTTTTCAGGCCATTGACCATTTTGCTTTGTGGGTCAGTGTAATTAACTTAAGTTGACAGTGTAACCTCACTGGCAGCCAGTGTAATATCTGAAATGCAGTTGCAATACAATACTACGCCTAAAACTGTTATCTTGCTGCAGCATTTTGTATGTGCTATAAATGAAAATTTTCTCTGTGGCAATCAGGGTTGATGCAAAGATATTAAGCACCCTAGGCGAACCTACAGCCTTTCACGCCCTCCCCAACATGGATCCCTGAGCATCTTTAGCATTCAAATTTCAGACTGGAAATTTCTCTTAACTCAACTCAACCACACATCAACAACCATTCTATGTCAGAATTCATACTATGAGGGGCTAACGCCTGCTGTCTATATACAGAGCATTGCAAAAATATTCATCCCCTCTATGTTTGTCCTGTTTTGTTGCATTACAACCTGGAATTAAAAAGGACAACATGCCTATGACTTTGAAGGTGCAAAATATCCTTTATTGTGACACAAACAATAATTAAGACAAAAAATATCTGAAAGCAGAAGCATGCATAGGTATTCACCCCCCAAAGTCAATACGTTGTAGAGCCACCTTTTGCTGCAATTACAGCTGCAAGTCTCTTGGGGTATGTCTCTATTAGCTTAGCACATTTAGCCACTGGGATTTTCACCCATTCCTCAAGGCAAAACTGCTCCAACTCCATCAAGTTAGATGGGTTGCATTGGTGTATAGCAATCTTCAAGTAATGCCACAGATTCTCAATTGGATTGAGGTCTGTGCTTTAACTAGGCCATTCCAAGAATTTGCATGTTTCCCTTTAAACCACTTTAGCAGTATGTTTAGGGTCATTGGGTGCTGGAAGGTGAACCTTCATCCCAGTCTCAAATCTCTGGCAGACTGAAACAGGTTTTCCTCAAGAATTGCCCAGTATTTAGTGCCATCCATCATTCCTTCAATTCTGACCAGTTTTCCTGTCCATGCCAATAAAAAACATCCCCACAGCATGATGTTGCCACCACTATGTTTCACTGTGGGAATGGTGTTCTCGGGGTGATGGGAAGTGTTGGGTTTGCGCCACACATAGCGTTTCCCATGATGACTAAAAAGTTTAATTTTTGTCTCATCTGACAAGAGAACCTTCTTCCATGTGTTTGGAGGCCCGCCACATGCTGTTGTGCAAACTCCAAACGTGTTTTCTTATTTCTTTCCTTAAGCAATGGTTTGTTTCTGGCTACTCTTCCATAAAGCCCCGCTCTGTGGAGTGTGCGGCTTAAAGTGGTCCTATGGACAGATACTCCCATCTCCGCTGTGGATCTTTGCAGCTCCTTCAGTGTTATCCTTGGTGTCTTTGTAGCATCTCTGATTAATGCCCTGCTTGCCCAGTCTGTGAGTTTTGGTGGGCAGCCTTCTCTTGTCAGGTTTGTAGTGGTGCCATATTCTTTCTATTTTGTTGTAATGGATTTAATGGTGCTCCAATGGATATTCAGAATTTGGGATATTTTTTTATAATGCAACCCTGATCTATATTTCTCCACAACTTTGTCTCTGATCTGTTTGGAGTGCTCCTTGGTCTTCATGTTGCTTGCTTAGTGGCATTGCAGAGTCAGGGGCCTTTCAGAACAGGTATATTTATACAGGCAACATGTGACAGATCATGTGACACTGACTGCACTCAGGTGGACCCTAATCAACTAATTATGTGACTTCTGAGGTTAATTGGTTGGATCAGATCTTATTTAGGGGTTTTATAGTAAAAGGGATGAATAAATATGCACGCACAACTTTTCAGTTTTACTTGTTTTTTTATATATACAAGGTATTTTATTGTCATTTCACTTCACCAGTTTGGACTATATTGTGAGGTCCATTACCTATCATCCAAATGAACCTCCATTTTTATACCAGGTTGTACGTAATGTGACAAAACAGGACAAAAACCAAGGGGAAGAATACTTTTGCAAGGCACTGTATATATTCCTGTTCATATTGTCCCAAGGTTTTGGCAGAATCTCCTCCTTGTTCTGATCTTTCATTTTCTACTACAAAAATTGTTAATTCGGTAATGTGATGGGTGGGTTGTTGCCAGTGTGAATATGTTCAGTGCCTTGCGAAAGTATTTATCCCCATGGTTTTTGTCCTGTTTTGTTGCATTACGTACAACTTGATATGAAAATGGAGGTTCCTTTTTCTACTACAAAAAATCTTAAATCATAAATGTGATGGTTGGGTTGTTGCCAGTGTGGATCAGTGATGCTGTTGTTTTACCTCTGCAAATCAGTGTACAATGTTCAGTTATAAGTTCTATGCTTCCATACCATTTTTCAAATATAAATTATTAAGCAAGGATATACTATTGCATACATTACCCTTTCTGTTTTACAGTCAGTATGGGTTTTGAGATGTATTTTAATTTTAAAGTGGGATAGATAAATATATTTAGTTCTAACCCATTGCTACTTGCCACACGTTTTCCACATTTCTAATGGCCCAGGTGTAAATTGTCAGTAGACTCTATCATTTGCTTAGAAGACCACACAAAAACATCCTGTAAATTTTTCCTTCTCTGAAAAGCAAAATTTGGGGGAGATCATTAAAAACTTCATGTACTTTAATACATCCCAATGTTGCTGAATAATTTTCTTGATAGCAAATGCCTGAAAATTCCCTTCTTGAGCTTTCCTTATAAGTTAATCACAATGAGAATATCTATCCCTCTTATAAGTCCTATTAATAGCCTTATTAATAACTTAAACTGGATATTGTTTATTAATGAAGTGTGTCTTCATGTGATGGACTTGGTATTTAAATTCATCGCAGATAGAATGCAATCTTCCTTAACATAAAAATTGCCCTATGGGATATATTATCCCTCAAATGTCCAGGATGATCACTTTTGTAATTTAATAAACTGTTTCTATCCATCTCTCTTCTATAAATAGATGTGTGAAAAATCTAGAAATATAATGCTATCTGGTTTCACTTGTGAACTGAATTGTCAACTTATATTTTGCCTATTAATCTGTCTCAAAAAATCTTTCAAAATATTAGCAGGACCCCACTTCCCCCAGCAAATAAAAAATATATCATCAATGCATCTAGTCCATGTAATCTTCTAGTCTTGTAATCTTCCTGTCTTGTAATCTTCTGGTCTTGTAATCTTTTTAGTCTAGTCTCCTCTTGGTCCTGGGTTCATTTCACAGAGACAGTAAAGTAAGCATCACAAATAAGATAACCAAACAGGTGTGGCTTGGAAACAGGTCTTTATGTAGAAATAGGCTTATTACATAGTGAAGTAAGAGAGAATAGTCTATATGAAAGACTCTGTGTGTGCATGTGTGTGTGTGAGAGAGAGAGAGGTAAGAACATGTGGGTCAGAGCCTCATGGCAAGGTGTGTCTGATGAAAATAGGAAGAGAGAGAGAGAGAGGGGGAGGGGTGAAGAGGATCAGAGCCTCCTGTCCTTCATGTCCAATGAATAGTGGAAGAGAGAGAGCAAGAGGAAGTGTTTCTGTCCTTTATAGTGAATTTTCTCTAGCAACTCCCTTTGAGGTCTGCTATTGTTTCTAGTAACTCCCTTTGAGGTCTGCCATTCTTGATTTAGCAGGGAGGGGCTGCAGACCATTCTCAAGAGGCTTGAAGACTTACATCAACAGGGGGTCAGAGTTAATCTCATCTTGTAAACTACTCTCATTAACTTTAGAGACTGATATCACCAGAGTAACAAAGCTGCATGAAATCCAAGGTCTGGGGAAAAAGCCATGACTCCTATGTCATGTATGCTGACATCTCCCACACCTTTTTTATTTTTATTTATTATTAGTGCCTGAAAATTGTGGAAGAAAACCTGTGGTACCTGTCCCAGCTGCCATCACATGATAGTAAAACCAAAACCTTCAAAAATGCAATGACACCAAGTGACATCAATATCAAAAAGTCAAAACATATAAAGAGCCCGGGAAACAGCCATGCAAAACCCAAAAAACATTAGCTCAAAAAACAAAAATGTAAGGTAACAAACTTATTTTATTGTCGGAATCCGCCGGCAAGAGATGGGGAGGAGGAAAAGCTCCCCACTCGATGACGACAGAGACCTTTTGTATAAAGTATCAAAAACCAGAATATAAATAGTGTAAATCACTTATCTGACAGCTTGGCAAGAGGGCCGCAAAAATCCAAGCAGCGACATGCATGTTTCGAGCCAAGGAAGGCTCTGTATCAAGCTGTTTTCGAAAACAGGGCGCGTACATTTTCGAAAACAGCTTGATACAGAGCCTTCCTTGGCTCGAAACATGCATGTCGCTGCTTGGAGTTTTGCGGCCCTCTTGCCAAGTTGTCAGATAAGTGATTTACACTATTTATATTCTGGTTTTTGATACTTTATACAAAAGGTCTCTGTCGTCATCGAGTGGGGAGCTTTTCGTCCTCCCCATCTCTTGCAGGCGGATTCCGACAATAAAATAAGTTTGTTACCTTACATTTTTGTTTTTTGAGCTAATTTTTTGGGGGTTTTGGATGGCTGTTTCCCGGGCTCTTTATATGTTTTGACTTTTTGATATTGATCACATGATAGTAGGCAGCTTGTCTAATACCTCCTGCATTAAATACCTTGCTATGTCTAGCAGGTCCCCTGTCCTGCACAGTACTGTCTCTAGTGTTCTAGAGATAAACAAGTCCCCTTATGAGTCCAAACCTCGTGTCTTAGGTAGGGCAGCCACTACTGGGGGGGGGGGGGGGGGAACCCATTATGCTACCTCCGTGCCCGTCTTAGAGAGAGTGAACTGTGCATAAGGGCTGCAGGAATTTTTGAGGAGGTTAAAGCCAAAAGGTACCAGGATGCTGTGAGTGAGGATAGGAAGCAATACTAGACTGCAGCTGACTCTGGTATTCAGTGTAATAGGAAATGCCAAATTAGCCAAATTAGCAGGCCAAATGAGCCTGGATGTAGGGGTAGATGCTTGAAAAATTCAGTGTAACTACCTTAAAATGTTGTTGTTCTGTAGGACATGCGCTGCAAGGATATGTACATTTGTTTCATTTTACAACACAGGAAAATTATGATAATGCATGGCAATATTTGTACCGCAGTTAAAATAATAATAGGGTGAATAAAAACATTAAAGACATGATCAGCAGTAGGTGAGTAACCAAATAACAATTCCCACACAGACACATAAGCATCTTGTAGCAAGTGCCAACAATTTGTTGAATGTGTCCATTCTCATAAGCGATGGTGTGATTTACTTCAGTGGATGTTGTTTTAAGGTGATCAATATAGGCATGGAGTTCTGTAAAGTTGAGCAGTTTATGTAGTGTCTCTTCTCCCATGCCAAGTGGTAATGGATGCACAGCATATGAGATAAAGTCTGGAATGTCCATAGAGTCATTGGTAACCAGCGGTGTGGAATAGGTTGTCCCATTAATGGTGAGGGAGACCAGTGGTGTATGACTGCACCAGGTATTGTTTGGTAAATAGTTTGAACTGTACAACAAAGTGTTATTGGGAAGGCGAATGTCATGCATTCTGGGAGCAATCGAAAAAGAAACATTCTGGGGAAAGAACAGATGAAAACAAAAGTGTCCAGCTCCAAGGTAATACAAACTGTGTGAGGTCGCCCATTTACACCAGTCATTTACATTAAAAGGCATAGGGCCAATTTTCTCAATTATTCTTTCCATGTCTCTGTCTTTTAAATTGTCCTGCAGCATCACTTTAACTGGTGCTCTGAGTTCAGTACTGGGTGCCATGTCTAAGTCATCTGAATTATCCTCCTGACACAAATCCTGATTATTGCTCTGTTCGAGCTGAGATAAACTATCAGGGTTTTCTTCCTGTGATTTATCTTTATTTTTCCCATTCCTAAGTCCAGCTATGCATACTTTAGTATTCTTTTGTTTGTCAATAGCTTGTATGCATGGCTGATAGGGTGTGTCATAGGCATAGGGGGCTGAGGGAGGAGTGGGTGTTGGCCAGGGCGTATATTTCTTTTGTCTTTCAGAGGCTAATTGATCCTTAACGTGCCTCAATTCAAGTTTAAGTGCTTCTAATTGCTCACTAACAGTTATAAAAGAATTTGTTGCTTGGATCACTTGAGTCCTTTGCATAGAGATGCAAATTTGTGCCTCCTCAAGGTCTTTTGGTCAATTGGGTACACTGAGAAGTCAGTTCAGTATTGTCCTGTTTCATGCTAATGAGCCCCCTGCACATGCCTTGGATAAAAAGGCATTTTCTTTTATTTGTTTTCTTTTTGAATTCTTGATCATGGTTTAACATTTGTCTTTGAATATTATACCATGATGACTCAGGGAATTCACCTTCAAAGGGACCCCCTTTCCTCTTACAGTATGTCATTACTATTTGTTTCAGTTCTTTAAAATCAAAGGCTTCCATATTTGAGACTGCAGAAAGGCTGTAGTTGGACTATCTCAAATGTGCAACCTTGGAAGGAGGAATGCTCACTTTTATGAAGAAGTAAGACTTAGAATTATAGTTGGAATGGCATAAATTTTATGGGTGTTCAGTAAAGAGTACTGGCATAAAGACCACGCCTTAAAATTATACCTGAATAAAAGTGCTTATCAGCTTTTAACAGGGTGGAAGTTTAGGATGAAGTTATAGTAAGAAGGGTGTTAGGAGATTAACAGAATTGTCAGTTATTGTATCAATTGCAGCTAGCTTTAAGCCTGCTCTCACTAAGATACTTACTGACAGGAGACAGAGAAATAAAAGTTAAAAGGGACAGGAGGTAATAGCTTTATCAGGAAAGATGTATATTGTATTCAATGAGGGACTGTTTACCTGTGTACCACTTCCAAACTAAATCTGGACTATCTCTCTGTCTTTTCTTAGCAGCTCAAATACTAGAGAAAAATCTGTAGCAAGCCTCTACATAAAAATAAGACAATTGCAAGCTACCCTATGTAATTTCTCTAAGTGTAGGTAATAATTAAAATTCAGGATTATTACAGAGCCTTTTGACAATAAAAATCTCACCTTGTCTAACCCACAAAACAAATGGTCACAAGAGCTATTGATTTTCCTGTCGCACCCTGTCTGAAATCCACTTTACTGTATCAAACAAAATTATTACTTACCCAACTGAAGATCTGCTGTGAAGTCTGAGAGAGCCCCCATAAAATGTAATCTTCTGGTCTTGTAATTTTCTTGTCTTGTAATCTTCTGGTCTTGTAATGTTCTTAGTCTAATCTCCACTTGGTCCTGGGTTCATTTCACAGAGACAGTAAAGTAAGCATCACAAATAAGATAACCAAACAGGTGTGGCTTGGAAACAGGTCTTTATGTAGAAATAGACTTATTACATAGTGAAGTAAGAGAGAATAGTCTATATGAAAGACTCTGTGTGTGCATTTGTGTGTGTGAGAGAGAGAGGTAAGAACATGTGGGTCAGAGCCTCATGGCAAGGTGTGTCCGATGAAAATAGGAAGAGAGAGAGAGGGGGGGAGGGGTGAAGAGAATTGATTATCAGAGCCTCCTGTCCTTCATGTCCGATGAATAGTGGAAGAGAGAGAGCAAGAGGAAATGTTTCTGTCCTTTATAGTGAATTTTCTCTAGCAACTCCCTTTGAGGTCTGCTATTGTTTCTAGCAACTCCCTTTGAGGTCTGCCATTCTTGATTTAGCAGGGAGGGGCTGCAGACCATTCTCAAGAGGCTTGAAGACTTACATCAACAGGGGGTCAGAGTTAATCTCATCTTGTAAACTACTCTCATTAACTTTAGAGACTGATATCACCAGAGTAACAAAGCTGCATGAAATCCAAGGTCTGGGGGAAAAGCCATGACTCCTATGTCATGTATGCTGACAGTCCACAGTTGACTCTTTTGCCAATAACTATACATAAGAAAACAATTTTTGTCCAAATCCAAGACATAAATACAAGCTACTCAGGAGGCAACTGGAAGAAGTTATTACTGAATCTAAAATAATTCAATTTTAATACTAAGGTGACCAGCTTAGTTCAAACGAGCACCTATGTTCTGATATAACCTACATTCTCCAACTTTTCTTGCTTTCATTTGAATAACCACCTCTTGGGGAAATATTTGTATAAAATATCCATAGTAACCAAATTTCAGGAAGACTCCACCTTTTGAGTTTTAGACAAAATATTGATCTATGCTGTTGAATCTTTAATATATGGTCTTCCTTGGGATGCCGGCAGATATAAAAATGTGTCAAGATAAGTAAACATGGTTCCAATATTGATCCTATACCCGCCACAATTGGTCATCCTGGGGGATGCGTGAGTCATATGTGTATTTTTGGTACCAGATAAAATGTAGATATTATGAGATACTTTTCAAATAAAAAAGTCTTTTCTTTTTCAGTAATTGACCCTTAAATAAATGCCTGCTGTAGAATTTCTTTTGTTTCTGCCTGAATGTGGTATGTGAGGTCAGATTCAAGAGTAAGAAAATAATCTGTATCACTCAAATGTTTAAATACTTCTTTCACATTCTCCTCATAAACCTCTCCTTTTTCAGCAGGTTTTATAATTATAGAGACTCACTTTCTTGTTTTGTTAAATTGTTATCTTGAATAGATTCCCAAGATATTTTGGATATATCTTCCTGAAACAGTTTTTCAGATACCTCTATTCGAGATGGCGGAACACCGTTCTCTTTGTGGGGACCAAGCTCTGCCCCTAGGCCAGCCAAACTGCATGAGGCTGCTATCACTGGCCTTCCCCTCATATCTGCCCATGAGGATCTGATCTCCCATGGGCAAACAAGAGGAGTCTTTGCCGTGACTGCGGTGTTCTTCTGCTTGCGGGAGATGGAATTCTCAGGGACAGCCTGCTACCTACCAGGTCACGATTGCGGTCTTCTGCTACTTCTGCCTATGGGGATCTATCTGGTCTCCCATGGGCAGACAGGCAGAGTCTTTGCTGCAATTGTGGCAGCAAAGTTTTCGTAGGGCCAGGGCCCGTATGGTCCACTCCTTTCTGACACCTATAACTATAACGTGGTCTATTGGTCTCAGAGGACTCATTCTCACTTAAATAGGAGATTAGTAGAACTTCCCATTCATGATAATGCAGAGTCTGAAAAATACAAAGCTATTTTAAATGGACACAGAAGGGCTCAAATTGTTTTATTGGGAAAAAGGATTACTACTATTACTACTACTAAACATTTGTATAGCGCTACAAGGCATACACAGCACTATATATATAGATGGAAGAGACAGTCCCTGCTCATCAGAGCTTAACAATCTACTCAAGATGAACAACATCAAAAAACTGGGAACTAGAGTAGGGTAAGATACACATAAGCAGTGAACAAGAGAGTGAGGGGCATTACAACACAAAAGCCGCCTCAAAGAAGTAGATTTTTAAACTGAATTTGAATAGGGCTAGAGAAGGAGCTTGATGTACTGACTCAGGTAGTTTGTTCCAAGCATATAGAGCAGCAAGGTGGAATGAACAAAGTCTGCAGTTGGCAGTGGCAGAGAAGGGTGCTGATAAAAGATCTGCCAGAGAAGCGGAGTTCCCGAGGAGGGGTGTAGGGTGAGATAAGAGAGGAAAGGTAGTAAGGAGCCATAGAATGAATGTACTTATGGGTCAGAAGGAGAAGTCTGAACTGGATGCAGAAATGGATAGGGATCGAATGACGTGAATTGAGGAGTTACATGAGCATAGCAATATTGGCAGAAGATAAGCCATCAGCTGAGCTTCGAACAGCTTGAAGGGGAGAGATGACTCAGAGGGAGACCAGCAAGAAGCAGGTTGCAATAGTCAAGACTGGAGGTGATTAGAGAGTGGATAAGGGTCGTAGTGGTGTGTTCAGAAAATAAGGGATGAATTTTGCTGATGTTATAGAAAAAGAAGTGACAGGTTTTAGCTATCTGTTGAATGTGTGCAGAGAAAGAGAGAGTAGAATCAAAGATGACCCCAAGGTTCCGAGCTGAGGAAACAGGGAGGAGTTTGTATTATCCACAGAAACAGAGAAGGGAGGAAGGGGGGAGATGAGTTTAGGAGAAAAGATAAGGAACTCACTTTTGGCCACGTTCAATTTCAGATGGCAGTGAGACATCCAGGCAGCAATGTTGGATAAGCAGGCAGAGATCTGGGCCTGGATTCCTGGAGATATTTTAGATGCAGAGAGGTAGATCTGAGAGCCCTGAGCATATAGAAGCTACTGAAAACCATGGGAGGCAATAAGTGCACCAAGAGACTGAAGTAGGAGAGAAAAGGAGAGGCCCAAGACAGAGCCCTGAGGGGAAGAAATAAGAATAGTTTCAGTACAATGCCCAGGATGAAAGCCGGATTGACGGGGGTGAAGAACCAGAGAATCCTCTAAGAGTGCAGAAAGCTGAGAGAAAACCAATCTTTCAAGAACCTTGGATAGAAAGGAAAGATTAGAGACAGGACGCCAGTTAGACAGAGTGGAAGGGTCCAGGGAGGGTTTTTTCAAAAGGGGACGTATCAGGGCATGTTTCCAAGGTGAGGAGAAGGAGCCAGAGGACAGACTAGTGTTGAAAATAGAGAGAACCAAGGGAAGCAGGGCCAGTGAGGGTTCAGAAAGCCATTGCGAAGGGATAGGATCAGAAGGACAAGTGGTTTTCCGGGTCGTAGAAAGAACATGAGTCAATTCTGAAAGGGTAATTGGTTGAAAGACAGACCAGCAGTACGAGAGAGGGGGGATGGGAGGAGAGGACTGGGATGCGGACGGGGCTGGGGAGAGAGGGGGAGGGGGAGAGAGAGGGGGCGGACAAGAAGGGAAAAGCCATCAAATGGTGAGAACCTTGTCAGCAAAGTAGGAGGCCAAGGCAGCTGGGGTGGGATTATTAGAGGAAGGCGAGATAGAGGGTGTGACACTGGGGGATGATGAAGTTGCAGAGAGAGAGTGAAGGACACGATAGAGTTGACGTGTGGAGTTAGCTGAGGAGGAGATAAGCTTAGAAAAGTAATCCCGCTTCACTGCATTCAACAAAGAACGATAGTGAGTGTGGCAGTAGTGAAAGTGTGACAATGTAGCCAGAGAAGGGTGCTTATGCCAACGGTGAATAGAATGCCGAAGGTAAGAGCGATGAAGATGGAGTCCTAGGTGAAACCAAGGAGAGTTGGGGCGACATCGCCTGATAGGTTGAGAACGTAGAGGTGCAACCTTGTCTAGAGCAGATGAGAGAGTGGTGTCCCAGCACTGGGCCTGAAGATCAACTGGGAGCAGATGGAAGCTATCAGGGAAAAGCTTATCCGAGGGGGGGAACTGGTGAAGTGAGTCAGGCGTATAGTGACGACTCAGACGGGTAGGGGGTAAGACAGAGGAAAAGGAGGGGGGAGATGGGGCATGAAAGGGTAAAGGATATGCAAAAGTGATCGGACCATGGGAGGGGCTGGGAAGAGAAGGAAGAAAGGGTGATGGACGAGTGTTAACGGGAGATCACAAGATCCAAAGTGTGACCGGCTGAATGAGTAGGAATTTGGACATGTTGATGAAAGGAAAGATCAGAAAGCAGGGAAAGAAAGGAAAAATCACACTGGGAAGAGGGGGAATCAGCATGAACATTAAAATCACCGAGAAGCAAAAGATGTTGATACCTGAGGGAAGCTTCAGACAGGGTCAAGAGAACAGAATCCCACAGAGGAGAGGACAGGGCAGGAGGGACATAGAGAAGTAGAATGTGCAAAGGGAATGAGGACTCTAACAGAAGCAGGAGAGCTTCGGAGTAGGGAAAAGGGGGGGGGGGGAGAACCTCGCGTAGGGGAAGGGAGGAGCGATGGATCACCGTGATGGAGCAGTAATCTACTACTGGAGACTTTTATTTATTTAAATATCTAGGCTTTTATACTGCTTTTCTACCACTCAAAGCAGTGTACATTCAGGTACTGTATATATATTTTTCCCTTAAGGGCAGGGCCGGATTTACCTTGAGTGAGGCCCTACACCAACAAAAATTGTGGGCCCCCAGCAGGGGCGGCCCAAGGGGGGTGCGGACCTCATTTGCATAAGGGGCCTCATTTGCATAAATATTTGCATAATGTTACCATATACTAACTTTTAGTAAACGTGCCTCTTAATGAGTGTATGGATAAAGAAAGACTAAAAGATTTCTACATTACTATAATCCAGTGCCAACTGCCAGACACATTAGGAACTACTACAAACACTGCCCATAGTAAACCCGCCGTATCCTAACAGCACTACCAGGACTCACAAAGCACCATACTCTACCAATCAAAAGGCAACACTGCAAATATTAAACCAATACATTCAGAGAACAACAATACATGACCTACTGGGGAAAGAGAACAAGTGGCAATGTCAAATAGGAATTATATAAACAGAACACCTCAGCTCAGTTACACATGCAGAACATAGACCATCACCAAACAAGTAATCACAATTTAGAAATAGGAAGACAATAATTAAACTGGGAATCCCAAAAGCCAAACTTGGAATGTACAACACTGTAGAAATAAAACAATACATTAATTTGCTCTTGTACTAAACAAAGCACAGATGTTAATGATGCACATTTACCAGAGCTGACATATTCCAATTAATAAATTCAAAATAAAGAGATATTTTTCTACCTTTTGTGCATTTTTTTCAGCTGCAATTGCTCCAGCCACTTTCTTCTGGTTTCTTCGTGTCTTCTGCTAACTCTCCATCGTCTGCTGTCCATTTGTCCTTTCTTCTCTCTTCTAGATTTTTTTCCATTCTCTCTCTACATCTGCTTTAACATACTAATCTTTCTCCTTTTGCTCTTTCCTCATTCCTATTTCATCCACTCAAATATTACCCCTCCATCCTCAATCCCCACTTACTCTCCCAATACCCGGCCAATTGTAGATTTTTTATCCCTCCCACACAAAATATTTTTCCCTTCTCCATTTTACTCTTCCAGCCCCATCCCATTCTAATCCTCCCCCAACATCAGCTCCCTTCTAGTTCCAGCCTCACCCAGCATCCATTCCCTTCTAGTCCCTGCATCAGCCCATTTCCAGCCCTAGCCATCCATCAGCCCATTTCCAGTCCTAGCCCCCCCATCACCCCACTTACAGTCCTTAACCCATCACCCCATTTTCAGTCCTTAACCCCCCATCACCCCATTTTCAGTTTAAGCCCCCCTATAACCCATTACCAGTCCTAACCCCCCATCAGCCCACTTCCAGTCCTAACCCCATCAACCCATTTCCAGTCAGCCCCCCATAGCCCATTGCCAGTCCTACCCCCCCCCATCAGCCCACAGCCCATTACCAGTCCTAACCCCATCATCCCACCTCCAGTTTTAACCCCCCAGCCCATTTCCAGTCCTAGCCCCCTATAGCCCATTACCAGACAACCCCCATCAGCCCACAGCCCATTACCAGTCTTAACCCCCCCAAAGCCCATTACCAGTTCTAATCCCCCCCCAACAGCCCATTACCAGTCCTAACCCCATCAGCCCACCTCCAGTCTTAACCCCCCAGCCCATTTCCAGTCCTAGCCCCCCCCATAGCCCATTACCAGACAGCCCCCATCAGCCCACAGCCCATTACCAGTCTTAACCCCCCCAAAGCCCATTGCCAGTTCTAAGCCCCCCCCCAACAGCCCACAGTCCATTACCAGTCCTAACCCCATCAGCCCACCTCTAGCCTTAACCCCCCCCAGCCCAGCCCATTTCCAGCCCCAGCCCCCCAATAGCCCATTACCAGCCCTACCCCCCCAGTCCATTTCCAGCCCCAGCCCCCCCAATAGCCCATTACCAGTCCTACCCCCCCATAGCCCATTACCAGTCCTACCCCCCCCATAGCCCATTACCAGTCCTACCCCCCCCCATAGCCCATTACCAGTCCTACCCCCCCCACATAGCCCATTACCAGTCCTACCCCCCCCCCAGCCCATTACCAGTCCTACCCCCCCCCCCACATAGCCCATTACCAGTCCTACCCCCCCCCCCCATAGCCCATTACCAGTCCTACCCCCCCCGGCCTAAAGTAAAATTTAATTTAAAAAAAAAAACTGGTGGCGGCCGCGGGGGCCCCGTCTACAAGCTGGTCGGGTCCGGTCGGGTCTCTCTCTCCCTCCCTCGCTGCAGGCTGCAGGCTGCGAGAGACGCATCTTCCGCGTCTCTCGCAGCCTGCAGCGAGGGAGGGAGGGAGAGAGACCCGACCGGACCCGACCCGACCCGACCAGCTTGTAGACGGGGCCCCCGCGGCAGCATCGGGGGCCCCGCGGCGGCAGCCACCAGGTTTTTTTTTTAAATTAAATTTTACTTTAGGCCGGGGGGGATAGGACTCCTACCCCCCCCCCCGGCCTAAAGTAAAATTTAATTTAAAAAAAAACCTGGTGGCTGCCGCCGCGGGGCCCCCTCTGCTGCCGCGGGGGCCCCGTCTACAAGCTGGTCGGGTCGGGTCCGGTCCGGTCGGGTCGGGTCGGGTCTCTCTCCCTCCCTCGCTGCAGGCTGCGAGAGACGCGAAGGGAGAGCGTCACCTCGCGTCTGTGTTAAGCCCGCAGGGGCTGATGGGAAATCCCATCAGCCCCTGCGGGCTTAACACAGACGCGAGGAGACGCTCTATCTTCGCGTCTCTCGCAGCCGGGAGGGAGACGAGACCCGACCCGACCCGACCCGACCAGACCATACCATCTTGTAGACGGGGCCCCCGCGGCAGCAGAGGGGGCCCCGCGGCGGCAGCCACCAGGTTTTTTTTTTAATCGAATTGAAAAAAAAAAAACCTGGTTCTATTTTTGGTGGGCCCCTGCCGGTTGTGGGCCCTACGCCATGGCGTACATGGCGTATACGTAAATCCGGCCCTGCTTAAGGGTTCACAAGCTATGTTTTTGTACCTGAGGCCACAGAGAGTTAAGTGGCTTGCCCAAGACCACAAGGAGCACATGTGAGACTAGAAACCCCAGTCCTTCCAGCCCAAAGTTGCTGTCCTCTAGTGGGATTTGAATCCCTGGCCCTCCACTAGGCCACTCCTCTAGAGCAAGCCACTTAACCCTCTGTTGCCTCTAAAGGAGGAGTGGACAAGCAGTTGGAGCAAGTTACCTAGGGCTAGAGGACCAGGGGCTCAAATCCCACAAGTGCTCCTTGGGCAAACCATCCTTATTTTTTCTTTTTGGAGCCCCTTTGGCTATTTGTCAGTTTAGTATTATCTGAAGATTCTTCTGATGTCTGATCAAAAGTAATTCATTTTATTCTTCCTTTACCAGACCATTCCCCTCTTATAGTTCAATTCATTATGGCAATATTTTCGAAGCTCTAACTGCTTTCAAATTGATTTGAATGCTCTGATTGTGGTTGCAAATCCAGGCTGTGTGGTCACAGATCCCTGAAGAAGCTAAGTGCGGTAAAACCTGTGGCACTGTTGGAGCTCGACAGATTGTGGTGGAGTAGAGTACTGCAGTTAGGGATGTATCTGGGATTTGAATGTTGATTTCCATGGTTCTGCTGCACTACTCCTCAGTTCTATGAGATTTAAAAAGGTAAAACAAGTATCCACTGTTTCAAATCTGTAATGCTGGCAACTGGAATATTAGATGCAAAATCTAACACCAAATGAAAAGCTGATATATGACAGACATATGTGGATAGATTCTATTAAAAATCTGCTTAATTTTAAATATATTTTTAAATATAGCTTTATCAACTGAATATCCCCTACTAAAGCAGAGATTAGGAATGATTCTATACATGCCTTTATAGATACATGACTCGAGTTTTCACTTTTGTTGTCAAGGACTGAAGCCCTAAGATCATGGCCTTGAGATTCAGTGACAGCTCCCATGAACTGGATGCAGCTGTCATCAAAGCTGCAGTTGGAATCAACATAGCTCTCAAGTAAAATAAAAAAGAGCACAAAACAGTACAGATATTCCTTTACTGAGAAAGAAAAGCACTGAACAAAGCTGTCTGACTACCCTTCCCCCTTGAGAATTTTAGTTTTCCAGAAAGCAGCCACTTTAGAATCATTTAAAGATAGAGTCCTGATATGGTCTGTGCATACATAATGCCTAACTGAAAATTGCTGTTGAGCACAAAAGCAGCATCTTCTGACATACACGCAGAGGGAGAGACTCCTGTTATCCATCATCTACCTCAATAATAATAAGAATGTGCTTTGGCCCAATAAACCAGAAGTCCTCAGACATCCCGGTAGCGTGGGTAAAAAGTAATTATAGTTTTCCCACGCCACCAAGAAGGAATAAGATCAAAAGCCAAATATCTAGCTAACTACACCCCAAATGACTATGTACCAGGTCAGCCAATAAGAAAGTCTTTATGATTCAAGATGTCATCGGTGAATACCACTTAGACATCATGAGAGGAATTTTAGAAGGGATGTCCAAGTGCAATCTGGGATGTCTAAGCCAGAACATCTGAAAAAAAAGCAGGCACATTCAGGTACAGATGTGATTTCATAAACATGGACATACAAAATATGGATGTCTGGCAGGGGCATCTGTATAGACATCCCAGAACCATATTTCAGAACCTGGACCTCTAGGATTGCTTAATGGTTAGAGCTATGAGTTAGCAACAGGGAAATATTGTGCTGAGCACTGGGGATGATGTTCTCTACACCCTCTGAATGTTTTTCAGCTAAAAAAAGCACTTTTCAGGTGCCTGGAGCAGGTCTAATGTTAGACACGATGCTGCCACTCTGACACAGGGCTGTTAGTTCAGCATGCATTCGTATGCTGATGGCATTCAGATATTAATATGTCATGAAACTTGGAATTCCACTTTTCAAATAGCTTGCCAACTATTTTATTTATTTATTTATTTAATGGTATTTCTATCCCGCCTTTTCCTTTAATCAAGGCGGTTACACAGCAAACAATCAATTGAATTCTATTTGGGTTCAAGGTGTGAATAAATGTACAGTGGTGTGTGTGTGCGCGTGAAGATTAGTGTGCGCTATTTACATCATGAGCTTTATACAGAGATTGTGCAAAGAGCGTGCGGGGAAGTTGTTATTCCATAGTTGAAGGTCTCAAAATGTGTTCGGGCCATAGTGCTCCAGGAATAGTAGAGTCTTTAGTTGTTTCCTAAAGTCCTTGGTGTCTTCTGTGGCTCGCAGCTTATCCGGGAGGGCATTCCAAATTCCTGGAGCTGCCATTGACAGCGCTCTTCGTGAGGTGGACTTGCATGTCTTCGTGTAGTCTTTTGGCGTGTTGATTGTATCTGCCGTGGCTCTTCTTCTGGGTCTTGTGCTGGCGTCCGGTTGTATGAGGGGTATGAGGCTGAGTGCGGAGTTCTTTTGTTTGATCCTGAATATGTTTAGGATTGTCTTGTATCTGATACGTGAGCTGATTGGGAGCCAGTGCAGCTCTTTTAGTATGGGGGTGATATGTTCTTGTTTGGATGCACCGGCTATTATTCGTGCTGCCATGTTTTGGGCCATTTGTAGTGGTCTGAGCGATTGTTTTGACATGCCAGTATAGATTGGGTTGCAGAAATCCAGTATGGGGGTTATTAGAGCTTGGCAGACTGTGCGGAAGTGTTCGTGTGTGAGGAGCGGTTTGAGGCGTCTAACTATTCTCATTTTGAAGTAAGCATTTTTGGTGGTTCTGCTGATGTGTGATTGGAAGTTTAGCCCTTTATCGAGTGTTACTCTGAGATATTTCACCTCATCCTTTAACGGTATGGTTGCGTTGTTGACTTTGATGGAGGGTGGCGGGTTGAAGCTGTTGTTTCGTGTGATGAGAAGTGCTTCTGTCTTTTTGTAATTTATGATCAGGTTGTTGTCATGCAGCCAGGTGGACATGTTGTTGAGGCAGTCTGTTATACCTGTGTAGTCTGGGTTGTCGAGGTTGAATGGGGTGTAGATCATGATGTCATCTGCGTATATGGTGTAGTGAATCTGGTGCTCTTTCATGATGTTGCAGATCGGTTGTATGTAGAGGTTGAATAGTAGAGCTGATAGGGCGGAGCTTTGTCGTACCCCTTGCTTGATCTTCGCAGGTTGAGATGTGTTGGGACCGAGCTTGATCTGGAACTGTCGGTCAGTTAGGTAGGAGTTGAACCATCTTAGGGTGGTGCCGTTTATTCCGATGTTCTGTAGTCTGGTTAGGAGGATTTTGTGGTCCACTGTGTCAAAGGCAGCTGATATGTCAAGGAAGATCATTAGTGTTCCTTTTTTGTGGTTGTCTATGGTTTGGAATATGTCATTGAGTAGGTATAGTAGTAGAGTTTCGACTCCGTGGTTTGGACGGAAGCCGTGTTGGTGTAAGTCCAGCGGGGCATGAGTGTCGACATGGTCTTGGAGTTGGTGTTGTACTGCTTTTTCTATGATCTTTGCCATCAGTGGTATGCTGGAGATTGGCCGGTAAGCTGCTGGTTTGCTTTTGTCTAATGTGGATTTTTTCGGGATTGGTCGTATAGTAGCTAGCTTCAGTTGGTCTGGCATTATGCCTTGTGTCAGGGAGTTGTGTACTATGTTGTGTATGGTTTTTATGTAGCTGTCCTTTGATGCCTTGATCCAGGTTACCGGGCATGGGTCTGTTGGCGCGGTGCTAGTGTTGAGCGTGGTGATGATGTCTGATAGCTGTTTTGTGGATGGAGTGTGGTTCTGGTATGGTTGGCCGTTTTGTTTGTGAGCTGTTGCGGCCTAGCTTTCAGTTTCTCTTGAAGGTGATCTGCGAAGACTTGTGGGTCGATCTTCACGTCTTTTTCGGGATTGGGTTCGTTTGTTAGGTTTTTTACTATCTCAAATAGTTCTCTTGGTTTGTTGTAGACTTTTCATATTCATATTCATATTCATTTATTTGATTGACCGCCCTTCATTAATAGGCAGAGCGGTTTACAATAAAAAATCACAAACGAAAGGCGCAAGGCTTTTAATATGATGTTTGTGTGGTGCTCCTTTTTTGTTTCATTGATGAGTTCATTTTATTTTTTTTGTTTTGTCATGTATAATGCCTGTGTGGAGGGAGATTTGGTGCACCTCCAGCGGCGCTCTAGCTGTCTTAGCTGTCTCTTTGCATTGCGTATGTCTTTTGAATACCATGGAGTGTGCTGTCTGTTGAGCTTGGGTGTTTGCCTTGTTTTGTGTTCTTTGGCTTTTGCTGCATTGTAGATGACAGTGTTCCATTTTTGTATTTGCTCGTCCAGGTCTTCGGTTTCAAAGTCCAGGTGGGGTAGTGTGTCCTGAAGGAATTTGTCCTTGCTGAAGCTTTTGAATCTTCTTTGTACTGGAGGTGTGTCAATTGTCTTGTTGTCTCTTTCTCCTTGAGAGGTGACCTTTATTTTAATTCTTTAGTGGTCCGACCATGGGACTGGGGTGACTATGGGTGTTGAGGTTCCTCCTCTGTTGAAAAGGTAGTTGGGGGCAAATATGAGGTCTGGAGATGAACCGTGTCTGTGTGTTGGGGTGTTGATCAGCTGAGTGTATTGTAGGGAGTCCATGGCTTGTAGGAAGGTCTCTTTGTCTTTGTTGGTTGCCGAGCTGAGGTTGAAGTCTCCCAGTAGAAGTAGGGGCTTGTGACTTGTGTTGACTGCACAGACAGTCTCTAGGGTGGAGGCTAGCTCTTCTGTTGGAGCGTGTGGAGCTCTGTAAATGAGACATATGGCTATCTGTTTGTTTTCTACCATGATTGTGTTGCATAGGTCTGAGTTAGGGGAGCTTTGGGTTTTGAGCTTTAGGGTGTTCTTTGCAATGATTAGTACTCCGCCCCCTCTCCTTTGTGTGCGTGGGTTGTTGAATGCTGTGTATGTGCGGGGGACTAATTGATTGATGAGTACGGTGTCAGTGGGTGTGAGCCATGTTTCAGTGATACATAGGATGTTGGGTTGTAGTTTGTCTATGTGGTCTTTGATTGTGTTTATCTTGTTCCTTATGGATCTGGCACTGATTAACTCTATGGAGGTGGTGCTATGGGTGTTTGTTGCCTTAGGGCTGTGTGTTGGGTTTGTGTGTGGGTTGTGCTGGTGGTTTGGGGGCTTGTTGTGTTTGGTTTTCTTGGGTGCTCTCCAGTTTCTGTGTTGTGGTGGTGAGTATGTGGGCATGGGTGTTGGTATCCAAAGTGTCTGTGAGGGTGGGTAGCTCGTGGCTGAGTGGTGGGGGATAAGGTGGGTTAGAAGGAGGTAAACCGGCAGGTATATTGTCATGGCCATGTTGTGTTTGTGTGGGCTTACTTGGCTGACACTCTGGTACTGCTTCGCTGATCTAGTCCTTTCTTGGCATTTCTGCTGGCGAGCTTCTGCTATTTAGATAAAATGGCAAAGCAGATTACTAAAACAAACTTGTGCTAAATACTAGTAGGTCATCCAAAACAATCTGCTGATAACAAATATTTTTCTCAAATTTCAGGACATCGCATCTCTATTAATGAAACCATTTTCTCTTTGGGAGTTATTATAGATAAAGATCTCTCTTTTTTTCCCTATATTTCTGCTCTAATAAAAAAGGAAAATATTTTTTGGTCCAAGATTAATGATCAATTAGACTATACCTTCAGGGCCGGCCCCAGAGTTCATTCAAAGTGTTGGCCTCTAGGCAAATCCTAAGCCTTATGTCCCCCCTGGCTATCAGAATCTATTGTTTAGCTTTGAATGCCCCACTCATAGCTGCCCCCCAGAAACTGCCACCTTAAGTCTAAGTTGCCTGGTGGTCGAACCGACACTGCTTACCTTAACAGCAAATCTTTGAAAATTCTACTACATGCTTTACTATTAAATTGTTTAGATTACTGTAATGCTCTCCTAGCTAGCACTCTAAGAAACCACATTAAACATCTGCAATTGATTCAGAATATGGTGATTAAATTGATCTACTATGCTAAGCATTTCGATCACATCACATTGGTTACCAGTACCTAGTGCATTTTGCCTAGTAAAAACAGTGCCGGTACTCATATGCTCAGGAATCGTTCATGAATACATGAGTACCATGAATCAATTTTAGCATGCAATGAAAAAGGTGCCAGTACTCTATACCACCACATAGCTCCTCAAAACAAGCCCTGCCAATATCTAATAGCAACTCAAGAATGGGCAAAAAACAACAAACTTTGCCTAAACCCAAGTAAAGCTGAAATTCTGTAGGTTGCTACCATACACAGACAGGTACCTGACATTAATATCCCTTTTCAGAAAATGAATTCTCCCTAAAAGAAAGGGCAGGAATGTTGCAACACTGCTGGACTCATCACTTACAGTACTTTGCAAACAAAAAGTCAGACAACCTTTAAAAATAACTTCTATCACTTGCAGCAACTATGAAGTCTCTTTTCATATATTGAGAAGACAAGTCTGATCACAGTGGTCTATGCTGTGATAGCATCATGGCTAGACTACTGTTATGCCCTGTAGATTGGTCAGTCCTGTGAAGTGTTTTCACCATCTCTAACTAATTTACACTCTTCCTGCAAAATCTCCACTGGTAACCATTAGCTTATAGGGCCAAATTCAAAAATATCTCTGATCTTCAAAGCCCTCTGATGAAATGAGCCAGAATACCTAAAGAATGTTAGGCCACTAATATTTTTGAGGCCTTTAAAATCATCTCAAGGAGCATCCCTAATTGTTCCCTTGCCAAAGGAAATCATACATTGTGACACCTGCCAATGAGCTTTCTCAAGAGTAGCTCCACACTCTGGAACTCACTTCTAGAGAAGCTACATCTAAGTTAAGACTAGCTCTACTTCAGGTAGCATGTAAAAGTCTGACTTTTCTCTCAAGCCTTTAATGACTATGACTTTCCATTCTCTCAGGACTAGCTTGCTGCACACCATGAAACTGAGACCAGATCCACATATCTTAGTTATCTGTATATATAATTTACACTCAGTCCAATGGCCCACTTTTATTTCTCGCTATGCCTTTGTCTTACCTATCTTGTCTGTCTAAATGTCCCAAATTTACTGTCCCCTCTTCTACCTATTGGGATGTTTCAATGTATAATGCTAATATTGTGAGTATCCTATGTTAAATGAATGTTCTACCTTGTTGCTTTTATGGTACATCATTTGTACTGTGCTGACATTGTGATTACCCTATCTATTTATGTATTTAAGTATTTATTTGTGGTATTTAGCCTATGCCTTTCCAAGGGGAGATCAAGGTACGTTATATTCAGGTACAGTATACACTTATGTTGAGTATTCTAATGTGTATTCTAATGAGTATTCTATTAAGGCATATTATTTATGTTCTGCTGACACTGTATTGTAATTTTGTTACTTGAATAATCTACTATGCTATTTTAAGATGTACATTACTGACATTTTATCATATTGTTATCTACTATTGTCTTTCTCCAAATTTATCTTACTGTTCCAATTGTCTTAGTTATGCTGACATGGAGTCATTTTGCTATTGCTGTGCTACTGCTACAATGTAAGTTGTCTACGTCAAGGAAGGCTTGCTGTACATCATCTTGGGTGAATCTCTTCAAAAAGGTGGTGAATAAATCCTAATAAGTAAGGGCCTGATATTGAGTTGGGCAGGCTAAGCGCTGCCACGGCGCATAGCCTGCCCACCGACCCCTGTAACCCGTATTTTCACTTCCGTGCCGACAGAAGTGAAAATCTGAGTTAGCCTGGACGCCCCAGCAGCCACAAAGTCTACATGAATAGCAGGGATTTTTGATGCCACCCACATAGCCTCTGTGTCTTAAAGAAAGGCAAAGTTTTTCCTTGCCTATCTTTAAGGCACAGAGGGCTACTTGGGTAGCATCGAAAATCCCTGCTACCCATGTAACCCCTTTCTCCTCCCCAGCTCTGCCCCGGTATGCCCCTAACACACCCCAATACTATGCAGATAGCATCTGGGTGCATTAGAAACTTAGCCGGGATTTTCGAAGGGCACTACCCATGTAGGTGCCCTTCGAAAATCCCAGTTAAGGCCTTTACACGAGTAACTAAGGAAGTTACCCGTGTAAAGGCCTTCGAATATCATGTCCTAAATACATAAATAATGGAATGGAAAGTTATCAAATGGATTCCTTAGTATGGTTTCATAGAAAATAAAACAATTTAATTTCTAAATTTCTTCTACTATGGGGTATGTTTACTAAACCATCTTAATGTTACCGGCACTAGTTGCAGCGATAATGTGAAAAATGCCATATAAGGAGTGGGTATTCCGGCGGCAAGGTAGCACTGTATCGCGCAATAGTGGGTGCCGTGGCAAGTTAACACGCGTTAACCCTAAGCTCATGCCAGTGCAGTGTTAGAAGTAATAAAGATGTAGCCCACTGGTTACTGCAATGACTGTGGCGGCAGAGGTCATGGGTTTGATTCCACAGTGGTGTTATGTAAGAAGGCTGTCTGAAGCATTTCCTTTTTTTAAGTTAAATCAGTGCTGCCAGCAAAAACACCCTCACAGTGCCGTAACCTAAGGTGCCACATAAGGCGCCCTATAAAGCACTCCAAAGGGCACATTATAAAGTGCCCTGTCCATCAAGCCACCTTATAATGTGCCCTATAGGGTGCTTTATAGGGCGCCTTATGAGGCACCTTAAGCTACGGCACTGTGAGGGTGTTTTTGCTGGCAGCACTGATTTAAATTAAAAGGAAATGCCCCAGACAGTCATATTAAATAACACCACTGTGGGATCAAACCCATAACCGCAGCTTCTGTAGGCATTGAAACAACCATTGGGCTAAATCTCTATAACATCTAACACGCTGCTGGCTGGCTACAGAAAGACTGCAGATCAACACACAAACTGTCTACTGTGGTTACCAGGATAGGGTAAACTCACCCGTACCCATGATGCACTGCACATGCAGATCAGCAGCCTACATCTGATCACAAGATAGGGTATGCGCCTCTATAGCACCCCGGCCTGGTAGGGGGAACTGACTGTGTGTGTTACTGGCACAGAGTAGCTACAGACCATGACATTGTGCGGTTCCTGTGCTCACCCTGAGGGCGAGGTGGGGCACCCAGCACCAGGTCTGCAGCACCTGGCTTGGCTGAGACAGGCTGCACTGCAGGTCCCCATTAGTGCCAGTGTATGATGGGTAGTCCCGGCAGAGACACCTAGGATACACCTGTATCTATCTGTATTTCGCAGTCACGTCTAGCCCTTGTGGACTATGATGCACTCAAAATAGTGCATATCCTGTGTGGGTGCCTTGGTCACATGTTATAAGGGAAGGGTGGTGTTTGGACCCCAAAGCAGATTATGTAGCACCACCCAACCCACCCTCTGTGGGTCAGGGTGGGGGACAGGAGCCCCCACCTACAGATCCACATTCTACACCTCTGCAAAGGTGGCAGTAGAGGGGACCATTAACCCCAGTCCTGCTGGGGAATGGGCACCCTACAGCGCAGTCAATGCAGATCTATACACATCACATTGGGCTCAGCTGCCCCCGACCTCTATCTGACATTCACCAGCAGAGGGCACAGTCATTCTTCACCCACTGCACCATGCAAGGTGCTCTAACCATACACATGCTAACTGCAGATAGTCTGCTAGCTGGTACATAGTGCATGTTCCTGGAGGAACTGTGTGCACCCAAAAATAGAATGTAAGCACACACACCAAACAGGTATGTCAGTGATTGGACCCCAGAAAAGAGAACCTATAAATATCACTTGAGAGAAATTCCGAATAGCACTATGGGGAAACCTAGCCATGCCATGGTCACTGCTGAGTCAGGGTGAGAGTGACCTCCCAGCAAGACATGCAGTGGCCACCCTGTCCTTGCAGGTGTTGGCCGGGCAATACAATGTCCCAGCCATTGCCCTATGCCCTGTGCAGATGCATCCTGCCCAGGCCGCCCTGTCCAGGCCATACCCACAGTACCTTGCTCCTCATTATGCACATTGGTAGGCTAACACTAGAAACAGTGCATGCAGTGCGGGCTCAGTAAGGTGTATAGACATACACACACTCCCACACCTATGCCTGCATTGTGCAAATATAGAGGTTTTTGGCAGCCCTGGCCGCCACACCCGTCCTGGGCACAATGCAGGCATTGCTGTGGTACGCAATACTGTTGGAGTCGCTCCCTGGGGTGGTAAACACTGTCAGAAACAAAAACTGAAACACACTCCACAGATATCAAAAAGGTTGCTATGATGAATCTCTGTCAACAAATTGTGTTTAACTTAGGATTTGTTATCTGACATTAATCATAGCAACCTTTTGATATATGTGTAACATGTTCCCAAGTTTAGGATGGCATTGCTAAGATATGCAGGTGCTAGTATTGGGAGATGCTGCTCCGCGCAGGGCCCAACAACCTGACTCTCCATGAGGCTTTGGATAGTGGAGCCTGTGGGTGTGGGTGTTTGTGCCCCTGTTGGCTGCTGCTCTAGGGCAGAGGTTCCCAACTCCGGTCCTGGTGGGCCAAACAAGGTTCAGGTTTTCATGCTGTCCCTGATGAATATGCATTAGGTACATTTGCATACAATGGGGGCGGTGCATACAAATGCAGCACAGGCATATTTATTAGGGATAGCATGAAACCTGAATGGTGATTGGTTCTCCAGGACTGCAGTTGGGAAACTCTGCTCTAGGGATTGCACATGTTTATGGTGTCTGTGCTCTGTAGGGTAAAAAAATAGGCGTTTATGGCATGTTTATTTTATCTGCAATAAAGGTTCTGTCTTTATTACCACAGTTTAGTTCTCAGTAAAGCATAGGGACATGGTTCGCAGGAGCCACAGCTGGGTCTTGAACCTGTGACCTTCTGCCCCTGAACACACTGGCTGTGTGTACTGCACCAAACTGTTGCCATGGAGGCAGGTCATTCCCTGGGGATACCATGACTGTTCATCAGACAGACCTTGTCCGTTGCAGTGCACGGCACCCACCTAAATGGGGCCTGGCCGTGGTCTGCTGTGGGCAGATGCCACTGCCCCCTCCGCCACCAGCACCCCTCCACCACCATGCTGACATGCCCTTGTGCCAGTGGTGTTGGTGCTGCGCAGGCCCAGGCCTTCCAGTGTGCCGGTAGGCAGCTGCCTATGGTGCATGATATGGGGTAGGGGTTCCTGCATAGACATCCATGCTTCCCCCCGGCACCGCCTGCCAATGTTATGTGCCTTTTGGGTTACTTGCTGGGTACTGTCCCTTGGGACACTGTGGGACACACACTCGTGGACATGTTTGCCCTTGGTCAGTTGCTGATTGCTGGTTTTCCGCTTCTACAATCCTATGTGCCAGGTAGGTATCTGCCTAGTCCATACTGTGCCCCAGCTGACCCACTGCATGTGACGCATGCAGCCCCCTGTACCCCATTTACACCATCACCATAGTGCTCTTTCCCACGAGCCCACTCTGCTGTTGCTGTACATGTGAAAGCCACAAAAGCAAGGTACCCCATACACACTACAGAAAACCCTCATCAGCACTATTTCTATGTTGGCACATTCACTTTGTGGGAGGACTGAAAATTGACCCTTCCAAAGGTGAGCTCGTCCTTTTTATTCTTTATAGGTTGTGTTCATTACCGCTTGTCATTATTTGTTCTATTGGCCAGCTCGGTGTTTTGGATTTCACTTTTGGTTCTGATCATTATTTATGGTTTTTGCCTTTTTGTTTGCTGCACATGTATTACTACTATCACTTTTCTGGGGCTCCCTGCCTTTGCTGTACATTGCTGACTGAAATGGTTTCTCTGTCCTGCAAATGTGCCTAGCGCGAGGTTTTCACTGGCGCTAATTTTCAGAGCTTCATTTCACGGCGTTAGTGTGCATGGAGCCTCTCCCCACCCACTCTCCGCCCATTGACCCTTCTCTCCGCCCCTGGGGAGCCTTACTCCACCCTCTGGGAAGCCTTACTCAACCCTCTGCGCACCTTAACACCGCCGCAGACATTATCGCGTGATACATGACGTTCTCGCATGGTAAAGTGCCATTATCACGTGATAACATCACGTATCATGCAATAACGTCGCAGCCGCAATGTTAGCGCCGTTTACTAAACATACCCCTATGTAATGTAGTTGCAATGGAAAAATGGCTTTAAACTAGAGATTCGTAACAAGTGAATAAAAGATATCTGATGATGTAATGCCCAACGAAGAAAGAAAGCTGGTGTTGAAGATGGCATTAAGCAGAGAGGTATTCAAATCAATATCGCTGATCTGTTGGCATTTTCTTATTTCTGTGGTTTGCACTTTGCAATTAATTAAGTTACTAATACTACTACTTCTTATAATTTGCATAGTGCTACAAGGTGTATGCGACGCTGAATATATAGATGTAAGTGATAGTCCCTGCTCATCAGAGCTTACAATCTGGTTTCTATTTTCATATTTTCCAGAATGAACTCCAGCACAGAATGATTAATGAGATGCATTTGAAAATCCAAAAAATATTGTTTTGTGTCACTGGTGTCAGTATGAGAAGGGGGATTGCCTTCTTTGGATATCAGATTAGTTAATATCCTTACCTCAAATTGGTTAGTTGCTTTTATGTTATAAAATGATTCTTCATACTATTGTATTGCAGTATTCTCTATGGGTATTATTTTAGAAGCCCTATTCATGCTTTGGACGTCCAAAAACAGGCTTAGAGATGTCCAAATCACAGAGACTGTCTCCAGAGCCATTTTAGAAGCCAGCTGTTGGGACGCTCCCAGCATGAGGACCTCTGAATCTGAATTGAGGGGGAGCATGGCCAGGGAGTTCCCACCTGATCACAGAAATGTCATGCCTAACTTTATAGCTGCTCCAAGGCACGCATAGCGATGAACAAACATCTGAAAAGTGCTTGTTTTAGCTGAAAAATCTCTGGAGTGTGTAGAGAAGATGGCAATGGCTTCATCATACTTGGTACACAGCACAATTTCAGCAGCAGGATTTAGAACCCTAGCTGCCCTGCTCCTGACACCTTACTCTAACCATTATGCCATCCTAGACAGCTGGTTTCTGAAATGCGGTTCTCAAGAAGGCTGAGTAGATGCTCCTGGTTGGTGAAATCATGTCTGTACTTGGGCGTGCCTGCATTTTTTTCAGATGTTCTGGCTTAGACGTCCCAGATTGCACTTGGATGGATCTTCTAAAATTCTCCTCTATATTTCATATAATTATCTTGCAAGTATAAAATTTTATTCTGGTTCATAATATGTAGGGGATCTCTTGCGAAATGCGATGAGGATAATCCTGGAAGCTTTATATAAAAGAAAAGGCACCAACACTTAGAAAACAAGGAGGAAAACAGCAAAGCAACCAGTGCATGCAAACTAAAGGGTCCTGGTGTAATGGAGAGAGTCTAAGCTGAAGGGAGGGAGCATTCAAACGCACTCAAAAAGGTACATTGATGCCATGGCACCTAGTTACAAATGGCCCTTCTTAACCATTAGTCCAGCTTAGTAAACATACCCCCAAAAGTGTCTTGTGATCCTCAAAAATGAAGTATGTCCAGTTCAAAAGTAGCATAAAAGAAAGAAGGGAAAAAGGCAGTTCAAGTCGACAAAGGAATCAGTATTTCAAATCCTGAGACATGAAGTGGTTCC
The DNA here is from genome assembly GCA_033557465.1 of Ichthyophis bannanicus. NCBI lineage: Eukaryota > Metazoa > Chordata > Amphibia > Gymnophiona > Ichthyophiidae > Ichthyophis > Ichthyophis bannanicus. Next base: position 825,115,341 of record CM066034.1, read on the forward strand.
TCTATTATTCTCCTTTCTACTCTTCCTGGGTCCTGGGCTGGGCAACTCAGATTTCATCAGGTGTATCTGCAAAACATATGCTCAGTCCAAGCAGGGGCGGCCCAAGGGGGGTGCGGGGCCATGTGCGGAGACTCGGTGCGGGGCCTCATTTGCATAAGGGGCCTCATTTGCATAAATATTTGCATAATGTTACCATACACGAACTTTTAGTAAACATGCCTCTTAATGAGTGTATGAATAAAGAAAGACTAAAAGACTTCTACATTACTATAATCCAATACCAACCGCCAGGCACATTAGGAACTACTACAAACACTGCCCATTTAGAACCCATAGCAAACCCGCAGCACTACCAGGACTCATAAAACACCATACCCTAACTATCAAAAGGAAACGCTGCAAATATTAAACCAATACATTTCAGAGAACAACAATACATGACCTACTGGGGAAAGAGAACAAGTGGCAATGTCAAATAGGAATTACATAAACAGAATACCTCAGCTCAGTTACACATGCAGAACATAGACCATCACCAAACAAGGAATCACAATTTAGAAACAGGAAGACAATAATTAAACTGGGAATCCCAAAAGCCAAACTTGGAATGTACAACACTGTAGAAATAAAACTATACATTAATTTGCTCTTGTACTAAACAAAGCGCAGACGTTAATGATGCACATTTCCCAGAACTGACATATTCCAATTAATAAATTCAAAATAAAGAGATATTTTTCTACCTTTTGTGCATTTTTTTTCAGCTGCAATTGCTCCAGCCACTTTCTTCTGGTTTCTTCGTGTCTTCCGCTAATTCTTCATCGTCTGCTGTCCATTTGTCTTTTCTTCTCTCTTCTAGTTTTTTTCCATTCTCTCTCTACATCTGCTTTAACATACTAATCTTTCTCCTTTTTGCTCTTTCCTCATTCCTATTTCATCCACTCAAATTTTACCCCTCCATCCTCAATCCCCACTTACTCTCCCAATATCCGGACAATTGTAGATTTGTCTTCCCTCCCACACAAAATATTTTTTCCCTCTCCATTTCACTCTCCCAGCTCCATCCCATTCTAATCCTCCCCCAACATCAGCTCCATTCTAGTTCCAGTCCCACCCAGCATCCGCTCCCTTCTAGTCCCCGCATCAGCCCATTTCCAGTCCTAGCCCCCCATAAGCCCATTTCCAGTCCTAGCTCCCCCATCTATTTGCAGTCCCATCCAAGTCCCTCCATCAGCTCATTTCCAATCCCAGCCCCCATGAGCCCATTTCTAGTCCTTTCCTAGCCCCACCATCAGCCCATGTCAAATCCTAGCTCCCCTCCACTCAGCCCATTTCCAATCCAAGCCCCCCATGAGCCTACTTCCAGTTCTAGCCCCTTCATGAGTCCATTTCAATCCAAACCCCCACCACAGCCCATTTCCAATCTTAGCACCCCCCAACAGCCAATTTCCAGTCCTATTCTAGCCCATCAGCCCATTTCCTGTCCTAGCCCCCCCCCTCACCCATTTCCAGTCCTAGCTCCCTCCCCCTCACAACCCATTTCCATTCCAAGCCCCCGTCCCCATCAGCTATTTGCAGTTCAAGCCCTCCTTCCACTCAGCCCATTTCCAGTCCTAGCCTCCTCATAGCCCATTACTAGTCCTAACCCCCCATCAGCCCATTACGTCCTAACCCCCCATCACCCTATTTCCAGTCCTAGCCCCCCATCAGCCTATTTCCAGTCTTAGCCCCCCTCCCATAGCCAATTACCAGTCCTACCCCCCCATCAGCCCATTTCCAGTCTTAGCCCCCCATAGCCCATTACCAGTCCTAACCCCCCCATCACCCTATTTCCAGTCCTAGCCCCCCCATCAGCCTATTTCCAGTCTTAGCCCCCCCCATAGCCAATTACCAGTCCTACCCCCCCCATCAGCCCACTTCCAGTCTTAGCCCCCCCATAGCCCATTACCAGTCCTAACCCCCCCATCAGCCCATTTCCAGTCCTACCCCCCCACTTCCAGCCTTAGCCCCCTCCCCATAGTCAATTACCAGTCCTAACCCCCCCCATCAGCCCATTTCCAGTCCTACCCCCCCACTTCCAGCCTTAGCCCCCTCCCCATAGCCCATTACCAGTCCAAACCCCCCCATCAGCCCACTTAGCCCCCCCATTGCCCATTACAAGTCCTAACCCCCCCATCAGCCCAATTAGCCCCCCCCATAGCCCATTACCAGTCCTAACCCCCCCCCATCAGCCCACTTCCAGTCTTAGCCTCCCCCCCCCCATGGCCCATTACCAGTCCTAACCACCCCACCCCCCTGGCCCATTACCAGTCCTAACCACCCCACCCCCCTGGCCCATTACCAGTCCTACCCACCCCCCCCATCAGCCCACTTCCAGTTTAGCCTCCCCCTCCCATCAGCCTACTTCCAGTTTAGCCTCCCCCCCTCCCATAGCCATTACCAGTCCTAACCACCCCCCCCCCTATCATTCCAAATTAAAATTAAAAAAAAACCCCAAACCGGCTGCTTCTGCCGCGGCAGCTTCAAGAGCTCTGCCGCGGCAGCATCAAGAGCTCTGCCGCGGGGCCCCCCCCTGCCCGGCAGAGCCTCCGTGCATCTTCAGCTCTTCACGTCCAAAACGCGGGCTTCTTTCAGAGCCGCGAGAGTTTCTTTTCTCGCGGCTCTGTTAATCCCGCCGAGGGTGATGGGAAATCCCATCAGCCCCGCGGGATTAAGAGAGCCGCGAGAAAAGAAACTCTCGCGGCTCTGAAAGAAGCCCGCGTTTTGGACGTGAAGAGCTGAAGATGCACGGAGGCTCTGCCGGGCAGGGGGGGGCCCCGCGGCAGAGCTCTTGATGCTGCCGCGGCAGAGCTCTTGAAGCTGCCGTGGCAGAAGCAGCCGGTTTTTTTTTTTTTAACTTGGGATGCTTAAGAATGTTTTTTGCGCGGGGCCCCCTGAAACGCGGGGCCCTGTGCAAAAAACATTCTTGCTCAATGGACGGGCCGGCCCTGAGTCCAAGTTCTCTTTGAAATTAGTTCATTCAAAGATATCTTAACAAAACGTATTAGCCGTTTCTCCAGGACAAAGCAGGAAGTCAGTCCTCACATATGGGTGTCATCGGCACCGATGAAGCCCCAGCGGAGCATTTCCCCAGCTTTCTATGAAAGCCTTTGGGAATGCAGGCACACATGCGCGGTTCCCTTCCCGCCTAAAGGTGCCATCTTACCTCAGTCTCTTTTTTTCCGAGAAGCCCACCGGACGTGTGTCCGATCATCCCGGATAAAAGTGATTTTTTCTTCGGCGATCCTCGCTGTTTTTTCTCCCGGTTCGACGCCGGTTCCCCTCCCGCCGGGTTCGGTACACCGGTATCGAGCCCGTTCCTTCTTTTCGTTTTTTGCCCTTCGTGGCTGGCATTCGCGCCCTTTTTTTGCTTTTCCCTGGAAGGCCGGTCCTTTGACCTCGCGGGGACTCTTTTTTCCCCGATGGCTTCCAGTGGTTTCAAGAAGTGTGATCGGTGTAAGAAATTAATGTCTCTCACCTACACACACGACTGCTGCCTTCGGTGCCTCGGTCCTGATCACGACCCTAAGACGTGTGGACCATGTGGGAAGATGTCTTCCAAGGCACTCCGAAGTCGCCAGCAGCAGAGAGAAAGGCTTTTCTCAGACTCTGCCTCCGGCTGGGCCCGGACCTTGTCTGAGGCCTCGACATCTCGGGATTCCGATCCCGAGCGCCGTCGAAGCTCCTCGGACAGGGGGTCCCCCGACCGGGAACGTAAGAGGAAGAAGAGGCTCGCGAGGGCGTCGGAGGAGGAGGTCCCTGGCTCCTCGAGGGCCAGGTCTAAGACCCCCGACCGTCGCCCCGGGCCCCTGGAACAGGAGAAGCCTGCCAACGTCCCTCGTGTGGAGCCGGAGTCTGCTGGACACGTAAGCCCTGTGGTTCTCGAGGACTCTCCTCCCAGAGAGCCGATGTCGGGTCCGGCGCCACCGGGGCCCGAGTCGGTGGCTGCTGCGTCTCCCGAGCTGAGTCTCAGGATGACAGCCTTGGAGAGCAGATTGTCTGCCTTCATGGAGCAGCAGTGGGCACTGATGGCCAGCCTGTCTGGCGCATCTGCCCCGACCACCGGGACATCTTATTTTATTTTATTTATTTATTTATTTAACTGTATTTATATCCTGCTTTTCACTGGGTCAAAGTTGAAGTCGACCCCGGAGACCGAGCCGATACTCGAATCCATCATAGCTCGAAGTCGACCTCGGTCGCGGTCTCCCTCATCCTCCTGTTCGGGACCGAGGGCGTCGATGCCGGTGCCTCCGGCATCGGGGTGGGTGCTTCAGGGCCCCGCGGGGTCGGACCCCGACTCCTCGTCGGACGAGTCTGCCTGGGAGACGGAGGATGAGGAGTCCCCTGATACGTTCAAGACTCGGTGCGTCCTGTCGGACTCACCGCAGTCTGAGCCCCGGTGTAGATCCCCTCCGGAGGATACTAGGTTCTCGGACTTTGTCCGGGATATGGCTACTGCCTTGGCTATTCCGGCGGACCCCGAGGAAGAGCCTCGAGCTGAAGAGCTCGAGGCCCTGCAGTATGACTCTTCTCCGAAGGAGGCCTTTACTGTCCCGGTTCCTCCGATGCTGGAACGGCTCCTCTTCCGGTTGTGGGAGGCACCGGCTCGGCGCCGGTTCTCAACAAGCGAGTCGACTCGATCTATCGACTCCGCAAGAGCCCTGGCTTTCAAAAGGCACAGCTACCACACCATTCCATGGTTGTGGAATCGGCCATGCATCGTCTGAAGAGCCAGAAGATGCACTCTGCGGTGCCCCCCGGCAGGGAGGCCCGGAACCTCGATGGCGTTGGTAGAAAGTGCTTTCAGGGCTCGATGCTTGCTTGCCGTGTCCAGTCTTACCAGCTGTACATGGGCATGTACTTGCGGGACTTGGCCAAGGAGTTGGCCGGGTTCTCTGCTGGACTCTCCAGGGAACCCTTGCAGAGATTTAAGTCCTTGTCCTCGGGAATTCGGGACTGCTCGAAGTTCATGTCCCGCGCCGCCTACGATGGCTTCGAGGCCTCAGCCCGAGTAGCGGCAGCCAGCATCGCGGCTCGACGCCAGGCATGGCTGCAGTCATCGGACCTCGAGCCATGGGTTCAGGACAAGTTGGTCGATGTCCCTTGCCGAGGTGAAAACCTGTTTGGCAAGCCCATGACCGAGAAGGCTGCCCAGCTCGAAACTGAGCACCTTACACGGACAAGGCTGTCTAGAAAGACCTCTGCCCCTTCTCATAAAAAGAAGGGCCCGGGTAAAAAGCCCTTTTACCCGAGGAAGGGCACTGCCTACAAACAGTACCCTCAATATCAGGCTGCCCAAGCTGCACCCCAGGGTCAGCAAGCCAAGGGGCAGGGTAATGGGCCCCGTAGGCAGAGGACCCCTAAGCCTCTGGCCCCTGCTCCCACTCAGCAGGGTGGGGGTTTTTGACTCCTTGAGTGCAGCCTCTCCGTCCCTGCTATCCCAACCCTGCACAGGAGGTCGCCTCGCCCTCTTTGCCCACCAGTGGCCCCTCATCACCGGGGACAGTTGGGTGTTGGACATATTTCACAGGGGCTATGTACTTCATTTTCACCAACTGCCTCCTCCATACTTTCCAGGGGAGCCTCCAAGGCCTCCCCTGCACACAGACCTTCTCCTTCAAGAGCTCCAAGGTCTGTTGGTGGACAGAGCGGTGGAGCCTGTGCCTCCCCACTTGCAAGGTCACGGGTTATACTCCAGGTATTTCCTAGTGCCCAAAAGAACCGGTGGCCTTCGACCCATTCTGGACCTCAGGAACCTCAACAAGTTCCTAGAGAAGGAAAAGTTCAAGATGCTTACTCTTGGAACACTTCTGCCCTACCTCCAACAGGGAGATTGGCTATGCTCCTTAGATCTAAAGGATGTGTATACCCACATCCTCATTCATCCAGACCACAGAAAGTACCTCAGGTTCATTGTGGGAGGAAACCATTATCAGTACAGAGTGCTGCCCTTTGGCCTCACCTCCGCTCCCAGGGTCTTTACCAAGTGCCTGGCTGTGGTAGCAGCGTACCTGAGGAATGAAGGTATCTTTGTCTTCCCCTATCTGGACGACTGGCTCATCAGGGGTCAGACATGCCAGGAGGCCAGACAAGCCACCCTCAGAACAATTGCTCTTCTTCAAAGCCTGGGGTTCGTCATAAACTTCGCAAAGTCCACTTTGCTCCCCTCCCAGAACTTGGAGTTCATAGGGGCAAGGCTGGACTCCCTGCTAGCAAAGGCTTTCTTGCCAGCGGACAGAGCCCAGAGACTGATAAACTTAGCCAACCAGTTTCTCTGCCAGTCTCTGGTCTCCGCCAGGCTCTGCCTGAGACTGCTTTGCCACATGGCTTCGACAGTACATGTGACCCCCAATGCCAGGCTCCATATGAGGCCTGCACAGTGGTGCCTTCGGACTCAGTGGTCACAGGCCACAGGCAGCCTCAGAGACAGGATAAGACCATTTCTGAACTCCCTCAGCTGGTGGTTGCACATACCCAATCTCCTCAAAGGCGTGCCCTTTCAGATTCCTGGGTACACAGTGGTACTGACCACCGATGCCTCCCTGCAGGGCTGGGGAGCTCATTGTCGAGACAAGTGCACCCAGGGCCTGTGGTCTCCCTGGGAGGCGGCGCAGCAGATCAATCTCCTGGAACTCAGGGCTATTTGCCTAGCTCTCAAAGCTTTCTCTCCTGCCCTGGCTCATCAATCTGTCCTGGTTCAAACAGACAACCAGGTAGCCATGTTTTATGTGAACAAACAAGGCGGGACAGGGTCCAGACTCCTTTGTCGGGAGGCTCAGGACCTTTGTTCATTTGCCCTCAAGCACGACATGCTCCTCAGGGCTATGTACCTTCCAGGCCAGGAAAGCTACCTGGCCGACAGGTTGAGCAGAATCTTGCAGCCCCACGAGTGGCAGCTGCATCCCTTGGTAGTTCAGAAGATCTTCCTGAAATGGGATCTCCCTTCGATAGACCTCTTTGCCAGTCCATTGAACAAGCAACTGCCAAAGTTTTGCTCCAAGCAGCTGCATCCTCTGCGGATGGCGGCGGATGCTTTTCTGATTCCATGGTCTCAGGGTCTCCTCTATGCGTTTCCTCCCACGCCTCTGGTGGCCCGAACTCTGTTCAAGATTCTCCAGGACAAGGCCTCTGTCCTGCTGGTGGCCCCCAGGTGGCCGAGAAAAACTTGGTTTCCACTTTTGCTTCAGCTGGCAGTGGACCCTCCACTGCCTCTAGGATTGCAACCCGACCTTCTGTCTCAGGATCAGGGGTCTCTTCTGCACCCCAACCTCAAAGCTCTCAATTTGATGGCATGGAGGCTGCAAGGGTAGTTTTGGCTCCCTGGGGCCTACCTCAGGAAGTTGAAGAGGTTGTCCTAGCCTCTAGGAAACAGTCCACAAGGAAAACCTATGCTCTCAAATGGAAGAGGTTTTCTGTGTGGTGTCAGTTACGTACAGAAGATCCCTTCTCCTGTACTGTCCCTGTAGTACTTCAGTATCTCTTGCACTTATCCAACCAGGGACTTAAGTCCAATTCTGTTCGGGTCCACCTCTCAGCTCTAGAAGCTCACCACTCCCTGGTGGAAGGACATTCTCTGTCAGTTCACCCCTTGGTGTCCCGCTTTCTCAGGGGCTTGCTTTTGCTCAAGCCTCCAATCCGTCCTCCTGCCCCTGAGTGGGAGTTGAATGTGGTCTTGCAACAACTGACTCGCCCACCTTTTGAGCCGATGGCTACTTGCCTACTGCGCTTCCTCTCTTGGAAGACACTCTTCCTGATAGCCCTTACCTCGGCTAGGCGAGTGAGTGAGCTTCAGGCCCTAGTCTGTGATAGGCCTTATACCAGAATTTATAGGAACAGGGTAGTCCTTAGGACTCATCCAAAGTTCCTCCCAAAAGTTGTCTCCTCCTTCCACCTTAACCAGGAGGTGGTTCTTCCAACATTCTTCCCTCGGCCTCATGCAAGCCAGGCTGAAGCAGTTCTGCATACCCTGGACTGTAGGAGGGCCTTATCCTTCTACCTTGACCGTACGCAGGGGCATAGAAGGGCTACTCAGCTCTTCATTTCTTTTGACCCTAATAACTTGGGGTTGGCTGTGTCCAAGCGTACCTTGTCCATCTGGGTGGCTGACTGTATCACCTGGGCTTACAAGGCGGCTGACCTTCCTTTGCAGGGTCGGGTTACGGCCCACCGAGTCAGGGCAATGGCTGCTCAGTGGCTCATCTCCACTCTGTGCCCTTGGTAGACATCTGCAGGACTGCAACTTGGTCTTCAAGCCAGACTTTTGCAGCCCATTACTGTCTGGAGAGGGAGTCCCATAGGGACAGTGCTTTTGGCCAAGCAGTACTCCGGAATCTCTTTGAGGTATAGGCAACTCCTGCCCTCCTACCCTCTGTTGGGCTATTGGTGGAGGTTGTGTCAGTGAAAAGCCTTTCTTTGCTGCTGAGACTAGAGGGAGTTCTCTTGTTCAGCCTGGGTTCCTGGTAGCCCAGAGCTAGGGAGTCACCCATATGTGAGGACTGACTTCCTGCTTGGTCCTGGAGAAAGAGTAGTTACTCACCTGTAACAGGTGTTCTCCAGGAGCAGCAGGAATCAGTCCTCACAACCCTCCCTCCTCTCCTGGGAGTTGCAGTTGTACATAGTTTATTTTTACATTTTTGTGTGCTGTTCTTAGCTATGTCATTTGACTGAGGTAAGATGGCACCTTTAGGCGGGAAGGGAACTGCGCATGCGTGCCTGCATTCCCAAAGGCTTTCATAGAAAGCTGGGGAAATGCTCCACTGGGGCTTCATTGGCGCCGATGACACCCATATGTGAGGACTGATTCCTGCTGCTCCTGGAGAACACCTGTTACAGGTGAGTAACTACTCTGTCAAACATGCCCTGGACTTCTAGGGGAAAAAATCCAAAACTCCTTGACCAAAAAGGCACAAAATGAATAAATTCACTCTTTCCACAAAAGACTAAATTCAGAAAAATGTAATTGGTGAGGAGTGGAGGATCGGTACCTGAGCAGTTGGGGGGCAGTTAGAAGGTCGTGCTCTGTTTTTCTGCCTGCTGGCACATGGATCATCACACTGCTCTGGTCCCCCTGATGTCATCAGCGTGGGACTGGGCAGTGCTTAAAAGCAGGCTCTGCCTGCAGCCCACAGCCGCTGGGGTCATGCTCCAAAGGGAGCCCCATTGGAGCCACGTGGAGACATTGTTTGCTGCGAAAATATCAGAAGATAGGCTGTTGCATCATACATTAGGATGTTGATGGAACTGCTTTTGTACTGTCTGATTTCTTTGGGGCTCTGTGTCCTCTTTCTCTTTGACTTTCTCCATGGTGGCTAAGAAGAGGAAAGGAAGAGTGCAAACACCCCCTCCTCTGGCAAGGGGCCAGTGGACAAACACGTAACTTCTACAGCCTCTGTGGGGATGTTTCTGCCTCTAGTATAGATGCCGCTCTCTCCTCTGGAGCTTCTCTGAGCTCTGGTGGTCCCGCAACCCCCTCCTCTCCCACAATGATTTTGAGTTCATCTTTAGGTGAGCAAAGGTCCCACTTGACCTCCACACCTAAGGGATTATTAGGGATGGTGAGTTTAGATTCTGAACTTTTAAATGTGGGTATTCCTATTCCTCTGTCTATTTCTCCTCGGGGAGTGTTCCATCAGAATCTAACCCTCCGGATTCTGTTCCTTTAAGGGATATCTGGAAAATTGTTAATTATACTGAAACTATGTTGAAGGGATCCATTACTCAACTATGTACGTTTTCTAGTGAGGTAGTCTAGAAGATGCAAGGGACTGATGATGTTTTGAAAAATGTGGTTGAGAATGTGAAGGATCTAGATAATCATGTCTTTACCTTGTAGTCCATTGGTGCTATGGTAATTAAGGATAGACTTGTTCTTCATTCAAAGGTAGACGCTTCGGAAAACTGTGCCAGCTGGAAGTAGCGGTATATAAGTGTATACTAAATAAATACTAAATAAATAAATAGGTCCAATATATACGTCTATTGAATTTTCCATGCATATATCTTATAGCTCCATAAATTGTATTTAGAAAGTATTTGAAAGAGATCTTGTTGCTTCCTAAAGTTGAGGATGTCCAGCTAATCAATTGCGACTATTTACCTCATGGTAAGATTGTACGTGATCCAAAGGAACAAACAGATGTGGTATTTGATAAGCTGGATATTCCTGAATTTGATTTAATTGCTATTTTGGACACCTCACAAGACAATATTTCCACACGGAATAATTTATTGGTAACACTGGTCTCTGAGCTGGATCATAGCAACATATTTAAATGTTACTTTAAGAAGAAGGAAGTACTTTTTTAGGAAGGTTCGAGTATTTCCAGATGTGTCTAGAGCAACCCAGCTCAGGAAGAGGAAATAAGTCTGACATATTGGCCTTGGGAACTACATTTTATTTAAAGTATCCCTGCAAATGTATTCTTATCTTCCAAGGCCAGACTTAGAGTCGGGAGTGGTGCCAAAGGACTGGAGAGAGGCTCATGTGGTGCCTTTACACAAAAGCGGAAGTAAGGATATGGTTGAAAACTACAGGCCGGTTAGTTTAACTTCGGTGGTGAGTAAATTATTGGAAACGCTGCTGAAAGAGAAAATAGTGAAGTTTCTGGAGTCCAGCGGATTACAGGATCCGAGGCAGCATGGATTCACCAGAGGCAGGTCTTGTCAGACAAATCTGATTGATTTCTTTGACTGGGTGACCAGGGAGTTGGACCGAGGGAGAGCTCTAGATGTGGTGTATTTAGATTTCAGTAAAGCCTTTGACACTGTTCCTCACAGGCGACTTATAAACAAACTGAGCACCCTAGGGATGGACCCTAAAGTTACTGCTTGGGTTAGAAACTGGTTGGGTGGGAGGCGACAAAGAGTACAAGTAAATGGAGCTCACTCTGAGGAGAAGGATGTTACCAGTGGTGTGCCCCAGGGATCTGTCCTTGGTCCGATTCTTTTTAACATCTTGTTAGTGATATAGTGGAAGGGCTGTCGGGTAAGGTTTGCCTCTTTGCAGATGATACCAAAATCTGCAATAGAGTAGACACCCAGGAAGGTGTAGATAACATGAGGAGGGATCTAGCTAAGCTTGAAGAATGGTCTAGAATTTGGCAGCTGGGATTTAATGTTAAAAAATGTAAGGTCATGCATTTGGGCTGCAGTAATCCAAGGGAGCAATACAGTATAGGAGGTGAAGTACTTTTGTCCACTAAAGAAGAGCGGGACCTAGGCGTGGTTGTGTCTGATGATCTTAAAGTAGCTAAACAGGTAGAAAAGGCGACGGCAAAAGCTAGAAGGATGCTTGGGTGCATACGGAGAGGAATGGCTAGCAGAAAAAAGGAGGTGATAATGCCTCTGTATAAGTCTTTGGTGTGACCTCATTTGGAGTATGGTATGCAATTCTGGAGACCGCACCTTCAAAAGGATGTGAACAGGATGGAGTCGGTGCAGAGGGTTGCTACTAAAATGATTAATGGGCTTCATTATAAAGCATATGAGGACAGACTTAAGGATCTTAATATGTACACCTTAGAGGAAAGGCAGGATAGAGGTGATATGATTGAGATGTTTAAATACCTCCGTGGCATAAATGTTCAGGGAGAGAGCCTCTTTCAATTGAAAGAATGCTCTGCAACAAAGGGCAAAGAATGACGGTTGAAGATACTCAGGAGAAATTTGCAGAAATATTTCTTTATGGAAAGAGTGGTAGATGCATGTAGAGACAAAAACTGTATCTGAATTCAGGAAAGCATGGGACAAACACAGATCTCTAAAGGATAAAAGGGACTGTAGAGCTTAGTGATTGGAATGGAAGGGCTGACGGGATAGGCCATATGGTCTTTATCTGCCATCATGTGTCTATGTTCCTATCCTTCTAAAATGACAGGAAAAAATTCCTAAATTTGGGGGTTTTCCTGCGTTGAGGAGAGGGGATGAGAGGTATATGTAGGGGGAAGAGGCAGAAGTAGGGATAGGTGTGCATGTGTGTGTGTATGTATGAGGGCTATGTGTATATGTGTACAAGCAATGGGGTGACAGGTGCGTGGGGGTGCAGGGTTGTGTGGGTATGACTGATGGGGGTGAAGCGTTTAGGGATGTGTGAGGACCTTCTCCCCTCTCTCCCTTTTTCTCCTCTTCTCCATCTCCACACGCACTTTCAGTCTCCATTCCCTTCCTTTCAATTCTATCCCCATCCTCCATTTACTCTTCCTTCTTTCCCACTCCCTCTCCCCATACCACTCCTATTTTTCACCCTTTACATCCCTCTTCATTATTGCAAGGCTTCTGTCTTAGGGGTATGTTTACTAAACCGCAATAAAGTCACCGGCGGTAATGGCAGCATTAAGGTACCAGAAGCCATATAATGCAGTGGACGGGTAGGGTGCATGCCGGCATTAGGGTGACTTGGGCCATTTAATGTGAGTTACAGGACCAAGTGTGGTGACAAGACATCCTAAGGAGAGACAAGGCATCTTAAGAGGTGATAAGGCGCCTTAAGAGGAGATAGCATCTCAACATGAGATAAGGTGCCCTAAAATGAGATAAAGTGCCCTAACAGGAGATAAGATGCCCTAACAGTTAAGATGCCCTATCCCGAGATAAGGTGCCCTAAGGTGGAAAGCATACATCTTAAGGCAGGAAAATGGCTGTAAACCAAACATTGGATAAAACACCAAGGAATGTCAATGTACAGGTGATGGAAGGAAGGACAGGTGGGAGTTGATGGACCTGCCATGTCGGTGGGCACCCTATGTGGCAGCCAGTAAAGTGGGCATGCATGTGGGAGGCAGCTATACCGATGTACAGGGTGGTGACAATGTAAAGTGCTGCAGTGACAGTATGTGGCATATGATGGGGAAGATGTGTCCCGCAGTGGAGGTAGAAGCACCAGGATGTTTGCAGCGACAGGAGGATAGAGTAGTTGTGGTTACGTGAAGATCAGGCACAGGAGAGGCGAGCATGAAGAGCCATAATGCAGAAAATGGTACCAGTCTAGATCATGGAGTAGTAACCTGCACAAGAAGACAGGACTATACACAGCCAACAGAGGCAGAGAGTTGAGCTGAAAGACAGATGGCGGCTGAGGAGAGGCTGGTATGGGCTTCCAGCACCAATCTGCAGAGCCCTGACTGTTACAGGCATGAAAATGATCTGAGCAGCAGTCACAGAAAGAAACCCCTGTCCACTGCTTACAGAGACCGTGAACTAGTCAGTAGACTACACCTCTATACCTCGCTGCACAGCAATGGCTGGATACAAAGACTGCTAGTCACTGCCTAAAATGTCTGCTGTGTGTGCCAGTATAGGGTAGCCCCACCAGTACCCATGATGCAGTGCACATGCAGAACAGCTCTACAGCTTATCACCAAATGGAGAATGCACATATCCATCACCTCAACTCAGTAAAATGCACTGACAGTGTATGATACAAGCACAGCGCAGCTACAAACTGTGCTACAGAGCAATTTCCGCAGTCACCCTGAGAGTGAGGATGGGCACCCAGCACTAGGTCCCCAGTACCTGCTGTGCAAGAGATGGTCTCTGCTGCAGTTGCCCATTGCTATTACTGTGTGACAAGTATTAGCTGCAGTGTGGTTATGCTAGTCACCTTGTTTTCTGCAGAATTGTGGCATGTGCTAATCACATTTGCCCACTGTTAGACATAGATCCACTTAGAGCCATACATATCAATACCCACTGTTACAATGCTGATGCCATGAAGAACATAAGATGTACCATACTGGGTCAGACCAAGGTCCATCAAGCCCAGTATCCTGTTTCTAACAGTGGTCAATCTAGGTCATACATACCTAGCAGTTTCCCCAAAAGACACAGGTTCCACAATGCTTGTATTGGGGCAAGCAGTGGATTTCTTGGGTCTCTTCTTAATAATGGTTTATGGACCTTTCCTCCAGGAACTTGTCCAAACCTTTTTTAAACCCAGCAACACTAACAGCCTTTACTACATCCTCTGGTAACAAATTCCAGAGTTTGATTACACGTTGAGTGAAAAAATATTTTCTTTTATTAGTCTTAAATAGTTTACCCTGTAGCTTCATTGCATGTCCCCTAGTCTTTCTATATTCTGATAACGTAAACAATTGATCTACGTTTACCCTTTCCACTCCGTTCATTAATTTATAGACTCCTATCATATATCCCCTCAGCCGTCTCTTTTAAAGAGTCCTAACGTTCATTCAGTCAGTCTCTCCGCTATTGCCTTGTCATCTTTTAGTGCCCCTTTAACCCCTCTATCATCTAATGGACCAATTGACTCTCTCACAGGTTTTTTGCTATGAATGTACTTGAAAAAGTCTTTATTATGCGTTTTTGCTTCCGCAGCAAGCTTCTTCTCAAATTCTCCCTTTGCCTGCCTTATCAATGCCTTGCATTTAACTTGCCAGTGCTTGTGCTGTTTCCAGTTTTTGTCATTTGGCTCTTTTTTCCATTTCCTGAAAGATGTTTTTTTGGCAACAACATCCACTCTGACCTCACCTTTAAACCATGCTGGCAGTTTTTTGGACTTCCTTCCACTTTTCTTAAAACGTGGAATACAGCTGGTATTAAACAATACCCACGCTTGATGTAAGTCTTTAACCTTTGCAACTGCTTCTTTTAGTTTTTTCTTAACTATTTTCCTCATTTTATCATAGTCTCCCTTTCAAAAGTTAAAAGGTAGTACTCCTCCACTAATTAAATCAAACGCGATCATGCTATGATCACTATTGCCAAGTGGCCACAACACTCTTATCTCTTGCACCAGATCTGGTGTTCCACTAAGGACTAGGTCCAATATGGTTTCCCCTCTGGTCAGTTCATGAACCAGCTGCTCCAAGAAGCAGTAATTTATTTCATCTAGGAACTTTATCTCCCTAGCATGTCCTGCCGAGACACTGACCCAGTCGATACCGGGGTAATTGAAATCACCCATTATTATTACTGTGCTATAACTTTTGTTAACTTCCTTGATTTCTTTGAGCATTTCATCATCCATTTGTTCATTCTGGCCAGGCGGTCGATAGTACACCCCCACTGCCATCACCTTCCCCTTTTTACATGGAATTTCAGTCCATAGAGATTCTACAGCAAATTTTGTTTCCTGCAAAACTTTTAATCCTTTCTGACTCAATGCCCTCTCTAACATAGAGCACAACCCCTCCATCAATTTGATCAGCTCTATCATTACAATGGAGTGGAGGAGTAGCCTAGTGGTTAGAGCAACTGCCTCATGCTCAGAAGATCAAGGGCTCAATTCCCACTGGCACTCCTTGTGACCTTAGGCAAGTCACCTTACCCTCTATTGTCTCAGAAGAAAAGGCTGCTTCCAGTGGTACATTACACATACCAAGAAAACCCAGAGGCAGCTGGGTCACCATGAGTCAACACTGACTTGATGGCACTAAAAATAATCATTACAATATAGTTTGTACCCAGGTATCACAATGTCCCCCTCACTGTCCTCCTTCCACCATCTCTCTGAGATTCCAATCATATCTAACCTCTCATTTAGTGCTATATATTCTAACTCTCCCATCTTATTTTTTAGACTTCTAGCATTTGCATACAAGCATTTTAGAGACTGTATTTTATTCATATTAATCTGGTTATCAGTAGGCATGGGTAATTTGGAATCTTTAAGCTCTGTCTGCTCCATACTCAAGGGCATTTGGGCTACTTTACTCTTTTTTTGGAACCTCTCTGCTTTTGGTAGTATCCTTCAAAGATACATTGTTCCGAACCATGCGCTCTTGGGCAGTACCAACATCAGTGAGGGGAAGGGAAGGAAAGAAAAGAAATCTAGATTTACATGGACTTGTTCCTAGGGTCCTGCTGGCTCTATCAGTACCTCATGTCCCAACCACTAAAGTCTAACATCCACCCACAGAAAGCACAGTCAGACTGACTACACATGCTGCCCACCACTAGTTTTTCTACTCATGAACATACTAATTGTGGACAGTCCACTGGTCAGTACACATTGCATTTGTACAGAACAATCATGCACACCCAGGCTTAGGATATACAGCATAGACACCCAGCAGTTGGTTCAGTGATCAAGCCCCCAGAACAGAAGGTACACCCAAATCACTAGAGCCAAGCACTATATGGATACATAGCCGTGCCATGGTCACTGTTCGGTCAGAGTGAGAGTGACCTCCCAGCATGACATGCTATGGCCACTTGGTCCATGCAGGTGGCAGTTGGATGCTACAAAGTCCCAGCCATTGCCCTACCCCCGATGCAGACACATCCTGGCTAATCCGCCCTGTTCAGACCATGCCCACAATACTTTGCTCCTCATCATATACCTTTGCAGGCTAAAGCTGGAAGCATCTTAGGCACTGTGAGGTTCAGTGAGGTGCAGAAAGGCACAAAACAATAGATAGACATACACACACACACTCATATTGACGCACTGTGCAAAAACAGGGATGGTTGGCATTCCTGCCTGCCACTCTGGTCTCAATCTCAGCTCAGGCATTGTTAAGGTGTGCTCATTGTACAGGAGCTAGTAGTGTGCTCTGATGTTAATGGCAGCTCAGTGTGCAGGTGCTGTTAGCCTGACTCTCCATCCAGGTGAGGATAATGGAGCCTGTCTGTGTGGATGTTTGTACTCTTGTTGGCCAATTCATTGGGGGTTGCACATGTTGGTGTTGTCCCTGTACTGTGGGATAATATTTAGCCACAGGGACACACACTGCATGATCCACAGTCAGGATACAAACCTGTGACCCTCTGCTCTTATACACTCCAGCTGTGTGTAGTGCACCACGGTGCTGCCACATGGTCATATCTGTCCTTGGGGTTGACATGCTTCCCATCAGACAGATCTTGGCGCATGATGTACTGCATGCAGCACACTGGAGCAGGGCCTGGCCTTGTCTGCTGCAGGTGGGTGCCACTGTCACCTCCACCAACACTCCCCATGCCATGCCGACATGCCCATGTGCTGTCGCTGTTGGTGGCGCGCAGTCCCAGGCCAGCCAACATGCAGCTAGGTGAGTGCCTAGGGTGCAGGGTCTGGAGGGGAGGGGAGGGGGGCAGAGGCATACATGGATGGCCACACATCCCCCCCCACAACCTGGGGAAGAGATGGCTGATGGGTGTTATGTTAGACGTCTAGCACATATTGCCTGGAATGGATTGGGTAAATGTAGATCGATTGTTTATGCCATCAAAATATAGTAGGACTAGGGGACATGCAATGCAGCTACGGTGTGAGCCATTGAGGACTACTGGGAGTGAATGATTTCTCCATCAACTGTTAGTGTAGCTGGGTTTCAGAAATGTTTGGACAGGTTCCTGGGGATCAGTCCATAAACCATTACTAATGAGGGGCCCAGAATATCCCCTGCCTGCACAATACACACATTGCAGATCCTGTGTGTCTTTTGTGGAAACTGCTAGGTACCTGTGACCTAGATTGGCTACTGTTGGACACTGGATACTGGGCATGATGGACCTTGGTCTGACACAGTCTGGCATATTTTCAAGTTCTATGTGCTTATGTGACACCCAGACGACTGCCTGGTCTACCCTGTGCACCAGTGGCCCCCACTGCATGACCCACATGCACCCTCCTTTGCCCCAGTTGCACCATCAATGTAGCACCCTTTCATACTTGGGCACTCTGCTCTTGCTGCTAATGGAGCACTACTATCACTTTCTCGGGCTCACCTGTCTGTGCAGTACATTGCAGACATTAAAATAGGCTCTCTCTCCTCAAAATACACCCTTACCGTGAGGTTCTGATCAATGTTCCCTCTAATTTTCTGTAGGCTGTGTGCGCATAAAATATCAGCTGTGCAGCTTTTGAAGGAAGGTTAAATTTTTGTGCGCCACATAACGACACTCGGAGTTATATACTTTAAAATTTGACTACATGTCAGAATACAGTATGTACACCACATTGATTGCACTAGAAAATATTGTAGAACTTGTGAAAACCATAAATACACAACAACTTTTCAATTTTAAGAACGTCTGTGTTGTTTTTTATCAGAATCAGAACCGTAATTTTTGTGCGCTCTGTTGTAAAGTATGTGCGCTCACTCGGCGAGGTGTGTGCGTGCGCACACGCGCACAGCTTAGAGGGAACAGTGGTTCTGATATGCGGTAAGGTTCCTGGCGTTAAGGTGCCATCGTTAAGGGAGCAGGACCTTGTTCCCACCCACTCCCCACCCATTGACCCCCAATCTCCACCCCATGGATGCCTCCTCTCTGCCCACAGGGCGCTTTACGATGTCAGTACCGTTAGCACACGCTAAAGCGGCGTTAGTGCACACTAATGGCACACTTGCTCCTTTAGCACGGTTTAGTAAACATA
This sequence comes from Ichthyophis bannanicus, assembly GCA_033557465.1. NCBI lineage: Eukaryota > Metazoa > Chordata > Amphibia > Gymnophiona > Ichthyophiidae > Ichthyophis > Ichthyophis bannanicus. The sequence continues at coordinate 825,133,699 of CM066034.1, forward strand.
CCCCCTAGAGTTCGCCATGGCCCAACTTTGCCGGCAGATGCTGCGCTTTTTCAGCAGGGGTGGTGGCTCTCTACTCTTCCATGATGGTGGGGGTTGGGTCCGTGCCTGCAGATGTCGATCTTCTTTAGCCGCTGTGGTGCCTCTCTATTATTCCTGTGCCAGTAGGGGGTTCGGTCCCCACTGGCAGATGTTGCACCTCTTGGGCCACTGTGGCAGCTCTCCTCTCTTTAAGCCAGCTCTTCCTGTCTTTATAGGAAAACATGTGGTTGCACAAGAACAAACAAACTCATGCATATGCACAGATAGGCAAACAGACAGACAAACAAGATGAATCCTCCCTAACAGGCATTATCACTTGAGCAAAATGTGCCTAAAATGATAATCAGATAAGTCACAGACATGGAATATATCTTTATTCCAGTATCTGATGCCTGATATACAGTATCTCTAGCCTGCTTATCTAGATAATTTATAACAGCTGACTGTCTATCTGGTTAAAATTTAAACCTGCCCCTGCCACAACTTTGACTCCTAAATTAAATTGATGACTTTTAGCTAGTTATCAAGATGTCGGATCAAAGGTCATCCATTTAGGGGCCCAGGATATTGACAAACATATACAAACCTGGTTAACACCTGAAATTAACTGGGTAAATAAATATGGACTCCTTGCATCTGTGAGGAAACTACTCAGTACATCTGGTCCACCATCTCCAACTTTTCATTGGGAAAATCCCCTGTGACTTGATTTATTCTGTGCAATTAATCATTTTATGATAGTTCAGGCAGCATCTACTAAGAGGTATTTGATTAAAAGTGTATCTTATCGTGAGACATACTGGTTTGTACTCTACTTCAGAAAGTAATACAACTTCTTCATGACTACAACCTAGGCCAATGAAGCCACAGTTCAAGTCTCACTTCCTGTAGATGTCCTCCTTCTGCCATAGGGCAAGTCACTTTATCTCCCACTGCCTCATTTACTCTGATTGCATGTACGCTCTTTGGCTACAGACTTTATTGTATTTACAAAGGCTTTTCTATTAAACATGTAATTAGAGCAATACCTCAGTAAATCTGGTCATAAGCTGCACAATACTCAAGGGAAAGAAAATGTGCACAAAAATACACCAACACAGACATTCTGTCACTAAAACTGTAAGGGTGTGCATTTTTGCATGTTGAGAAATACCTAATTATTACAGCAATGTAATTAACGAAAGGTAGTCTATAATTATTTCCTGAGGATGTAGTCTGCAAAGGACATTTTATTAAAAAGACTTGAAATCTCAGCAAGTTTTGATAATGGAAGCATGCATAGAAAGATGTCACCCCATGCTGTAAGGTCCTAAATGTTTAAATATTTTTGTGATTCCTTGTAATATTCTGCCTACAGTTCAGAATGTTTGCAATGTAACACCAGACTTCACACCTTTTACCTTGCTGCTCCTTATGCCTTGAACAAACTACCTGAGTCTGTACGTCAGGCACCTTCTCTGACCCTTTTCAAATTTGGGCTAAAAACTCACCTCTTCACTGCCACTTCTGGATCTTGATTCACCTGATCTCCTTTGTGTTTCCTTACCATTCCCGCTAGCTGTATCCCTGCCTTGACTAGATTGTAAGCTCTGATGAGCTGGGACTGTCTCTTACATGTCTGTGCAGTGCTGTGTACATCTTGTAGCACTATAGAAATACTCAGTAGTAGTAGCAATAGTAACACCACAAGGAAATGTTTCCTTAAGTTTCCAATCTTGAAAATGTAGCCATCACCATCATTGCCCAAGGAAATATATTTCCTGTGTAGGCATCCAAATGGCAGATGAAATTTAATGTTGACAAGTGCAAGTGATGCATGTGGGGAAAAAAAAAACCTTATAGATACACAATTCAAGTTTTCGTGTTAGGTATTGCCACCCAAGAAAAGGATCTGGGAGTGATTGTAGACAATATAGTGAACTCTTCTGTTCAGTGTGTGGCTGCGGTGAATGTTGTGAATCATTAGGAAAGGAATAGAGAATAAAATAAAAGATACGATAATGCCTCTGTATCGCACCATGGTGTGACTGAACCTTGAATATGGTGTGTAATTCTGCTTTCTGTATTTCAAGAAAGGTATAGCGGCACTAGAAAAGGTACAGAACAGGGTGATCAAAATGATAAAGGGGACGGAATGACTCTCCTATGAGGAAAGACTAAAGAGGTCGGGACACTTCTGCCTGGAGAAAAGGAGACTCATGAGCAGCTTATGCTCTATTCAGCCATCTTCTTGTGCCTCTTTAGAATTTAGCTTGTTAGTTATTTATATAGTGTTCTTTCTATATTTCTAGATTTTTAGTGTATGTTCTATCTTCTCTCTGTCCTTTAGCCAGCTCCTGTTCTCTGCAGCGCTGTGTCTCCGTCCTTAACACTTTATTACCCACCCTCCCACTCCTGGCTTAACTTTCTTTCATAGCTTTCCTTGCCCATTGACGCAATTACTCTGGTGCACCTGCGCCCACCAGGATCTCTCTCCCCCATCTCTACCTGTATCTCCTCTGATTTGCATTCTCTTCTCTTCTCCCTCTCCACTTTGTGTTCTAAATATTAACTCATCCTAATCTTTTCCCCTCATTCCAACAATTCCATGACCCTACTTCTCATTACGCATTCCTTACTGTCCCCACCTCCTCTGCCCTTTTTTTCTTCTACGTTATCGGGTAAGGTTTGCCACTTTGCAGATGACACCAAAATCTGCAATAGAGTAGACACCCAGGAGGGTGTAGATAACGTGAGGAGGGATCTAGCTAAACTTGAAGAATGATCTAGAATTTGGCAGCTGAGATTTAATGTTAAAAAATGCAAGGTCATGCATTTGGGCTGCAGCAATCCATAGGAGCAATATAGTATAGGGGTGAAGTACTTTTGTTCACTAAAGAAGAGCGGGACTTAGGTCTAATGAACTTAAAGTAGCTAAACAGGTAGAAAAGGCGACAGCAAAAGCTAGAAGGATGCATGGGTGCATAGGGAGAGGAACGGCCAGCAGAAGAAAGGAGGTGATAGTGCCTCTGTTTAAATCTTTGGTGTGACCTCATTTGGAGTATTGTGTGCAATTCTGGAGACCGCACCTTCAAAAGGATATAAACAGGCTGGAGTTAGTACAGAGGGTGGCTACTAAAATGGTTAGTGGTCTTCATTAAAAAGCATATGAGGACAGACGTAAGGATCTCAATATGTACAACTTAGAGGAAAGGCGGGATAGAGGTGATATGACTGAGACATTTAAATACCTCCATGGCATAAATGCACAGGAGGAGAGCCTCTTTCGATTGAAAGCAAGCCCTGCTACAAGGGAACATGGGATGAGGGTGAAAGAGGATAGTTTCAGGAGTGATATGTGGAAATATTTCTTTACGGAAAGAGTGGTGGATCCGTGGAATAGTCTCCCAGTGGAGGTGGTAGAGATGAGGACAGTATCTGAATTCAAAGAAGCGTGGGACAAACACAGATATGGAAGACCAGACTAGATAGGTCATGTGGTCTTTTCCTGTTGTCATGTTTCTATGTTTCTATAGGTGGCAAGATTGACCATATTGATGATGATAACGAATGGTGTGGCAGAAGTGGCACTGCCCCTCACCAGGAACAGGCCCCCATGTGGGATGAATTGCCTAGTGGTTGGGGCAAGTTACCTCAGGCCAGGGGTTCTAATCCTGCTAGAGGACAGCAAGCGTGGGCTGGAAGAACTGGGTTTTTTAGTCCTACAGGTGCTCCTTGTGGCCTCTGTTGCCTCAGGTACAAAAACATAGATTGTGAGCCCTTCGGGGACAAGGGAAATATATATATATACACAGTACCTGAATGTACACGGCTTTGACTCCTAGAAAAGCGATATATAAGCCTACTTAAATAAATACATCTCTACTGAGCATGGGCCATATTGGGCCTAGCAAAGGCTGTGCATGTTCGATCATGGGGATGGTAGGCATCACTTACTATGCCATGGACAGATCACCAGGGTCTCTTGGGTGTGAGGGTATGGACATTATGTCAGGAGGGCATTATATGCTCACCGCCATGTCAGTATGCTATGTCAGGTGTGTGACTGTGGATACCATAGGAACATTATGGCAGAAAAAGACCACATGGCCTATCTAGTCTGCCCTTCCATATGAACCACTACAACAGTCCCCTTTTTTTTCCTTTAGAGATACTCTGTGTTTGTCCCATGTTTTTTTAATAGGTACACTAGAACTGCATAGCAAATGTACCTAGTGCCTGAACAGCATCATGGCAAAATGTGTGTTTTGTGAGGGTTGCACTGTCTGGAGGGCATCAAGGGAAGGCCACTCACAGCAACAGTGCAGATGCCCAAGGTCTTAGGGGGCAAGGGAGTGTGATCAGCCTAGGAGGCCAACACTGAGTAACAATGCTATACCCATATCTCAGTGTACCCAGCCTACAGGCCATATGGCATATTATATTATTTATTGACTTATTTTATATAAGTAGTATATACCGTTTATCATTCAGTCAATGCGGTTAATAATCAACATAGAAACATGAAACCATAACAGGTCCACCATAGCACTTACATAGTGAATGAATAACAGGTTACAGAGGAAGGGGTAATTTAAATTGGAGTAACAGAGAGGGGAGATGAACAGGAACAAAGGGGGGATTTGAACAGGAGGAATTATACAGCAGTAGTGCATTTGATGGGTGAAAGGTTATCCATCACATCACACCCATCATATTGGAAGGGCCTCCCCACCAACCGCACCTCCTATCCATCCACACAGCACTGCAGTGCACACCTGTGCTGTGCTGCTAGTGCACACAGCATGTACCCTCCCTGTCCCCTCTCAGCATACTGCAGTTCCAGCCATACACCATTGTGCTCATAGCAGCAGACACATACATCATCAACCACAAATATGTTGGCCTGACAATATAGGGCCACTGGCCAGTGTACACCAGTATCATAGAGCAGAGTGCAGCTGCCATATGCATGCACCATTCCACATCACAGACTGTATACTGTAACTATGGGGTGGCTGTGGTACTGGGACTATAGCGTGCCATAGAGCACTCCAGTAGTCCAGGTGCCCATTTTAGCCACTAACCGTGTATCAAGCGTGATAATCCATTTACCTGGTTAAAAACGTTAATCATGCAGCACATGCTATATTCCATTTATCTGCTTACAATCACTAAAGCGCCGCTCGGGCAGATTTCCCATTTACCTGTTTAGCATTAAGCCGGGTACACTAGCCCATATTCCACTTACCAGGATAGCACAAATAACTAGGTAGACCCTCCAAATATCACCAGTTATCATCCTGCACGGCTATGGCGGCTTCCGGCGGTGTGTCTTGGCACTGATATTCAAACTTCTTGTAGCTTTAGGCAGGGCAGTGCCCGACTAAGATGTCATAACCACGTATTTTATAACTTCTTACCCTCATAGCTTTCCATCTCCATTACCCTTGATCTGCAAAGACGTCTAAGGCACAGAAGTGAACTTGCAAAGCTAATTTCATTTCTTCTGAGACCTCCATGACCCTGCGTCTGATCATTCAGCAGCATGCATATCTGAGGATGCAAGTACCCAACAACGGAGATGGCAGGACATAGCCAGGAGGGTCAATGTCGTGCACCACCACAACAGAGATGTGGAGGACCTGAAGAAGAAATGACAGGTGGTTCGGTAGGCTGCGAAAGAGAAGAGGCCTGAAAACAACAAGCTGCCACCCAAACACCAGATGCACTTGAGCCCCCTGGAGGAACAGGTCCTCTAATTTATGGATGACATCATCATCACAGGGGTTGCCAGTTATGATAGCTCCACTCCTGCCACACAGGAGGGTGGGTAGATCTTGCTCCATGGCTGATGTGTGACCAGCTAGAATGTTCTGAAATATTGCATAGGTTACATGACAGCAGAAAAAGACCACATGGCCTACCTAATCTGCCCTTCCATATAGAAACATAGAAACATTGAAAAATGACGACAGAAAAAGACCACATGGCTTATATCAACCACTACAACAGTCTCCTTTTTCCCCTTAGAGATCCTCTGTGTTTGTCCCATGCTTTTTTGAATTCAGATACTGTCCTCATCTCTGCGACCTTCCCTTTCTCGCGGTAGGTTCTGTTATTTGAGCCCGCCAGTGCTGATGGGAAGCAGGAAATGGGCTGATCCGGAGAGGGCTAGGACTGGAAATGGGCTGATGGGTGGCTAGAACTGGAAATGGGCTGATAGGGAGGGGGGCTAGGACTGGAAATGGGCTGATGGGGGGTTAAAACTGGAAATGTGCTGATCAGGAGGGGGGCTAGGACTGGTAATGGGCTATCGGAAGGGTTAGAACTGGAAATGGGCCGATGGGGGGTTAAGAATGGAAATAGGATGATCAGGAGAGGGCCTAGGACTGTTAATGGGCTAATTGGTGCGGTTAGGCCTGGAAATGGGCTGATTAGGGGGGCTAGGACAGGAAATGGGCTGATTGGGGGGCTAGGACTTGAAATAGACTTATTGAGGGGTTAGGACTGGTAATGGGCTGATGGGGGGCTAGGACTTGAAATAGACTTATTGGGGGTTAGGACTGGTAATGGGCTGATGGGGGGCTAGGACTGGAGAGGGCTGATAAGAGGGATAGGACTGGAAATAGGCTGGGATTGGAAATGGACTAATGGGGGAGGGGAGGAGAGTGCTGGCCCTGGAAAATAAATGAGGGGTTAGGGCTACATATGGGCTGATGCAGGGGGATGGTAGACTAGGACTGGAAGAGAGTGGATACTGAGTTGGTCTGCCAGCGGAAGGAGGGGGCAGGAAGGGAGTTGACACGGTGGAAGGAGGGGGCTGGAAAAGAGCTGATATGGTGGGGGAAGGAGGGGCCTGGAATGGAGCTGACACATGGGATGTACTGAAGGGGGATGGGAAGGGAGCTGACACTTGGGGATGGGAATGGTAGGTGGCTGGGCAATGGGGAGGAGGCTGGAAGGGAGCTGACATGTGCGAATGGCACTGGAAGTGGGAAAGACAGAGGGTAGGGCGACTGGAAGGGAGCTGACTGTGGTGGTGGCACTTAGAGTGGATGTGAGCTGATACCTGGGATGGTTTTTGGATTTGAAGGTGCTGGACAGTGGGGAAGGAGGGGGACTGGAAGGGAATGGACACCAGTGGCAGTCATGGGAATGCAAGGCGGTTGACATTGGAGGGTACTGGGAGGGGAGGACTGGACAGGGGGTCGATACTGGGTAGGGTTACTGGAACTGGAAATGGGCTGATGGAAGGAAGTGAAGAAAACAAAAGAAGAGATAGGAAATGGCAGAGGGACCATAGACCACAGAAAGAGAGATAGGAGAAGACAGGAAAGTAGAAGCCTCAGATCAGGATCAGCATGATCAGAGAATAAAATAGTCAGACAACAAAGGTAGAAAAAATAATTTTATTTAATTTGAGTGATTGGACTTGGTGCTATCTTTATATTTTACACAGTATGGGGTAACAGCATCTCTTATTTATCTGATGTTGCACTGCATGCGGCATCTGGCTTCTTGGGTTTCAGTTTAAATTTTGTCTACATATTTTTATTTTTACTTTAGATTGTGGTTACTTATTCTGTACTTGGTGAGAGTCTGTGTTCTGAGTGTGTGACTGAGGCCAGGTGTTCTGTTAACATGGAGTTTGTACCTAAAGATCTATACAGTACTGTATTATTTTGACTTGTTCAGCTTTTCAAATAGGTGTATGGATGTTCCAGGGCCCACTGAAGTATTTACAGTGACCTTTTTTTACATGGACTCCTTATGTGAGTTTTGGAAGTTGGTGCTGATATGCTATGGTATGGTATGGTAGATGTGCTCTTTGTTGTAGGGTTTTGTATTAGTTCACAATATGCCTGGTACTGGAGAATGTTTGTTGTTAGTGAGATGATCAGAATCAGATTTTTTTTAAGATATTGAGTTCTGTGGATGAATGTCCTGGTTCTGCTCTGCACCCACTGTGGATGCAAAATATATTTTGAAAAATAAAAAGCAAGAACCATAACGCAGTTTATAACAACAAAATAAAAATGAGTTATAATTTAATTTTATAAAATGTGCTGTTGGTTCTTGCTCTCTTTTAGTTCCTTGGTGTGCAAACATCTTGCATTTCCTCCATATAATCTAATCAGCTTTTTGATTTGGTTCAGTCCATGAAAAGCCCCGCCCACCTCTACAGGGGGTGGGGGGGTGCCATCTCATCCTTCGCCTCAGGCAGCAGATTGCCTTGAGCCGCCCCTGCCTCTCCCTATGCACCCAAGCATCCTTCTAGTTTTTGCCGTCACCTTTTCTACCTGTTTAGCTACTTTAAGATCATAAGACACAAACATGTCTAGGTCCTGCTCGTCTTTTGTGGACAGAAGTACTTCACCCCCTATACTATATCACTCCCTTGGATTGCTGCAGCCCAAATCTCAGCTGCCAAATCGTAGACAATTCTTCAAGCTCAATTAGATCCCTCCTCATGTTATCTACACCTTTCTGGGTGTCTACTCTATTGTAGATTTTAGTGTCAACTGCAAAGAGGCTTTCCTGATAGCCCTTCCATTATATCACTAACAAAGATGTTAAAAAGAATGAGACCAAGGACAGATCCCTGGGGCACACCACTGGTAACATCCTTCTCCTCACAGTGAGCTCCATTTCCCTGTACCCTTTGTCGCCTCCCACTCAACCAATTTCTAACCCAAGCTGTAACTTTAGGGTTCATCCCTAAGGTACTCAGTTTGTTTATAAGTCGCCTGTGAGGAACGGTGTCAAAGGCTTAACTTAAATCTAAATATATCACATCTAGAACTCTCCCTTGGTCCAACTCCCTGGACATCCAGTCAAAGAAATCAATCAGATTTGTCTGACAAGACCTTCCTCTGATGAATCCATGCTGCCTCAGATGCTGTAATCCGCTGGACTCCAGAAACCTCACTATTTTCTCTTTCAGCAGCATTTCCAATAATTTACTCACCACCGAAGTTCAACTAACTGGTCTGTAGTTTTCAACCACATCCTTACTTCCGTTTTTGTGTAAAGGGACCATATGTGCCTCTCTCCAGTCCTTTGGCACCACTCCCAAATCTGAGGCATTGAAAAGGTCGGTCAGTGGAGCTGCTAGAATGTCCCCAAGTTCCCTCAGTATCTAGGGTTTATCCCATCCGGTCCCATCGCTTTGTCTACTTTAAGTTTAGCTAGTTTCTCAGCAACAGAGTCTTCTGAAAATTCTTCAAGATGCCGCTCACTTCTGTTCCTGTTAGTGGGTGTTTTCTGAGGTCCTGCTCCTGGTTATTCATCTGTGAACACAGAACAGAAATATTTGTTAAGCAATTCCGCTTTATCATCATCAACTTCTACATATTCCTCCCCTTCACCCTTGAGTCTGACAATACCACTTTTGCCCTTCCTCTTCTCACTAACATAGCTGAAAAATGTCTTATTCCCTCCCACCCACCCACCCCCACCCCCCATTTTATTGCTTTGGCTATTTTCTTCTCTTTTTGAATCTTTGCTTTCCTGACTACTTTTCTAGCTTCTCTAAGTTTTTCCAAATATAGGTGCCTGTCTTCCTCTCTCTGTGATCTCTTGTATTTCACGAAGGCCTCCCTCTATTTCTTCACCTTTTCAACTACTTCTTTCGAAAACCATAGCGGTCCCCTTTTCTTTTTACCTTTATTTACCATTTTAACAGAAAGGTTGGTTGCCCTTAAAATATCCCCTTTCAATTTTGCCCACTGTTTTTCTACATTCCCCAGCTGTTCCCATCCCGTTAAATGACTCCCTGAGGTACTGGCCCATCTTGGCAAAGTTAGTTTTCCTAAAGTCTAAGACCCTCATTTTTGAATGGATTTTATCAGTCCTAGTCCTAATACTGAACCACACCATCTGGTGATCACTGGATGAAAAATGATCTCCCACTATAGCATCAGAAACACTTTCACTATTGGTAAACACCAAGTCCAGTATGGCCCCTTCACATGTGGGTTCGCTTACCAGTTGCCTAAATAATTCTCCCTGTAGAGAATCCAGGATCTCCTTACTTCTGGATGATACTGCAGCAGGGATGTACCAATCAACATCTGGCATATTGAAATCCCCTATCAGAAGCACTTCTCCTTTTCAGGCAATGCTGCATATGTCTTCAATTAACTCTCCATCCACCACTTATCCCTGTGAAGAAAGTCTGTATATCACGCCAATGCAATATATTTCTCTTTCCCTCTTTCTAGTTTAACCCACATTGCCTCCTCTCTCCCTTTTAAGCCCTGTATTTCCATAGCTTTAATATTATTTTTTACATATAGTGCCACTATTCCTCCCCATCTTCCTACCCTGTCCTTTCTGAATAAAGTATAGCCTGGTATAGTTACATCCCAGTCATGGTTATTCATGAACCATGTCTCTGTTACTGCCACTAAATCCAAGTCAGCATCTCCCATTAAAGCCTCAACATCTGTGATCTTATTTCCCATGTTATGGACATTTATAGACACTGCTTTCCAGATGTTGCACCTTTTACCTATTTCTATAAAGGTAGTTAATGGTTCACTTACCTGGGGGCTTTCACTTACCTGGGGGCTTTCTTCACCCATCCCCAATGAATCTATTTTAAAACCCTTTTTGAGTAGATTAGCTAGTCTGTTACTAAACACACATTGACTCTTCTTAGACAGATGGATGCCATCTCTGCTCTGCAACCCTTGGAACTGCATCCCATGGTTCAGGAAACCAAAACGCTCTCAATGACATCATCCACGCAGCCATGCATTCATCTCCAAGATGCGAGCTTCTCTGCCTTGGTCTTTACCCACAATAGAGAGAATTGAAGAGAACACCACCTGCACCCCTATCTGCTTCACCCTTTGTCCCAGTGCCATGAAGTCATTTTTGATATGCTCAGAGGGATACCTGACAGGATCATTTGTGCCGACATGGATGAGTAACATCAGGTAATAGTCAATGGGCTTGATAAGTCTCCATAACAACTCGGATTTTGGCACCTGGCTGACAGCATACCTCCCTGGACATCAGGTCTGGTCAGCAGATGGACACCCCAGTACCCCTTAGAAGAGAGTCACCAACCACCACTACCCTTTGCTTCCTTGTGGTCACTGATTCTGCAACTTTGGGGTACTTGAGTTCTGGTTCTTCCCTTTCCAGGGATGCATTCACCTCCTTCACTTCCAGGGCTGCATTATTGTTCTTCAATTCAAGGGCAGTAGAAGTTTGATTAGTAATTCTGCAGGCCCTGGTGACTTGTGTCCAATCCTCATCATTCTGTAGGCTCCCATCTTCTCCTCTAGAGAGCTTGGATGTTACAAGAAGCATCTCATCAATGTACTTCTCACTGTCTTGAATGCTCCTCAGCCTCGCCACCTTTTCTCTGAGCTCCTCCACTTGTTTCCTGAGAGCTTCAGTATGCAGGCATCCTGCACATTGAACCGGTCCTTCAACTGTCATTGGGACCTCTGTCTGGACAGAGGCAGAAGCTGTAATGGGGGCAATATGGTGATATGATTTTTCCCAGCCATTGTTCAGTTGGTGGAGCTTAGATACCTGTTGAAGCAAAAGTGAGAGACCTACCAAAGTACCAGTCGGTTTCCCAACTGTCCTTTCAGAGAAAAAGCAGTTAACCTCTCATAAGTGTGTTCTAAATGTTCTGTTCCAAGTCCCTGTGTGTAGCTAATTGGGGGAGGTGCCCTAAAAGCAAGACTGCTCACTTGGGGTGGGTGGGGGTTTGGGGGGTAGGGAGGGAACTAACACCTGATGAGGTGTCAGTAGCTTCAAAGAATTGAGAAAGATACTAAAAGCAGAGTTTTAAACCTACACCACTAAAGAAAATATTTCCCCTTTTGAATTAAAGTAGCAAAAAGAATGTAACTTTGTATTAAAAATGTACCAAAACCTTTAGGCAGAGAGCTAGCTAGCAATTTAAAAGCCACACACTCTTACCTTGGCTTGAAATGAGTATGTGGCTTTTAAATTACTAGCTATCTGCTATTGCTGTTGACTGTGTTAAATCTTTCTCCCATCAATGCCTTCCCTCTCCCTCACTCTAGGGATGCTTTCACCTCCTCCACTTCCAGGGCTGCATAATGGTTCTTCAATTCAAGGGCTGGAGGAGTTGCTGCTGTCCTGTGTGCCCTCCTATGTCCCTTCTCCTCCCTCACCCCTATTTCCATTGAAAGGGACTCACACATCTGGGTTACTGTACCATTGTGGGTTATGTGGGTGCTTATATTGTAACATACATCATGACACTTTAAATCATAGAGACATAACTTCTGTCCCTTGTTCATTTCATCTGGCAGTGCCTACGACTCTGTTCTCGGCACCCAGAAGCACATCAGGGTATTCACTCATAGGCAGTGTGACTCATACCTGCAAAGTAGAGTTGTAGGGAGTTATAACAGAGGGTTACACCCCCACAGTAATTATCATGGTGTGGTTCTGTATGCACAGGTGTAATGAACAGCAGGCCTATCTACAGTGTGTGATCACCGTGCCCTAGGTACCTGTCATGTACACAGAGGTGAGCATACAGCAAGCCTCATTGGGTCCACCTGTCCCTCTTCTATCAGGGCTGGTGAACTTTCAATGTAGGACCCCTACAATTCCTGTGACTACTGATGAGGCCTGACCTATATCACTCTTGCTCTCCTACAGACCAGCCAGTGGTCGGACCTTCCCAGCCTGTGGCTGCTCAGGAAGGAGGAGCTCCTGCTCCTGCAGCTGAAGACCACCCAGAAAGCCCAGGATACAGCATAGCACAGCAAGACACCATGGCTGCCAGGGAAGAAGAGCAGGCCCCAGCCAAGCCTGCTACAGTAGAACTAGCATTTCCAATCCTGGAAGACCCTGGTGACAGTAGCCCAAAAGATGTAGATCAGGAACTACTGCAGGAGGGGGCTTGTATCCTGCACTCTATTAAGGGCATACATTCTGAGTTCCACACCATCAGGCAGTAGATGCAGGCCGCAAACCAGTTAATGCTTGAACATCATACGATGGAGCAGCATCACTGGGAGGCACAACTGTGGCTGATGCAGATGGTGGCCTACATGGCAACAATTACCAGAACATGTCACAAGTTTTTGGCATCCCAGCAGACCCAGGGTGCTGATGTTTGGCAAGGGGCCACTTTGAAAGCCCCACCAGACATCACTGACCAGGCTGAGATGGGCTACCTCATTAGGGAGGGGGAGGATGCAGCAAGCACAACATCAGACACAGCTCCATTGAGATGCAGTGCTCACGCTGCTAAACATCCAGGACCGGACCATGAGCTGGGGGGTGGGAGTGAAAAGAGGACACCATAACTTATGTTACTCACTGATGTTAAATAAATATACTCACTTGCACTAGAAGGTTTCACAGATGAGTCTGTTCCTCGTGGCAAATGCCAATGCCATCTGCTGTTGGCTTCCTCTCTACACCCCTTCCTCATTCGCAGCCTCTGCAGCATCTGTATCCTCTGCCACTTCAGCCTCTGGATTGGGGATGTCATGCTGCATGGCAAGACTGTGCAGGATGTGAATATCCTGCACACGTGCTCCTGGCTATACAGAAGCTCACCCTCATTGAGGTCTAGGCATCTGAAGTGTTTTTTGAATATTCCAAATGCCCATTCAACCACTACCCTGGTCCTCTGGTGAGCCTGATTGTACTGCTTCTCCTGTGAGGTCTGCAAGGGGCACAAAGGTGTCAGTAGCCAGGTTCTGCATGTGTATCCATGGTCACCTGTGGGAACAGAGGGCACACATCAGTACAACAATGTGCAAGGTGGGTTGGGGCTAGTGGGGTGAATTGATGACATATTGATTGTACTCTTCACAGGACATGACAAGTGACTGAGCATTCTGGTGACAGTTCCTGGCGAGCTATGTGCAGTATCTGGATGCTTGCCTGATGCTCGGGGTCCTTGCGTGTCTATAGGATGCCCTGCTCATGCATATTCATGAATTTTTACAGCTCTGGTCTGTTTTTATGTATAGCTGTCCCCTACAACTGTTGGTCAGTGTTCTCCCTGTGGCTGCATACCCTATGAGCTTCCTCTCATTCTAGCCCTTCAGATCTCCCATCAGACTATATACCTGTCTTGGGGCATCTCAGATTCAATATGCACACTCACATGGATCCCATTTCTGAGGTGCCTCACTACAGGGTAGCATGCATTATTCACTTTCCATCACATTGCTTCACACCTGTGTCCACTCACCGAGCAACCATGCATCTCCAAGGTGTCCAGTGTCTGCTGCTTGACCCAGACCTGACTATGAAAGGATGAAGGCCTCATAGCAGGAGCCTGGGAACCTGGCACATACATCAGTGATTAGCATGTTAGCATTTACCACCACTTGCATGTTCATGGAGCTGAAATTGTGGTGGTTTCTGTATGCCCTCTGGTCCTGACTCAGTGCCAGGGTGCAGTCTATAAAACTGTAACTGATGGGAAACCATAGAATGCCTGCATTATCTCCTGTCTTTGCTCAGGTGTGGTGGGGAAGGTGATGTGGTTTCCCACCCTTCTCAGCAGGGCACTGGTGAAGCATCAATGCAGTGGCATATGGAAGACTGGGTGATGCCTGTAGTGGCACCGACAACATACTGGAAGCTTCCTGTGGCCAGGAACCCCAGTGCAGTAGTGACCTTCAGAGCCACTGGCAGTGCCTGGGTTCGGACAATGGCTAGCTCCAGTTTCCAGCACAGAATCACACACAGCTCTATGATGGTGGTACTGTCCAGGCAATACCATTGGTACACCTCCTCCTCTATTTATTTATTTATTTAGCTGGACTTATATACTGCTTTTCTCTGGGCTTATATACCACTTTTCTCCTCTGATAGTTGAAGGTATGTGACCCTGGGTCTGTAGACCCATGAGGTATGATACGTGCGCCTGTGGCACCGGGTCATTCGCCGCTGCTGTTGCTGCACATTCTGCTGCCTCCTCCTCTGCCCTAGCACATCAGTGGCATGTCCACCTCTGGTCTCAGAAATCCCCACATTGCTTGGCTGGTTCCTGTCTGCAGTTATTTCAGCTGCACAGGTTTGCCAACTATACTTGCTGTATCCAATGCGCCAAAACTCCTGGCCTAGGCTTGCACAGTTTATGGCATTTTAGGCCACCGCACTACACTGTCAAATATTGGCACAAAACGGGAATGTTGAAGCCACACACCCCCCATTATGCTCCTTTACACCCTCACAGATATCCGGTTACTGCTGGCCACACTGCCTGGAGTGTCGATGATACCCATGAAGGTGAAGATGGCATATAGCCGGTTATGGCCCACATACGCGGGTAAGATTGCTTTAGCGTCACCTTAGAGATGCCTAAGACTTCCAGTATTGGGCCCTATGGGGTATGTTTACTAAACCCTCTTAATGTGCGCCCAACGTTAGTGTGCAGGATGCCATATAAGGAGTGGGCGTTTCAGTTTAAAGCAGCAAAACGGGATTAGCGCACGATAACGCGTGCTGCTGCGCACATTATCGGGCTAAGCGCGTTACCGCGCGGTAATCTTAAGTAGGCGCACAGACATCCAAGCATAGAAACAGAAGTGTAGCACAATGGTTAATACACTGACTGATGACACAGGGGTCATGAGTTTGATCCCCCAGTGTGCCTAATGCATAAAGCTGGCTGAGGCATCAGCTGTGACATGTAAGTATTGTTTCCTGAGGTATTTTATTTATTGCTGCCAGCAAACACACCCTCATGTGCCGTAACCTAAGGTGTCGTATAAGGCACCCTATAAGGCACCCCATAGGGCACATTATAAAGTGCACTGTCCACCACGGCACCCTATAATGTCCCCTATAGAGCACCCTATAAGGCGCTCCATAGGACAACTTATAAGGCACCTTATACGGACTATAACCATAAGGTGCCTCAGAAGGCACTTTATAGGGTGCCCTATAAGGCGCCTTATAGGGCACCTTCTGAGGCACCTTATGGTTACAGTACCCTGAGGGTGTTACAAGGCGCCATAAATTAACGAGCACTACATGGCACGTTACCGCGCGTTAATCTTAAGAAGGCGCACAGGCATACAAGCACAGCAACAGAGCTGTAGCACAATGGTTACTACACTGACTGATGGTACAGGGGTCATGGGTTCGATTCCCCAGTGGGCCTAATGCATCAGGCTGGCTGAGGCATCACCCTTTACATTTAAGTAGTGATTGTTGAGGCATTTGACTTGTATTTTAATTAGTGCTGCCAGCAAACACACCCTCACGGTGGCATAACCTAAGGTGCTGCATAAGGCACCCCATAACGCACTCCATAGGGCACATTATAAAGTGTACTGTCCGCCAAGGCACCCTATAATGTCCCCTATAGGACACCTTATAAGGCTTTGAACAAAGCCCTGGCTGGCTGCAGAAGGACTGCACGTCACCACACAAACTGTCTGCTGTGGTTACCAGGATAGGGTTAACCCACCCGTACCCATGATGCACTGCACATGCAAATCAGCAGTCGACAGATGGGCACAAGATTGGGTATGCACCCCCACAGCACCTCGGCCTGGTAGGGGGAACAGACCGTGTGTGGTACTGGCACAGAGTAGCCACAGACAGTCACATTGTGCGGGTACTGTGCTCACCCTGAGGTTGAGGTGGGGCGCCCAGCACCAGGTCCACAGCACCTTTCATGGCTGAAATATGCCATGCTGCAAGTCCCCATCAGTGTGTGATAGGTAGTTCCGTTAGACACACCTAGGATACATCTGTGTCTTTCTGTATTTCTCAGTCATGTCTAGTCCTTATGGGCGATGATGCACCCAGAATAGTGCATATCCTGTGTTGGTGTCATGGTTACCTGCTGGGGCTGGGGCTGGGGCTGGGGCTGGGGGTGTTTGGACCCATAGGCAGATTATGTACCACCACACAACCCACCCTCTGGGGCTCGGGGTGGGAAACAGGATCACCCACCAATAGATCCACATTCTACCTCCCTGCAATGGTAGCAGTAGAGGGGACCATCAACCCCAGTTCTGCTGGGGAACAGACAGAGCGGTACACATCCATAACGCAATAGCAGACAGACAGTAGGCCTGGAAATGCTCAGCTGCCCCCCACCATTATCTGACATTCTCCAGCAGCAAGCCTCCAGCCGCTGCACCTTGTAAGGTGTTCCAGCAAGGCACATACTAGCTGCAGACAGTCTGCCAGCTAGTCCATAGTGCATGGTCCTGGAGGAGATGCATGTACCCAGAACGGGGATGTCAGCATACACACCAAGCAGATAAGTCAGTGATTGGGCCCCAAAAGAAAACCCATAAATATCACATGAGAGAAATACTATATAGCACTATGGGGGAACCTAGCCATGCCATGGTCACTGCTCAGTCAGGGTGAGAGTGACCTCCCAGCAGGACATGCTGTGTCCACCCTGTCTGTGCATGTGGTGGCTGGGCACTACAATGTCCGAGCCATTGCCCTATGCCCTGTTCAGATGCATCCAGGCCAGGCCAACCTATCCAGGCTATTCTCACGGTACCATGCTCCTCATTATGCACATTGGCAGGCCAATACTGGCAACAGTGCTAGCAGTGTGGGCTGTGGAGGGTGTTGGCAGCCACCTCACACTGGATAGACAGACACACACTCCCCACACCTATGCCAGCATTGTGCAACTATAGAGGTGTTGGGCAGCCCAGGCCACCACACCAGTCCTGGGCACAGTGCAGGCATGGCTATGGTACGCAATACTGTTGGGGTCACTCTGTCAGACTCAAGACCTGAGGCACACTCCACAGACATCAGAAAGGTTGCTATGATGCAGCTCAATCAGCGAATTGAGCTTAACTTAGGACTTGCTATCTGCCAGTGATCATAGCAACCTTTTGATAGCTGTGTACCGTATTCCCAGGTTTAGGATGGCATTGCTAAGGTATACAAGTGCTAGTATTGGGAGATGCACGCAGGGCCCAACATCCTGCCTCTCCAGAAGGCATTGGATAATGGAGCCTGTGGGTGCGGGTGTGTCTGCCCCTGTTGGCTGCTGCTTTACGGCAGAGGTTCCCAACTCCAGTCCTGCAGTGCCAAACACTGTTCGGGTTTTCATGCTGTCCCTCATGAATATGCATGAGATACATCTGCATACCATGGGGGTGGCACATAGAAATGCAGCACAGGCATCTTTATTAGAGGCAGCATGGAATCGGAATGGTGTTTGGCCCTCCAGGACTGCATTTGGGAGACTCTGCTCTAGGTAATGTGCATGTTTATGGTGTCTGTGCTCTGTAGGGTAAAATGTAGGTGTCTTGGGCATGTTTACGTCATCTGCAATAAAGGTTCTGTCTGTATTAGCACGTTTTAGTAGTGGGTAAAATATGGGGACTGGGCTGGCAGGAATCACAGCTGGGACTTGAACCTGTGACCTTCTGCTTCTGAATACACTGGTTTTGTGCACTGTACCACCTTGTTGTCACAGAGTCAGTATATTCCTTGGTAATACCATGACTGTTCGTCAGACAGGGCCCGTCTGTTGCAGTACATGGCACCCACCTACACAGGGCTAGGCCATGGTCTGCTGTGGGCAGCTGCCACTGCCCCCTCCACCACCAGTATCCCTCTGCCACCATGCTGACATGCCCTTCTGCTGGTGGTGCTGGTGGTGCACAGTCTCAGGCCATCCAGTGTGCAGGTAGGCGGCTGCCTATGGTGTGGGTTCTGGAGTAGGGGTGCCTGCATAGACGTCCACGCTCCCCCCCCAGCCCTGCCTGCCAATGTTCCGTGCCCTTGGGGGTAGCTGTTGGGTTCTATCCCCTGTGACACTGTGGGAAACACACTCGTGCCCATGTTGGGCCTTCAGCAGTTGCTGTCTGGCTGCTCTGCTGTTTCAGCATTCGTATGGGCCACCTAGGCATCACCCTAGTCCGCACTGTGGCCCAGCTGCACCACAGCATGTGCTGCCTGCGGCCCTCTGTATCCCCTTTTCCGGCATCTGTCCAGTTGCCGTTCCGACATGCCCGCCCTGATGTTGTGTGACATGTGCATGCCATAGGAATCCTGTCCGATGGAGGGGAAAACCCTGAGCAGCGCTATTTCACTGTGGGCTCATTCACCTTGTATGGGGACGGAGCATAGACCCTTCCACGAGTAATATCTTTTTTGTGGAGCTTTCTCGGGGGGGTGGGTTGATGTTTCCCATTAATATCACTATTAGCCAGCTTGGTTATGGTTTTTTTCCAGTTTATTGGGGTAATTTTCAATGTTTCTCTGCCCTTTTGTTCTGGGCACATGTATCACACATCACTTTTTGTGGGTTTCCCTGCCTATGCTGTACATTGTTGACACTGAAATGGTTTCTCTCCCCTGCAAATGTGCATCTCACGGCAGGTTTTCAATCGCGTTAGGATTCAGCTCTTCAGATCAGCGCGTTAGTGTGAAGGGAGCCTCTCCCCGCCCACTCTCCGCCCACTCTCCGCCCACTGACCCCTTCTCTCTGCCCTCTCTCCACCTTCTGCGGTGTTTTACCGTGCCGTGGAACTTTACGATCGTTAATTTAGGTTAACGCACTTTATGTAACGTTAACGATCGTTAATGCATCATAACGTGCGTTATGATGCGTTAACGATCGTTAACATTACATAACGCGTATTATGTAATATTATCGCAGTTTAGTAAACATCCCCCTTAGTGAATAAAAAGCGTCTGCACTTCCACATAGCACTGGAGCCCAGGGATCTTCAGTTCATTTTCCTATAATGAAAATAAAGGAACCTTTTTGAATCACGAATATCAATATACCATTACAAAAATGTACTATCACTTATCTGAATTGATCCATGGAGCCAGCATATGTCAGTAACTGAAAACGCTCGTTCCTGCTTAACCTCAAACGCTGCACAACCGTCGGTATCCTCGGTTGCGGTGAATAGAATCAGTACCCAACAAAAGCTTCTGTTTCACCCTACAGGCTTCTTCAGGGGTTCTATACAATTTAATTTTTAAAGATATTCCAACAATCGGACACAAAAGTTGTCTACTAACAAAAGCTTCTGTTTCACCAAACAGGCTTCTTCAGGGGTTCTATACAATTTAATTTTTAAAGATATTCCAACAATCAGACACAAAAAGTGTCTACTAATGTTTCAACGAACAGGCAAAATCAACGCCTCCCATCGCTATTGCATTGACGCCATCTGACGTCAGCTCCTTTTAAAGAGGCCTTCTACCACCCGATTCGCTCAATAAAGCTGAAGTAATTCTCTATAAAGAACTCTTATTCCCAACCTCACAAACCCAATAACACTATACAATCACAATTTTAAAAAGAGGAAATTGTATTGGAACTTCAGAGATACCTGACAGACATCACATAAACAATGGCCATTCAATTTTATCATTCAACCCATAAGGGTCCAAGGTATTAAAATCATAGATCCATTTCTGTTCCTTCTGCAACAGAATGTGCCCTCTATCTCCTCTCCGTATATTTAAAGAGACATGTTCTAATGCTGTACACCTTAATTCTTCAAAAATGTGATTGAAGGACAAGCAGTGCTGAACTAATGGCGTGTCAATTTGTACTTTATTAATGCTATATTAATATATAGTGATCTGAAAAACTAACCCATTTGAAGAAACTGCTTGAAAAGAAATACCTTTGGGGTAGGACTAGGATCATTGGGTTGTTACTGAGGCTTTCCAAGTAATCCCAGAAGGAGGTTTACTTGGTGGTCAGATTGACTAATGGAGGGGCTGTCAAGAGGCTTCCTTTGGTCCAGTTGCCTAGGTAGGAGAAGATAGACACAGGGGTGGGCAAGATTTATTATGGGAGTGATGGGAGGTGGGTTTGGTATGCATGTGGTGATGGATCAGGTCCTGGAGTTGTTCTTGGGGTCACCTTTAGGCTCCAGGCTTGAGCTGTACATCCAAGTATGCATTGCTAAAGTGAGGCTGGAAAGTAGAATGGAGAGAGGTGGTAGAGGAACACTAGCTTTGCAGACTTGTGCCAATTAGTAGTCGCCTATACAGAAGGGTAGTTGAGAAACTATTGGGCAATTTGCTTCATTGTGATTTCTGTGGGAGTTGTAGCCAACTGTTAGGCTGTGTAGTTTGTGGAGTATGTGATGAGGTATCAAATATGGATAATGTGATACTGGACTTTGGTATCATTTACGACAAAACAGGTTCCTCATCTCTAGGGCACACAGAGTAGCCAGGTTTCCTTCGATAGCATCTGCAAAGGTATTGGTGCTTCTGCTGGATCACTGGGTGCACTATTTGAATCCTTCTGGTTGGCTTGTACTTGCAGATGACACCAAATTATTCAAAGTTATTAAATCACATGTGGATTGTAAGAAATTGCAGGAACACATTTGTGAGAAACTGCGCATCCAAATGGCAGATGAAATTTAATGTAGACAAGTGCAAAATGATGCACATAGGGAAAAATAACCCAAACTACAATTACATGATACAAGGTTTCATATTAGGAGTCACAACCCATGAAAAGGATCTATGTCCCTCTTCGTGAACTCCATTCCTCTGACGAGATCCCTTTTATCTGTATCCTTCTTTGCCACTGGCAGCTCCAGACTTGGTTCATTCCACCTTGCTGCTCCATATACCTGTAACAAACTACCTGAGGTAATACATCAGGCTCCTTTACTAGCCCTATTCAAATTTAGGCTAAAAACCCATCTCTTCGAGGCTGCTTTTGGATCCTGATACTCCTCACTCTCTTATTCACTTCTTTCTGTAACTTACCATACTCTAGTCCTCAGTTTTGAGATGATCTTCGTCTTGATTAGATTGTAAACTCTGATGATCAGGGATTATGTCTTACATCTATATGTACAGATCTGTGTATGCCTTATAGTGCTATACAAATAATAAGTAGTAATAGTAGGGTGTAATCAAAACAATAGATTGAAATATTCTGTGCAGTGCGCAGTGGTGGCCAAAGTAAGCAAACAGAATGTTAGGAATTATTAGGAAAGGAATAGAGAATAAAACAAAGGATAAAATAATGTCTGTGTATCACTGCATGGTGTGACTGCACCTTGAGTATTGTGTGCAATTCTGATCTCCACATCTCAAAAAGATATAGCAGCATTAGAAAATATACAGAGAAGAGTGACCAAATTGATAAAGGGGATGAAATGACTCTCCTATGAAGAAAGGTTAAAGAGGTTAAGGCCCTTCAGTTTGGAGAAGAGACTCCTGAGGGGAGATATCATAGAGGTCTATAAAATGCTGAGTGGAGTAAACAGGTAAATGCAAATTGATTATTTACTCATTCAAAAAATACAGGACCAAGGGATACACCACAAAGCTACAAAGTAGTATATTTAAAACAGGAGAAAATATTTCATCTCTCAACATACAATTAAACTTTGGAACTCATTTATTGGTGGTTAAAGCAGGTAGAGTAGCTGGATTTAAAAAAGGAAACATTCATAAACCGTTATTAAGGTAGACAGAGAGAAAATGACTTCTTATCCCTGAGGATAAATAAAATGGTACAGGCTACTTTGTGACCTGGATTGGCCACTGCTGGAAACAAGACACTGGGCTTGGTGAATCTTTGGTCTGACCCAGTATGGCGCTTTTTATGGTCTTTATGTTCTTTAAGTGAGAAGGTAGCATGGCAGTAAGGCCACATTAGATAGGGTATTTTATTTCAAGAGAATTCATTAGGTTAGACACAGTACGGTGGCTCATCAATATGATTAAGGATTTTGCAGTCTTGCCATGCACTTTTGGTGCTATGTGCCTTTGTTGCCCTAGTCTCGAGGGTGCATGGCTAACATGGACTCACTTCCTTGCTCTTGGCACACAAGCTGGAGTGGTACTTATGAGGGTAGAGACATGCAGAGTTGGGTGTGCTCTGTGGCAACCTTTAAGGCATGATATGGGCTCAGCTTGAAGCTATGCAAGTAGTGAGGGATTTCTCTCTAAATAAAGTGAGGGACAGTCAAATAACAGATTTTTGGCCGGTGTTTTATTCACCACTGCTGTTTTATTCATCAGTTGGAATTGGCCTCCACGTATAGCATTTTGTGCAACTTGGAGCTCCTCCTTGGGCTGCTAAGCAGTTACAGGACAAGCAGTTACAGGATAAGTTCTTCAGTCTGTGGGAGGTGGACATTCCATTAGATTCCAAGGCTACATTCATGGCGCCCCATCTCAAATCTTCCTTTTGTTTCTAAGATTCTTGAATGCTTTGTTTTTTCCCAGCTTTCTTCCCATCTGGCCACCACCAATGCACTTCACCCCCGTCAGTCTGGTTTTTGGTTGGGCCACAGCACTGAAGCTATTCTTCTCTCTGTACTGAACGAACTGCATGTTGCTCATGACCGGGGTGATGCTACTCTCCTTGTTTCCTTGGATCTTTCCGCGACTTTCGATTTGGTGGACCATTGCACTCTTCTCCACCTTCTCACTGACTTTGGTGTTGTTGGTGTCCACTGGTTATGGTTCCACTCCTTTCTCTCTGCACCCTCTTACACTGTCTCATCTTCCTCTTCCACCTCCACCTCTATGCCTCTTTCCTGTAGTGTTCCTTAGGGTTCCATCCTGTCCCCCCTTCTCTTCAATCTTTTTCTGGCCCCCCTTGCTCTTCTTGTGCAGCAGGCTGGTATTTCCTCATACTAATATGCAGATGATATCCTCCTTTTGCATCAGACTAGCCCCTCTGTCCCTGATATTACACCTCTCAATGCTTGTCTTTCCTCCATCGAGGACTGGATGGCCGCTAATTTTCTCCAGTTCAATCCCCTTAAATCTATCGCCCCATGTGGGTTACGTTTGGGTCCCCCCTCCTCCTCTGGCTCCCTCCCTTGCCTCTGTCACTATCATCTTGTTGTTCTCCTTCCAGTACCTTGGCATCATTCTTGACTTTTCCCTCTCTCTCTCAGATCATATCTCCTCAATCTCCCACCGTGTCTTCTTCTGCCTCCGCTAGCTCCGTGCCATTCGTTCCTTCCTCTCTGTCCCCTCTCTAACCACTCTCTTCCTGTCCCTTGCTGTTTCCCATCTCGATTACTGTAATGACTCCCTTGCTGGTCTACCTCATTCCCAAATCTCCCACCTGCAACTCCTCCAGAATACCGCTGCCTGTCTCCTCACCTCCTCCTCCTGCTATGAGCACGTTACCCCTCTTCTGTTCCACCTCCACTGGTTGCCGGTATGTTTCAGGATGCAGTATTCTCACACACTGTATTATTCACACCTCCTCCCCTCAATACATGACTGACCTCCTCTGGTTCCATGTCCCTCCCCATCCACTCTGCTCTGTCCATAACTACTGTTTGGAGCTCCCTTCCCCCTTGCAAGCACACCTCGAACACACCAGTTCTTGTGCCTTTTTCTTTCTGGCCCCTTCCCTCTGGAACTCCCTTCCCCTAGAACTTCGTTCTGAGCCCTCTTTCACTCACTTCAAATCTGCACTAAAGACCCATCTGTTCCAATGCGCCTTCAATCTCCCTCACCATCCTTAGTGACTTTATACCTTTCATTTCCCCTTCTCCTTTCTCTTCTCCCTCTGCTCTTCTGTCCTTTCCTATCAATTATTGGTGTTCCTTTCTGCCTTTACCCCAGCAGTCATTTGACTTTTGTATTGTACACTGCTGTATGTCCTTTGATTTAAGCGGTATAGCAAATGTTTGAATAAAGATAAAGATTAATTCAGGGCTGCTGTTAGACATGTAGGGGCCCAGGCCAGAAATTGGTGAGGGGGCCCCAAAGTCTATCTGAAGGCTGTTTTCTTCAGCTTGAGGCAAGCTTGTGGCCCCAGGTGGCAATGAGGGCCCATGTCAATTGACCAGTTTGCCACCCCTTAATGACAGCTCTGCAAAGATGGGGGCCTTTTGGGCCTGGATATGCTTGTGTGTTCAGTCTCTGCTACAGATATGGTTATCTCAGAGTTTTCTCATATGGCTATGTCACTCCTCAGGAGGGGTTGGAGGGGATCCCATCAAAATCCATGGTGGGACAGGGTCACAAGAATAAGGAAAGGGCACAATTTCAAAAGGGGTAGTAAGGTTAGTATGGTAGGTGCCTTCTTGCAACTTGCTCACTGACAAAGGTCCTGGGTATCTTGCTGAGATAGCTGTCATCAGTTAGATATAGGTCATGATATCTTTTCAGCACCAGGCTAAATTTGATCGAAGGGAGTGGCAGAGGCCCCTTTTAGGCCACAGCTCAGAGACTGGGGAGTCAGAGATATGCAGTCACTGCCTGTGGCTTGGGAGGAGTGATGAGTCAGAGCATAGACTGTGGACTCTGATAATGTGGGCCTTGCCGCCATGTAAATGAGAGTTTCACAAAGGCTTTGTAGGTTTCATGAAGCTTCCATTAGCCTGGCACTACTCCACAATCATGACTAGTATGTTACAGTCACATATGCAGTTGTATTGGTTCAACCAAATTATTGCAAAATAAACATGTGAAGTTAGTAAAAGCTGTGGCCAAGTTTTTGTCACTATCCTTGGGCCTGGTGTGTTTATCTGAAGAGAGTGGTTTAAGTTTGATCAATTGAGTGGTGAGGGGTGCAAATGCCAATTGCAGAGACACTGTGTGCTGGAGGGAAGTGCTGGAGGATATGTGCTGTAAGATTCAGCCATGACAAAGGCAAGTCAGTTTTGAGATTTTCAGGCAAGCACAGACCCTGATGCAGAACTTTGAGAGTTCAAAGCATGGCACTATTTATTATTTTTATACTGCACTCTTTTAGAATCAGTGCAGTTTACATGTATGCTAACAGGTACTTTTTATTCCCTTGTCCCTGAATGGCTCACAATCTAAGTGTACCTGAGGCAATGGAGGGTTAAGTGGCTTGCCCAAGGCCACAAGGAGTGGCCATGGGACTAGAGACCCCAGTCCCTCTGGCCTGAGGTTCCTTGTCCCCCATGTGGGAATTGAACCCCTGACCCTCTGGCCTGAGGTAACCTGTCCCAACCACTGAGCCACTCCTCCCACACCACTGAGCCACTCCTCCAACTATGTCAGCACTTTGATGAGTGCCCAATATTTGCATTTTCTGCTTAATGGCCTTATTATGAATGCTAATTTTATTTAATATACATGATGTTTAGAAGGCATGGAACTTTATAATAAAGTAAAAGGGAACCTTGTTTTCTATTTTGGGCTCAGTTTGTAATGTTGGTATTTTCTGGTTGGCCTCCGTTGATTTTTCATTAGTTGTGATACTACGATCACAGTATTTAACACATTTGCATTTCTTTCTGTAAAATCCTGAACTAATTATTGACCTTCTTAAGATCCAGAGCTGCTGGGAGGATCTTGCCTAGTGGCATTATTATCTTTGGGAAGTACTCTTCTATAATTCTACAGAATGATAAGCCAGGATGTTTAGGCTGCATCATTTCACTAAACAGAACCAGAGCAGTAATATAACAATAAAGAAGGTTAACTACAGTAGTGGTAGAGATTAATTCAAGTCACATTGCATTAATGGGCATCCTTGGAGAGTATATTAATGTAACTATAAATGTAATTGAAAAAATATTTAGGATGTCTTTCTACACAACCTTATGCTGCATTATTTTATTGTTTATTCGCATTAGCTGAAAAATCTTAGATTTCACAGCATACTAAACTCTGAAAGTTGATCCTTATTTGATGACAGATGGTCTTTTGGGGGCAATGGGATGCAGACTGTATAGTGGGAGGGTTGAAAGGAAGGGTAGGATGGGGTATGGGTGGTGGGAACTGAGAGTAAGCTATTTTGGAATTTGTGATTTGTTATGTTTTTAGATATTTTGTATTATATTAGTAACTTGCTTTGAGACTTTATTGTAATGAAATGAAAATAAAAGTGAACCTCAAGTTGGCTATGCTGTTGACAAAGGGAGTTATTTTAGAAGCCTTATTTGTGATTTACATGTGTATAGTCAGGCATATGCACATGTAAATTGCATCCACATTTAAACGGCCAATTCAGAAAGTGTGGGGGGCTGGGGAGCATGTTGGGGTCATGGTCTGAGTGGGACAAAAATCTACACGTGCATTCTCCGTTTCATATAGGGAATGCACATGTAAGACCAAAATTTTCCACATCCAGATTTACACCTGCTCACTGACATGAACAAGGATTTTAAAAATGTTCTTTTCAGCCAGCCCGTTACAGGAGGAATTAAGGAGAATATTCCCCAGTGTTTATTTCCCCCTGCAAATTGACATGAGGTAGAAATAGAAGCCTCTGTGGGTGATTAGGAATTGCTGTAGGTCTATGTTAGCAAAATAGCTCAGATACACGTGTAAGTGTCAACATTTGCACGTGTGTCTTGTGAAATGCTAGTACTTACACATATAAGTTGCCGGGTTTCCTCCATCAATTTTTCCAACATATATGTTTGTGAAATGGCTCCTCCTACTGCACATGGAAATACATCCCATGCCTCCCTGCGCCTCCTTATTCGTATTTTAGAAACGTCTCCACCTCTAGCAGAGCCGTTTCTAAAATACCTACACAGTTACAGACCTGGTGACCTCGACGTTTCAATTCTGATCTACATGTCATATCTAAAATGTGCCTTTAATTCAAAATTCCCTTGTGCATAGGACACGCACAGATCAATAGTTATCTCTGCTGTAAGGATGTGAAAACCTATATATCTATGTTTCACAATAAACTGAGGATTGTAAGTATGGGTTGTGAAAGGTGCTATGACATGTTAATGCAAGAGAAAGAAGAAGAACAAAGCCACCAAGGAAAGCATTATAGAACCACAGACGTGCTCTTCAGTGTTGTAATGGTAGCATTACATCTACAGATGTGAATTTATTCCTTTACACACACATAAAAAGCCAGCGGAGAAAACTGTGTAATTATAGAATAGTTTTCATTCAAGAGGACAGCTTTCATTATTTATGGTTTTGATATATTTATTAATGTCTGAATGTCCTGTACTATTGTAGGTAAATTGTTAAGAGATTATACTTTTGTATGCATTTGACCTTTGTCTCAAAATAAATCACTTTATTTTATTTATTGGTTTTAAATACCACTGAAGAAAAACCCCGTGATCTGGCCACAATACCACGGCTCTTTCAGTCTCTGGTCCCTCAAGCAGTGAGAAATAAGCAGAGAGTTACACAGAACACAATCATACACAAAGTGCAGAGCAGAGATGGCATCCATCTGTCCAAGAAAGGTCAACGCATCTTCGGTAGTAGACTGGCTAATCTACTGAAGAGGGCTTTAAACTAGATTTGTTGGGGATGGGTGAAGAAAGCCCCCAGGTAAGTGAAAGCCCCCAGATAGGTGATACATTAAATACCTTTATGGAAATGGGTAACAGGGGTGACATATGGAAAGCAGTGTGTATTAATGCCCGTAGCATGGGAAATAAGATCCCTGAAGTTGAAGCTTTGGTGGGAGTGGCTGACTTGGATTTAGTGGCAGTTACAGAAACATGGTTCACAGAAAACCATGACTGGGATGTAACTATACCTGGCTATACTTTATTCAGAAAGGACAGGGTAGGAAGAAGGGGAGGAGGAGTGGCACTATATGTAAAAACTACTATTAAAGCTTTGGAATTACAAAGCTTAAAAGGGAGAGAGGAGGCATTGTGGGTTAAATTAGAAAGAGGGAAAGAGAAATCTATTTGCATTGGTGTGATATACAGACCTCCCTCACAAGAGGAAGAGGTGGACAGAGAGTTAATTGAAGACATACGCAGCATTGCTAGGAAAGGGGAAGTGCTACTGATAGGAGATTTCAATATGCCAGATGTTGATTGACACATTCCTGCTGCAGTATCATCTAGAAGTAAGGAGATCCTGGATTCTCTGCAGGGAGAACTATTCAGGCAATTGGTAACAGACCCCACACGTGAAGGGACCATACTGGACTTGATGCTTACCAATGGTGAAAGTGTTTCTGATGTTGTAGTGGGAGATCATTTTGCATCCAGTGATCACCAGATGGTGTGGTTCAGTATTAGGACTAGGGCTGTTAGAATCCATTCCAAGGTGAGGATCTTAGACTTTAGGAAGACTAACTTTGCGAAGATGGGCCAATACCTCAGGGAGTCGTTAGTTGGATGGCAACAGCTGGGGGATGTAGAAAAACAGTGGGCAAAACTGAAAGGGGGTATTTTAAGGGCAACCAACCTTTTTGTTAAAATGGTAAATAAAGGCAAAAGGAACAGGAGACCGCTATGGTTTTCGAAGGAAGTAGCTGAAAAAGTGAAGAAAAAGAGGGAGGCCTTCATGAAATACAAGAGATCACAGAGAGAGGAAGACAGGCATCTGTATTTGGAAAAACTTAGAGAAGCTAGCAAAGTAGTTAAGAAGGCAAAGATTCAAAAGGAGGAGGAAATAGCCAATGCAATAAAATGGGGGGATAAGACACTTTTCAGATATATTAGTGAGAAGAGGAAGGGCAAAAGTGGTATTGTCAGACTCAAGGGTACAGGGGGGGAATATGTAGAAGCTGATAAGGATAAAGCAGAATTGCTTAACAAATATTTTTGTTCTGTGTTCACAGATGAAGAACCAGGAGCAGGACCTCAGAAAACACCCACAAATAAGAACAGAAGTGAGGGACATCTTGAACAATTTTCAGAAGACTGTGTTCGTGAGAAACTAGCTCAACTTAAAGTAGACAATGCGATGGGACCGGATGGGATACACCCTAGAATACTGAGGGAACTTGGGGACGTTCTAGCAGCTCCACTGACTGACCTTTTCAATGCCTCGTTGGAGTCGGGAGTGGTGCCAAAGGACTGGAGAGAGGCTCATGTGGTGCCTTTACACAAAAGCGGAAGTAAGGATGTGGTTGAAAACTACAGGCCGGTTAGTTTAACTTCGGTGGTGAGTAAATTATTGGAAACGCTGCTGAAAGAGAAAATAGTGAGGTTTCTGGAGTCCAGCGGATTACAGGATCCGAGGCAGCATGGATTCACCAGAGGCAGGTCTTGTCAGACAAATCTGATTGATTTCTTTGACTGGGTGACCAGGGAGTTGGACCGAGGGAGAGCTCTAGATGTGGTGTATTTAGATTTCAGAAAAGCCTTTGACACTGTTCCTCACAGGCGACTTATAAACAAACTGAGCACCCTAGGGATGGACCCTAAAGTTACTGCTTGGGTTAGAAATTGGTTGGGTGGGAGGCGACAAAGAGTACAAGTAAATGGAGCTCACTCTGAGGAGAAGGATGTTACCAGTGGTGTGCCCCAGGGATCTGTCCTTGGTCCGATTCTTTTTAACATCTTTGTTAGTGATATAGCGGAAGGGCTGTCGGGTAAGGTTTGCCTCTTTGCAGATGATACCAAAATCTGCAATAGAGTAGACACCCAGGAAGGTGTAGATAACATGAGGATGGATCTAGCTAAGCTTGAAGAATGGTCTAGAATTTGGCAGCTGGGATTTAATGTTAAAAAATGTAAGGTCGTGCATTTGGGCTGCAGTAATCCAAGGGAGCAATACAGTATAGGAGGTGAAGTACTTTTGTCCACTAAAGAAGAGCGGGACCTAGGCGTGGTTGTGTCAGATGATCTTAAAGTAGCTAAACAGGTAGAAAAGGTAACGGCAAAAGCTAGAAGGATGCTTGGGTGCATACGGAGAGGAATGGCTAGCAGAAAAAAGCAGATGATAATGCCTCTGTATAAGTCTTTGGTGCGACCTCATTTGGAGTATGGTGTGCAATTCTGGAGACCGCACCTTCAAAAGGATGTGAACAGGATGGAGTCGGTGCAGAGGGTTGCTACTAAAATGATTAATGGGCTTCATTATAAAGCATATGAGGACAGACTTAAAGATCTTAATATGTACACCTTAGAGGAAAGGCGGGATAGAGGTGATATGATTGAGATGTTTAAATACCTCCGTGGCATAAATGTTCAGGGATAGAGCCTCTTCCTGAAAGCAAGTTCTGCTACAAGGGGACATGGGATGAGGGTGAAGGGAGATAGATTCAGGAGTGATATGCGGAAATATTTCTTTACAGAAAGAGTAGTGGATCCATGGAATAGTCTCCCAGTGGAGGTGGTAGAGATGAGGACAGTAACTGAATTCAAAAAAGCATGGGACCAACACAGAGGATCTCTAAAGGTAAAAAGTGGACTGTTGTAGTTGTTGTTATTTATTTATTTTAACAGTTTTGTATACCGCCTTATCCTTCAATCAAAGCGGTCACAACACAATTGGCGGAAACATTTAACATGCAGGGATATGAGACACATACACTAATACTTACAGGGAACATGGGCAATGGAGGGTTAAGTGACTTGCCCAAGACCACAAGGAGCATCTGTGGGACTAGAAACCCCAGTCCTTCCGGCCCAAGGTTGCTGTCCTCTAGTGGGATTTGAACTCCCGACCTTCCGGCCTGAAGTACCTTGCCCCAACCACTAGGCTACTCCTATTATGGAAGGACAGACTAGATAGGCCATGTGGTCTTTTTCTGTCATCATGTTTCTATGTTTCTAAAGTGCTACTTTCTTTGAGCTCAGAGGGAAAACAACAGACGGTCTATGGATGTAGCACAGTTCCACGTCTGTTGGATTCAAATTCTTTCTCCTGAAAAGCTCTTTTTATTGAAGAGAAAAGGGGAAGTAACACAGTCATTAAGCATAAACGTGGCATAACACAAGGTGTCGCTAGAGTTCTTTTTACAGAGTAGAGCTGATTACAGTGTATTAGATGAAATTTACTTGATTATGACAATATTATTTATAATTGCAAAGTTGCAAAAAATTATGTTGTGTCAGCGGGGACCTATAGTTGACTGTACAATGAACTATGGTTGCGCAGTTCATAGCCTTTGTTTACTCTTTATGCTTGCGTTAACAATGTTCTCAAACTATTTTAAAGACAGTTACACAGAACTCATGATCATGACATCCTATTCTATTTAAGAGGAAGTAGGTGAAAAGCCAAACTTCTAAACACATTCTGTATCAAGAAATTCATCCATCTTCAATTACATATTGGGGATTCTGGTATCCCTTTTACCTGTCGATTTCTACAGTCTTCCCTGTGATTCTATAAAGAATCATTACAAAAGAGCGGTATCTGAAACATGTCCAATTCCAGAATAAATCTTCTACAGTAGGCTTCATTTTTGCAGATGTTCCTTCAGAGTCCCAGGCACATCTGGTCCATAAGTGAGCTTCATCTTTTTCATTGGAAGAAGTCGTTATACAAAATCATGTGACATTGTTTGCCTTTGCTCTGCCTCAATAAAAATGTGTACAGAGAGCAAGACTTTACCAATTATTCTTGTAAGCACTACCTCTTCTAGCAGTGGCCAACTGCTTTTCATAGATCTATCAATAATTCAGAGATTAGTCCCTCATATCATGACACCAGTCATCACTTCAGATTCTTAAGCAGCATCTTTTCTCACCATGGGCTGTGCTATGCACATCTTAGATAGAGCTTTTTCAGTGACCGTCCACCCAGGCTTCACTGCTGCGCATACATGAGTAGTTCCGCTGGAATCGCTGATCTTTATCAGGAGTCTCCATATTCATTAGCATTATCATTCACAGTCGTTTTCCTCTTTGGCCCATAGGATTCACTGCATATAATATATAATTTGTAAAAATCCAACTCTCCACTACAGCATCTCTCTTGATTCCATACAATTGCAAGCAAACACAATTATTCATCCCTAATGACAGACTTAAATTGCTGAACAGAATTATATTATCTATTGTTAATTACAATACATCTATAGCTAGCACTAAATTATTACATAGGTAGCCTGTAACATACTTATTTTTTTTTTATCTACATTCTTAAACATATTCTGTCTACTTGCCAAATCAAATGTTAGCATGTGGCCTGATAGACACATTTCTTTTTTCCTGTCAGGGATACAATTGTACATATTCATATCACTAATTATATTTGTGATGTACTCTCCAGCTATAACAATATACAAGATATAGTCAATCTGGTTATTCAAGGGGTAATAAATTAAACTCATTTTATTTTATTTATTTTATTTATTTACAGTCTCTTATATACTGCACTATTCAGCATCAGCGCGGTTTACATGGAACAAAAATGCTCAGTACAGTTAACATGTATGAGTTTACAGATAAGAGGGCAAAAAACTTGGCTAACAGGGGTAAACTATTTACAGGACTTGCTACATAGAGTCATATGAACAGGAGTTTCATAGAAACATATGCACCACTAAGGGTTAGAGTATCTGTCTTGGCGTGTTGTTGGGCATCCATATATTTGCTAGCGAATTGTATCGTTGGACTTTATGGGGTGTCGATGGGCTCTAAATTACTTGTTGAAAAGGTGGAGTTTGAGGGCTTTCCTAAACTGAGTTAGGCTCTTAATAGCCCAGATACCTGGGGGTAATGCATTCCAGTATCTTGGCGCACTGAGACTAAAGGCCCTATTGGCTGTAGATGTAGTGCAATTTGTTAGTGCTTTTGGGACTTTTAGAGAGTTTATAGCCGTGGATCTTCTTGCTCTATTTGGAGATGTGGTATGGATGAGGGCAGTTAAGGATGCAGAGGAGAGCTTGTTAACAGTTTTAAAAGTGAGTAACAAGGTCTTGAAAACGATTCTTGCCTGGATGGGTAGCCAATGTAACTGTATCAGCAGAGGCGTCACGTGGTCACTCCTGGAGGCTCCATGGAGGACCCTTGCTGCCGCGTTCATGGCGAGCTGCAGCGGGTTCAAGGTGGATTGGGGTAGACCATGTAGGATGGCATTGGCATAGTCAAAATGAGGTATGATCAAAGCCTGGTAGATTGTCCTGAAGTCATTTGGTTCCAGCATGGATCGTAAATGCCTAAGTGAGCGGATCTTGTAGTATACTGCTCTGACTGTATTTCCTATGTGGGCCTTCATGTCCAGGCGTTGATCCAAAGTGACTCCCAGGTAACGTATTGAAGGTTTAGATTGTAACTCAGCGTCTTGTACTTTGATATATTGTGGTGGGGTAAAGTTAGGGTTCCTCGTAATGAAGAGTACTTCCGTTTTCTTAGGTTGTATTCGGAGGTTTTGGGAGAGAAGCCAGTCAGATATTGCATTGAAACAGCTCGTCAGTGGGGAGAGGTCCAAATGTTCAATAGAGAAGGGTATGTAAAGCAGGACATCGTCAGCGTATAACATGCAATCAACATTGAAGGACCGGATGATCTTACAAATTGGCTGCATGTAAATGTTGAACAATAGGGCAGAAAGGGAGGAACCTTGTGGGACTCCCTGGCTTTGGTGGAAGGGTTTTGAAGTTGTCCCTCCAGAACGAACATGCTGCCATCTTCCGGACAGGTAAGATCTGCACCATTCAAGCGCTCTTCCATTAATGCCTTTATCAATTAGTCGTCCTAAGAGAAGCTCATGACTTACTGAATCAAAAGCTGCAGTGATGTCCAAAAAGATGAGAGCAAATCCTTGATGGATGTCGTCAATGCCAGTGATTATCTTGCAGAAGAGAGTGGTAAGAAGAGTTTCCACTCCATGGAATTCCCTAAAACCATGTTGGCAGGGGTCTAACGGTGCAGCGGTGTCAATGTGATCCTGTAATTGTCGTTGAACCTCATTTTCAATGATCTTCGCGAGTAGAGGTATGCTGGATATAGGTCTGTAAGATTCTGCCTTTTGGGGATCGAGCTTGCAGTTTTTTAGCAGAGGTCTGATCGAGGTATGCTTAAGGGCTGAAGGGAATGAGCCGGTTGAGAAGGAGAGGTTCATTATTTTGTATAGTACTGGGCCGAAGTGACTGCGTAGCTCCTTAATCCAGAAGGCTGGGCATGGATCGGACTGGGAAGTGGTGATGTTAAGGGCCATAATAGTGTCCTCAATTTCTTTCTTGGTAGGGGTAGAGAATAAGGTTAGGGCTGTTGGGCAATCTTGCTCTGGGATGGTGGTTGTTGTAGAGGTTTTGTTGGTCTGGCATATCTTGGATTGTATGTAGGTTGCAAAATCTTGTGGATGTATCTCAAATTGAGGCACAGAGGATGGTTCCTTTGATAGAGTCTTGACCAGGTCAAAAAGGTCGTGTGGTTTATTAAGTGATCTCTTTAAGGTATCCGAGTAGTACTGTTTCATTGTTTCAGTGATTGCCTTGCAATGCGCAGCCATATGACAGTTGTATGCTGTCTGGTCACTTAAAGTATGAGATCGGCGCCATCGTTTCTTGAGTTTTCGTAATTGGGTAAGAGATACTCTAAGATCAGCTGTGTACCATGGAGCGTTCGCTCTTTTCCCTGGGGGCTTGTTGGTTGGTGTGCATAGGGAGATTGCGCTGAAGCAATTGTTCCAGTGAGAAATTAGGTTGTCAAGGTTCAGGGTGGTTTCGTTGATGAGTTGTTGAGTTTCCGCAAGGATAAGATCTCTGTTGTATGGCTTGAAACATCGAGAGGGTGGTCTTGCGGTGTTGCTTGGTATCTTGTTGCTCTTTGAATAGGCTTTGTGCGAAGAAATCTGGAGGATGATCAGTTTGTGATCTGACCATGGAACAGAAGTTATGGACGATATGGGATCCTGAGATGAGTTAAGAGATATCTGCGGGCCGAATACTAAGTCCAGGATATTTCCCTTAATATGGGTAGGTTCCCTAACTAATTGCTTGAAGCTGAGATTTGCCAGGGCATCGAGGAAGGCTGATGCTTGGTTATCTTGTAGTGTAGGCAGGTTAAAGTCACCTAGGATCCAATTTGGGATGCTTGGGTTATGAGTGTTGGATGCGAGATCAATGATAGCAGCGAGATCATCCGGAGAAGCTGAGGGTGCTCTGTAAAGCAAGTTGATTGAGCAGCGTTTGTTGGAAATGGTGATGGTCTCCAGGTGATTTGTACTGGTGGAGTCAACCGTCTGGAAATGGAGGTCTGTCCTGGTGAGGATGAGCACACCTCCTCCTCTTTTGTCTTGTCTATGACTTGTATGTACTGTGAAATTCGGGGGGAGGAGCTGGTTGAGTATGACGTTGTCTTCGGCGGATAGCCACGTCTCTGTGACCATGAGTATATCAAGGTCGTGGAGGGAAATTATGTCGGTGACAACTGGCCACTTCTTCCAGATTGAACGGGCATTGATGAGGGCACATTTTAGGCTATGAGGGTAGGGGTTTTCTACCTGTTTGGGTTTCATAGAGTGTTGAAGTGCAATGTGTAACAAATGGGGGTGGTGCGAGCGGGAGTCCCAATTTGTGTTGTTATGGGATGCACTAGACCATCTCCTTCTATGGCTCTGTAGTATTGGGATCTGGTTGGAGGGTGGGGATAAGGCAAGAGAGCTGGAAAACCAATTTAAAAGGATGATATAACATCCGACTATGGTGGTAATGGGGGAACCCATCTTGGTAAGGCGCTATGTAATTGTGAACGGGTAGCTAATGGCAGACCACCAATAAATTGTTAACGGGACTCTTGGTCTGTTAACTGATGGCAGGCACAAAGGAGGAGATAAAGGTTAGAACAGGGGTGGGGAACCCTGGTCCTGGAGAGCCGCAGACCAGTCAGGTTTTCGGGATATCCCTAATGAATATGCATGAGATATATATGCATTAGAGATATCCTGCCAACCTGACTGGTTTGTGGCCCTCCAGGGCTGGATTTGGATACCCCTGCCTTACACCTCTGTCATTTAAGATTGTGAGTGGGCAAGGTGCAGATGTCCTAGACATCGAAAGGGTATATAGAATGTGTCACATTCCTCCTCGATTCTCACCACCACCAAAAAGTTGTCTAATAGACAATATTTTGGTGGTGGTGAGAAGTGAGGAGGAATGTGACACATTCTATCTAACCTTTTTGATGTCTTGGACATCTGCACCTTGCCCACTCACAATCTTAAATGACAGAGGTGTAAGGCAGGGGTCTCCAAATCCAGCCCTGGAGGGCCACAAACCAGTCAGGTTGGCAGGATATCTCTAATGCATATATATCTCATGCATATTCATTAGAGATATCCCAAAAACCTGACTGGTCTGCGGCTCTCCAGGACCATGGTTCCCCACCCCTGGGTTAGAAGCTAGTTGGCAGTCCTAAGTTATAGTGAGTACACAATTCAATTGCTGAGTGGTGGATACAATGTAGCAGATTCCTATGGTAAAATAGCAGAGGTCAAAACAGGTACTTTGCAATATATGCAGTGTAACATCAACTTAGACACATCTGCGCTGTGATATCTATTTTGTAACAGCTATTTGTACAGATACTATGTAACGGATGCTTAGTGCAGTAGCCTAGGTCACAAAAGACAATGAAGGGTTATGCTGCCTTACAGAAGTGACAGAGATGCTTAAAACTATGAAGATTTCTAAAATTATGGATATTTGCAACGCAACACGCTTTAGCTGATTTAGAGTTCTAGGTAACTTACAGGTTTAGTCATGATGCTTGCAAGAAATTTATAGCCGGCGGTTTCACTGTAGTTGATCGCAGGAGATGGTAAGGCCGTTAGCGTCGCTGGGATGATGTGCTGTGGGTATGTTCGAGGTAGTAAGAGGCTGGTTGAAGTGACAATTCGAATAGTAGTATAATTCATGGCTCTTGAGGGGTAATCCTGTGCACTGGCAACCGGAAGAGCGTTCAGGCGTTTCTTCTTTGCCAATGTTGTAAGGCACGTGTGGGAGGCCGCGGAGCAGGCTCTGAATGGGGAACTCCTGTACTGTGGGCCACTGCCTAAGGGCCATGCCAAAGGGCCCTCTGGCGAGGCCTTCAGGCGCAGGCCCGACAGGCGCGGGCACGCCTGCTGGCGGTTCCTTTATCTGGCGGTGCACGTGTTCCCCTGCCCCGATTGAGCAGCCGATGGCGTTGGGAGCAGTAGTGGGCAGTGCGATGCAGCCCGGCTGCTCGATCCCGGACTGGGAGAGCTGCCGCGGGCTGTGGGGGAGACAGAAGAGGTCCCTGCGCCTGCTGGCACTTCCTTTATCTGGCAGTGCACGTACTCCCCTGCCCCGATTGGGCAGCCGATGGCGTCGGGAGCAGCGGTGGGCGGTGCGAGTCAGCCCCGGCGGCTCGATCCCGGACTGGGTGAGCTGCTGCGGGCTGTGGGGGAGGCAGAATTTGTCAGCAATTATTAGGAAGGCTGTCTTATCTTAGGTGATGGTTCAACTCACATTACTTTAAACATTATCAGTAATATACCCTTTTTTTTCTTTTTATGTTATTATTTTTTTTAATACCACTTTCCCCACTAGTCACAGCAGTTCACATTTCAACTAAAACTTGGTACAGCACATTAAACAGGAACATTGACAACCCGGAATTCCTCTTTGTAAGGCAATGAGGGTTAAGTGACCTGTCCAAGGTTACAAGGAGTGCTAGTACTCCAGTCATTAGACTACTTCTCTATTCCATTCTAATTCACATAGACATCTAAGCTCGCAAAGGAAGGAACATTTACTTAAGGGTGTATACATTCATAAACTATAAAACTTTTTTAACACCAAATTTGAACCAATTAGAAAGTCAACTACCACTTCTTAACCCTTTCCAGGCCGAGCCCAAAACTCTCGGGTAAATATTCCTATCAAATGGTAAATAATACATGACCATAGCAGAAGGAAAATCACTATTAGAACATATTGAATAAGATGGGTACAATTTTCCTGAAATATGCAAAAATTAACCCGGCTGCAGAATGTGGATTAAAAATTTAAAGTAGGCCTTCAAATGGTTAATGGCTAAACAGTTCTATCTTTGTTACACTGTTTTCAAAACAAAACAGTATAGTAGTAAAGTATCAGCACACAGAACTCCCCATGCAAGAAGTGTGAGACAAAGTCAGTATTGATGATCAAGTGAGCAGATAACTCAAGAGCTCTAGAAAGAGCGAACACTCCAGCTAGTTGAGCACTAGCAAATAGCAAAACAGCCGACTCTGTCACAGAATCAACTCTTACAATTGCATCAATTTTCCTTATTCATTGCGCAAAGCAGAACCATCAGTACATAGTGAGGTCAAACAGTAACAATCTAGAACTGGAAGAAAGCTGTTTTTTTTGTTTTTTGTTTTTTTATTCCAAGTGTAGAAGACGCGAAAACTGAATGAGAGACATGTTGTAGTACTAGAAAATCAGTAATTTGGATTGCAAAGATTACTGCTGCCAGAGACTAAAAGCATGGAGGCATTCCTACTACAACAGGGTCACAAAAGTCTGAAAAATAGCCCAGTGGCTTAAGTCCAGTGGGAAATCTCTGAGCGAGAACACAAACTGTAGCAATAGAGGAGGTAAGCATATTGAATCTAACTCAGTGATACTAATTTAAAACTATTCCACTAGCAACAAGGCATTCGCTTCACACTTACAATTAACATCAGTTCTGCAGAGGTCTTTCCATAATAACTAAAGCATACACGACATGAGAATTTAAGATCACTCCTCCAATCGACTGTTGCAGATTAGTTTAAAAGAGACTAGGAGAAATATCAGCATTTTTTTTTCTGCAGACATTGTTACTCATGCACTATCATAGTTGTAATTTTCAACTAGTCTACTATCATAAAGGAAAAAGAAAACATTATGCATATATTTACCATATTGTTTTAATTACTTAATTCACTTGTTTGAATGTAGTTGTATCATTCACTTTCTTCCTTTAAGTAAACAAACTTGCTTGACTTAACTTGACAAGCAATTCAATTTTGTTGGGTTTTTTTTCCAGTTAAGTTACTAACTTCTATCCTTCCTTTAAACACTTAGGAGTATGTTTACTAAGAGGTCTTAACGTGCGCCCGGCGACGTTATCGGGCGATAAGGTACCTTATCGCCTGATGAATGCGTGTTACCGGGCGCTAAGGTACCTTAGCGCACGATAACGCGTGCAGCGGCACAAATGAGCGCTGAGGGTGGAGAAAGGCTCCCGGAGGGCGGAGGAAGGCTCCCCAGGGGCAGAGAGAGAGGGTCAATGGGCGGAGAGTGGGAGGGGAGAGGCTCCCTGCACACTAACACCGTGGAATCTGTGAAACCCTGGCGCTAGAGCAGATTTAAAGGGAAAAGAAACCATTTACGTCAGCAATGTACAGCAAAACCAGAGAAACCTACAAAAAGTGATAAGTGTGATACATGTGCATGGAACAAAAGGGCAAATAAACATTGAAAATGACCTGAACAAAATGGAAAAAAAACATAACCAAGCTGGCCAATAGTGATATTAATGGGACACATCAAAAAACACTCCTGAGAAAGCTCCAAAAAAAAGATATGAATTTTGGAAGGGTCTATGCTCTGTCCCCATACAAGGTGAATGAGCCCACAGTGAAATTGCGCTGATCAGGGTTTTCCCTCTCCATTGGACAGGTTTCCTATGGCATGCACATGTTCCGCAACAGCAGGGCGGGCATGTCAGAACGGGCAACTGGACAGATGCTTGAAAAGGGGACACAGAGGGCTGCAGGCGGCACATGCTGTGGTGCAGCTGGGCCACAGTGCGGACTAGGGTGATGCCTAGGTGGCCCATAGGAATGCTGAAACAGTAGAGCAGCCAGACAGCAACTGATGAGGACCCAACATGGGCACGAGTGTGCTTCCCACAGTGTCACAGGGGATAGTACCCAGCAGGTACCCCCAAGGGCACAGAACATTGGCAGGTGGTGCTGGGGGGAAGCGTGGACAGCTATGCAGGCACCCCTATCCCAGAACCCACACCATAGGCAGCCGCCTACCCGCACACTGGATGGCCTGAGACTGCGCACCACCAGCACCACCAGCATAAGGGCATGTCAGCATGGTGGCAGAAGGATACTGGTGGTGAAGGGGGCAGTGGAAGCTGTCCAGAGCAGACCATGGCCTAGCCCGGTGTAGGTGGGTGCCATGCACTGCAACAGACAGGCCCCGTCTGACGAACAGTCATGATATCCCCAGGGAATGCACTGTCTCTGTGGCAACACGGTGGTGCAGTGCACACAGCCAGTGTGTTCAAGAGCAGAAGGTCACAGGTTTAAGACCCAGCTATGGATCCTGCCAACCCAGTCCCCATATTTTATCCACTACTAAAACGTGCTAATACAGACAGAACCTTTATTGCAGATGATGTAAACATGCCCAAAACACCTACATTTTACCCTACAGAGCACAGACACCATAAACATGCACATTACCTAGAGCAGAGTCTCCCAAATGCAGTCCTGGAGGGCCAAACACCATTCAGGTTCCATGCTGCCTCTAATAAATATGGCTGTGTTGCATTTCTATGCGCCGCCCCCATGGTATGCAGATATATCTCATGCATATGCATTAGCGACAGCATGAAAACCCGAACAGTGCTGGAGTTGGGCACCTCTGCCCTAAAACAGCAGCCAACAGGGGCAGACACACCCGCACCCACAGGCTCCATTATCCAATGCCTCCTGGAGAGGCAGGATGTTGGGCCCTGCGTGCATCTCCCAATACTAGCACTTGCATACCTTAGCAATGCCACCCTAAACATGGGAATACGGTACACAGCTATCAAAAGTTTGCTATGATTACTGACAGATAGCGATTCCTAAGTTAAGCACAATTTGCTGATTGAGCTGCATCATTAGCAACCTTTCTGATGTCTGTGGTGTGTGCTTCAGGTCTGGTCTGGTGTCTGACAGTGTTTACCACCCTG
Organism: Ichthyophis bannanicus; assembly: GCA_033557465.1. Taxonomy (NCBI): domain Eukaryota; kingdom Metazoa; phylum Chordata; class Amphibia; order Gymnophiona; family Ichthyophiidae; genus Ichthyophis; species Ichthyophis bannanicus. The sequence goes on from CM066034.1 coordinate 825,175,224, forward strand.
GGGAGTATTGCGTACCATAGCCATGCCTGCACTGTGCCCAGGACTGGTGCGGTGGCCAGGGCTGCCAAACACCTCTATAGTTGCACAATGCTGGTATAGGTGTGGGGAGTGTGTGTCTGTCTATCCAGTGTGTGGTGGCTGCTAACACCTTCCTCAGCCCACACTGCTAGCACTGTTGCCAGTATTGGCCTGCCAATGTGCATAATGAGGAGCAAGGTACTGTGGTATAGCCTGGACAGGGTGGCCTGGCCTGGATGCATCAGCACAGGGCATAGGGCAATGGCTCGGACATTGTAGTGCCCAGCCACGACCTGCACCGACAGGGTGGCCACAGCATGCCTGCTGGGAGGTCACTCTCACCCTGACTGAGCAGTGACCACGGCATGGCTAGGCTCCCCATAGTGCTATACTGTATTTCTCTTCAGTAAAATATATGGGTTCTTTGCTCTGGTGCCTAATCACTGATTTATCTGCTTGGTGGGTGTGCTCAGATCACCTCCAGGATCATGCACTGTAGACTAGCTAGCAGATTGTCTGCAGTTATATGTGTATGGCTGGAACACCTTGCAGGGTGCAGCGGCTGGTGATTTGCCATGCTTGCTGCTGGAGAATGTCAGATGGTGGTGGGGGGCAGCTGAGCATTTCCAGGCCTACTGTCTTCCTGCCATTGCCTTAGGGATGTGTAAAGCTCTGCATTGGCTGCCCTGTAAGCTATCTGTTCCCAGCATGGTGGTACATAATCTGCCTATGGGTCCAAACACCCCCCTCCCTCCCTCCCTCCCTCCCTCCCCGTCACTTACATCATGTTACCATGGCAAGAAGACAGAATATGCACTATTCTGGGTGCATCATAGCCCATAAGGGCCAGACCTGATTGACAACTTCAAATAGACACTAATGTATCCTAGGTGTGTTTGCAGGAAGTACCTATCACACATACTGGCACTGATGGGTACCTGCGACATGGCCTATTTCAGTCATTGAAGGTGCTGCAGACCTGGTGCTGGCCACCCCACCTCATCCTCAGGGTAAGCACAATACCCACACAATGTGATGGTCTGTAGCTACTCTGTGCCAGTACCACACATGGTCAGTATCCCCTACCAGGCTGAGGTGCTGTGGGGTGCATACCCCATCTTGTGATCATCTGTAGACTGCTGATATGCATGTGCTGTTCATCATGGGTACGGGTGGGTTGCCCCTATCCTGGTAGCCACAGCAGACTGTTTGTGTGGTGACGTGCAGTCCTTCTGTACCCAGCCAGGGGTCTGTTAGCAGCTGTAGCCCACTGGTTACTTCACTGCCTTTGGAGCCAGAAATCATGGGTTCTATCCCACAGTGGGGTTATTTGATAGGGCTGTCTGAGGCATTGTCTATTTTTAATGTACATTAGTGCTGCCAGCGAAAACACCCTCAGAGTACTGTAACCTTAAGGTGCCTCATAAGGCGCCCCATAAGGCACCTTATACGCCCTATAAAGCGCCTTATACGGTGCCTTATAAGGGACATTGTAAGGTGCCTTGGCGGACAGTGCACTTTATAATGTGCCCTCTGGAGTGCCTTATAGGGTGCCTTATGTGGCACCTTAGGTTACGCCACTGTGAGGGTGTGTTTGCTGGCAGCACTAATTAAAATAAAACTACAATGCTCAAAAAGCACTACTTAAACATAAAGTGAGATGCCTCAGCCAGCCTTGTTCATTAAGCACACTGGGGGATCAAACTCATGTTCCCAGTACCAGCAATCAATGTATTAACCATTGTGCTACACCTCTGTTTCTGTGTTTAGATGTCAGCATGCCTACTTAAGATTACCGCGCGTTAACGTGCTTAGCGGCGTCTCGCCAGATAATGTGCGCAGCGCACGTTATCGCGCGATAATCCCATTTTGCTACGTTTAGACCGAAATGCCCACTCCTTAATGGCAGCCTGCATACTATCACCGGGCGCACGTTAAGACTGCTTAGTAAACATACCCCTTAATTTTTCTTAACCTTTGTCACATCACACAAATCCACACAATTTATCAAATATCTAAATACATCAAAGCATGGAGGATCTTCCCATTCATTCACATCAATTATAACTAAAAATACAATTTGCAGAATATCATCAATCATTTTTCTTCCCAGAGTATCCAAAGATATAAAAAGCACTAAAGAGTACTGTTTCTACCAATACTTTTCAGCATTATTACACATAGAATGGAATCAGTAGATAAATTCTCATAACCAAAATAAGTTCAGATCCATGACCTAGAAAACAAAACTTATTTACTATATATACACAAGTAAACGAATGGTTAATCATATTTGGATGGGGTTTTTTTAACTTCCCCAATAAGGCTTATGGTTAGTCTAACAAAAAAAAAATCTTACCACAGTTGCTCAAGACTTTCTTCCTGCTAATACTGCAGTCATACCAAGCTGTTGTCTGTGCCGGAAACCTCCAAATTATTACTGCAGTATACTACACAGCACACTTCCCTAACCACTAAATTAGAGAAAACAAACTTCATACTAAAGTTATGACATGAAAATTAGTCCTTCAAAACTTTGCTTGATTAATTCTATTTTGTCATAGAGCAATGATTTAAGTTTTTCCCCTGTAAGTTTCAGTTTCTTTCATATTTACACTATCCATCCTAAACACTTGATTTTAAAATTTTTCAAAACACAGAGTCAGTGGCTTGCTGCACTTTTTCGGCAGCTCTAAACTGCCACCAACCATACACGACCCATTCGTGACTGGTTTGAGGTTGCCCCAAATCATTAAGAGCCATCTCATACTGTAACCAGCACAGTTTGTCCTCCTGAAAAGTTCCACCAAGGGGGAACTGCAAACTGTGGTTACTGGCAGTCATCGAATGTCAACGGCCAACATAAGGGCGCTATCACCAAACCTGTGCCTCATTTCATAATTCAGGCTTCCCTTTTTCAGCCCTATACTACGAGCATTTACTGCCCTATTCATCCAACAGAGTACTCTGTTTAATCTTACTGGCATTATTGCCCATTTCAAAACACATGACAGAAACCTGCCTCTTAATATTCACGACAGAAAACCTGCCACACGTATCCTGGAGACTTATCTGCTGTTTCCAACTGCTGAAGAACACAGTTATCAGAGAACAGCACCGACTGAAGAAAACCCCTGTGATCTGGCCACAATACCACGGCTCTTTCGGTCTCTGGTCCCTCAAGCAGTGAGAAATAAGCAGAGAGTTACACAGAACACAATCACACACAAAGTGCTACTTTCTTTGAGCTCAGAGGGAAAACAACAGACGGTCTATGGACGCAGCACAGTTCCACGTCTGTTGGATTCAAATTCTTTCTCCTGAAAAGCTCTTTTTATTGAAGAGAAAAGGGGAAGTAACACAGTCATTAAGCATAAACGTGGCATAACACAAGGTGTCGCTAGAGTTCTTTTTACAGAGTAGAGCTGATTACAGTGTATTAGATGAAATTTACTTGATTATGACAAAATTATTTATAATTGCAAAGTTGCAAAAAATTATGTTGTGTCAGCAGGGACCTATAGTTGACTGTACAATGAACTATGGTTGCGCAGTTCATAGCCTATGTTTACTCTTTATGCTGGCGTTAACAATGTTCTCAAACTATTTTAAAGACAGTTACACAGAACTCATGATCATGACATCCTATTCTATTTAAGAGGAAGTAGGTGAAAAGCCAAACTTCTAAACACATTCTGTATCAAGAAATTCATCCATCTTCAATTACATATTGGGGATTCTGTATCCCTGTTACCTGTCCATTTCTACAACCACTTTATCACATAATCAAGGTAGTTTACAGAGAACATAGAACATACTGCACTAAGCAGTTTACAAGGAACAAGGAACAGTATAATTTAACTTTAAACTTTAAATAATACAATGAACAACATAATGTATTTATTACGACATACTAAGGCCTTCAGGATGATGGAGAACGGCCAACTATTTACAGGTCTGATAGATCACTGCAAAGATAAATATATTAATGTTAATCTTTACAACAAGGTGGACTCTGTGTGGACTCAAAGGCACACGTTGCATTTACTGATTGCCATAAGACCAACATCCCTTGTTAAGGCTCCTTCAAAAATGCATTTTAAGGATCTGGACTTTAGATTTAATAGTCTTTCCAAGGTCAAAGCAAATTACTAATTCAGGTGCAGTTTAGAGGTCTTTACAATGCCTTAAAGTAGTGCCAGCCTTTGATTACAGTCAGCTGGGTGATTGTCCACGGTGCAATGAGACTGAAGCATCACTTATTGAACTGGTCCAGAACAACAGAAAAAAGGAAGATCAGACCCCCTTGGCCAAAGAAGAGGAATGCCAAAAGAAACAAAAATGCTGATGGAGATTCCCAGAGAAGCTATTGTTTTTGATGCTCTGCAGCCTTTAGTTGATGTCATTGTTTAGCTGCCAACTGTACTGTCTGCTGTACAGTCAGCATTGAACCCAAGAGGGAGAAAGAACAATATGGGGTGAGTGAGACAATGTGAGCGTGGAATGAGGTGAGGTAGAAAAGCAAGTGGTGGCAGAGTGTAGGGGTGGAAAGGGAGATGGCTGAAAGAGTCAGTGAAGAAGCATGGGAGGGGCTAGGGAAGAGGACAAGATTGTGGGATGGGAGGAGAAATCAAGGAGGCAGGTAGAATAGAGTCGAAAGGGTACAAGAGTATATGGGATATCTTATAATACCCCCACAACTTACCACTTCACACACACATACATACACAAGACCATAGAGTCATAAAACATGATATTGCTATGGAATTCTAGTTTTATGTGGTGACTTCTAAGGGTAAAATCCCTAGCTCATTTTCTGGGGATATGGCGTGCGTGTTACAGAATTGTAAGGTTTATATTGAGATGTTGTCCATTCTATAGCATCCAGACTTCATATGAAAAATTGGTTGAATAATGCTATCAAATAATTTTAATGGAAGTGTTACAGGGTGGTTGATATTGGTTGTGGATTTCTTTATGCATAGGAAGTCCTTTAGACATTTTCTTGTAGTTCTTTTACAGACATTTCAAAAGTAATAATGCAGGCTGTGCTATGGTGGTAGGCATGGAGCCCGATTCTCTTAGGGGCAAGTCTGGGCTGTCTGGATGGCCCTGAGCAGGATGGGCCCATCAGCGCCCAATTCTGCACTGCGGGAGCAAGACGTTCCTGCGAGTGCAGAAACAGGCACTGGGTGACGGCCGATGTGCCCCTGCATCACTGTGGGGATGTCTTCCCCGTGGCACAACCTGCCCACTGCTATTGGGACCCCGGTTTCCCCACCGCCTGACCCTGTTGGGAGTAGCCAGGGCCCAGATCAGGCGGTGGGGAATCACCGGGCAAGCCTCTGTTGCTGCCGGAGGGCTGGCTGTTGGATCTAGAGGGGCAGCCAGTGCTTATTCCACCTCCAAGATGGAATAAGCTGGCCGTCCCCCCGGCACTCCCTGGACATACAGGGCCATGACCGGACTCGGCCTAATACATCCGGGTGACAGGGCTGCCCCCGGGCCACCCCATCCCCCGCAGCACACACAGCAGCTCGGTGCATGCAGGGGGGCCTGGAGGTGGCATAATGTGAAGGAGGATAACAGGGCTGGATGTCCCACCAAGACGTGCAGCCCCTCTATTCGTCTTCCTGGATCAAAAAGATGGTGGGGTAGTTTTATAAGGAATCACTGGATTTATGCAAGTATGCACAGTAAATGGTAGTTTAGTCATTTATGCACATAAGTGGCAACTTGCACACATAAATGACCTCCTACAAAATACCAATTAGCGTGAAAGTACACATATTATTTGCATTGCACATGCCATCACTGTGGGAATGCATATAGGAAGGGCTTAGACAGAACATAGGTGGTGCAAGCAAGTACACACAGAGATTATATCAGTCCTTAATTTATGCGCATACTTGCAAAAAGGAGGCACAATAATTTACAGCAGCTCTAGGGCTAGTGTGATAGCACCTTAATATACGCATGTACTTTTGCACATATGTCTTATTTATAAAGTCATGTATGTGTCCAAATTACATTTGCAAAAACATGCATTACTAGGTGCAACTTTGTAAAATTACCCTGAATATGAGGAAATGTCATTTTTTTGTTTGCCCTCTTCCATACATAGCTTTCCCCCAAATATATCTGTCGAGACACATTGGGGGCATTCTGTCCCACGAATAGCGGGGTTGGACATGTGGGCTGGACGTCCAAACCACACTCAGATCTAGATCTTGATTCTGCCACCAGTGCTCCCCACATACACAGCATTTGTGCGGGGAGCGCTGGATGTGGGCGGAGCGGGGACAGAGTGGGGGAGTGGCCAGGTGCCGGGACGTGCAGAGGCTACTCAGGACAGGCCTCTGTATGTACTCCGGCATGGAGATAGATGCCCAGATTATTCCACCCTGATTTTGGAATAAGTGCCGGGATCTGCGCTGATTGCGGGCTACAGTCCCCCCAACCCCATCGTGCCACTGCGGTACAGCACCCGCCACCCAATCCAAGCCTTAGGGGCCCTCACTGAGGGTGGGACAGCAGTGTGCCAGGGTCACACTCTGTCTGGGCATTCCGTGACTCTGGCTGGATGTGCCAGTGCCATAGCAACAGGACGCCACTGTACCGGCACACCAGTTGGAGCATTCTGCAGTGGGGACGAGCAGCCTCTGGGACACCTCCCTCCAGGGAATCATGAGTAAGTATAGCTCCTGTGGTTGTGGAGTTGGGTACCACTTGACCCCATCCAAGTTTTAGTTGTCCCCATGGCCCAGCTGTGTACCTTGTGGAATCGGTCTTGTTGCTGGTAACCAAGAACAAGCGTTCAGATTAAGGCTCAGCATTATGTGATATCCTGGGAAGAGAGATAATGAGTATGTGAATCATGGAGAAGGGACAGTCTACTAACTCTGACTGCATACCAGTCAAAGGATAGAGAAAGCCCTATTCTCCATTAATCCATACCAAGGACTGGGGAGACACCATTTACAGTTTTCAGTCAGGAAACCATGTGCTTTAGAGCTGGCCCTGCCTTGCAGCTTTCAAAATGAAAAAGTTGTTGTAATCCAACCTACAATTTACATTTTTAATTTTTTTGCACTGACTCGATGAAAGGAAGGTAGTCATACAGTATCAGTCCAATAAAAAGGTATCACTCCTGTTGGCTTATTTCTCAGTAGACTCATACAGTATTTATTTACAAAATTTATTTACGTATTGCAATTCTACATCTTTGCAAAAAATTATTCTGAATAATTGGCCTCTGATCTGTTCACTAACATGAAATTAATGGTACATACAATATATTTGCGATGAATACATAAATTGGTAGCACACACACTTCTTGGGAGCACCATCGGGCGCATCGGGTTACGCCGCATGCCTTCTCAGCGGCCCCTTCTTCTTGGGAGCGCCATCGGACGCATCAGGTCACGCCACACACCTCCTCAGCGGCCCCTTCTTCATGGGAGCATCATCGGGCATGCCCGCACCTGGCGGGCCTCACCAGAGGGCCCTTTGGCTTGGCCCTTAGGCGAGGACCAAGAGTGCCCTGGCGCAAACCGTCAAACCCAGCCCCAGGCGCCCTGGTATTGTTCTTGCTTCCCATACCTGCATAGAACTTGCTTCCCCACTGTTTGCATTGAACTTGCTTCCCACTGTTTCCATTGAACTTGCTGCCCATTGCCTGCATAGAACTTGCTTCCCATTACCTGCATAGAACTTGCTTCCCATCGATTGCTTAGAACTTGCTACCCATTGCCTGCATTGAACTTGCTTCCCATTGTCTGCATGAACCTGCTGCCCATTGCCTGCATTCAACTTTGCTGCACAGGCTACAGTCTCCCCACTACCTGGACTTGTAACTCACACTGCGTAGTATGTAATCCCCGCTTGTAACTCAATATATATTGCTTAGTGTCATAGTGTCTAGAATCCTTAGCCACCCACTGCTTTGAAGATAGCATTGAACTTGCTTCCCATTGCCTGAATTGAACTTGCTTCCCACTGTTTGCATTGACCTTGCTGCCCATTGCCTGCATTGAACTTGCTTCCCATCGATTTCTTAGAACTTGCTACCCATTGCCTGCATTGAACTTGCTTCCCATCGATTGCCTAGAACTTGCTACCCATAGCCTGCTTAGAACTTGCTTCCCATTGTTTGTATCGAACTTGCTACCCATTGCCTGCATTGAACTTGCTTCCCATTCCCTGCACTGAACTTGCTTCCCATTGCCTGCATTGAAATTGCTTCCCATTGTTTGCATTGAACTTGCTTCCCACTGTTTGCATTGAACCTGCTGCTCATTGCCTGCATTCAACCCTCCCTCACTCACACCAATCATCCATAGATGTTAATCCAAACCCTACCTCCACCAGAGCTCTGTCTCTGTCTCACTCTAAAAACAGATCCTCACGAATCCTACCTGATAGACACACACCCACCCGTACCCTGGCCCCTCTAGATCTCAGTATTATTCTGGAAATAGTTCCCCACGTAACGGCCCCACTAGACCGCTGTCTTACTCTGGAAAGAAATCCTCCCATATCCTGTCTAACCTTATCCATACCCCTCTCCTTTCTCCCTCCACCCTCCCGTTCTCATGTGCCCTATGGAACGCATGCCCAGTCTCTAAGAAACCTGTTCTTATGCATGATCTCTTCATCTCTAAAGCACTACACCTCGAACCACTGGTCGCGGTGGAGGTGCTGGGCTTCTACTTTCTCCCTCTTGCCAATTCCAACCCCTCCCTCTTCCTCAATCACACTCCTCCCTCTCTTTTGAAGTCCGCTCCATTCACCTCTTCTCACCACTTCCTCTACGGGTAGCTGTTATTTACCTCCCACCCGACAAATCCAAATTGACCTTCCTTACCGACTTCGACTCCTGGCTCTCCGCCTTCCCGGATCCCTCTTCCCCCACTCTTATTCTCGGTGATTTTAATATTTACGTTGATAACCCCTCTGATTCCCACGCTTTAAAGTTCCTTGCCCTCACCTTCTCGTTTGACCTACAGCTTTGCTCCACTGCCCCCACCCACGTACACGGTCACTGCCTGGACCTGGTACTCTTCTCTAATTCCTTTCCCTCAAACTTCCGCAAGTCAATCCTTCCCTCATCTGATCATCACCTCTTAACCTCATCCTGTCTCCTCCAACCTACTTAGAAATCTTCATAATATTGATCCCTTGACTCTCTCCTCCACCATTTCTCCATCTCTCTCCTCTATTATGTCCTCCAAGTCTGTCGATGAAGCAGTACCCTCTTATAATGCTGCACTATCCTCTGCTCTTGATACTCTTGCCCCACCCACCCCTCGTCCTGTCAGACGTTCTACCCCACGGCCCTGGCTTTCACCAACAACCTGCTATTTACGCACATGTGCCCATTCTGCTGAACATGCCTGTGCAAAATCCTGCTCCCCGGAAGACCTTATTCACTTCAAATTCATGCTCGGCTCCTTCCAATCAGCCATAGCACTTGCCAAACAAGAATACTACATCCATCTGACTAACTCCCTCGCCTCTGATCCTCACTGCCTCTTTAATACCCTCAATTCTCTCCTCAAGGTGCCCCCACTCCCGGTCCCTCCCTCCCTTTCTGCCCAAACCCTAGCCGACTACTTCCACGACAAAATCCGCAAGATCACCTTCCAATTCCCTACTCCCTCATCTACCTCCCCCCTCCCCAATTCTCCTCCCCCATCCATATTTCCTCCGCTACCTTCTCCTCCTTTCCTACGATCTCCGAAGAGGAAACCACACTCCTCCTCTCCTCCTCCAAACCCACCACCTGTTCCTTTGACCCTATCCCCACCCATCTCCTACACCCCATCTCCCCCACCATTGTTCCATCCATCTCTCATATTCTCAACCTTTCACTCTCCACTGCAACTGTCCCAGTCGACTTCAAACATGCTATTGTCACACCTCTCCTCAAGAAACCCTCACTCGATCCCACCTGCCCTTCTAACTGTTGACCCATCTCCCTCCTTCCCTTCATTTCTAAACTACTAGAACGAGCAGTCCACAGCCGCTGCCTCGGCTTCCTCACCTCCCATGACCTCTTGGACCCACTACAATCAGGCTTCTGGCCCCTACACTCAACTGAAATGGCCCTTACAAAAGTCTCCAATGACTTGCTCCTGGCTAAATCTAAGGGCCTCTACTCTGTCCTCATCCTTCTCGACCTCTCCGCGGCCTTTGACACTGTTGACCACAATCTTCTCCTTAACACCCTCTCCTCGCTTGGCTTCAAGGACTCCGTGCTATCCTGGTTCTCCTCCTACCAATCCCATTGCTCCTTTAGTATATGCTCTGGGGGCTCCTCCTCCTCCCCCACCCTGCTCCATAATTGGTGTTCCACAGGGATCCGTCTTGGGTCCCCTCCTTTTCTCCCTTTATACCCAATCCCTTGGCTCATTTATCTCCTCCCATGGCTTTCAGTACCATTTCTACGCCAACGACTCACAAATCTACCTCTCTACACCTAATATCTCTCCAGCAATCCAGACCAAGATTTCAGCCTGCCTTTCCGACATCGCTGCCTGGATGTCCCATCGCCGCTTGAAGCTGAACATGGCCAAGACTGAACTCCTTGTCTTTCCCCCCAACTCCTCCCCTCCTCTTTCCCCTTTCTCATTCTCAGTGGATGGATCTATGAGCCTTCCTGTTCCCTCAGCCCGCAATCTGGGGGTTATCTTTGACACCTCTCTCTCCTTCTCCACACATATCCAGCTCGTAGCTAAGACCTGCTGCTTCTTCCTCTTCAACATTAGCAAAATCCGCCTCTTCCTTTCTGAACACCCTACCAAAACGCTTATCCACTCCTTCATTTCCTCTCGCCTAGATTACTGCAACCTACTCCTTGCTGGTCTCCCTGCGAGTCATCTCTTTCCCCTTCAATCTATACATAATTATGCTGCTCGACTAATATTCCACCAGTCTCGCCATGTCCACATTACTCCTCTTCTCAAGTCACTTCATTGGCTCCCCATCTAATTCCGCATACAGTTCAAACTTCTCATACTGACCTATAAATGCATCCACTCTGCAGCCCTTCAATACCTCTCATCCCTTATCTCTCCCTACATCCTCTCTTGGGATCTTCGCTCCGCTAACAAATTACTTCTATCTAGGCCTTTCACTCGCACAGCTAACTCACGCCTTCGCTCCTTTCACCTCACTGCACCCTACGCCTGGAATGACCTACCTATGTCTATACGCCAAGCACCCTCACTGGCCCTCTTCAAATCCAAGTTGAAAACCCACCTCTTCACTGTTGCCTTCAGATCCTGACTTCCGCCCTTATTCTAACCCGATTCCCATCAATTTCCCATGACCGAATTACATAGACCATATTATGTTTTGCACCAAATTAACTATCGCTTTGTATTGTTGTATTAGATTGTAAGCTCGGATGAGCACGACTCTGACGAGCAGGGACTGTCTCTTGTATGTATATCTCTTATATGCATGTCATGCCTGTACAGCGCTGCGTGCTCGGTGCTATATAAGTGCTAAATAGTAGTAGTAGTAGGATACCTATTTTATACCAGTGGCTGAATCCTTGTTTTGAATGTCAGGTATATCATTTTGATGCTAGGTAGTAATATCTAGAAACAGAAGATCAAGTCAGATATCGTACAGAATCTAAGTTAACAAACGGTATTTTCAGGGCCTTATTTACAAATGTGCATTAATGAATCAGCACACATTAATATGTATTAATGCCTGTTAATTCAAATGGTTAGTAAAGAGGCCTCATGGAGAATAATGGGCTTGCATTATTTAATGTGCATGTTAACTGATTAATGCACTTTGATAAATAAGGATATAGGTTTATTTGATCACCCAAACCCTGAATATGGCACCTGAATATGCTGTTTATTCTAAGTCAAACCTTGTGGCAAACCCAAGGTTCAAAGTGAATCTGTGAATCCCATTTAACTTTAATCTCAGTTCCGCGTATTTGTCCAAACCAGGAAAGTCAGTTGATTCTCAGTTGCCTTATCAAGTACTGCACAATCAGGCTCCGTCTGACTCCTGCCTACAGAAACAGCAGCTTAGAGAGGGTTTAAGCCCCACCCCTACCATGAAAGAGAAATGGAGGAAACTCTTGCGTGCTCTCTCTTACTCAGCCTGGTCTCGCAGAGCATGACTAATCCCCAGTTGCTTCTGCCTCGTTGGTACTCTTTCTCAAAAAGGCACCATGGACCTGATGCCATACAGCCAAATGGTATTGGCCTCATGTTGGCTAGGTCATTTTGAAGAACAGTGTGGAGGGGCAGGAGTAATTGGGATTGCTCTTGCCTAATGAAGATTTAGCAAATGGGATAAGAGATTGGGGAGAGCTGGGCTTGGGTAGAGAGAAGACTGCAAAGGGTTTTCTGTTTCTTTTTTAAGGCCTCAGGAGATGCAGGGTTACAGCTGACTCTTTAAAAGGAATTACCTGTGATGCAGAACTGAGTTTACAATTATAACTTAGGTGGGGCACGGAGACGGGAAGAAGATCAAACCCGAGGAGAAGACACTATAACACTACTCCATTCAATAGTACCGCAAAACCTGCAACCAAATAACAACCAGCATAAGAAGAAACAGCAGTGACAAGTTTCCACCAAAGCAAGACAAGGTAATTAATTTACCCAACTACTCTACCGCCACCCAATCGACTGTCCTAAACACTCTCCTAGAAATCTCCCAATACAACTGCACATCATGGCAGTTACAAAACACCTCATTGCTGCAATCCTTCTCATAAACCTTCTCCTCTGCTGCACACAATTCCTACCAATAACCACATACACAATCCTCACACCACTTCACTACCTTTCCATCCTCACCACTAATAACCCATACTGGCAATCGACACAAAAACGCTCTAATAGAAAAAAAACCTCACAACCATACACCCCAGTACATCACCACACTCACACATGCTGCACAAACACTTCCGTACTCACACACCTATCAGTATTTAATTAATTAATGCTAGATCTCTAAGAAACAAGATACACACCCTCGCAGACCACCTAAAGTCACAACAAACTGACATCTTATGCATAACTGAAACCTGCCTCGCCCCCACAGATCAGGTCATCCTCAATCAGCTTACCCCACCAACACATACAGCATTCAACTGCACTCACACAAACAAAAGGGGAGGAGGTGTTCTAATACTAGCAAGAAGTGATCTCAGATTTAAATGCTCTCTGACCTCCTTCACAACACACAGCAACACCACTATCATAGAAAACAAGCATATGCCTCACCTACAGAGCTCCAAAAGCCTCCTCCGATGAACTCTCTGCTACCCTTGAAACTGTTTGTGCAGCCAACTCCCCCCACAAACCTCTGATGGTCCTTGGTGATTTTAACCTCAAATCAACAACCCCCAAAGAAGCAGAATCCTTCATTGATGCGATGGACTCACTAAACTACATCCAAATTATCACTGAGCCCACTCACCACCTGGGATCCTCTCCAGACCTCATATTTGTACCCAAAAGACTCCTCAACTATAACAAAGTATCAACCCCAATAATAACCCCAGTACCGTGGTTTGATCACTACTTGATAAAGCTGTATATACAGATCCCACACACAACCCAACAGGCAGTACAGACCCACCCAGGCAGAAGATTCAGAAGATACAATAAAGATCACTTAATTCACGAAGTCCTCCTTGAACCAAGACCTCAATGACCTGGATAAACAAATCGACTTCTGGAACTCAACCATCTACGCAGCAGCAAAAGCACCGGACACTCAATACTCCAAACCAGTAAGAAAAAATCCCAGATCAGCCCCTTGGTACACAATTGAAATACGAAAGGCAAAGAGAACCCTACGAAAGATAGAAAGGCAATGGAGAAAAAACAAGAGTCAAACAACCCTGCAGCTCTACCACACGAAACAAAAGGAATACAACAACATCATCTACCAACATAAAAAAGATTACAATACCAACCTCATACTTAAATCCGCCAATAAACCCAGAGAGCTATTTAGAATAGTTACAATACTCACTAAAGAACCCACCCTCAAAGTCGATGAAACTATACATCCTCAAATTTTCGCTGACGTCCTCCAGTCCAAATACACCTCCCCTCCTGATGGCACCATGAATACTTCGACCAACTGAACACAACACAAACAAATCTGGGCAGAGTTCAGCATCTCATCAGCCGACCAGATATCACAGATTATCTCAGAGCTAAACACCAGCACTGTGCCATCTGATCCATGCTCCATAATGTGGATCAAATCAGCCAAAGTGGAATTAAGCCAAATCATCCACAACATTGTATGCCAATCCTTATCCCAAGGCTACATGGCAAATACCCTCAAGCTTGCTACAGTCTGGCCTATTCCCAAGAACTCAGTACTAAAGAAAAGTGAACCAGCAACGTACTGCCCCCATCTCCAACCTCCCATTCCTCACAAAGATTATAGAGAAAATCATCCAACGACAGTTACAGGATCACATCGACTCACATGCTCCACTGGACCCACACCAGCATGGATTTCGACCCTACCACAGGGTCGAAACCCTCCTCATATACCCACTCGACAACTTGATCAGAGGACTGGACAATATCAAGACTTTCTCCTAATATTCATTGATATCTCCTTAGCCTTTGATACAGTATCCCACAGTATGCTACTAGACAGACTAAAAGAGATTGGCTTCTACAAAACCACCATTAATTGGTTCTCTTCCTACCTCAATAACCGATAAATTCAGGTGAAATGCGGAACAAGCATCTCAACCCCGTTCCAATCAGTACAAGGTTTACCACAAGGATCCTCACTGTCTGCACTGTTATTTAACTTATACATTCAACCCATCTGCACAATTCTGAAAAGACATAAGATGCACTACACACTATATGCAGACAACATAATGATTTACTCTCCAATCAACCTGGATGACTCGGATAGACAACATAATGATTTACTCTCCAATCAACCTGGATGACTCGGATTACTCAACATTAACAGTCTGCCTTGAAGAAATGACAAGTTGGCTTATCCAAAACAACCTGAACATCAACTACAATAAGACAGAAACCCTCCTGGTCATTCAAACTCTGGATTCACTCCATCACACTCAATCCAGCTCAAAAACAACATAATACTCATCAAACCGGAAGTGAAGTACCTAGGAGTCACCCCAGACCAGGAGCTGAATATGCATTCTCACATAAACAAGACAACCAGGAGCGCCTATCACAAACTGAGCATCATCAGATGGCTCAAACCGCTACTCAGTACAGACCACTTCCACACTGTACTCCAAGCCATAATCACACCCATCTTGGACTATTACAACCCCATACTCCTGGGCTTATCCAAACATATACTCTGACCCCTACAGATGGTATAGAATACTGCAGCTCGTATTCTAACTGGCTCATCTAAATACGACCACATCACCCCCCTCCTGAATCACCTTCATTGGCTCCCCATAACCTCCCGCATCAAATATAAAACCTCGCTAAACATCTTTAAAATCAAGCAAGCCATCTCAGCAGACATACTGAGTAACCTCATCATGACAAAAAACTGCTCGAGACCAAGAAGATGCACTACCGTGGACACCATTGCTACCTCCAGCGCATACACCAAAACAAATCAATCCACATCAAGGCGAGCCTTCTCCCTGGCTGCCCCAGCTCTATGGAACGCCCTCCCAGACTCTCTAAGGACCACGTCAGACTATAAGGACTTCCAGAAGAAACTAAAAACAACTCTCTATGTGGAACATTTTGGAGACACACAGCAAGACCCTATAACAGCGATGGCGAACCTATGGCACGCGTGCCAGCTGTGGCACGCGAAGGCCTTGCAGCTGGCACGCGGGAAGGTCCGCAATTAGGTTTTTTGTTTTTTTTTCAATTTTACTTGTCTGCTGCCGCTGTCGGGGCCGCCGCGGCAAAATCGAGCGTGCCGCGGGGCCCCCCTGTACCCGGCAGAGCCTGCCCTCCCCATAGCAGCTCTCTCTTTGGCAGCTCTCTCTTTGGAGCTGCAGTCAGACGCGCCGGCTTGCAGAGCGCGAAGGGAAGAGTTTCCCTTTCGCGACTCTGTTAAGCCGCGGGGGCTGATGGGAACTTCCCATCAGCCCCCGCGGGTTTAACAGAGCAGCGAGGGAGAAACTCTTCCCTCGCGCTCTGCAAGCCGGCGCATCTGACTGCAGCTCCAAAGAGAGAGCTGCTACGGGGAGGGCAGGCTCTGCCGGATACAGGGGGGCCCCGCGGCACGCTCGATTCTGCCGCGGCGGCCCCGACAGCGGCAACAGACAGGTTTTCTTTTTTTTTAATTTTCCCTGGGCTGGGGGGGGTTAGGAGTGGTGATGTGATGGGCTGGGCTGGGCTGGGCTGGGGGGGGTTAGGAGTGGTGATGTGATGGGCTGGGCTGGGCTGGGCTGGGCTGGGGGGGGGTTAGGAGTGGTGATGGGCTGGGCTGGGCTGGGCTGGGGGGGTTAGGAGTGGTGATGGGCTGGGCTGGGGGGGTTAGGAGTGGTGATGGGCTGGGCTGGGGGGGTTAGGAGTAGTGATGGGCTGGGCTGGGGGGGGTGTTAGGAGTAGTGCTGGGCTGGGGGATTTAGGAGTGGTGATGGGCACTGGGCTGGGGGGTAGGAGTGGTGATGGACACTGGGCTGGCTGGGGGGGGTTAGGAGTGGTGATGGGCACTGGGCTGGCTGGGGGGGTTAGGAGTGGTGATGGGCGCTGGGCTGGGGGGTTAGGAGTGGTGATGGGCGCTGGGGGGGCTTAAACTAAAAATTGGGTGATGGGGGATTAGGACTGGAAATGGGCTGATGGGATTAGGACTGGAAGTGGGTTGATGGGGGGTTAGGACTGGTAATGGGCTATGGGGGGGCTTAAACTGAAAATTGGGTGATGGGGGATTAGGACTGGAGTGGGCTGATGGGGAGGTTAGGACTGGTAATGGGCTATGGGGGGGCTTAAACTGAAAATTGGGTGATGGGGGATTAGGACTGGAAATGGGCTGGTGGGATTAGGACTGGGAGTGGGCTATGGGGGGCTAGGACTGGTAATGGGTTGGGGTTGCTAGGACTGGAAATGGGCTGAGTGGAAGGGGGCTTGAACTGCAAATAACTGATGGGAAGGGGGCTTGGAATGGGCTCTTAGGGGAGGGAGCTAGGACAGGAACTGGGCTGATGGATGGGCTAGGATAGAACTGAGAAATTGGGTGTTGGGGGAGCTAAGATTGGAAATGGGCTGTGGTGGGGGCTTGGATTGAAATGGACTCAGGGAGGGGCTAGAACTGGAGGTAGGCTCATGGGGGGCTTGGATTAGAAATGGGCTGAGTGGAGGGGAGCTAGGATTTAACATGGGCTGATGGTGGGGCTAGGAAAGGACTAGAAATGGGCTGATGGGAGGCTGGTATTGGAAATGAGCTGATGAAGGGACTCGGATAGGACTGGAAATGGATGGGGGAGCTAGGACTGGAAATGGACTGATGAGGGGACTAGAAGGGAGCGGATACTGGGTGGGGCTGGAACTAAAAGGGAGCTGATGTTGGGGGAGATTAGAAGGGGATGGGGCTGGGAGAATGAAATGGAGAGGGGAAAAATATTTTGTGTGTGAGGGAAGAAAAATGTACAATTGGCCGGGTATTGGGAGAGTAAGTGGGGATTGAGGATGGAGGGGTAAAATTTGAGTGGATGAAATAGGAATGAGGAAAGAGCAAAAGGAGAAAGATTAATATGTTAAAGCGGATGTAGAGAGAGAATGGAAAAAAAAACTAGAAGAGAGAAGAAAGGACAAATGGACAGCAGATGATGGAGAGTTAGCAGAAAACATGAAGAAACCAGAAGAAAGTGGCTGGAGCAATTGCAACTGTGTAACTGAGCTGAGGTATTCTGTTTATGTAATTCCTTTTTGACATTGCCACTTGTTCTCTTTCCCCAGTAGGTCATGTATTGTTGTTCTCTGAAATGTATTGGTTTAATATTTGCAGTGTTGCCTTTTGATAGGTATGGTATGGTGCTTTGTGACTCCTGGTAGTGCTGTTAGGATACGGCGGGTTTGCTATTGGTTCTAAATGGGCAGTGTTTGTAGTAGTTCCTAATGTGCCTGGCGGTTGGCACTGGATTATAGTAATGTAGAAATCTTTTAGTCTGTCTTTATCCATACACTCATTAAGAGACATGTTTACTAAAAGTTAGTGTATGTTAGCATTATGCAAATATTTATGCAAATTGACGTGCTGGCACTTTGAGGAAATTCTTTGGTTTTGTGCGGCAGTTTGGGCACTCGGGCTCAAAAAGGTTAGCCATCACTGCCCTATAACATAGCTGCATTCAATTGGTTAACAAGCATTGAACTATATTGTAAATAGCTCATTCTGTAAATAGTTGAAACCATTCCAATGCATGCCCTCTCCCCCAAAGTTTTATGTAAAAGTTAAAATGTTGATCTGTAAACCGTTTTGATTACAAGAGAAGGAGGGAGAGAAAAACTACTAACTAAATAACTAACTAACTAAATAAACTTCAATCATAAATAATTATGATTTAATACAAACCCGAGACTTTTAGTTTTCCTGGACTTTGAACTTATATCCAACTTACACTGTGATTTATAGTCTTGTTTCGTTTATTTAAAACCAATACAAGATGTAAACAAAATGAAGTCTCAAAAGAAAGGAATTTAGCACTAACCTAAAGTCTCCCTTGAGAGACTGAGCCACTTGGCAGAGCCAATACTAAAACCAAATGAAAAATTGAAATTTAGGAGCCTATTTATTAAAGTGTGTTCAATGCAACTTTTATTTGTTACTCCCCTTTCACAAATCCAAGCTCAAAACAAGTTATATTGAGGTACATGATTATTTTTCTGCCCAAATGGGTGCAGTGACTTGCTCAAGGTCACAGCTTATGCCTCTGGGAGATGTAGCATTTGACTCCTGGCTTCCCTGGTTTCGCAACCTGTTTCTCTGACCACTAATGTACTCCTCCACATCACATAAGGGCATATGACAGACTAATAAACCATATTAAAGCACATTTTACCATGCCTGGGAATGCACAGATATTACTGGTTGCAGGAAAATAGCTGTTCCTGTTGTTTACAGTGAGTGGAGGAGTAGTCTAGTAGTTAGAGCACTGGTTTGGTAACCAAGCAACCAGTGTTCAACTCCCACTAGCACTCCTTGTGGCCTTGTGTAAGTCACTTATCCCTCCATTTCCTGGGAAGAAAGGCCTGACAATCTACTTCTAGTTACCCTGCCAAGTAAACTCAGAAGCTGCTGGATTTCCAGGTGTCAGCACTGACTCAAAGGCACAAGAAGAAGTTGATGATAATATGAACTAGAACATCTTAGCTTTCTAAAATAGCCCCCTACTCAATCCCAATTCTCTCACTCAGTCCAAAGGCCTGTTCTGGCCAGACATAACCTACTCTTCCCTTCTCACTACTGCCAAGGTAAGAGCATAGCATTCCGCAGAGATGTCAAGATAGTCCAAGGGTCATGGGAGCAAGTGCGAGTCCCCATGTGTGGTAGGCCCCAGAAATTAGCCAGGCCTCTGGTAGGCCTCATGCATAGAAATGTATCTATAACAGTATTGAATTACCAACCCCCACTGTAGACTTGTGCTGGAAAGAAATATCTGCTTTTAAAAACGGCTTCTGAACATTTCTTCTCTTTCCTCTCCCCCCTCCCTTCTGCTAATTACTCAAGCGTTCCCTGAACTAGAATCGACCTGGCCTTCGTGGGGCCAGGAATGCCTTCCCAATTAAAATGGATCACTTAGAAGTGTATTTATGGTGGGGCCATCTGCTCTGTGATACTGTCCAGGTGCCCCTGCTTGCAGATAACATACTCTAAGCTTTGAACCTCTCTGTGCCTTTTGAAGTTTTAGATAGAGAACTTGTTATGCAGACGCAGGAATGTCTTAATGAGGGAAAGGTGGGCTGGAGTGGAGGAAGAGGGCTGGCATGGTTACTGATTGGATGCCAATTGCCAATAGAGAATTTACTTTGACTTAATGATGAAAATGGATATGTGAGAATGTATATAAGCAAGCTGCGAGCGCACCTCGTGGCTCAGCCTTTTGTCCTTTGGATTTGTTCCAGCTGAGCCTGTGCGGCACATTAAAACTTGATTTGAATTCTGCAAACTGACTCCTGATATAGTTCTTTGAATACAATCAGCCACAACATTTTGGTGCATTGGCCGAATGCATGGGGGAGATGGTATTCAAGTGAATATACTACAGCTTTTGCCTCCAGGTCTAGCCCGGCTGGAGCCACCCTCTGAGCGATCGCAGAGGAAAACCCAGGCGCCGCCGGACCTCTTCCATTGGAGGGATTCCTTCTCGCCTCGACAGATTGCTGGTTCCAGCCGGCCTACACTTCTGAACCTGAGGGGAGTCCAGGATTCAACCCATGACCTGTTACTGGTACCGGATCTGGTGAGTAGAATTTTTTTTCTGCTAATCAGTCAGTCAGTCGGGATTCTGGAATAAGTGCTTGAGAGTCTGATCAACTCTCGGGGTGGTCCTAGTAAGTCTCGGAAGTCTTAAAGGTATAAGCAGAGACTGAAAATACCTACCCCTCAGTCAGTCAGTCAGTCAGTCAGGTTTTTTGGGAATGTTGGGATTTTTTATTCTGTCTTGAATGTCTGCTTGTGTGAATGAGAGGCCTTGAAAAACAGAACAAGCGAGTGCGGGCTCCTGAGTAGCGCAGTTCCTGATCGGGCGACCGCGTTCAGGTCGCAAAAAGGAGGAAGCGTTTGGTGTTCTCTGTTCTTACTGTTTGTTGTTTGTCTCTGATTTTTGTTATCTGTTGAAACTGCAAGTTTCCCTTCTGGTATGATGTAAGATTATTCTGTTGAGTAATTTGTGACAACTTACTGATTAAGAAATAGTATTAAGAAAAGAAGAAAGAAGACGCAGAACACCTATGCTGGAGTCACTTTAAATCAAGAAAATGTCTCACTGATTTCAGGTTTTGTTTCAACACAGCGTGAACAAGCAGAGAGAGAAGGGGGCGTGTCTTTCACACAGCCCAGAGGAAGGAATGTTTGAAGGTTTACTTTCAATTTGTTCTACGTTCTACAGCTGGATAATTTGTGCATGTCTCAGGGAAATTGTGCCTGTTTTGTTCAGTGTGTTCTGGTGGTGATGTTCCTTCTGCTATGGCCATGTATTGTGTATCACTTGGTAGGAATATTTAGTCGGAATATTGGATCCCCGACAGTTTTGGGGCTTGGCCTGGAGAGGGTTAAGTTCTTATTAACCCCTTTCGATCTCCTCAACTGTTTTTGGTTCTACCTCAGCCCTGCCCGTAGTCCTAAGTCCGATAGAAAAAAATTAAGGAAACTGCTTTTGTTTTTTTTTCCTTTGGCCTTCGAAGTAATGACAAGCGCCTCATAGAGGACATAATTATTGTTCATAACTTACAGAAAACAACAAAACAGAGCTGTAACTGTTTATTTAGGATTTAACATTCTCAAACAACATTTCGTTTTATTTTAACCCTTAGTGTTTACGACTGCTCTGTTTTCCTTCAGCTGCATGGTAATTTACGGCTGCTTTGAAAGTCAGGATTATTTGGCTAAGATAACTCCAAGGCTGGCTTCAAGGTGCTGAGTAATTTGTCCTAAAAAAAAAAATAATAATAATAACTTCTTTGGTTTCAAATCAGCTTAACACCAGTCACTGGTATTATGTATAAGGGTTTAATTTAAGTGAGAAAAAGTTCATCTTGCGGAGTGTTTGCATTCCAGATATTCACCAACCTTTTCATGAAAAACGTATAAGTCATTTGAATGCATGTTTCCCCGAACTGTAAGATTTAAGGTAATTACTTTGAATTGCTAAACTCTGTACTGATGACTAATGAACAGGCCAGTTAGCTACACCGACTTTTACAATATTGTTTTTTAAGATAGATTCATCTGTTTTTCTGTATTTGAATTTTTGTGTGTCTGCAGAAAAAAGGGTACTTTGTTTTTGAAAGTCTTTTAAATATCAGTTTCAGGAGTACAGTCTTTAGTTTCAAGACGTTACTTAGCTCGTTTAGACAGTTGCTGTTTAGAATGAGCACGTACATCCATTATGCTTATTGCAACCAATCTTAAGCTTATGTATTTTCCCTGACCAGTTCCCTTACATAGAATCCTGGTTACGTATTTGTGAAAGAGAACCCTCTTGGATAAAACGTTGTTCTGAGGAGCAGTGCAGAATATTTTTAGCAATCACCCAAAGTAGTCAGAAATATAGAATGTGCCAGAAAACGAAAGTAGAAAAAAAAAAAAACCTGCCTATTTATTCTGCCCCAGAATCTCCTGACATACTGTCCTGTCCGGCCTAGTTTCTTTATGGGCCAGTCACTTTGGCTCCGCTACCACCCCAAGCAGAGCCTGTCCCTGCAGTTTTTCTGTCGGCAGCCCTATGATGCCACAAGCGGGGGATTCGGTTGCCAGTTCAGGGGTCACTCACTGCCATGGAATGGAACCCCAACAGTCTCGACTACTTTATGCTTCAAAAAAAAATGTGGCCTCAGTGGGTCAGTCCCAGGGGAGCCATCAAATGGAAACTGCAGAAGATAGAAGGATTTGCGGGCATGACTACAGCAGTTAATGGAAGTTGCTCAGAGTGTTTGTGAATTGTGATAAAGAATGTGAGAGAAAGTGAAGGTGGGATGTAGAAGAAAGCTGATTTTCTTGCTGCAGCTTTAGTTGAATGGACGAGGAGAAAGTTTTTTTAACAGAAGGACCCAAGGACGTGGAAGGAGCCGAGGAATGGCCGGCCCCTGGTGGGTGTGAATCAAGGTGCCCACTGCAAGGAAAAGGGACATTGAAAAACTGAATGCATTTGGAGAGCAGAGGGACAAATTCCAGAGTCATGAGAAAAATGCATCGCACACAGTTCCAAGGAGAAGAAGCAGCTATAGAGGGAGTGGCAGCTGAAGGGGGCTATAACATGGATGAAGACTAGGCCAGACTGGGCTCCGAGTTTCCTGGGTCCCCAGGAGCCTATAGTCAGTTTGAAAGTAGGGGACCAATATATGGACTTTATGGTGGATACGGGAGCTAAGCCTTTCCTGCAGAACCGCATGTGTGAACTAGGGGGACAGAAGATAACGCACCAGTTCTTGTATATGCCTGAATGCCCGATTCCCCTCTTGGGCCGAGATATGCTGGCTAAGCTCCAGGCACAGATATCATTCACTGAAGGGGGAAAGATGGAAATGACTCTGAATTTGAAACCAGCCGGCCTGATGGTGTTAGCTGTCCCCCGGGAAGAAGAATGGCGGTTCTATAGTGCATCTCCAATCGAGACAGCCCGCCCCTGTATACCCACCAACATCTTAGCTCCGCCCGAAGTGTGGGCGGAGGATAATCCACTGGGCCTAGCGAAGAACATAGCCCCTATCATTGTCCCCCTCAAACAAGGAGTGGAACCAGTGCATGGGAAGCAGTATCCTCTTCTGCAACCAGCCGTTGAAGGCATTTGCCCCCCTCCTCCCAGTCAAAAAACCTGGGATGGGAAACTACCGCCCAGTACAAGGTTTGAGAAGAGTAAATGATGCAGCTGTAACTATACACCCAGTGGTACCAAATCCTTATACTCTCTTCGGACTGATCCCTGCTGAGGCTACTCATTTCACTATCCTGGACCTGAAAGATGCTTTCTTCTGCATACGCTTAGCCCCCCCCCCCCCCCCCCCCCCCCCGGATCATGATTGTCTGGAAATTATGGACACTGTATTCTCAAGTCGCCCGGATTTGACTGATGTTCCTTTGGAGAACCCTGAACGGACTTTCTTTGGGGATGGAAGCAGTCTCATCATCAATGGACATTGTTGTGCAGGGTATGCAGTGGTGACCCTTGATCTGGTAGTTGAGTTCTCAGCTCTGGCCCCAGGAACTTCAGCACAGAAAGCTGAACTGATCACTCTCACTAGAGCACTGATAATAAGAAAAGGGCTCCGTCTAAATGTGTACACAGATTCCAAGTATGCCCTTACAACCTTGCATGCACATGGGGCCCTGTGCAAAGAATGAGGGTGGATAAGCTCAGGAAGCAAGTCCATTAAGTATGGCCCCGAGATATTGACAATATCTGATGCATACTGCCTACAGATCTCAAAATTTAGGAAAAAGTAGAACGTATGAATAGAACCCTGAAATCTCAGTTGTCCAAACTTTGCCAAGAGGTTTACCTGAAGTGGTCCCAGGTTCTTCCTATAGCCCTTCTTAGGATATACTTAGCCCCTGCTAAGTCTTTAGGAGTTTCCCCTTTTTGAGATTCTGTATGGGAAACCCCTGCCTATTGTATAGGGAATAAAAGGAGATATGAGACAGATAGGATCTGAAATTACTAGACAAGAACTATTGGTTTTAAGTTCTGTTTTGCAGAATCTTCATACGTGGGTACAAGACCAGCTGCCCATCCATCCAACGGAACCCCTGTATCCTTTCAAGCCCGGGACTTCAGTGTGGATTAAAGAGTGGAGAAAAAGAACCGTTGGAGCCACACTGGAGAGGGCCCTACATCATCATACTGTCTACCCCTGTGGCAGTTAAAGTTGCGGAGCTCGCACCTTGGATCCACCACAGTCGGTTGAAGCCGGCTGCCCCAACCGATCCTCAGCTTTGGACCTCAACAAACTATCCTGACTTGCCCCTGCGTCTTACCCTGAGGTGGCAGGGACCATCGGTGTAGATTCGACAGCCCTACTCTCATCACATGTCGTGGAAGCTGACAGGTCTACGCACGGCGGAAGCTGTAAAAGAGGAAGAACCGGAGTAAAAGAAAAAGACTTTCAGTTCTATATAGAGACTTATTGAAGTAGTGTAGCTATGATGAATATGCATGTCTATATTGTACTTGCGGTATTCCTGGGGCCCTTTAGAATGACTTCCTCTATACCTCCTTGTACCCCCTGCATAACCACCACCCGAACAGGAGTAAAAATTACCCAAACTCTGCTCTACCACTCATACTACATCTGCACCAGTTCTGTTAGCCAGTGTGAATATAATGGTATGGAATTGAGTATCTGTACGATAGGAAAAACCAAGACCTGTTTTAACCCACGCCAGAGTCCATCCTATCAGGTTATCGAGGTTCGCTCCCACTCAGCTGTGGGCCACCTCTTAAATTTCACGAAGATATCCTCCCCCACTAGCCCGGCCTCTCTCTTTTTCGATGCTTGTGCAGCCATAAATGCCAGCAAATGGCACAAGGGAACGCACCTATACACACAATGACAAATACATACTATGGCCCAGCTACTTGGGCAGACGATGGGACTTGGGGATACCGCACTCCTGTTTATATGTTAAATCGTATTATCCGCTTACAAGCTGTTGTAGAAATTATAACTAATGAAACCGGTAAGGCATTAACCCTCCTGGCAAAACACAACACCCAGATGCGTACTGCTATTTACCAAAACCGGTTGGCCCTTGATTACCGATTGGCCACTGAGGGGGGTGTCTGTGGAAAATTCAATCTGACTAACTGCTGTTTGCAGATTGATGATCAAGGCCATGTCATTGAAGAAATAGCTAACCGTATGCGGAGGCTAGCTCATGTACTTGTTCGGACCTGGCATGGACTGGAGCTAAATGGATGGTTTGGTTCTATATTTACAGGGGTAGGGGGTCTGAAAAACTATTGTATGTACTGTTTTACTAATGCTAGCTTTATGTATGCTTCTTCCATGTTTTCTACCTCTTTGCCTACGCATGTTCACCTCTATTATTGATAGTACAGTTGAACGCAAGACTGCAGCCCGAGTATTAGCTATGCGGAAGTATCAGGCCTTACCTCAAGAGGCGGCCACAGTCTAGGATAGTACTTAATGTGTGATTTATATCTCACCCCTTTCTGGAGGGGTGACAATAATCAAAATGGGGGAATGTGGTAGGCCCCAGAAATTAGCCAGGCCTCTGGTAGGCCTCATGCATAGAAATGTATCTATAACAGTATTGAATTACCAACCCCCACTGTAGACTTGTGCTGGAAAGAAATATCTGCTTTTAAAAACGGCTTCTGAACATTTCTTCTCTTTCCTCTCCCCCCTCCCTTCTGCTAATTACTCAAGCGTTCCCTGAACTTGTATCGACCTGGCCTTCGTGGGGCCAGGAATGCTTTCCCAATTAAAATGGATCACTTAGAAGTGTATTTATGGTGGGGCCATCTGCTCTGTGATACTGTCCAGGTGCCCCTGCTTGCAGATAACATACTCTAAGCTTTGAACCTCTCTGTACCTTTTGAAGTTTTAGATAGAGAACTTGTTATGCAGATGCAGGAATGTCTTAACGAGGGAAAGGTGGGCTGGAGTGGAGGAAGAGGGCTGGCATGGTTACTGATTGGATGCCAATTGCCAATAGAGAATTTACTTTGACTTAATGATGAAAATGGATATGTGAGAATGTATATAAGCAAGCTGCGAGCGCACCTCTTGGCTCAGCCTTTTCTCCTTTGGATTTGTTCCAGCTGAGCCTGTGCGGCACATTAAAACTTGATTTGAATTCTGCAAACTGACTCCTGGTATAGTTCTTTGAATACAATCAGCCACAACACATGTACTTCTGCTCTGCTCCCTCCAAGATGCCAGATGATGCCTACTGATCTTTGCCACATTTTCTTTGCCCTGGGAGAGTGATACTCCTGAAGAAGATTTTTTGAGGGGGGAGGGGAAAGGAGGTTGAGCTATTGTTGGCCCTTTAACCAAGAGTGGGGCTCAAGACTGAGACCTGCTTATCCTTATTCTCCTATCTTCCTAATTTAGATCTAGCTTCTATTTTTTTAGAAGACTTTTTTGTGCTTTAATAGCCTCTTTCACAGGACCATTTGCCCATATCGGAACTGGTGGTTATTTGATCTTCTTTCAAGCTTTTTTAATGAGTGGAATAAAGTTTTATAAAGGCAGATAAAATGTATTCTAAACAATCTTCATGCCTCGTGCATACTTTTCCTTTTCTTGCAGCTGTTCCTTTCACTTTCCTTGCCATTTTTAGCCTACTTTCGAAAGATGGTTTATGGTTTGTTTATTTGATATACCGCCTTTAACCAGTGGCAGCAAAGTGGTTTACAAAATTGAAAAAAAAAACCAAAGAGATATATAAAGAGTGGAGTAGAAGAAGAGAAGAGAAGGGAAGGGAAGGGCAGTGCAGATCAGCAGTTCCGGGACGCATCTCCCTACAATGCACCAATGGCTTGTTCAAAGAAATAGGTTTGTAGATGCTTCTTAAATGATTTCAATGAGTTGTCTTGTCAGATATAGAGGGGTAATGAATTCCATAGGGCTGGGGCCAGAAAGTAGAAGGCTGATTGCGAGAGACATTTGTTGCTGGGACCACAAGATGGTTGTGACTTCAGGAGCAGAGAATTCTAGCTGGAACATAGGGAATGAGAGAATCTCACGGAAAGCAAGGAAGACCTGAGTAGAATGCTTTATGTGCCAATAGTTATAACTTTAAATTTGATTCAGTAAGATACTGGTAGCCAGTGATGGGACTTTAACAAGGGAGTAATGTGGTCAAATATCTTGAATCGGTAGAGTTTGATAACAGCATTCTGGATTCTTTAAAAGCGTCAAATCGAAAAGAGAAGAAGGCCATTGTAGAGGAATGGGGATTTTCCTGGGTCCACACATATAAACAGACTGCAGAAATGTGTGTCCTGGGGACTACATACTTTTCACTGGTGGCAAAACCGGATATTCAGTTTCCATTTCAGCCACAGCAACCAGTCGCTTTCAGAACACTGGCCACTGCAACTGAATATGGTGTTCTTAAGCTTCGAGTGGAGCTTCTTCTTAAAAGTTAAAAGCTACTACAGTAGTTTTACTTCTTTATTCTCTCTCAGTGATTCTGGTGAATTTACATCATGTTTTTGCGTATGCTGGGGGTCATGTTCCTCGACTGCTTGCCAGTGGGTTTGTGGGGTTCAGCAAGGTTCTGCTTTGTCCCCTATTCTTTTTAATATCTTTATGAGTCTTGTTGGGGACATTTGTAGGTGATATGATTTGAAGGGTTTTTTCCTATGCTGTTTAGTTATTATTTATTTATTTATTTAAGGATTTTATTTACCGCTTTATCACATAATCAAGGTGGTTTACAGAAAACACAACTCTTACTGCACTGAGCAGTTTACATAGAACAAGAAACATATTAACAAATTTAGTACATATTAACAAGTACAGAAAATCATTATAAATTAGTTACAACAAACTCTGGCCTGTAGAATAATATATGATGGCCAACTATGTACATGGATGGGTAAACTTTACGAAGGGTGCGCTATTGAAGGGTTTCATTTCTTGATTGAGGAATTTCCATTCTGGGCCATTGATGCTTGCTTATCCATTATCGCCAAGTACACTTCAGAGAATAGGGAAGTTTTGATATTTTTCCTGAATATGGATAGGTTTTTTATTTCTCGTAGGTCGTTAGGTTTGATATTCAACTGGTGATTGATGTGGAGGGGGATGAGATTGAAGTTCTCTGTTGTATCAACTGTTGTCTTGAAGATAATGTTTCCTGGCTGCGATTGCACCGATTGGTTCTTAATATTTCGAAGTCAGCGGTTTTACAATGTAGGCCTCTAACTAATGATAGCTTAAAGGCTGGTTTATCTATCGGGGGGGGGGGGGGTTCTATTATCTTGGAAGGATAGCATTTGTGACCTACAAGTCATATTGGATGCAGAACTGGGACTTCAATAACAAATTTTGAAAGCAGTACAAGTAGTGTTTGGGCATGTATGCCTGTTCATCCACTGCATTCTTATTTGGATCAGAATTCACTTCGCCAGGTTGTTCAAGCATTAGTTCTCTCTCAGCTTGATTATTTTAATGCCCTGTATGTGGGATTACCAATGTATTCCATTAGGAAGTTACAGGTAGTCCAGAATTCAGCGGCATGGGTCATTTTTGGCCTTAGCCTTAGAGAGCTGGCTGCAGAGTTGTTAATGCAATTACATTGGCTTCGAATTAAGCAGAGATGATTCTTAAGGCTTATGGTGTTAGCATTTAAGGCTCTTCACGGCCTGGGGCCTTGGTATTTAAAGGATTTACTGCAGTGGTATGTGTCTCGTCAGGCTTTGCGTTCTGTAGAAGCCCGGATATTGCAAGTTCCTGAGTTTAGTCAGATCCAATTATAACGATGGTACAAACGTTTATTTTCTGTTGTTGCTCCAGTTTTTTGGAATTCTCTACCTCTGGCATTACATTCTGAGTTAAATCTTTTGACCTTTCATAAAAATCTAAAAACTTTTCTCTTTCCTTATTTTGTTTGTCTCCTTAGGGGGATAAGGATGCTGTGGCGGTGAGGCAGATATGAGGCAGCTGGATGGGATAGGAGGTTCAATGGGATGTTTTTAATGATTTCAAATTTTCATTTGTACTTGATTGTTGTTGTTTTATTGATGTCCATACTCCACCTAGAATGCTTGATGGTTGGGATAGGGTTCTTACTTTAGAAGTCATTGTTTAGTTTTTTTGCCAAGCAAAACATTGTTATTGAGTCAGAAATTGAACTTCTTGGCCACATTTTGCCTCAGGTGCGCTTGTAGATTGTGAGCCATTTGAGGATGAGGGAATATATATAGTACCTGATTGTTAACCGCCAACTTAATATCAGGCGGGTGATATATAAATGCCTTAATACAGGAGTAGCCAACTCCAGTCCTGGTGCACCACAATCCAGCCTGGTTTTCAGGATGTCCCTAATGAATATGCATGAGGTACATTGCCTCCCACTGTATGCAAATATATCTCATGAATATTCATTAGGAACATCCTGAAAACCTGACTGGATTGTGGTGTACCAGGACTGGAGTTGGCCACCCCTACCTTAATAGAATAGAATTATCTCTATTGCCAAATGGCTACACCACCATTACCCAGTTTGTACCAGACCCTGCATTTCACCAAAAAACTAAATCTGAAGTATTTCCCCTCTTATAGGTTCTAAGACCAGCATCTCCCAAACACTTGTTCATTTTAAGGATACAAAATACAACATAATTTACACTAATATTCCAATTGCAATATTAGGTAAATGCTCTGAAATTGAAATTATGGAGACCTTGCTAAGGAATTAGGGTTACAAGTAGACACCAATATAAGAACTATCCAAAATCAACAAGCAAATAAGGACCATAAGGTTTGGTTAAAAAAACGAATGAACACAAGGCTGATTATAAAGAAGGACTGCAACAGATTATATTGTGTAAATACTGATGTGATGAGTCAGGGGCATTGCTGATATTAAAGCCAATAAAAAGATGGACTGTAGATCATCATGAAGACTTTGAACCCTTTAATTGCTTTTTTGGATAGATGTTGCAAGTGGAATATCAGTATTAATTATTTCATATTATTTTGTATCCTTAAAATGAAAAAGTGTTAGATGATCCCTTTTTTGTAAGGAGACGTGTTAGTAGCCTCATAAGGAACTTCACCTTCCTATTACAATCTAATGAGACATTCACCCATTCATAGTGAGGCAGCTAAAATCTCTTATTACCACCATGTTCCCAGTTTTATTAGCCTGTTTAATCTCTGTTAGCTTTTCACAGTCTGTTTCATTATCCTGGTCAGGTGAACCATGGATCCACTATTTAGTTTTTAATGGTCCAACTTTTTTGTGCTCTGAGGTTCACCAATAAGACAGAAACATTCAAAACTTAAAACAGATGGTGACTTTACTCCCTGGCCTTTCAATTCTTGTCAGGTAATACAGCAAAATATATTATTTAAAAACTCCTACAGAAGTCTCTAGAGAATCCTACCTATTTGCTAGGAACCTCTCCCCGTCCCCTCCCCCTCCTCCATATAATCAAGGAATCCATGAAAAAGCACAATTAAATAAATCTATGCTGATTATCATTTCAGAGTGCCGTGCTCTTTGCAGCATGATTGGAATAATACATGGCAGTGAGAGAGGGACTTTACTGTACCTTCTCATTGTATATGGTCATATCTTTTTGGGGGAGATTTGTTTTTAGTTGGGGTTTTGTGCCTCGTATATGTGATAAATCAGCTAAATACAGATGCACCAGCCCTTCTTTCACTAAGATTTTATTTCCATAAGGACAGAACTAGAAAAATCTTTTTTTAACCATGTCTCCCAGATATTAATGGTGGATAAAAACCACGGGCAATTTCTAATTTACCCATTTTGCCCAGCTGCTATACCACAACCCCTTCTTAATATCCATTGTTACACTCCCTTGTCTACTACTGAGGACGCTCAATGCTTATCCCATCCTTTCCTGTATTCTTAGGGGTATGTTTACTAACAGTGATAGCAGCTTCCATGCAATATCAGAGCTGCGGCCCTATTGAATTCAATGGGGGTCGTGCTCCGATATCGTATGGGAACTGCTACCGCTGTTTAATAAACATACCCCTTAGACTGTGTTCTCCTTAAAACCCCTCCACTGGGAGGCTGTGCCGGGCATCCATCATCCCTTCTGTTAAACTTAAGTTTGAAAAACATTTTGGTTCATTTTCAGTTTGTTTGGCTTCTTTCCCAGATTCTTAGTGGGGGGTTTTTTCTGATCATTGCACATTTTCATTTTAATAACTGCTTTCTTGTGTGTTAGAACATTTTACATACGCAAATTGATTGTATATACATTAATTGACTTTGTACGTTCTAAAATTTTTAAGGTACCCAAACAAAACTCACACTGATAAATGTAGATCCCTATTGCTGAAACCTGACATCTATTCTTTTCTTAAATTTGCTATAGCATCTTTGTTTTTTTAGTGCCATCAAGTCAGTGTTGACTCATAGTGACCAGTTACCTCTGGGTTTTCTTGGCAATGTATCACCTGAAGTAGATTGCCAGCCTTTTCTTCTGAGGCAATGGAGGGTAAAGTGACTTGCCCAAGGTCACAAGGAGTGCCAGTGGGAATCAAACCCTTGATTATCTGGGTATTAGGCAGCTGCTCTAACCACTAGGCTACTCTTCCACTCCTAGCATCTCTTGAAGTTTAAAACACATCAAAATGCTTCACATAAATTAAAAAAAAAAACCTAGGGAAAAATTGCTCAGAAAAGAGAAAGACAGATTAAAGCAAAGCAGCCTGTCCCCGCTCCCCATTACATGGATTGTTCCTAGACCTCAAAAAAAAAGTCTTCAAATTCTTCCTGAATTTTCAAGAGATGTCTCAGATCTTAGGTCCAGTGGCATTGAGTTTTATAGTGAAAAAGGGAGAAAACGTAATGCAGAATATTGAGGTGTCTCAAAACAAACGAGCAATATTCAAAATGATCACTAAATGCACTTGGGGGACGTGTAAGGTTCTGGAGGGAATGTAAGGAATAAGGTGACCAAATAAATAGATGGGATGGTTGAAATATAAAGTATAGTGAACTAAAACTAAAATGTTAATTTTAATTTGATGACCGATAGCTAACCGGTGAAGTTGTATCAAAAAGAGGGTGATGGGATTATGACCTTTTAAATAGAAAATTTATTTAGCAGTTGTATTTTGGACTGATTGCAAATGTTTACTAGATGTTAAGGCAATAGCAGCTCTATCATTAGTCAGGATGAGACGGCTGCTTCAGGTGGGAAATTTTTGAGAGGGACAAAAAATGCCCCCAAAATACCCCTACAGAAGCCACCTTACCCAGGTTTTAAATAGAAAAAGTCAAGCCAAGCCTCCCCTACAGTCGACATCTCCCCCAGTGACTGTTGCCCCTCAGAAGGTCTATGGTTGCAGCATGCAGCCGGCAAGAAAAAACAAAATAATGCAGGCAGGGTCTTTGCAACTCCTGCATACTTGAAGGCCCTCCTGGTCCCACCCCCTCTGCTGCATATGTTTGGATCAGAGAGGGCAGGACTGGGAGGGCTTGGAAACATGCAGAAGTCAAAAAAACATTCCCTTTTTTTTTAATTGCTTCTGCAGATGTTGGGAGATGCAGCAGCAGCAGTAAGGCTGGTTGGTTGGGAAGGAAAATAGGAGATGGCTGAAATGGGATGGGGACGGATGGTAGATGCTCGACACAGAATAGGGGGCTGAAGGAAAAGCTGGACATGGAGTGGGGGCAGAAGGCAGATGCTGGACATGGGGGATAGGGAGAGAGAGGAGGGTAGATGCAGGACATGGAGGTATAGGGAGTGCAAGAGTAAAGGGGAAGATGCCGGACTTGGAGGGATAAGGAGAGATTAAGAGTGACAAGAAATGCTGAACTTGGGGTGGGGATAGGTAGAGACAGAGAGAGATCGGTGATGCTTGGCTCGGGAGGATAGGGAGATAGAGAAAGAGGGGAAGATACTGGACACAGGGGATGGGGAGGGTAGAGATGCTCAGCATGGAGGAGGGAAATGATGGACAAAGGGAGGATGGGGTAAGAAAAAGCAACTAGCACTGGTCAGGGGAGAGAGGGTGGGAGACACTGGACAGGGGAGGAGAGAAGGGGTAGATGCTACGCACATGGAAGGGGAGAGTTAGAGGGTGGAATAAGAGGCTGGGAAAGGAAAGAGAGATAGGGAATCGGAGGGCTGTGTTAAGGGTTGAGAAGTAGTAGGTAGATGGAGTAATAGGAGGGAAATTAAGGACAGGATGGGTGATAGAGATTTAGAAAAATAAATGGAAGAAAGCTGAAAGGAAAATATTAATGTCAGAAATCAGGGATGGCTCTATCATTAGACAGGGTGAGGCAGTTGCTTCAGCCAACAAAAACTGCCCCCAAAGACCCCTGCAGCACCCACCTCACCCTGCCCCTAAATAAAAAAGTCAAGCAAAGCAGCAGCTAAAGTCGGCATCTTCCCCAGCATGGGTGTTATTAGGAAAAGGGAACTGGATTAAGCTCATGCCTTTTCTCAGATGTTCAAGGCAAGTTACATTCAGTATTCTCCTATCCCATGAGGCAATGGAGGGTTAAGTGACTTGCTCAAGATTATGATGAACAGTAGTGGCATGTGAACCACGTTGCATTGGTTTTAGCCCACTGTTCTTACCATTAAGCTATTCCTCCACTCCATTGTTAAGGGATCTTAGAGGGATGGAGGGAAGAGGGAACACATAGAAAAACAGACACATAGAAACTGACGGCAGATAAAGAACATACAGTCTATCCAGTCTGCCTTTCATACCAATTACTAAGCGCTACAGTCCCTTTTCTGAGATCCTCTGTGTTTTTCCCATGCTTTCTTGAATTCAGATACAGTTTTTGTCTCTATTCTCTCCACTGGGAGACTATTACACGCATCTACCACTCTTTCCATTTACTCCTGAGTCTGTCTCCTTTCACCTTCATCCTATGCCCCCTTGTTGCAGAGTTTTCTTTCAATTGAAAGAGGCTCTCCTCCTGTGCATTTATGACACAAAGGTATTTAAACATCTCTATCATATCTCCCCTCTCTCATCTTTCTTCCAAACTATACATGTTGAGATCTTTAAGTCTGTCCATATATGCCTTATGATGAAGCCTACTAGCTATTTTGGTATCCACCCTCTGCACTGACTCCATCCTGTTTATATCCCTTTTGTAGGTGTGGTCTACAGAATCACACACAATACTCTAAGTTAGGTCTCACCAAAGACTTATGCAGAGGCACTATCATCTTCTTCATTAGAACATAAGATATGCCATACTGGTTCAAACCAAGGGTCCATCAAGCCCAGTATCCTATTTCCAGCAGCGGCCATCCAGGCCACAAGTAGCTGCAAGGTTCCCAGATCATGAAATCATAGGATATGATGTTTTAACTAACTATGCTATACTTGTTAAGACACATTTTACAATGGGACATCCAAGCGCAATCTGGGATGTCAAGCCAGAACGTCTGAAAAAAAGCAGGTACTTGCAAGTTCAGGCATGATTTCAGAAACATGGATATATTCCATGTCTACATAGATGTCCCCAGAACAGCATATCAGGGCATGATTGTCTAATAGCATGATGGTTAAAGAAGCTAGTTAAGAACTAGGTGACCAGGGTTCAAATTCCAGCATGGGCTGTTGCAATTACACTAGTCACTTAATTCTCAATCTTCTCTACATCATTTGGATGTTTTAAGGCTACAACAAACACTTTCCTGATGCCTGTTTATGCCTGCAGGCATCCCTGATGTTTTTGAAATCGAAAGGGGATGTCTAAGTTCATTTCACTTTCCCAGACACTCCTCCACTGCACATCTTGCCTAATTGGACATCCCTGCACAGGAGATATCTCTAAATGTCACTTTGCAGAATCTTCAACCCCTCATTTACTCCCCCATCTCTGAAAAAGCCCAGCCCCTCCAGTCTCCCCACTAAATCTTGCACACCACCATCCCCTCACTCTCTCTCCCTCCCTCCCCACTTAATCTTGCACCACACATCCTTCAAGTCACTATCTTGCACCCCACTCACCCATATACATACACTAAGGGACTCTTTTACTAAAGCCTGCTAAGCAGTTAATGCATGGGTATGATAGCTACTGGCCACTAAAACACATGTTAATCACCCCTAGTGCAAAAGGTCAAGAAATGGACAGGGTACGAGTGAAATTCAGGTGTGTCAATGTGACAATTAGCTGGATGCACATAACAATACCACTATGGGTATTGTAGGATATATATATCATTGCAATAATTATCAGGAACATGCTGATGATGTCCCAGACAGTTATCATGGAGGCTTTGTGCTTAATGCACATTAGTTTTCATGCGATGTGTTACATGCCACACCCTAACAGACTTTATTAAAAGGACGCCTTAGTCTCTGGCCTGTGTTCTCTCTGATCCCCATTCTCGCTTTCCCATCCAGACTTCTTAGGAGGAAGACAGCGGTAGCGCAGCACCCTAGACCACATCCTTCTCTGCTGCCTGAGTCCTGAGAGTCCACCTTTATGCCACATAGGACATTACAGTGTTGCAGTGCTCAAAGTACAATACTGGAGGCTCAAATAACAGAGGAGACGGATGCAAACCAACATGCTGCACTGCTACTGTTCTCGTCCTCCAGCAAGCATGATTGACAGAGTGGACAGAGCAAAAAGGAGCCGTTGATGTTTCCATCATTGTCCAGTAGTAAGGAGGATAAGGTCATAGATACCACACTGCTGCTGGCCTCCTCTGAAGTCAGGATTGGGTGAAGTGGGAAGGAAGGGAAAAGCAGAAAGCCACTGTCACACTCCAGCCCTCAGTTTCCTACAATGATTTAGAAGGGAATAGGGAATTCCATAGACAGGGCCAGATTTTGTGGCCCTCGTCCCGGCTGCTGAGTTACAGCACATAGGAGACTCTCCAGTCCTGCCTATGGACAGCAGCATCCTAAATCAAGCCCTGGATATGGATTACCAGTTTTGCACAATATAAATATACACTTGATTGATAACCCATGCTTTGTATCACTTGATGCCACTGCACAGTGCTAGTTTTGGGGCGCCACAGAGCCTGACAGAAACATTGGCTTGTCTCAAAGCTGAATCTTGCTGAAGCAGCAATACACAGATGGAGTCGGAGCAGCATGTTCAGTGTGGAAAAAAGGATCTGTCTCAGTATTAATTTGTGACTGTTCCTCTCATTTTCCTCACACTGCAATTCCAATTTCCGATTAACTGTCTCAGCTTTCTCTGAAGAGCATGTTTCCTGCACACTGCTAAGGAACTGTAAAAATATTTTGCTACTGTAAAGCAGTAACAGTGATAAATGCACTTTCTTTCTATACCCACAGTGCTGTGTCTTCTCATTTTCACAGCGGAGTCAGCTCTAAAATATCAGAAAGAATGCATCTTTTGTAGCTTAAAATACAGAAAAATGCTTTAGTAAGGAGTATTGATTGTGTGACCTTAAGGTGAGTTATCTTTCTCTTTTTCTTGGTAGCAAAAGAATGCTCTCCCTCTCAAGACCAACATATTAAGGACAGATGAACATAGAAACTTAGGACCACGATACATCCAAATTTCCTTTGCTCTCTGGGAAGTCTATTTAAGCATATTCCAGGATGGTCTCAGTATTCAACATCCCAATCCGGATGCACCTCGGAAACTGCTCAGACATTCTCTAGACATGGCAATACCCACTTGTGGCAATGCCGCTTGACACCGGACACCTTCATTACTCTAACAGCTCCTCTGCAATGATGCTCAATACCTACAAACACAGGAAATGACAGCCCATCCCTTCTGCACATCCATAAGAACCACTAAGCTCTCCCATCCCTTCCTCTCCTTCAGAGTTCCTCTCAATCATCTCATGTTTTCTCCACTCGGGCTGTTCGATGCATCCCTATGAATGTGGGTGGGGATTGCACTAAAGACTTTGGAGGAGCAATTTATTAGAATCTGTTATGGACCCTAAAACTACTACTACTAAACATTCGTATAGCGCTACAAGGCATGCGCAGCACTGTATATAATGTGTAAGTAAGAGGCAGGAGCTCACAATCAGAACAGATGCTTACAACTAACAGGGAACTGCGAGAAAACAAGGGGAAACGGTTATTACACCAAAGGGTGGTCAACGGGAGAATAAGGGAGCTAGAATCCAAAAACCAGTAAAGCCTGGATATAATATCAAGTCTCCTATGTCAACTACATAAGAATAATTCAAAAATGTGTTCAAAATAACATTGTAATTTTTCTAAAATGTAGGGAGAGAGAGAGAGAGAAAAGCAAAATTGCAAAACTCCAACTTGCTTCTTAAAATTCTACAATGTGACTTGAATGACGTACCCAGAGCTACAACAGGCTTTATTTAGTCATCTGTAAAGAAGAAAGTGAACAAATCCATTCATCCTGTTTTTTGCAAGATGATTTGCCCACGAAGACCCTGTTTTTCGACAGGTTTGCCCATAACTATCAACCCCCAGTAGAGTACGCATAATGGGGATCATTTCAGTCACGTTTATCTGGTCTGGATGTCCAGAACCGCTAAACGCCCGGATTGTGTGCCGGGGACAGAGCTCCCTGCACAAGTGCCAGTTTGTGTGGGGAGCTCTGTTTGTGGGTGGGAGGGAGCGGGCAGAGGGAGGAGCGAGGGCGAGCAGTGGACTGCAACTAACTCCGGACATACAAGGCCGATTCCTGTATGGGGGACTTATTCCACCTCAGACCTGTGAACCATGTAAATGCCATTTAGAGGGATATTCAGTGCCGCTAAATATACCGATTATCTCCGCTACATCAGGGCATGTGATGTGTGTTCCGGAGTAGCATCAGTCGCTAATGGGCAAATGCCGGCCTATCTTGGGAGCTGCTGACACCTAATAAGGAAGTAGTGGGCCTGATTAGCCTGTGAATGAACTGAGAGCAGCTGAGGCCTGCATAAAAGGCTTCAGAGCTCTGCCCTGTTGAGGCATTCCTAACAAGGGCTCTACAGGTCAAACAACGGTAAGGATTTCAGGGTTTATTTTTAAATTGCTAGCTCTTTGACTGGGAGCTCTTAAAAGGGTTGTGGTATATTTTTAAAACAAAGTTGCATTCTTTTTGGTGCTTTAGTAGAAATATTTTCTTTAGTGGTGTACGTTTAAAACTCTGCTTTGGTAACTTTCTCAGCTCTTGCGAGCTGCTGACACCTAATCCCTCCCTACCCTCACCCCACTCCCACCCACCCCTGGTGAGCAGTCTTGCTTTATAGGGCACCTCCCCATGTAACAAACCACATGGACTTGGAACAGCACATTTTAAATGTAATTAAAGAGATTTAACTGTTTTTTCTCTGAAAGGACAGCTGGGAAACCGGCTGGTATTTTAGTAGATCTCTCTCTTTTGCTTTAACAGATACCTAAGCTCCACGAACAGAACAATGGCTGAGAAAAATCGTATTGCTAAAACTGTTGCCCTGTTACAGCTTCTGCCGCTGTCCAGACAGAGGTCCCAATGCCAGTTGAAGGACCTGTTCCAAGTGCAGGGTGCCTGCATGCTGAAGCTCTGAGGAAACAAGTGGAGGAACTCAGAGAGGAGGTGGTGAGGCTGAGTATCATTCAAGACAGTGAGAAGTACATTGATGAGATGCTTCTTGCAGCAACCAAGCTCTCCAGCAGAGGAGAAGATGGGTGCCTACAGATTGACGAAGGTTGGACATAAGTCACCAGGGCCTGCAGAATCACCAATTCAACTTCTACTGCCCTTGAATTGAAGAACCATTATGCAGCCCTGGAAGTGGAGGAGGTGAAAGCATCCTTGGAAAGGGAAGAACCAGGTCTCAAGTACCCCAAAGTTGCAGAATCAGTGACCACAAGGAAGCGAAGGGTAGTGGTGGTTGGTGACTCTCTTCTGAGGGGTACTGAGGCGTCCATCTGCCGACCAGACTTGATGTCCAGAGAGGTATGCTGTCTGCCTGGTGCCCAAATTCAAGATGTTAAGGAGAATTTGCAGACACTCATCAAGTCCACTGAATATTACTCAATGTTGCTAATCCAGGTCGGAACAAATGATACTGCCAGGTATCCCTCTGAGCATATCAAAAGTGACTTCATGGCTCTGGGACAGAGGGTGAAGCAGTTAGGTGCACAGGTGGTGTTCTCTTCAATCCTCCCTGTTGAGGGTAAAGGCCAAGGTAGAGAGGCTCGCATCCTGGAGATGAATGCATGGCTGCGTGGATGATGTCAAGAGCGTTTTGGTTTCCTGGCCCATGGGAAGCTGTTCCAAGGGTTGCAGAGCAGAGCAAAGTAGTCAGGAAAGCAAAGATTCAAAAAGAGGAGGAAATAGCCAATGCAATAAAATGGGGTGATAAGACATTTTTCAGATATGTTAGTGAGAAGAGGAAGGGCAAAAGTGGTATTGTCAGACTCAAGGGTGAAGGGGAGGAATATGTAGAAGCTGATGAGGATAAAGCGGAATTCCTTAACAAATATTTCTGTTCTGTGTTCACAGATGAAGAACCAGGAACAGGACCTCAGAAAACACCCACAAACAGGAACAGAAGCGTGGGACATCTTGAACAATTTTCAGAAGACTGTGTTCATGAGAAACTAGCTCGACTTAAAGTAGACAAAGCAATGGGACCAGATGGGATACACCCTAGAATACTAAGGGAACTTGGGGACGTTCTAGCAGCTCCACTGACCGACCTTTTCAATGCCTCATTGGAGTCAGGAGTGGTGCCAAAGGACTGGAGAGAGGCTTATATGGTGCCTTTACACAAAAGCAGAAGTAAGGATGTAGTTGAAAACTACAGGCCGGTTATTTTAACTTTGGCGGTGAGTAAATTATTGGAAACGCTGCTGAAAGAGAAAATAGTGAGGTTTCTGGAGTCCAGCGGATTACAGGATCCGAGGCAGCATGGATTCACCAGAGGCAGGTCAGACAAATCTGACTGATTTCTTTGACTGGGTGACCAGGGAGTTGGACCAAGGGAGAGCCCTAGATGTGGTGTATTTAGATTTCAGTAAAGCCTTTGACACCGTTCCTCACAGGCGACTTATAAACAAACTGAGCACCCTAGGGATGGACCCTAAAGTTACTGCTTGGGTTAGAAATTGGTTGTGTGGGAGGCGACAAAGAGTACAGGTAAATGGAGCTCACTCTGAGGAGAATGACATTACCAGTGGTGTGCCCCAGGGATCTGTCCTTGGTCCAATTCTTTTTAACATCTTTGTTAGTGATATAGCAGAAGAGCTGTTGGGTAAGGTTTGCCTCTTTGCGGATAATACCAAAATCTGCAATAGAGCAGACACCCAGGAGGGTATAGATAACATGAGGAGGGATCTAGCCAAGTTTGAAGAATGGTCTAGAATTTGGCAGCTGGGATTTAATGTTAAAAAATGTAAGGTCATGCATTTGGGCTGCAGCAATCCAAGGGAGCAATATAGTATACGGGGTGAAGTACTTTTGTCCACCAAAGAAGAGTGGGACCTAGGCATGGTTGTGTCTGATGATCTCAAAGTAGCTAAACAGGTAGAAAAGGTGATGGCAAAAGCTAGAAGGATTATTGGGTGCATACGGAGAGGAATGGATAGCAGAAAAAAGGAGGTGATAGTGCCACCATATAAGTCTTTGGTGTGACCTCATTTGGAGTATAGTGTGCAATTCCGGAGACCGCACCTTCAAAAGGATATAAACAGGATGGAGTCAGTACAGAGGGTGGCTACTAAAATGGTTAGTGGTCTTCATTATAAAGCATATGAGGACAGACTTAAGGATCTTAATATGTACACCTTAGAGGAAAGGCGGGATAGAGGTGATACGATTGAGATGTTTAAATACCTCCATAGCATAAATGTACAGGGGGAGAGCCTCTTTCAACTGAAAGCAAGTTCTGCTACGAAGGGACATGGGATGAGGGTGAAGGGGGATAAATTCAAGAGTGATATGCAGAAATATTTCTTTACGGCCATGGATCCATGGAAAGGTCTCCCAGTGGAGGTGGTAGAGATGAGGACAGTATCTGAATTCAAAAAAGCATGGTAAAAACACAGAGGATCTCTAAAGGAAAAAAGGGGACTGTTGTAGTTGTTGATATGGAAGGACAGACTAGATAGGCCATGTGGTCTTTTTCTGTCATCATATTTCTATGTTTCTATGTTTCTATCTTAACCCATGGGAGCTAACCGGGCAGCGGCTTCCGTATATGACCACAGCATTGAATATCCAGAGCTAAAAATTGGCAGTGATGGCTATGTGCCATAGCAGCACATAGCTGTCCCAGAAGAATATCGGGCCCTACGTTTATAGAGATTTTGTACCAGATTTTCTCAACTAGCCTCCGAAAATATCTGGCCACATAATAGCAGCAGTATTTGGATACTTTTGACTGCTCAGAGATTTTGGTTTCTCTAGCTTTATCATCCTACTGCAATTAAAATATCACCATGAAGATTTCCATCTGCCTTGTTCTTCTGTATGGTGCACCTTGAGAATTGTGTACAATTCTGGTCGCCGTATCTTAAAAAGGATATAGCATTATTAAAAAAGGTACAGAGAAGAGCCACCAAAATGGTAAAGGGGATGGAAGGATACCCCTATGAAGAGAGGCTATAAAGGTTAGGGGTCTTCAACCTGGAAAAAAGACGGCTGAGGGGATATATGATAGAGGTCTATAAATTAATGAATGGAGTGGAAAGGGTAAACATAGATTGATTGTTTACATCATCAGATTATAGAAAGACTAGGGGACATGCAATGAAGCTACAGGGTAAACTATTTAAGACTAATAAGAGAAAATATTTTTTCACTCAACGTGTAATCAAACTCTGGAATTTGTTACCGGAGGATGTATTAAAAGCTGTTAGTGTAGCTGGGTTTAAAAAAGGTTTGGACAAGTTCTTAGAGAAAGGTCCATAAACCATTTTTAAAAGGGACCCAGGATATCACTGCTTGACCCAATACAAGCATTGAGGAACCTGTGTCTTTTGGGGAAACTGCTAGGTACTTGTAACCTAGAATGGCCACTGTTGGAAACAGGATACTAGGCTTGATGGTCTGACCCAGTATGGCATATCTTATGTTCTTATGTGATTCCAACATCTGTGCCTCGAAGATAAGTTTGGCTCAACATCATAAAGCAAATTATGTCTCTATCATGTGGAAACTAATAAAGAAACCATTGCTTGGGACTTTGTTGTGGTGCTATGGTTACTTGGGCACTGAAGCTTTACTAGAACCATGAGGAAAGTTGTAATAGGGTTCAGGCAGGAGCCATCAGTTTAAATGTGCAGAGATGTTGCATGTCATGGGATACCCACATCCTGGATTATCTCCAATCCTGAGAAAATATATACTGGGACAGAAAATATTTAGTGTTATTGCATCAATCCATGCTACCATCTGGGCAAAATATTGCCTATACAAATACTGAACAGTGTAAGTTACATAAAGGAGCTCCCTGAATATCAAATGATTTACAGTGTAAGTAAGATTGCATTGTATAAGCAAAATATGTCCACCTATCCATCTCTAAGACAATAAACATAGAATCTCCTGACCATTTCACTTTAACTATGATCAGAAACATGGCCTATTTTTAGCTTTAGTTAAATGGTCCAATGTGTAACAAAGAATTTAACTGAAACTTCTGTTTCATGAAACTTTCATATCATAAATCTTATCCATTGTCAAACCATCTGCATAGTACTAATGTCTAACAATAACCTTCAAAGTTACTCGTTATCTAATGATGTGCTTCCAAATGGTTACCTAGGGGTTTTCACTAGATTTGCACTCTCATACTCTGAATTCATAAAATAATTTAACAAAAGGATCTCCTAGGGGTTGACGTCAACTGGGGAAAATCTAAGCAGTTCTAAGGCATGTTCAATAAAATCCATATCAAACTTGTCCACTGAAACCAAGGAGATCAGAAGAATCTGCTCAAAAATGCCACTGCAGATTCACCATTTCAGAGAGTGTTGTTGTTACATGCCGTCGAATCGATGTTGACTCATGACGACCCTCTGGATAGTTGTCCTAAACTGTGTTCGGTCTTCAGTCAGGCAGCTCCATAGTGATAGTGACATCCATAGCTGCTGTTATTGTATTGATCCATTTCACTGCTGGCCTTCCTCTTTTGCATTGACCTTCAACCTTGCCAAACATGATGTCTTTCTTAAATGATCTCTCTCTTTGCATGATGTGTCCAAAGTATGAAAGTTGAAGTCTTGTTATCTCACCTTCTAAAGAAATCTTAGATTTGATCTCCTCTAGTACCAACTGGTTTGTTCTATGGGCAGTCCATGGTATACACAGTGTTCTTTGCCAGCACCATAATTCAAAGGCATTGATTTTCTTTCTGTCTTTTTCACTGCCCAACTTCTGCATCCATATGACATTATTGAAAATACCTTGGCTAGAAAAGTCAAACCTTTGTATGGAGAGAGACATCTCTGCTCCTAAGAATCTTGTCTAGGTCCTTCGTAG
The DNA here is from genome assembly GCA_033557465.1 of Ichthyophis bannanicus. Lineage (NCBI taxonomy): Eukaryota > Metazoa > Chordata > Amphibia > Gymnophiona > Ichthyophiidae > Ichthyophis > Ichthyophis bannanicus. The sequence continues at coordinate 825,219,033 of CM066034.1, forward strand.
CCATTTTGCCAAGAGCAATGTATCGTCAGATTTCTTGACTGCTTGTCATTTCTTTATTGACAATTTTTTCTCCATCAATGATGAACTTATTGATTTTGCCAGTTGTCAGGATCTTTGTCTTCTTTACATTAAGATGCAGACCCATTCCTTGATCCATGTTCTTGATCTTGAGAAGCAAATGTTTCAGCCAGTATTATGGTATCATCAGCATATGGAAGGATGTTGATGAGTCTTTGACCATTCTTTTTCTCTAGTCGAACTGTTGCTTCTTGATTAATGTAAAGGTTGCACAAGAGAACTATCAGGCTTCTTAATGTGGCCCAGTTTCTCATGGTTAACACAGTCAAAAGCCTTGCTGTAGTCAATAAAATGTATATAGACAACCTTTTGGTATTCTTTTGTTTTTTCAAGGATCCATCTCACATCTGCAATGATGTCTCTCATTCCTCACTCTTTTCTGAACCCTGCTTTCATTTCAGGCAGTTCTCGTTCCAGGTATGGTTGTAGTCTCCGCTAAATGATCTTGATCCTGCTGGCATGTGGGATCAGAATGCTGGAGCGATAATTTCCACAATCAGTTGGATCACCTTTCTTGAGTATTATTACAAATACAGATCTTTTCAATTTAGATAATCCACAAATAATTTGAAAGAAAAATATCAGGCCAAACATTTGACTGAGCAAATGGCCTAATATTATCCATATAAAAAAGTGCCAGATTTGGGACGGAATGAGGGGTGGCTGAAAAATTAACCACATAGTAATGTTATTTAGCTGGCAAGATGAGAGTACTGTCAGTATATTCAGCACATGCAGCCCTCCTCCCTCCTCCCCCATTTTTTAGAAATAGTCTCTGAAGAGGCAAGGGATTCATCTTCAGAGACTGCAGTTTAATACTAAGGGGCATGTTTACTAAACACCGTTGCTGTGCGGGTTCCCGTTAGTGTGCTGGTGCCATATAAGGAGTGGGCGGGCCAGGCAGAAAAAAGAAAAAAACCGGACCGTACGTGTGTGCGTCACGCAAATGTGCGGGGCCCACATTAGCGCGTGGGAAGGCTAAGTGGGGCGCTGCTGCATAACCAAACAACAGAGCCGTAGTACAACGGTGAAGACACTGACCTATGGGGCAGGGGCCAGGGGTTCAAACCCCCATTGCGCTCAATGGAAAAGACCAGCTGAGGCATCAACTTTTATGGGCAAAAGTGGTGTAGGAGGTATATTGATTATGGGCGGCAGAAGGCGGCGCACTCTTTTTTTATACGGCATGAGGCGGCGCACTGTTCATTGTGGGCGGCAGATGGCGGCGCGCTGATAAAATGGGGCAACAGAAGGCGGCGAGCCTGTGGGCAGAAGGCGTCGCGCTGATGTGTGAGGGGGCAGCCCAATAGTGGGAGGGATAAGTGGCGCGCTGATGTGTAAATAGCAGGAATGGAGCCATAGCACAATGGTTAAGACACTGACCACTCGTGCAGGCATCATGGGTTCAATTCCCCACAGTGCCCATTGAAGACAGCTGGCTGAGGCATTATTTTAAGGGGCATGCCCATGTTGGGCGGCATAAGGCAGCGCGCTGTTAATGTTACGCGGCAGAAGGCGGCGCACTGCTAATTTTGTGCGCCACAAGACGGCGCGCCGATGGCTACAAGGCTGCGCGCTGCTGCTCAAGCACAGGAACAGAGCCACAGCACAATGGTTGTGACACTGACCAATGGTGCAGGGACCAGGGGTTCAATCCCTCACAATGCCCATTGAAAAAGACTAGCAGAGGCAGTATGTTTTATGTTGTGGAGTGCTGTAGTAGGCCCACTAATTTTATTTTGTGATAACAACTAGAAAACGCATGCTCACAGCATGTTAACATAAGACAGCCCATATGGCACATGTGACAGTGCACCGTCCGCCAAGGCACCCTAGAATGTCCCCTATAGGGCAGCATGTATGTTGCGACACAGGATAATGTATAGTGCACCCTATATGGACGGCAACCATAAAGTGCCGTATACAGCGCCCCATAAAGCGCCCTCAGAGGCACCTTATGGGTACAGTACGCTCAGAGTGTTATTGCTGGCAGCAACATATGTACAGTAAATTAAGAAGATGCTGTGGACACCCCTATCACAGAACCCCACTGTGGGTTTGAACCCATGACCTCTGGCTGCACAGGGAGTGATGTAACCATTGGGCTACAACTTCATAGCTGTAAGCAAGCCCCTGGCTGGCTGCAGATAGCCTGCACGTCACCTCACAGACAGTCTGCCGGTGTAAACAGGATAGGGTTAGGCCACACGTACCCATGATGCACTGCACATGCAAATTAGCTGTCCACAGATGGACACAAGATGGGTAATGCACCCCCACAGCACCTCGGCCCTGTTGGGGGGGAGTGACCGGGTGCACCCACACAGCACCTCGGCCTGGTAGGGGGCACTGACCAGGTGTTTTACTGGCACAGAGTAGCTACACACCGTTACATTGTGTGGGTTCTGTGCTCACCCTGAGTGTGCAATGAGGCGCCCAGGACCAGGTCCACAACACCTTCCATGGCTGATGGAGGCGAAGTGGGAGTTTCAAAGCAGTGTTAATGTGTAAGATAGCTAGTTTCTGCACAAACACCATGGATATCCCAGTCAGGCTCAGCACCCCCCTGGGAACCCCCACCAGCAAACCCCCCCCCCCAGCAGCAAACATGGCCCCCCATCCACTGTACCTCCCTGCAAAGGTGGTAGTAGAGGGCAACATCAACCCCAGTCCTGCTGAGGAATGAACACCACCCCCACCCCACAACACCATAGCAGACAGACATAGGACCAGGATAAGGTAAGCTGCACCCCACCACCAGATATTCCCCTGCAGCAAGCCAACAGCCACTGCACCCTGCAAGCCATTCCAGCAAGACACATACCAGCTACAAACAGTCTGCTGGTTAGTCCATAGTGCATGTTCCCAATGGAGACACATGCACCCAGAACTGGTCTGCCAGCATACACAGCAAGCAGATAAATCAGTGACTGGGCCCCAAATAGAAACCCATATCTATCACATGAGAGAAATACTGCATAGCACTATGGGGGTGCCTAGCCATGCTGTGGTCACTGCACAGTCAGGGTGAGTGTGATCTCCCAGAAGGACATGCTTTGGCCACCCTATCTGTGTAGGTGGTGGCCGGACACTACAATGTCCCTGCCAGTGCCCTATGCCCGGTGCAGATGCATCCTGGCCAGGCTACCCTGTCCTGGCTATACCCATGGTACCTTGCACCTCATTATGCACATTGGCAGGCCAATACTGGCAACAGTGCTGGCAGTGTGGGCTGTGGAAGGGGCTTGCAGCCAACACCCACTGTATAGCCAGACACACACTTCCACACCTATGCCATCATGGTGCTACTATTGAGGAAGTAATTAGCCTTGCCCACCAAACTGGTCCTGAGCACAGCAAGGCATGGATATGGTACGCAGTACAGCTGGGGGTCACTCCCCAGGGTAGTAAACACCGTCAGAGGCCAGGCCTGGAGCACGCACCGCAAACACCTAACAGATTGTTCGGATGGGGTCAACTAGCAGTATGTGCGTAACGTATGGATATCTAGCTGCCTGTTTTATGTGCAAACGTCTCAGAGCTGTGTACCTTATACTTCAGGTGTAGGGTGACATTGGTAAGTTATGCAAGTGCTAGTTTTGGGAGATGCATGCAGGGTCCAATGGTCTGCCTCTCCAGGAGACATTGGCCAATGAGGCCTGTGGGTGTGGGTGTGTCTGCCCTTGATGGCTGCTGCTTTACGGCACAGATTCCCAACTCCAGTCCAGGTTTGCATCACACTGTTCTGGTTTTCCTGCTGTCCCTCATGGATATGCATGAGCTACATCTACATACCATGGGTGTGGTGCATAGATATACAGCACAGGCATTTGTATGAGTGGCATCATGGAACCTGACTGGTGTGTGCCCCACCAGGACTGCATTTGGGTGATTCTGCTCTGGGTACTGGCCCTGTTCATGGTGTCTTTGCTCAGTGGGGTAAAAGATAGACGTATTGCCATTGCATATGTCCTCGCCAGGAAAGGTGTGCCCTTACTATCACTGTTTACTTGGGGGAAAAATATGTGGGCAAGATTGGCAGTTGCCCCAGTTGGGCTTTGAACCTGTGACCTTCTGCTCTTGCATGCAGTGTCTGCGTGCACTGCACCACTGTGTAGCCACAGATTGGGTGGATTCCCTGGCATGTCCATGACTGTGGATCCGGCAGGGCCTGTCTGTTGCAGTCTGTTGCAGTGGATGGTGGCAGCCTGCACATGGCTAGCTAGGCCTCTGTCTTCTGTCGCTAGCAGCCACTGCCCCCTGCACCACATGTACTCGTCCGCCAACATGCTGGCATGAGCTCCTCCCATAAAAAGCAGGTGACCTGATTGGAATGTGGCAGTACGGGACTGCATTTGGGGTACTTGGCTGTGGGTAATGCCCATTGTTGTGGTGTGTGTGCATTGTTGGGTAAAATATGGGTGTTTTCCCCATGCTTATGTCACCTGCAATACAGGGGTGTCTGCGCTATCTGTGTTTAGTGGTGGGTAAAATATAGGGACTGGGCTGGCAAGTGCCCCAGCTGGGCTTTGAACCTCTGGTCCTAGAGGTACTGACTTTGTCCGCTGCACCACACTATGGCCACAGAGACAGTGCAGCCCCTGGAGGTAGTAAGCCTGGCAGGATGGAGTCACAAACCCTGCTCTACGCAATTTTACTGTGGGCATATGCACCCTGTCTGGTGACAAACGTGCACATCAACCACGTAAATGACCACGGGAACTGGGGGAAACAATATCACCACACTGGGCAACAGTGATATTAATGGGCAACCATAGCAAACACTCCCAGGACAGCTCCACAACGGGAAATGTTGTTTGGAAGAGTCTCCGCTCCGTAAACCCTTCCAAAATTCATTTCTTTTTTCTGGAGCTTTGTTGGGTGTGTTTTCTGTATTTGCCCATCACTATCACTGTTCCCCAGCTGAATTACTATTTTTAATAGTTCTGTTGTGATCATTTCCTATTTTTATGTGCACTTTTGTGCTGTGCACATGTATCACACTGCTCACGTTTTGCTGGTTTCCCCGGTTTTCCTGTACATTGCTGACGGAAATGGTTTCTCTTCCCTTTAAATGCTTTCTACCGCGAGTGTTTCACTCGCGGTAGTTTTTACATGCAAATTCGGGCCCGATACTGTGCGGGGACCCTCTCCCCTCCCACTCTCCACCCATTGACCCCGTCCCTCCGCCCCTCCGGAGCCTTCCTCCGCCCTCCTTTAGCCGTTCCATGCCTCTATCGGACATTTGCGGGCCCGCACTTGTACGGGGCCCGTTGGTGTGCCGCGTACCTGTGCGGGGGTGACACGCATGTGTGCGGGGCATTTAAACGCGTTTATGCGCGTTTCAGTGGCGCGTTGCCGTGCGCTATTTTGCGGCGCGCAAATTTGCGGACTTTAGTAAACATGCCCCTAAGTGTAAAGAAGAGAAAGAAGGGCCCCTTATTCATCTTCTGATTTGTTTTATTTTACCCTCTGGGTTTAAGTCAGTGTCTTCTGGAAATGGTGTTTATGTGCTGCAGGTGTACCCCCTATCCTCAATAGTATTAGATGTATTATGTGGGCAGATGATTCCCCCTCCTAGGAAGGCCATGGAAGGAGATAGAAAAATGTAGCGATGTAATGTAAGAGTGTAAAATATTGTGTAGTGAGAAGGATTTTGTTTCCCTCCATTTTTTCTGCCACAATTGCAGAGGATACAGAAGTCAAAAGAAAGTGTTCTTGAGAGTTGATCCTGATGTACCAAACCAATCTAAAAACAAAGAAAATAAGTTGGAATAATTTTTCTTCTTCCCCATTCAGGTGAGATTGTTTGGCACTCACAACTGGAACAGTCAGACTTCATGGAATGAGATGCTGTGACAAGGAAGCCTAAGGTTTGAAGAAGTCCAAGAAACTTGGAAAAGTTTTGTCTTTGATCTGAAGACATTCATGAGTAGGGACAATGCTCAAAGTGAGAAGCTGGACTAGCAGGAGAGGGTCTGATGGTCAAGGGGATTGATGGACTGAAGAGTAAAAGTTACAAGATTTTTGCAGTTCTGCTTTTGGGAATTTTGTCCTATTATTCCTGGTGGCTCTATAAAACAGAGGAGAAAAGGAGATTTGGGGGACTTTGTTCACACAGACATCTTCAGGGGGTTTACAGAACCTAGAGGAAGTAGAAGAAGTAAAAGAGTTGGGATTGTGCTTCTGAAAAAATGTATTCCAGCAGGACCGGTGTTAGAGTTTCGGGCACCCCCTCCCTCATTACTATTAATGCTGGCTACACTCCACCTCCTTTTTCCCAAAGCTCCTTTCTGAACTCTTTTCACATAATGATAGTATTTCTTCTTCAGATCTAACATTGTAAGAAAATTGCAGTGAAGGGACAAATGCATAGCCAGAATAAAAATAACTACTGAGCAATAAATATTTAGCCTCATGTGAACAGGCTGTGATAGTCCAAAAGCATGCTAAATTTTTGATATGGATCAAAAGAAAAACACTCAGCTGTATGGACAGCTCAGAAATATTTTATTCATTGAAAAAATATGCAGGAGAAAGATTTTGTACAGAATGAAGGAATCAAAAACATGATAAACATGCAGTCAATGTACATTTAGAAACTGTAAGCAAAATTGATATAATGTTGATGTAAAGAATAATCGCAACCTGGGAAGACAGTGATAACATTAATATACTTCTGATTTAAGCCACAAGTGTTATGCAGGTTTCAGTGACAAACCAGTAAGTAGCAAGCTTTAGCACTGTGAAGAATAATTAGTAAAATAGGCCAACAGTATGCAAGCATGTCATTAGACTGCTGTAAAATGAAAAAAAATATTCTCTGAACATATTATTCATATGCCAGCGCTTCGTCATGCTTTGTTGTGTCCAGGCAATTCACTATTAATAAACTTGACCAGGAAATCCAAACAGTAGTATCCATAAAATATGTTAAAGCAATCTGCTTACTAATTTTCCCTAAAATGTTTTACTATGCTATGCTTTTATAAGACAAACAGCCTTCCGCAAACCTCCCAAGTGGGAAAGTCACATCGTTAAATACCCAACCGGCATTGGAAAAGATTATCATTTAGAGCTACCCTGATCCAGCGTCTTTTAAACAACTCCCAGAGCTCCAATGGGGCCGCAAAATTGGTGGCTCTTGTCTCCCCAATAAATCCATGCTTTCCCCTTTCTGGATCACAAGATGTGTTTTCATTTCTTGAGCATGCATATGTTGTTATTCTGGTTTTCTCTCGCTCTGGCTTCACTTCCTACTGGCAGTCATGCAGACACTGTACTAACGGGAGGAAGTGAAGCGGGAGCGAGAGAAAAGCAAGAAAAATATGGCCGCTTTTGGACCAGACCAGGGAGTAAGCTCCATTACTCTTATCCATTACTTGTAGGTTTTCAGGGTTTTTTTCCCAAAATAATACTTTCCTCCATAGTGAAGCGAGAGAAAAAACTCTCACACGCAAGCATCGGCATTGTCAGCAGAAACTAACATAATGGCTCAGTTCATGCAGTGCAAGTAGCCCCCATTGGGTAGCCTTAGGTGCACCTGCAGCCATTTTGCCACGTTGAAATGTGGCAACTGCCTTGTGCTGTAATGTGACCCACACATATGTTACCAGCACAGAGCTTAGGAAGCGTGCTGCTAAATATGCCAGAAAGCAAGAGGGGCTCCATGCAGCACCTCTTGCTTCCACAAAAATATGAGTGACTTGGCGGCCCCAACACAGGATTTTCCACCTTCACAAAAACAAGTGAGGTTCAGTGGCCCCTACACAGCACTTCCCACCCTCAGAAAAACAAGAGGGGCTTTGTGACCCCAACATGACACCTCCCACTTCAGCATAAACATCAAGAAGGGCTTAGAAACCCCAACACAACTCCTGAAACTGCACACTGGACCAGCAAGGTGTTAATGTAAATATATATTCAGCAAAAAGCAAAGGAAATGCAAGATGCTCGCACACCAAGGAACTAAAAGAAAAGGCAAAAACCACAGCGCAGTTTATAACACCAACTTATAAAATTATAACTCATTTTATTTTGTTGTTATAAATTGCATTATGGTTCTTGCTTTTTCTTTTTGAATAGAAATTCTGCATCCACAGAAACCCCTCCCTTCACATTGGATGAAGAACAGAATTAGGGTGGTGGACTGGCCTAGTGGTTGGGACAAGGTACTGAGGGTCAGAGGTTCAAATCCCACTGGAGGACAGCAACCTTGGGCTGGAAGGACTGGGGTTTCTAGTCCCACAGATGCTCCTTGTGGTCTTGGGCAAGCCACTTAACCCTTCATTGCCCATGTTCCCTGTAAGTATTAGTGTATGTGTCTCATATCCCCACGTATTAAATGTATCCCCCAATTGTGTTGTGACCGCTTTGATTGAAGGATAAGGTGGTATACAAAAACTGTCTAAATAAATAAATAAAATCCCATTACCATACCATCCCCTCCCTATTACTCCCATTTCCAGCATCTCTCTGTCTCTTTCTCAACCTATTTAGCCCAGGTGTGATATTCAAAGACATTTACACGGTTTGCAGACTTGTAAACATGTGAATGCCACTTAGAGGGATATTCGGTGGCACTAACATGGTTAATGCCGCTGAATATCCCCAATTATCTCTGCTACATGCCCCAATGCTAATCGCTTAGCATTGGGCATATTGTGTTCTGAGAGCAGCACCAGTTACTAACTGGGCAGCAGCTCAATATTCCCGTTGTCCGGTTAACTTCTGTGGACATGTGAGCTGTGCAGTAATCCTGGATATTCAATGCCAGGCCAGTATATGACCCCGCCATTGAATATCTGGGTTTAAAGCCCGTAGCAGCCCATAGCCACCCCAGAAGAATATCAGGCCACTGTGTCCATCTTCTGCCTTCTTTCTCCCTATTAACCCCATGTCCTGCATCTCTCCTCTGTCTCCTTCTGTCTCCCCTTCCTCATATCCAGTATTTCCCATAGTCTCCCTCTAATCCCCTGGCCAGCATCAGCACTCCATCTCTCTTCCTTGCTTCTCCCTATGCCCGTTCCCCCATGCCACTTCCCGTGTCCAGTATCTCCCTTCATCTCCCTAGCCCCCCACCTCTAGCTTATCTCCTCTGCCTCCCTATTCCCTCCCACTGTATCTAGCATCTCCCTTGTCTCCTTGTGCCCGTCGGCATCCACCACTGAATGCCCCTTCATGTCCACTCCTCCTTTCCCAAAGCCCCCTCCCCCGATGTCAACTCCTCCTCCCTTTGTACGTACAATGGGCAGAGCCTGCCCATGGAGCAGCATGTCCCGCAGACATGGGTTATGCAAGCCATGATCCCAGTCCAGAGAGGCAAGGCACAATCGTGGTCTTGCACAGCCCCTGTCCACGGAAGCAGCATGTCCTCTCTGGGCTGGAATCACAGCTTTCACAGCCCCTGCCCACAGGAAGCCAATGCAAACTGGATGCGATGAGACCGATGATATGTCCTGGTGCTATGCCTCTTCTGCCCCATGCCCCTTCCTTTTGAGGTAGGCATGCAGCTTGGGACTGGCCAAGTGCATCTGCATATTCAAAATCACAGAAGTCACCACACAGATGGCAGATGACAAATAGGGAGATATGCAGTTTATAGAGCCACCACACACACAGAGGCGGCTTACAAAGACACTACATGTTGCACAAACATTATTTACTATTTGCACATAGCTGTCAAACTTTGTGGACCTACAACAATGTAAACTCATCCTCCATTATTGACCTCTGATGGAACAGTTTCAAACATACAGAGGGAGGCACATCTCCCACTTAATGCATATTGCTACAACCTCAATATGAGAGCAGCACGTATGTACGTAGAACTTGCTGGCACAGTTAATTACATTGTCAGGATTTGGACCAAATAATGGTCAACTGTGATGTAGAAGTTGGGATTCGGTTTTACAGATAGCCTATATTCACAGACCTTAGTACTGTGTTGTGTGACAGCTGCACATTGCTCCCTTTGGCATACCTGCAGTGTAACTCACAGGGGACTCTCTTTTACAGAGCTGTTGCTCTACCATCCACGTGACCCATGTGCTCTACTAAGACAAGGGCCCTTGTTCCAGGCAACCCCTGGTGAGGTTGGTAGTAGTCACAGGCATCTGCATTCATCATCCCTTTGAAAAGGGACATGGAAAAGTAGGATTTTACATCTTGGCAGCACTGAAAACGTCCTATCCAGCAACACAGGGGGCCACCCTCCAAGGTCAGAGTGCTTGGAACAGTTACAAATCACATCTATGCATTTAGGTAGTTGCTAGACCTCGAATCTGATTGCTTCAGAATGAGTTTACAAACTTGTTGATTAGTAACAGTAATACAGCAAAGTTGAAATTAAGGCATAATACATTATAAGGGACTGCTACATTAGGCAGACTAAGGGGCATGTTTACTAAAAGCCGTACAATTGCGTGCCGCACAATAGCGCACGGAAATGCGGCACTCAAACGCTCAGAAATGCTCTTAAACGCCCCGCACAAGTGCGCGTGGGCCCCGCACAATTGCGCGCCGCACTAACGTGCCCCGCACAAGTACCCGGCCCGCAAATGTCCGATAGAGGCGTGGAAAGGCATTCTGAGGGCGGAGGAAGGCTCCCGAGGGGCGGAGAGACGGGGTCAATGGGCGGGGAAGGGGAGGGGAGAGGCTCCCCGCACAGTATCGGGGACGAATTTGCAGGTTAAAAATAGCGCGAGTGAAACACTCACGGTAGAGGGCATTTAAAGGGAAGAGAAACCATTTACGTCAGCAATGTACAGGGAAACCGGGGAAACCTGCAAAACGTGAGCAGTGTGATACATGTGCACAGAACAAAAGTGCAAATAAAGATAGAAAAAGACCCAAACAAACATATTAAAAATAGGAAGTCAGCTGGGGAACCCTGATATTAATGGGCAAACATAAGAAACACACCCAGGAAAGCTCCAAAAAAATGAAATGAAGTATGGAAGGGGCTACGGAGCGGAGACCCTTCCAAAAACCATTTCCTTTTTTCTGAGCCTTCCTGGGAGTGTTTGCTATGGTTGCCCATTAATATCACTGTTGCCCAGCTTGGTTATATTTATCCCCAGTTCGTCGTGGTCGGTTGAGGGGTTTATTTGCACTTTTGTCACCAGACAAGGTGACTGAGCCCACAGTACAAATGTGCAGAGCAGGGTTTTTGACTCCTTTGGTCAGGTTTCCCACCCCCAGGGACTGCACTATCACTGTGGCCACAGTGTGGTGCAGCAGACAGAGGCAGTACCTCTAGGACCAGAGGGTCACAGGTTCAAATCCAAGCTGGGGCTCCTGCCAACCCAGTCCCCATATTTTACCCACCACTAAACAGAGATAGTAAAGACACTCCTTTATTGCAGAGAACATAAGCATGGTTCACACACCCATTTTGTACCCAACACCGCACACACACCATAACAATGGGCATTACCGACAGCCGAGTCCCCCAAATGCAGTCCTGGAGTGCCACAACTCAATCAGGTCATATGCTTTTCCAAGATACGGACATGCCAGCATGTTGGCGGTAGGGTACAGGTGGTGGAGGGGGCAGTGGCTGCTAGCCACAGAAGACAGTGGCCGAGCCATGTGCAGGCTGGCACATCCACTGCAACATAGGCCCTGTCGGATGTACAGTCATGGACTTCCCAGGGAATTCAGCACATCTGTGGCAACACAGTGGTGCAGTGCACACAGACAGTGTGTGCAGGAGCAAAAGGTCACAGGTTCAAAGCCCAGCTGGGGCTACTGCCATTCCTGTCCACATATTTTCCCCACAACTAAACCATGTTAGTAAGGGCAATCCTTTATTGCTGAGGATATACGCATTGGTCATACGCCTATCTTTTACACCACCAAGCACAGACACCATGACCAGGGGCATTACCTAGAGCAGAGTCTCACAAATGCAGTCCTGGAGGACCACACACCATTCAGGTTCCATGCTGCCACTCATACAAATAACCGTGCTGTATATCTATGCACCACCCCCATGGCATGTAGATGTAGCTCATGCATATTCATGAGGGACAGCAGGAAACCCCAACCAGTGTATTGCAAACCTGGACTGGATTTGGGAACCTCTGCCGTACAGCAGCAGCCAACAGGGACAGACACACCCACACCCACACCCACAGGCCCCATTGGCCAATGCCTCCTGGTGAGGCAGGACATTGGGCCCTGCGTGCATCTCCCAATACCAGCACTTGCATACCTTAGCAATGTCACCCTACACCAGGGTATATGGTACACAGCTCTCAAACGTTTGCTATGAGTACTGGCAGATAGATATCCCTACGTTACGCACAGTCTGCTCTATGAGCTCCATCATAATAATCTATCTGATGTTTGCGGTGTGTGCGTCAGGTCTGGCCCCTGACAGTGTTTACCACCCTAGGGAGGGACCCCCAACGGTATTGCATACCATACCCATGCCTGTACTGTGCCCAGGACTGGTGTGGTGGGCAAGGATTCTGAACCCCTCTATAGTAGCACAATGCTGGCATACGTGTGGGAGTGTGTGTCTGTCTATACCAGGGGTGGGCACCTCCGGTCCTGGAGGGCCGCAGACCAGTCAGGTTTTTGGGATATCCCTAATGAACATGCATGAGATATATATGCATTAGAGATATCCTGCCAACCTGACTGGTTTGTGGCCCTCCAGGGCTGGATTTGGAGACCCCTGCCTTACACCTCTGTCATTTAAGATCGTGAGTGGGCAAGGTACAGATGTCCTAGACATCGAAAGGGTATATAGAATGTGTCACATTCCTCCTCGATTCTCACCACCACCAAAAAGTTGTCTAATAGACAATTTTTTGGTGGTGGTGAGAAGTTAGGAGGACTGTGACAAATTCTATCTAACCTTTTTGATGTCTTGGACATCTTCACCTTGTCCACTCACTATCTTAAATGACAGAGGTGTAAGGCAGGGGTCTCCAGATCCAGCCCTGGAGGGCCACAAACCAGTCAGGTTGGCAGGATATCTCTAATGCATATATATCTCATGCATATTCATTAGAGATATCCCGAAAACCTGACTGGTCTGCGGCCCTCCAGGACCAAGTTTGCCCACCCCTGGTCTATACAGTGTGTGTTGGCTGCAAACACTGTCCACAGTTTTGGCCTGATGATGTGCATAATAAGCAGCAAGGTACCATGGGTATAGCTCAGACAGGGTGGGCTGGCCAGGATGCATCTGCACAGGGCATAGGGCACTGGCAGGGACATTGTAGTGGCCGTCCACCACCTCCACAGACAGGGTGACCTCTGTATGTGCTGCTGGGCTTTCACTCCACCCTGACTGTGCAGTTATGGCAGCATGGCTAGGCACCCCCATAGTGCTTCATAGCACTTCCCTCATGTGATATATATGGGTCACCTGTTGGGGCCTAGTCACTGATGTATCTGCTTGTGTGTGCTGCCATCCCAGTTGTGGGTGCATGCATTTCCAGTGGGACTAACCAGCAGACTGTTCACAGCTGGTATGTGCCCTGCTGGAGTGCCTTGCAGGGTGCAGTGGCTGATGGCTTGATGCAGGGGAATATCAGATAGTGTTGGGTTGCATCTTAGCATATCCAGGCCTTCTGTCTGATATTGTGGTCTGGGTGTGTGTGGGACTGCCCTGTAGGGTGTCTGTTCCCCAACAGGACTGGGGTTGGTGGTCCACTCTACTGCCATCATTGCAGGGGGGGGGGGGGGTGTGTGTATAATGGGGATCTGTTGATGGGAGACCCTGCCTGTTTGCCGCCCTCGGGGGGGGGTGGGGGGGGTTGGTGGTACATAGCCCACCTAAGGGTCCATGGGGTTCCCCCTGACTGAGACAGACAGAGATATCCAAGGTGTTCCTGCAGAAACTACCTATCTCACAGATTACAACTGTTTTGGAGCTCTGCCATGGCCTCTCTCAGCCATGGAGGGTGCTGTGGACCTGGTCCAGGGCGCCTCATCGCACACTCAGGGTGAGCACAGTTCCCGCACAGTGTGACTGTGTGTAGCTACTCTGTGCAAATTAAACACCCGGTCAGTACCTCCTACCAGGCCAAGGTGCTGTGTGGGTGCACACGGACACGTCCCCCTAACAGGCCGGGGAGCTGTTGGGGTGCATTCCCCATCTTGTGTTCATCTGTGGACAGCTGATTTGCATGTGCAGTGCATCATGGGTATGGGTGGCCTAACCCTATCCTGGTTCCCACAGCAGACTGTCTGTGTGGTGACATGCAGGCTCTCTGCAGCCAGCCAGGGGCTTGCTGGCAGCTATATAGCTGTAGCCCAATGGTTACTTCACTGCCTGTGGAGCCAGTGGTAATGGGTTCGAGCCCACAGTGGGGTTATTTGATAGGGTTGTCCAAAGCTTTTTTTAGATTTAATGTACATATGTTGCTGCCATCAAACACACCCTCAGTGTACTGTACCCATAAGGTGCCTCTGAGGGTGCTTTATAGGGCACCCTATAGGGCACCTTATGGTTGCCGTCCATATAAGGTGCACTATACATTATCCTGTGACGCAACATATATGGTGCCCTATAGGGGACATTCAAGGGTGCCTTGGCGGACAGTGAACTTTAACATGTGCCTTATGGGCCGCCTTATGTTAACACGCTTTGTGAGTGCGTTTGCTAGTAGTGATAACTGAAATAAAAATAGATTGCCCCCTACAGCACTCATCCCCATAATACACACTGCCTCAGTGAGCCTTCTTCATTGGGCACTGTGGGGGATTGAACCCCTGATCTCTGCACCATTGGTCAGTGTCTTAACCATTGTGCTGTGGCTCTGTTCCTATGCTTGGGCATCTGCGCACCGCCTTATGCCGCCCAAAATTAACAGTGCACCGCCTTATGCCGCCCAAAATTAATATGCCTCCTAAAGCACTTTTACCCATTACAGTTAATGCCTCAGCCAGCCCTTTTTGTTGTGCACAATGGGGAATTGAACCCATAGCAGCTGCACCCACAGTCAGTGTCTTAACCATTGTACTATGGCTCTGCTCCTTTGTGTGTGCACATCAGGGCGCCACTTAGCCTTCCCACGCACTATTATGCACGGCGCACAATAGCGCGGCGCACAATAGCGCCCCGCGCAAATGTGCGATCGCTTACTCCCGTTTTTTTTTCTTTTCTCTGCCTGAACCGCCCACTCCTTATATGGCACAGGCACACTACCGCGGCCCCGCACATTAGGAATGTTTAGTAAACAGACCCCTAAGTTAACAGCCTCTACATACAGAAGCACCCAAGTTTTGCTTGTAGGGAAATTATTGCCATATGCATCAGGTACCTTAGAAAGATAGGCTAGATAAACACATACATCCCATAGTGAGGATAGACCCTCACCTCTGTCAACTTCCAGCTCTCCTCTGAAGCACTGGACCTTCTGACTTCCAGCACCTCAGCATCCAGGTCTTGGCCTTTAAGGCCTCAAGTTGACGGCAAACTCCAAACTCTGTAAGAAATGGAGCATGGCATATGATACCTGGACCACAGTGTATTGCTAGCCCAGTGGTTCCCAAACCTGACCAGGGGCTCCCCAGCCAGTCAGGCTTTCAGGATATCCACTATGAATATTCATGGGAGAGATCTGCACATACTGCCTCCACTGCATGCAAATCTACCTCCTACATATTCATGTATATCCTAAAAACCACTATGTTCCTATCTGCATGGCCTGGGTATATTCACTCTCCAGGGCTCTGCTTGAAATGAATCCTTCTTTAGGACTTTTTCACTGAAGTGAGGAGAGCTATGCACTCTCCTTCTGGGATGGAAGAACCCTCCTCGCCCAGGAGTACCAGTCAACATAGTCTCCTGCTGCTTCTCACCTGCTCACTCATCCATGATGCTTCCCAGAACTCACCAAGTCCCATTTATACTTCTGCTCCCCTCCCTGCTCTGGAACGTTCCCAGTTTCCTTCACCAAGCCCAAAAAAAAACCCCTTTAGTAGAGTGTTCGGGGTCTGTACATTCAACCAACTTCATTTTGCTATCTTTCCCTAGAAGAGAGTCTGTCCTGCCATTTACTGGGCCTCTTCCTCCTTTTCCCTTGGCTTCTTTAAAAACTGCAAACTAATGCCACATTTCCAAAGAGATTTTAGTCAATTTATCTAGAATGAAACAATTACAGGGAATAACAATGTTTTTGCTAGTCAGATTAGCCCCTCAGCATACAGCAGACTGTATAAAATGGAGGGAGGACTTAGAAACCAATGCAAATTACAAACTTCCCTGAGTATAGGGCAATTTTAGTGAAACTGACAAAATATTCTAACACACATAGAAGATTTTATTGCTGTTATATACACCTAAATTGAATTGTATACACCAGCGACATTCCATACACAGGTTTAAAGCAAACTTTTAGAAATGTGATATTGGTTAAAAAATGCATCATGTACCAATTTTTGTTTTTATAAATGTTGGTCATTATATTAAGGAAATGATATGCTTTTATGGTTGTTCTTACGCAGCTATGGTCCATACCAATCAGGAACCTGAAGAGGTGCAGAGCAAGTATGCAGGAGAGGAGGAAATATTCAGCCCTACCCCAGCAAGCAGCCTAAACCTAGGCCTGGAATCCTGTGAAATGGAAGTAGTTACTCAGATTAATGAAAAAGACAGACTGATGTTCTGTAATGAAGTAGAAATATTGCAGGATGTGTGGTACAAAGGCAAGCAATAGGTACAAGATGTCCTTTACTGAGCAGCTGCTGCCATCTACTGGTAGTCACTTTAACTGCAGCATTGGCTTCACTAAAATATGATCATTTTCAGTCCAGTCTTGGGTTTTCATCTGTAAGACTCATTATGGCATCAATCCAAACATTTTCATGGTATTCGCTAAAATTAAGTGGCTGTGTGTGTGTGTGTGTGTGTGTGTGTGTGTGTGTGTGTGTGTGTGTGTGTGTCTATGTGGAAGGAAATGTTAGAAGAGCCATCCAAGTGCAATCTGGGATTTCGAAGCCAGAACATCTGAAAAAAATGCAGGCACGTCCAGGTGCGGATTTCACAAATCTGGATGTGCCCAATATGGATGTCTGCAGGGGCATCTACCTAGACATCCCCAGAATGGTATTAGAGAACCCAGACCTCTAGGATAGCCTTACCGTTAGAGTAATTTACTACGAACAGAGCAGCTGCAATTATTGATATTGTGCTGAGTACTGTGGATGATGGAGAGCTTTCTTCTCCATACCCTCTGGATGTTCTTCAGCTAAAACAAGCCCTTTTCAGATGCTTGTTCATCACTATTCATGCCTCGGAGCAGGTGTACAGTTAGACGTGACCCTAGACGTCCATGATATTTCTTTGATCAGGCAGGGATGTCCCTGTCCCTGGGAATACCCTAACCATGTCTCCAGGTTTCCAGGAACACCTCCTCCACACTGCCATTCAGATTCAAATGTCCTCATGCTGGGGATATCACCAGAGCCAGCTTTTCAAATGGCTCTGGAGACATCTCTGTGCTTTGGATGTCTCTAAACCCATTTTTGGACATCCACAGCACGAATAAGGTGTCTAAAATGCCACCCCCCCCCCCGCCCCCGCCCATACTGGAGATTTGCCAAGAACCTGGCATAATGTATCACATGCAGTTATGTCATGGAGTGTCCAACTTTGGTATCTGAGATCCACAAGCCAATCCTAGCCCTATGCAAACGGTGCAGCCATACAGGGCGCAAAGAAATAGGGCCAGATTTGGGGCTGCCGGCCTCGGCTTCCTCCCCATGCTGCCTGCCCTTGCCCACTGCTGACACTTTTCCTGTTGCCTTTGTGATGGCAATGGCAGCAGCAGAGTAGATGCCCAATTGGAAAAAAAAAGCACAGGGATCTGTACTATCCTGGTTCTCTTCTTATCTCTCCCATCCCTCTTTCAGTGTTTGTTCTGGTGAATCCTGCTCTACTGCTATCCCACTCTCAGTTGGTGTACCCCATGGATCTGCCTTGGATCCACTCCTTTTCTCTCTATACTCAGTCCCTTGGTGCGCTAATCTCTTCCCATGGCTTTCAGTACCATCTTTATGCTGATGGCTACCAGATCTACCTCTCTACACTTGAAATCTCTCCGGCAATCCAGAACTGGATATCTGCCTGCCTTTCTGACATTGCTGCTTGGATGTCTCACCACTTCTTGAAATTGAACATGGCCAAAACCAAGCTTCTTATCTGTCCCCCTAAACCCTCTTCTCCCCTTCCTCCTTTCTCAGCCTCTGTGGATAACTCTCTATTGTAGCCTAGTCCTTGGTGGTCTCCCTCTGAATCATCTCTCTCCCTTTCAATCTGTTCAACTCTGCTGCACGGCTAATCTTCTGCCAGCCTCATCATGCTCATATTACCCCTCTTCTCAAGTCACTTCATTGGCTCCCTATCCATTTCCACATCCTGTTCAAACTTCTCCTGCTGACCTCTAAGTGCATTCACTCTGCAGCTCCTCATTACCTTTCCTCTCTTATACCTCCCTACACCCCTCCCTGGAAACTCTGCTCTTCTGGTAAATCACTTCTTTCTGTGCCCTTCTCTTCTATTGCTAACTCCAGACTTGGCTCCTTTCACCTTGCTGCTCCTTATGCCTGGAACAAACTACCTGAGTCTGTACGTCAGGCGCCTTCTCTGGTCCTTTTCAAATCCACGCTGAAAACTCACCTCTTCGCTGCTGCTTTCAGATCTTAACTCACCTCATTTCCTCAGGGTTTCCCTACCATTCCCCCTAGACGTATCCCGTGTCTACAGCTACTGTGTTGTCTTTCTTGACTAGATTGTAAGCTACGATGAGCAGGGATTGTCTCTTACATGTCTGTGCAGCGCTGTGTTTGTCTTGTAGCGCTATACAAATGCTCAGTAGTAGTAATAGTTTCCAACACCAAGCTTGCATGCAGGTCTGATCCATCCCTCCTCTGACATATGCTCTTGTCAGAGGAAGGAGGGACCAGACCAGCCATTCAAGCGCAGCATCAGATAGACCCGCAGGATTTGTTTTTTCAATTGAATGTCTGCTTTGCTGCTGCCATCACTGCCTCCAAGGCAACACAAAACGTGACGGCGGCTGGGAAAGGGCAGGCAACGCGGGATAGAGCCAGCTGGGTATGAAGTTGTAAAATGGGGAGGTGCTGGGCATGGGACAAAGGACAAACCTGTGATGGGGGGGGGGGGGGGACACGCCAGATGTGCAAGTCACACAGGGTGCATTTATAGCTTGGTTTGGTCCTGCCTGAAACACCAAACTTTTAGGGAAGACAAGGCAATGTCACCTTCTAAGGTGGAATAATCATTCTCAAGAGTCTTATGCCAATATATCATTTTAACCATACTGAAAAAATTGTATGGACATTTTTTTAAGGAAACGTAGAGATCATCGACAGGGTTTTGGATCATAACACAAATTCAGTGATCATGGACTTCTCCTTCTATGTCATCATTGGTCTCCTCGTTCCATTTTTTATAGTTTCTTGAAATAAAATTCTTTCTGTTATAAGATTTCATGAGTACTTATTTTAAATTCAAATCCTATGGAGTGGG
This sequence comes from Ichthyophis bannanicus, assembly GCA_033557465.1. Lineage (NCBI taxonomy): Eukaryota > Metazoa > Chordata > Amphibia > Gymnophiona > Ichthyophiidae > Ichthyophis > Ichthyophis bannanicus. The sequence goes on from CM066034.1 coordinate 825,238,627, forward strand.
ACGGAGCAAAATTCCAAGCTCTGGACCCCTAGGGCAGTGTTGGGCAGTGGGGCGAGGGTGAACCCTCATGGCCTTACCTCTGTGGAAATCTGTCTTTCTTCTCTTGCTGCACCAGACCTTGCACCCCACAGGCATTCCATAAAGTCCATTGTCCAGGACAGTCACTAAATAGAAGTAGAATTTATTACTGGGATTTCTTCAGAGTTAAAAAGGCTAACACCACAGAGGAAGGACTAAAACATAATCTGGGGTTTGCTGTACTCTTCTCTCTTCACTAACTAGCCAGCTGGGGATTCCTCATCCTCCTGATACCTGAATAATTACTTCTCTAACACTCTCTTCTCTTCCCCAATGGCTCTCTGATGAAACCACTATGGTTGCTGGATCCCTTCTCACCAGTGACAGCCATGCAAGGACTAACCTTTCACTATAGGGTCCAAGCAACCACTCTCTCAGCAGAGCTGAAAAAGGATGCAGACTTCACTGAGGACTCCTGCAGTCCAGAGCTAGCCATGGAAAGACTAATACCCCTGAACTGTAGTGTTCAGTCTTGGTCGCCTTCCTAGTAGAGTTGCAGCCAGAGTTGGCCCAATGGCTTTTGCTGCCTGAGGAAGTCTCACCCTGCTGTCCCATGCTGTGCTGCACCATATCACCCCTCCCCCCCCCCCCCCCCACCATCTTACTTAAGAGTGGGAGCAGTGCGACAATCCCTCAATGCTGCTGTTTTGTTTTTTTTAAGTAATGACTTTCTGCCACCGCTTCAGTGCAATGTCAGACTTTAAAGTGCCCGAGTGTACATGCACCCTCACAGTCTGCCATGCCTGCCCCCTTTCTGATGCATCTTCCTGCCCCCTCAGACAGGAAATTGCATTGGAAGGGAGGACAGGATCACCAGGCCGTGAGGGCATGCCCACGCATGACCACTTTAAGGCCCACTGTAGCAGCAGAAAGCCATAAATTTTAAAGATTGTGGATGGGCCGGGGGTTCCCTTGCCGTGCACCGGGACCTGCTGCCCCTGGTGGCCACCTAATCCGCTTAGCAGATAGGCCGGCCCTAGTTGGTGCTAAAGAAAGACACTAAAGTTCTCCCCCCAGGGGCTTTTTACATCACACCTTGGGCATATCCCTTATGGACATGTCACATTAATGCTCCACCCCACCTATGCATCCTTTGGGAGATCAGATACCATTCAAGTGTTTCAGGGAAAACTAGGGGGGGGGGGGAATATGGATGCATACACACACACACACACACACACATACACTCTCTCTCTCTCTCTCTCTCTCTCACTTGGATAGGTTTTATTTGCTGTTCACAGATGCCAAACTAGGCAATTCTCGAAGGAGCAGAACAAAGAATGAGGTTTCAGAATTGTGATAGAAAGAGATGTGTTGTTTCTAAAATAACCTTCCTTTCTGATGTGCAATTCTGTTAATGAGAGAATGAAATCCATAAACATTTTACAACTGTAATGGGATAATATTGTGCTTGAATATTTATATCAGCCTTAACAAATTTCTATAACCATCCTCCAGACCCTCATTATTGATATAAAATTGATTTCTCTGCTTAATATTTAGTATAACTTTTCTTTAGATTATCCATTTTCTCAAGGGGGCACCAGAGAGCTTGCTGTTGGTTGAATATGTGAGAAAACAGGCCAAAAATTGGTAAATCCTATAAATACATTTTCTGTTTCTTTTAACCACTTGTCCTCAAGAGAAAACTCATAGACATGAGTAAATCAAGCAAAACAGAAAACATTTCATAGTGTTACATGGCGTCAAGAGATTGCAAAAGGCTCCTCCAGAAATATCCCGGGCTTGGGCTCATGGAAAGGGCAAGCTCTAGTCTAGGCCAAGAAAAGTGACACTTGAACAATTTAGGAGGTCCCCTCTGAAGAAGGTAGTCTAAATTCATAACATTAGCCCAACCAGCTCACAAGTTTGGAAAATACTCTATATTGTGCTGACATTTTACAGCACTCATTGAGAAGGAAGAGGAGAACTCCCTGAGGTAGTGATCTTCAGTACTTGAATAGAGGAGGATGAAGAAGTAGAAGGAAGTGAGGCTATTTAACACGTGTAACATTCAGACCCTCCAAAGGCTGAAAAACCCAAGTAACACCAGTTTGTTGAGCAGCCCCATCCCCCATGACAAACTCTTTAGTGGGAACTATACAATAGAGTTCTCAGTTTCTGGTGTAGCAGTCCTTGGATATATATAGCAGCTGGCTGGGAGAGCAGTGGTATCATAGCAATCAAGGCATTCCATGTCATCTACACACTGCATAAAGGTCAAGAGAACTGTGTGTCAATATAAGCCACAGGTCTCTCCTGATGCCAGCCAGTATCTGAAGTACCCAACCCCTTGCTCTGCCTTCCTTCCTCTTCCTACTACTACTACTACTACTACTATTAATCATTTATATAGCACTACAAGGCCTACGCAGCCCTGTACAAGACCATTTAGAAAACAGCCCTGCTCGTTAGAGCTTACAATCTAATCAAGACAGACAATACAATATAAGAGAAACAAGGGGTTCAAATAAGGAAAGGAGAACAAGGGAATTAGGATCCAAAAGCAGTCTCAAAGAGGTGAGCCTTTGAAAAGGGGGAGAGATGAGACCTGACGTATAGATTCAGGAAGTTTGTTCCAGGCATAGGAAACAGCAAGGTGAAAAGATCAAAGTCTGGAGTTAGCAGTGGAAGAAAAGGGCATATAGAGAAGAAAGACAGGGGGAGAGTGGAGTTCATTAGAAGGGGTGCAGAGAGAGAGGAGAGAGAGAAGGGCCAGCCAGTCCACTAAGTGAGCTAAGCAGCAGCCTAGGGCAGAATATCTCTGTGGGCAGCAAGTCATGTACTTCGGCATATATGGTCTGCTGCGCGCCGAGCTACACCATCCTTCTCCACATGCTGTGCCATGCTGCGCTACCCTCCCCCCCCCCCCACCACTGCCACTGATTCCAGTGTAGGGGGGGGGCAGCTACGCCTGCCGCTTTTCGCTTTTGAACTTCTGAAGCTATGTCGGAGGGGGGTCAGAAGCAGCAGGCGTGGTGTGCCAAAGTACATGGCCTGATACCGAGCACGGCCATGTCCCTGTCCCCCATCCCCACAGCTGGAATTGGTGGTAGCATGGCTCAGCACAGGCAAGTGTGGCTTGGCTTGTGGGGAGTGGCATGGTTTGGGGGGCAGCATGGCTGGGGCTTCTGCCTAGGGTGGCAGAAACCCTTGGGCCAGCCCTGGGAGAGAGGAAAGGTAGTGAGGGGCAATAGAGTGAATGCATTTATAGGTCAGAAGATGTTTGAATTGGATATGAAAATGGAAGGGGAGCCAATGAAGTGATTTGAGAAGAGGGGTTATATGAGTATATCTGGACTGGCGGAAAATTAGCCATGCGGCAGAGTTCTGAACAGACTGAAGAGGAGAGAGAAGACTCTGAGGGAGACCAGCAAGGAAGATGTTGCAATAGTTGAGATGGGAGATGACCAAAGAGTGGATAAGAGTTTTGGTAGTGTTTTAAGAGAGGAAAGGGCAAATTTTGTTAATGTTATAGAGAAAGAAACGACAGTTTGGGATATGTGTGGAGAAGAAGAGGGAGGAGTCAAAGATGACCCCAAGGTTGAGAGCCAAGGAAACAGGAAGCAGAAGAGTGTTATCAACAGAGATAGAAAAAGGAGGCAAGAGGGAGGATGATTTAGGGGAAAAAATAAGAAGTTCAGTCTTGGCCATGGTCAATTTAGATGACGGTGAGACATCCAGGCAGCAATGTCAGATAAGCAGGCAGAGATATGAGCCTGGAGTGTAAGAGAAATGTCAGGTGTAGAAAAGATAGATTTGAGAGTCATCAACACAAAAATGATATGGAAAGAGATAAGGGGGACTTGGTATAGAGCATGAAAAGGAGAGGGCCCAGAACAGACCCTTTGGGGTACACCAACTGAGAGAGGGATGGCAGTAGAGGAGGATCCACCAGAACAAACACTGAAAGAGTAATCGGAAAGATAAGAAAAGAACCAGGACAGCATAGCACCCCTAAAACCAAGAGAGGATAAAGTGTTGATGAGAAGGAGGTGGTTAACAGCATCAAAAGCAGCAGAATGGTTGAGGAGAATGAGAACTGAGTAAAGATCCTTGGACTTAGCCAGGAACGAGTCACTGGAGACTTTTGCAAGTGCAATTTCAGTAGAATGAAAGGGACGAAAATCAGACTGAAGTGGATCTAGGAGGGTTTGAGAGGAGAGAAATTCAAGGCAGTGGCAGCAAACTGCATGTTCAAGAAGTTTGGAAATGAAGGGAAGGAGGGAGATAGGTCAATAATTAGAAGGACAAGTAGAGTCAAGTGAAGGAGAGGTGTAATCACAGCATGCTTGAAGGCTGCAGAGAAAGTTGTAGTGGAGAGCAAAAGGTTGAGAATATGTGAGGGACTGGACTTCTGCAATCCAATATACCTTGGACTACCAAAACAAGCTCTCAAACCACTCCAGCTGGCACAAAACACTGCAGCTCGAATCATATCCGGAGCCGCAAGGCAGGAGCACATCACACCTACATTAAAGGACTTACACTGGCTCCCAATCAGTGCTCGCATCAGATACAAGACTATCATAAACCTATTTAAGATAAAACAGCACACATCAGCCAACAGCCTCCACACGCTCATACAACCGGAAACCAGCGCACGTCCTAGAAGAAGTCAAACACGCAACCGAGTCAGTACCCCAAATGAATACAAGCACACACGCAAGGACACAACAGACAGAGCTCTCTCCATGGCTGCTCCAACAATATGGAACAATCTACCGGACGATCTAAGGGCAAATCCAGACCTCAAAGACTTCAGAAAACAGCTGAAAACCATGCTGTTCATAGAGCACTATGGTCACATCACATAACCTAAGAGAATGTATAACAGCACTCCAATCCTCCTAATCACTGTATGTATATAAATGTGTTTTTAGCACCACTGTAAATAGCCCACCTTGTTCATAGCTCAAACGAATCAAGCACCCAACACAGCCCTCACACTTCTAAGTTTCACCCTCACTGCATGTATAACACACACACTTTACCTGATTGCTTGCTGTGATACCACCTTGATTATTAAGATAAGGCGGTTTAGAAATACTGTTAAATAAATAAATAAATGTGAGATGGAAGGGATGACGGAGGAGGAGATGGAGTTAAGGAGACAGGTGGGGATAGGATAAGAGGAGCAGGTAGTGAGTTTAGAGGAGGAGAGAAGAAGAGAGGTTTCCTCTTAGAAAAGGATGAAAGGGTGACAGAGGTTGAGGGGGAAAGTTCATATTGAAGAGGCGGAAGAGGGGGTGAAGAAGATTTGGAGACCGATTCTGATCCCAACACGTCCGGCCGCTTTGCCCGGCCAAAACCTGGATATGCCAGGGTTGTATCTGATTCTGCTGCCATGGGGCCTGGACATATCTATGATGGCAGAATTGGGGTCTTGGACATCCAGCCAGGCACTCCATTCTGGTGCGGGGGACATCTGGTGCAGTGGTGTCCCATTGCCATGACACCAGCATGTCCTGCTGGAGCAACCAATTGCCCAAAACCATTGCTGCCCAATCACCCCACCACCTGACCCTCAGTGAGGGCCCCCAAAGCTGGGATCAGGCGGCAGGGCCCTGCCATGGTGTCACGGTAGGGTAGTGGTGCTGCAAGCTGTGATCAGCACTGCACCCAGCACTTATTCCACCATCAGGGTGGAATAAACCAGGTGTGTAAATGGGAGCCGGAGAACGTACAGAGGCAAGACCAGAATTGCCTCTGTACGCCCCAGCAGCTGGGCCCTCCCCATGCAGCCCCTGTTCCGCCCCAGCTCCACCTCCTCCCGGCCCCATCTAGCACACCCCGCACAACCGATCTGTATGTGTGGGGAGCACTGAGGGCAGAATCGCATACAGAACCTAAGCGTGGCTTGGACATCCAGGCCATATGTCTGACCCCTCTATTCCGTGATTGGAATGATCCACTTAGTGGGGAATTGGAGTGTAATCTTATGGATTTTGTCATGGAAGTAGTCGGCTAGGGTTTGGGCAGAAAGAGAGGGAGAGATTGGAGGCAGAGGCACCTTAAGAGAGGGGTCAGAGGCAAGAGAGCTAGTCAAATGGTTAAAATAGTTTTGCTTGGCTTCTTATAAAATTACTTTCTATAGGTCCGATGCAGAGATGCAGATAGCAGGGATGGATGTCCCGGTTGAACGTCTGACCCCCACTTTGGCCCAGCACGCAATTCCGAGTCCAGACTTCCTCACACATATTGAGGGTTAGTGCGGGAAGCACTGGAATGTGAACGGGAGGAGGAGGGCCGGAGGCAGTGAGTGGGTGGAGTGGAGCGAACTGCAGCATCCGGATATACAGGGCCTATTCCAGTCAGGTCCCTGTACATCCGGTGTCCGCATTGTGGATGCCCAGCTTATTGCACCTCATTTGTGGAATAAGGGCTGGGCACCACTGCGATCAGGGCCTGCCGCCTCCCCAGGACAACGGGGCTGCCATGGGTGAGCCCTCGCCACCTGATCCCGGCCTTGGCTGCCCCCTCTGAGAGTCGGGTGGCGGGATAAGCGACTTACAGCACTGTCGGGCCTTGCTTGCTCCTGCTGAGTGTCCCGGTGTCACAGCGACAGGAAACCATGGCACCGTCACACCAGCAGGAGCACTGAGTGGTGGAGAGGGGCAGCTTGCTGTACTTCTCCCTGCTCAGAATACTATGCACACTGCCCCGTCTTTGTTCTCAGATTCTGAAACCGCAGGAATGTATGGCTCCTGCAGTTGCAGAATCTGGAACAATTGTGCCCCGTCTATATTTTGGACGTCCAGACAGGACGGACATGCACAATGTGGAATTGGGCTCTATATGTATATTCAGCCTTACTGACTGTACATACAACAGTGCTGAATATATGCTATGAATTGAAACACCAGTACTGGTATTTAAATTAATGCAGTGGCTGCCACCATGCAAAATTATCCCGTATTCTCTAACTGGTGAGAGCTGACATGCATTTGGTTCATTACCACATTTAAAAAATTTAGTGCACATTAAATTGACTTAACACATATTCACTTACAAATTAATGCACGTACAGGGTCATGTTTTCCAAACTGTGCTAATGGTTAGCGCAGGATTTACCATGACTGTGTGCTAAAAATGAGGCCATGGTAAAAATCCCATGCTAACTGCTTAACATGGGTGGAGACAGAGACTGTGCAGGTTAAAGGCGTGTGAGGTGGCTGACTGCATATGGCAGTTACCTGGAACATTCTTAATGCATTCTCACTGTCAATGTTGGAGATACAGGAAGTGCAATTTCTGCCACTTCAAAGGGGGCCAGTAACTGCACCCCCAGTAATTGTGGCAAACAGTTTATCGCGCAGGGTAGTGCTGCACCCACGCTAATTGCATCTGGACATGCCATGCCTGCCTTACTACTACTACTACTATTCAGCACTTATATAGCGCCATGCACGCAGCGCTGTACATCAGAGTCCTGCTCGTCCGAGCTTACAATCTAGTTGAGACAATACAGAGCATAAGTCAATTCAGTTCAAAACACAATATACAGAGCATTCGTCAATTCGGTGCAAAACACAATATATGGTCTTTACAAATCGGTCATGAAAATTGACGAGAGTCAGGTTAAGATAAAGGATAGAAGTCAGGATCTGAAAGTGACAGTGAAGAGGTGGGTCTTCAACCTGGATTTGAAGAGGGCCAGGGAGGATGCTTGGCGTATAGACGCAGGTAGGTTGTTCCAAGAGTAAGGTGCAGCAAGGTGAAAGGAGCGAAGACGGGAGATAGCGGTGCGAGTGAAAGGCCTACATAGAAGTAGTTTGTTTGAGGAGCGAAGATCCCGGGAGGGGATGTAGGGAGAGATAAGAGATGAGAGGTATTGAGGAGCCATAGAGTGAATGCATTTATAGGTCAGTAGGAGAAGTTTGAATTGGATGCGGAATTGGATAGGGAGCCAGTGAAGTGACTTGAGAAGAGGAGTAATGTGGGCATGGCGAGACTGGAGGAAGATTAGTCAAGCAGCATAATTTTGTATAGATTGAAGGGGAAAGAGATGGCTCACGGGAAGACCAGCAAGCACTAGGTTGCAGTAGTCGAGACGAGAGGAGATTAAGGAGTGGATAAGCGTTTTGGTAGTGTGTTCAGAAAGGAAGGGGCAGATTTTGCTAATGTAGAGAAAGAAGCGGCAGGCCTTAGCTACGAGCTGGATGTGTGGAGAAGGAAAGAGAGGTGTCAAAGATAACCCCCAGATTGCAGGCCGAGAGAACAGAAGGATCATAGATCCATCCACGGAGACTGAGAAAGCACTGTTTAGTGCCAGTCCTCACTAATCATTGGTGCTGAATATGTGGTAAACCACCGTGTTTTTGTAACCATGCCCCTAAGGCTATTAGTGCTTGTCGAAAAGTCCTAACATGCATTAAAAAATGTTTATTAAAATAAAGTATGAAACAAATTTTAAAAATGTCTGAGAACTGGTGGCAAAAAAACCAAACAAACCAAAAACAAATTTGCAATGTTTGTCCTGTGCACATCCAGAGTGAGGTTTATCGTTTGCAGTGCCAGTATGGTATTCTGCAGTGTTAGTATAGTGCCCTGTGAAAGTATTCAACCCCTCGGGTTTTGTCCTGTTTTGTCGCATTACAACCTGGAATGAAAATGGAGGTTCATTTGGATGTTAGGGAATGGATCTAAGAATATAGTCCAAATTGGTGAAGTGGAATGACAATAAACTATCTTGTATATTAAGAAAAACAAGTAAAAACTGAAAAGTTGTGAGTGCATATGTATTCATCTCTTTTGCTATGAAATCTCTAAATAAGATCTGGTCCAACCAATTAACCTCAGAAGTTACATAATTAGTTGATTAGGGTCCACCTGTGTGCATTCATTGTCACATGATCCCTGTATAAATACACCTGTTCTGAAAGACCCCTGACTCTGCAGCACCACTAAGCAAGCAACATGAAGACCAAAGAGCACTCCAAACAGATCAGAGACAAAGTTGTGGAGAAGTATAGATTTTATTTATTTACATTCCATGCTATTCTACATCAGTGCAGTTTATATTGAACAAACTGAAATTACATTGAACAGGGCATTATAACTTGGAGATAACTATTTTTTTATAGGGAACATGGGCTATGGAGGGTTAAGTGGCTTGCCCAAGACCACAAGGAGCACCTGTGGGACTAGAAACCCCAGTCCTTCCAGCCCAAGGTTGCTGTCCTCTAGTGGGATTTGAACCCCTGACCTTCCAGCCTGAAGTACCTTGCCCCAACCACTAGGCCACTCCTCCACTTCTCAGGGTTGGGCTGTAAAAAATATCCCAAATTCTGAATATCCCACGGAGTACCATTAAATCCTTTATAACAAAATGGAAAGAATATGGCACCACTACAAACCTGACAAGAGAAGGCCGCCCACCAAATCTCACAGACCGGGCAAGGAGGGCATTAATCAGAGATGCCACAAAGACACCAATGATATCACTGAAGGAGCTGCAAAGATCCACAGCGGAGATTGGAGTATCTGTCCATAGACCACTTTAAGTTGTACATACTACAGAGCGTGGCTTTATGGAAGAGTGGCCATAAAAAAAGAAAGAAAGAAGAAAACACGTTTGGAGTTTGCACAATAGCATGTGGCGAACCCCCCAAATACATGGAAGAAGGTTCTCTGGTCAGATGAGACTTTAACTTTTTGGCCATCATGGGAAACACAATGTGTGGCACAAACCCAACACTTCCCACCACCCGAGAACACCATTCCCACAATGAAACATGGGGATGTTTTTCAACGGCAGAGACAGGAAAACTGGTCAGGATTGAAAGAACGATGGATGGCACTAAATACACGGCAATTCTTGAGGAAAACCTGTTTCAGTCTGCCAGAGATTTGAGACTGGGATGAAGGTTCACCTTCCAGCAGGACAATGACCCTAAACATACTGCTTAAGTGGTTTAAAGGGAAACATTTAAATGTCTTGGAATGGCCTAGTCAAAGCCCAGACCTCAATCCAATTGAGAATCTGTGGCATGACTTGAAGATTGCTGTACACAAACGCAACCCATCTAACTTGAAGGAGTTGGAGCAGTTTTGCCTTGAGGAATGGGTGAAAATCCCAGTGGCTAGATGTGCTAAAGTAATAGAGACATACCCCAAGAGACTTGCAGAAAAAGGTGGCTCTACAAATTATTAACTTTAGGGGTGTGGGGGGGGGGGGTGGAATACCTATGCACACTCACGATTTTTTTTTGTCTTATTTATTGTTAGTGTCACAATAAAATATATTTTGTACCTTCAAAGTGGTAGGCATGTTGTGTAAATCACATGGTGTTAACCCCCAAAATTTCATTTTAATTCCAGGTTGTAATGTGACAAAACAGGACAAACCCCGAGGGGATGAATGCTTTCATGAGGCACTGTATGCAGTTTCTGTGTAAGGATCTGCAGCAATCTACTTTGTTCTATTATATTTGGATACTAGGGATTGGTGGAATTTGGCAGTGTTTCCTTTTCATACACAGGTTTTGCTACATTTTCTTTGTGTACCACAACCTAAGCAGTCATCCTATACCCTTTGTGTGTCCTGACAGGATTGTAAGCTGCACAGCGCGGGTACTGTCTCTGTGTGTCTGTACAGTGTTGAGTACATCTAGAAGCACTATAGAAGTGTATTTGTAGTATCTTCCCCAAGGAATTGTTTTACCAGGTCATCAGGCTGCCTTTCGTCTCATTTCCTAACAGCACACTTTGAAAGTACTCCCACTTGTTCACTTGTCTTCTAAGCAAAGATCAGATCACGGTGGTGAGCCTCATGCGTTAAAGGCACAACTTTCTGTTCACGAATAAAGAAATAGTCTGTTGCAAAATAAACTTATCAAAGGAAAAGTGCTAGCATGTGCATTCAGAGTGCATTGCTCTTAATGTCCTAGGAAAAAAACAGTATGCAGTCAACACAGAATGAACTGATAGAGTCTTTCCTTTCAGAGAAGCTCAGATATAAGCAGTACTCCTTTACTGATACAGCATTCCAGATTAGTACTATGAAGGTAGATCTCAACTGGGGGTCTATAGCAATACAACAAGAATTAAATTGGGCCCACTAGATGAGCTTTCTGGTCCTTTCCTGCGGTAATATCCTGTGTTTCAGTGCTTCACTGCGCTTTGTCTCATCACATCAATACAGCTCTTCCAACTTAATGAGTGAAGGGAATCGCTCCTGCGTAGTGCCAGGAATTCCCATGAACTGATACAATTTCAAACAAACACATCTCACAACAGTGATTTGGAAAAACAAAACTGTGAGAGATGCAGTGAAGCATAACTCTACATCAATTTTTAACAGACTGGCAGTCAAATGGAGTCGGAGAACTACTAAAAATGTATCCTAGTAGCCTGATGAATGATTTTATTTAAATATTACGATGTCAATGTTCAGCAGCATGGACATCATTTAACTTTACACATTGAGGTGAAGGAGTATTTTGCAAAGGAAGCCTCAGCAGCGGGGGAATGGGCAAATAGGAACATCTGACCAATGGAGCCAATTCCAGAACTAGGCCTGTGAAGATGCAGGCACCATCTGAAATTGACATGGGAACGTCTGGGAAGTTGGCCGTGGGCCACAATGTGCAGCGGAAGTAAAACACTGTATGCCTAGGCAGACATGCAGGGACCTTTTTACAGAAATGGGAGAGGAGATGTGCAGTCACACCGTAAAATATCCATGTACATGTATGCACATAGACACTCCGCGTGTGAAAATAGCAAGGGAGGAGATGGTCACCAGGCTGCCCAGTTTCTCCCATGCAGAGATCGGAAGGCTGTGTCAGCTAGTGATCCAGCATGAGAAGGTGCTGCACCCCACGTGGGGACAGTGGCTGCCTAACAGACGGCACACCGGGTCTGGCTGAGAAGTTGCCAGACTCTGGCCCTTTAAGTCCCCACGCCACATTTCACACAGGGTGGGGGACACTTGGCTCAAGGCAAACCACTAGTGCAGAGGAAGGGTGGCACGGTAGGTGAGGGAGCAGGGCACCCATGTTGCCCTCAGCAGAGGGGCGACATGACGTGTAAGTGGCCAGAGCTATGGGAGGAATAGGGAAGAGAAGGTAACACACAAAGGCAGAGTCCAGTCGGAAGGGGCAAGGTGGCAACAGAGCTTCTGAACATGGCAGAGATAATTGCAGAATACAGGGGAGTGAGCGGGTAAGAAAGGGCAGTGGAATGTAGGCAATAAAGGGGCAGGCAGAGATCAGTTTCCATCCACAAGGATGGAGTTTATGCAGGAACACAGGGCTGACAGAAAAATCATGTAGCCACACAATGACCAGAATGTGACACCACAGATAGGTCAGCTTCCAGCAATGCACAGCAGCCAAAAAAAGAGCAGGATGTTTGGAGGTGGAAGAGGAAGGGAAATACCCCCCCCCCCCCCCCCAAGTGCTAGCAGGATGGGCCCAATGGACAAACAACACAGTGGAAGGCTATGAGGTCAAAGTGCAGCAATGGGCATTGGGTGATATGTGCAGGGACAAAGAAGGGCTACAGGGGATACAAGTGTGCAAGGATGGACAGCTAAGCATGATATATATCCCCCTCCCCAACAGGAAATACTGTGCATGCTGGGACATCGAGGCCCTGAAGAGCTGTTTTAAGCCCATAATACGAAAGAGGGAGCGGATTAGAGAACTACAGATAGAGGTTCTTTCCCTCCCACCCACCCCAGGCATAATCCTTGATTTATAGCCTCTTAAACCAGTTAAGGGGAAGGGAGTGATCTTGCTCACTTTCGGGTTTAACTGAGCATTTTAATGAGCAGGTTATCAGGCCTTAGGAGTAGATTAATCCAATCCTTGCAGTTCACCTTGAGGTGAAAACTAAAAGTACCTTATATTTATTAGGTATAATTATATTGGTATAAGTATCCCTATTTCCCTAGCAACTTTAAACAAATGAAAAACTTTAAATAGCTAAAAGAAATCTTTAAATCTTATGATGCAAACAGCAGTCCAGCAGAGAGATGGAGGCTATCCAGGCGTTTGCACTGAGTGTTACATGTATGATGTTCTCACAGTTGGTGAGAGCTCTTATGTGTGCACTAGATGCAAAGTGGAGTAGAGTGGAATGGAGAAGTAGCCTAATGGTTGGAGCACTGGCTTGGGACTACAAGATACCAGGGTCTGATTCCCACTAGCACTCCTTGTGGTCTTTGGCAAGTCACTTAACTCTCCATTGCCTCAGAAAAAAATCTAAGTAATCAATGTCCCTGTTTAATGTACATTACCAAGTTTAAGGTACAATGTAAACTGCTTTGACTGAAATGATAAAGTGGTATGAAGAACCTGTTAAATAAATAAAATAAAGAGCTCTTTGATCTCAGAGAACAAGTCAAATCTCTGGAAGCTAGAGTAGCAGATTTGGAGCAGCTGAGCCAGTCAGAGAGGTATATAGACAAGACCTACAGGGATGTGGTAGAGAGGTCCCACCTCCAGTCTGACAGCCTTTCTGCTGCCATTGAAGAGAGAGGTCACATGGAAGGAGAGCATCACCTTGGTGTGGCAAGAAACAATCCTAAAGCTAGGATCTGTTCTCCAAGTGATGAAATGCCCTCTCACTCTGAGAACATGTCTGCAGGGCTGTGTGCTCATGAGGGAAGGGTTAGGATGGCCATTATAGTTGGCAATTTAATCATTAGCCATGTAGATAGCTGGGTGGCTGGTGGATGTGAGCACTGTTCCCTCTAAGCTGTGCGCGTGTGCGCGCGCACACACCTTGCCGAGCGAGCGCACATACTTTATAACAGAGCGCACAAAAATTACGGTTCTGATTCAGATAGAAAACAACACAGATGTCTTAAAATTTAAAAGTTGTGTATTTACGGTTTTCACAAGTTCTACAATATTTTCTAGTGCAATCAAAGTGGTGTACATACTGTATTCTGACGTTTAGTCAAATTTTAAAGTATATAACTCCGAGTGTCGTTATGTGGCGCACAAAAATTTAACCTTCCTTCAAAAGCTGCACACAGCTGATATTTTATGTGCACACAGCCTACAGAAAATTAGAGGGAACATTGGATGTGAGGATCACATAGTGACATGTCTGCCTGGTGCAAAGGTAGCAGACCTCACATGCCACATAGATAAGGCTTTAGATAGTTCTGGGGAGGAGCCTATTATGTTGGTACTAATGACATAGGAAAAGTGGGAAGGAGGTTTGGAAGCTAAATTTAGGCTTTTAGGTAGAAAGCTGAAATCGAGAACTTCCAGGGTAGCATTCTCAAAAATTCTCCCCGTTCCAAGTGCAGGATCCAATAGGGAGACAGAGCTCCGGAGTCTCAATGCGTGGATGCGACAATAATGAAATGAAGAGGGTTTGGGATTTGATAGGAACTTGGTAAAATTCTGGTGAAGGGGAAGGCTTTTCCAAAAGGATGGGCTCTACCTTAACCAGAGCGAAACCAGGCTGCTGGCATTAACTTTTAAAAAGGAGATAGAGCAGCTTGTAAGCTAGAAAATCGGGGAAAGCTGACAGTCGCACAAGAGCACATGGTTCGGAATGATGTATCTTTGAAGGATACTAGCAAAACAAGGAAGTTAGGGCATCCCAATAGAGAGGTTCCAATAAAGATAAAAGTAACCCAAGTGCCCTTAAGGTAAAACCAGACCGAGCTGAAAGACTTCAAATTATCCCTGTTATCCAATAGCCATACTGTTAATATGAGCAAAAAACAAACTTTGAAATGCCTGTATGCAAATTCAAGAAGTCTAAAACATAAGATGGGAGAGTTAGAATATATAGCACTGACTGAAAAGTTAGATATAACTGGCATGTCACAGACCTGGTGGAAGGAGGATAACCAATGGGATACTGTGATACCAGGCTACAAACTATATCGCAGTGATAGGGTAGATCACATGATACATGCAGAAACCAACGTCAGAAGCAGGAGAAAAAATACACAGAACCTCCTTTCAATACCCCTTCAATATGGAAAACCAAACAGACTACCAGCAATAGGGCCTTCGGGTATATAGCTCCCACCCTTTGGAACTTTCTCCTCGATTATATCAGATCAATCAAAGATCTACAGACATTCCGCAAGGAATTAAAATCTCTACTATTCTCTGAATATTATAACACTTCCTCTGCCACCAATACATTCATCCCCGCTGCCCACCACTATCATCCAAAGTAATCTAAATCCCCCCCCCCATACTATAATCCCCTCCCTGGCAAGAAAATTCCACTGTAATCCTCACTTACTGTTTTACAGTCTTGTAAATAGTTAAGAGACCCAGCTTCCACTATGTGTTTAACTAGCGTGTAAATAGTTCTCTGTATCATAGTTCAATATGTTCTCTGTAACTGAGTTTTGTGTTTGACGTAAACCGCCCCTGATCGATGGAAGGGGCGGTATAGAAAAACTGTTTAAATTAATAAATAATTAGATCACATAGGTGATGGGGTGATGCTATATGTTGAAGATGGCATTGAATCAAACAAAATAAAGGTTTTGCAGGAAATAAAATACAGTAGAATCTTTAAGGATAGAAATTCCATGTAAAAAGGAGAAGGGAATGGTAGTAGGGGTGTACCACCGCCCATCTGGCCAGAATGAGCAGACAGATGATGAAATGCTAAAAGAAATTAGGGAAGCTTGCAAAGTTTACAACATAGTAATAATGGGAGTAATAATGGGAGATTTCAGTTACCACAGTACTGATTGGGTCAATGTTACATCAGGCCATGCTAGGGAGATCAAGTTTCTAGATGAAATAAATGACTATTTCATGGAGCAGCTGGTTCAGGAACTGACTCGAGGTGAAGCTATTTTAGATCTAGTTCTTAGTGAAATGCAGGATCTAATGCGAAAGGTAACGGTGTTGGGGCCGCTTAGCAATATTACTACTACTACTACTGCTACTATTATTAATCATTTATATAGCTACAAGGCGTATGCAACCCTGTACAAAAACATATTGAAGATGGGCCCTGCTCTTTAGAGCTTACAATCTAATTAAGACAGATAGTACAATATAAGGGTAACCAGGGGTTCAAATAGGAAAAGGAGACACAAAGAGAACAAGGGAATTAGGGTCCAAAAGCAGCCTCAAAAAGGTGAGCTTTCAGCATGGATTTGAAAAGGGAGAGAGATGAGACCGGACGTGTAGATTCAGAAAGTTTGTTCCCGGCATAAGGAGCAGCAAGGTGAAAAGATCGACATCTGAAGTTGGCAGTGGATTTAATAAATGGCAGGAGGATAACAAGGAAATCCACTGCACTAGCATTTAACTTTCAAAAAGGAGACTACGATAAAATAAGGAAAATGGTTAAGAAAAAAAATAAAAGAAGCAACTACAAAGGTTAAGAGTCTACATCAGGTCTGAACGTTATTTAATATATTGTCTTGGAAGCCCAGACCAGATGTATGCCATGCTTTAAGAAAGGTGGAAGGAAGACCAAATGATAGCCAGCAAGGCTTAACGGTGAGGTCAGAAATGTTCTTATAGCTAAGAGAAAATTTTTCAGAAATGGAAAAAAGAGCCATGACATAATTACTGGCAAGTTTATTTTATTTATTTATTTAGTTATTTGAAAGGATTTCTATACCACCTTATCCTTAAATCAAAGTGGTTTACAGTAAAACAAAGGTGTTACATTAAACAAGGGTGGGGGGCAAAGGTGAAATGCAACTCATTGATAAGGCAGGCAAAGGGAGAACTTGCCATAGAAGCAAAAGCGCATAATAAAATATTTTTCAAGTACATTCATAGCAAAACACCTGTGAGAGAGTCAGTTGGACTATTAAATGACAAAGAGGTAAAATGGAATTAAGAGAACAAGGTCATAGTGGAGAGACTAAAAGAATTGTTTCAGTTTTTACTGAAGAAGATGTAGGAAACTTACCAATGCCAGAAATAATATTCAAAGGTAATTTGTCAGAGGAATTGAAACAAATCTCGATAAATTGGCAAGATGTATTACAGTTATTTGGTAAACTAAAGAGCAGCAAATCACCTGGACTGGATGGCATACATCCCAGGATGCTGAAAGAACTGAAATATAAGATTGAAGACCCACTTTTAGTAATCTGTGAACTATCCTTAAAATCATCTGTATTACCTGAGGATTGGAGAGTGACCAATGTAACACCAATTTTTTAGAAAGGGTTCCAGGGGTGATCCGGGAAACTACAGACTGGTAAGCTTGACATATTTACCAGGCAAAATGGTAGAAACCATCATAAAGAACAAAATTACTGCACTATTCCATGTGGATAGTCATGGCTTAAAGGCAAAAAGCCAACATGGATTTAGCCAAGGAAAGTCTTGTCTCACTAATCTGTTATAATTTTTGAAGGTAGATAAAGGTGAGTCAGTTGATATAGTGTATCTGGAATTTCAGAAACCCTTTGATAAGGTCCCTCATGAGAGACTCTTGTGGAGATTAAAAAGTTATGGGATAGTAGGCAGTGTATTATTGTGGATTAGGAACTGGCTAAAAGATAGAAAACAAAGAGTAGGACTAAATGTATAATTTTCTCATGGAGAAAGGTAAATAGAGGAGTACCCCAGGGATCTCTGCTAGGACTGCTGCTTTTTAATATATTTATAAATAATCTGGAAATGAGAATAATGAGTGAGGTGAACAAATCTGCAGATGACACAAAATTATTCAAAATTGTTAAATGAAAGAGAGTTGTGAAAAATTGCAAGAGGACCTTGAAAAATTGGGAGATTAGGCATCCAAATGGCAGATGAAATTTAATGTGGACAAGTGCAACATTATGCACGTGGAGACCGATTCAGAGCGGGGCACATCCGGGCTGTCCAGATGCACAAAAGATATACGGATCCTAATTTTACCCAATTCTGCAACTGCGGGAGCTATACGTTCCCGCGGTTGCAGAATCATGGCACTTAAACGACCCAGCATGCACGGCACAGGAGACGTCCCAGGGATTGCCTGTCCATCCTGCACAATGCTCTGGCTGGCATGCTTGTGCAATGGCGTCCTGTTGCCAAGGCACCGGCACAGCCTGTTGGAGACACAGTCTGGCGTGGAGCACCTTGGCCCCGACATTCTGCTGCCCAACCCCCGGTGGGGGCTCCAAGGCCGGGATCAGGCGGCAGGGGCCCCCAAGGCCAAGATCAGGTGGCAGCACCACTCACAGAGTGGCTCGGTGGGTTTTGGTTGATGCATGCTCCAATTGCCCTGAACGCCCTGGCACCCATCATTTATTTCACCTCCGAGGTCGAATAAGCCAGGAGTCAAGCAATCAGCCAGTGGACATAAAGGGCCCTGACTTGAATAGGCCCTGTAAATCCAGGTGCCTTGGCCGCCCCCACTCCATCCCCTTTTTACCTCCATTCTGCCTCCTCCCGTCCCCATCCAGTGCTCCCCACACAATCTATCTGTATGTGCGGGGAATGCTGGGGCTGAAATACCGCCCAGGGCCACTTCGCTGGTTGTACATCCAAACCAGACGTACAATCCCGCTATTTGCTGTGCAGAATCTACCCCTTAGGGAAGAATAACCACACTACAGTTACACAATTCAAGGTTACACATTAGGAATCACCACTCAGAAAAAGGATCTGGGTGTCAG
This sequence comes from Ichthyophis bannanicus, assembly GCA_033557465.1. Taxonomy (NCBI): domain Eukaryota; kingdom Metazoa; phylum Chordata; class Amphibia; order Gymnophiona; family Ichthyophiidae; genus Ichthyophis; species Ichthyophis bannanicus. Next base: position 825,257,279 of record CM066034.1, read on the forward strand.
CATGGACAGTATGTTGAAACCCTCTGCCCAGTGTGCAGCGGCAGCCAAGAAAGCAAATAGAATGTTAGGAATCATAAGGAAAGGAATAGAAAATAAAACCAAGGATATTATACTGACTTTGTATCGCTCCATGGTGCAACAGCACCTTGAATATTGTGTGCAGTTCTGGTCATCATGTCTTAAAAAGGATATAGCAGCATTGGAAAAGTTATAGAGAAGAGCGACCAAAATGGTAAAGGGGATGGAGGGATATCCCTATGAGCAAAGGCATAAAAGTTTAGGGTTCTTCAACTTGGAAAATAGACGGCTAAGGGTAAATATGATAGAGGTCTATAAAATAATGAATGGAGTGGAATGGGTAAACGTACTGTAGATCAGTTGTTTATCCCTTCAAAAAGTAGAAAGACCAGAGGACATGTAAAGGAACTACAATGTGGCACATTTAAGACTAATTGGAGAAAATATTTTTTCATTCAGGACGTAATTAAACTCTGGAATTCTTTACTGGAGGATGTAGTAAAAGCTGTTAGTGTATCTGGGTTCAAAACAGATTTGCATGAATTCCTGGAGAAAAGTCCATAAACCATCATTAAAGAGGACTGGGGAAATTCCCCACTTATCCGTGGGACAAGCAGCATGAAATATGTAGACCTTTGGGAACCCGACAGGTGCTTGAGATCTGGAATGGCCACTGTTGAAACAGGATACTGGGCTTGATGGACCTTTGGTCTAAACCAGTATGGCATATCTTATGTTCTTATGTTCTAAGAGGCCCAGGAAGCTAGAGCATCTGAAAAACAAAAACAGGGTCTAGTGGCTGATCAAAGGCAAATATTTTTCTGCCAAATCTAGCACATTTCAAATGTTCCCATTTTGTCATTCACAGGCTTTTATATTAGCATCTTTGTTTTTAAATTTTTAAATGCATTTAAAATAACTGCAAAACTTAGCTGTTATCCCGATCACTCTCCAAAGTAGATGAGAACCAAAAAGACTGTAAGACTTAGATTCGAATTTCGCCCTAATTTTATCAGGGCTGCTTCAGGACATGTTGAACAGCAATAACAAGCTCTCTCTAAGTCGACTTATGTCTTACGGTCTTTTTGGTTCTCGTCAACTGGACACCTTCTTATGTCATTGGTACCAACATGTACCAAGACAGCAGTCTCCTCCCCAGCACTATCTAAAATCTTGTCTAGATGGTGCATGAGGTCCACTACCTTTGCAACAGGCAGGCATATTACCAGGCTTTCCTCACGTCCACCAGCCACCCACCTAACTACATGCCTAATGATCAAATCACCAACTATAACAGCTGTCCTAACCTTCCCTCATGGACACATGGGCCTGGAGAATTCCCTTTGGTGCAAGAGGGTTTTGCATCACCTGGAGAACAGGTCCTAGCTACAGGATCACTTCCTGCTACACCAGAGTGATGCTGTCTTGTCACGTGACCTCTCTCTGCCATGGCAAAAGGGAGGCTGCCAGACTGGAGGTGGTACTTCAGTACTATGTCCCTGTAGGTCTCGTCTATATACCTCTCTGTCTTCTTTATCTTCTCCAAGTCTGCTACTCTAGCCTCCAGAGATCGGACTCATTCCCTGAAAGTAAAGAGCTCCTTGCACCTAGTGCACATGTAAGACCCCTCACCAACTGAAAGAAAATGATACTTGTGACACTCAATGCAAAGGCTGGAAAGCCCCCATCTTGCTGCTAGACTGCTGTCTGCATCTTAGTTTTAAGGTTTTGTTTAGGTATTTAAGTTGTTTACTTAGGTTTGCTGGGGATACCTACACTAATACAACTATACCTAATATGTTTCATGAACTTTGTTCACCTCAAGATTAATTAGTCTCAGGTCTTTAATTAATGTATTCCTGATGGATAACCAGTCACACCTAAAAATGAATATGAGCACTTCCTTCCCTTTAATAGGTTTAAGAGCCTATAAAGCTAAGATTATCCCTGGGGTGTATGGGAGTTGAGGTGGGAGGGAAAGAAGACAATAAAAGCTTGCATGCTACACAGATGAGTCTTACTCTAGGGTGCACCTTCCTTCACCTTTTATGTTGATGGTAACAGAGATCCTAGATGCTGGCTGTAAACCACTAATTTCTCCACCATCACCCAATTTATCCCGTAATAACCACTGAATAGTAACATGATTTTGTGTACATGACATCTATAAAAGTGCTTTCTTGTTTACTGGACAGTAACAGCAGCATACTCATTAATATCCCCTAAACTCCTAACAATATCATCCCTCCTCCTGAAATCTCTGCAAATCATGGATTCTCTTTAGCGATCCTACAGCCTATGCACATATCACCTTGTTTCCAAAATGCAGATATTGAAGTCCACTCATGTCAATACAACCAAGTCTCTTCTTATTGCTCTAACAGCCCTAGGCTTCTCTCCAGGCATCCTTCTGGTGTTACTTAGAACTTGTTCCACATATAGCCATGACATGCTGTGACACATCAAAGTGCATGGTAAAGGGGACACAATAGGAAGATACCACATCACTACTAAATGCTACAGTGCATGACCCCCACTTGCTGTTCCCACCTCTCCATTCCCACAGTATCTTAACATTGGGAGCACTATTTGAGAACGGGATCATATTGCAGGAGTTAGACTCTGAAGAGGAATAGCTTATAATAGCCATGAAATGAAGGAGGCAAACAGGAGATGATGGACATTAGATGGGGGACAGATAGCAGATGCTGGGCACAGGGTAGGGAATGGAGGGCAGATATTAGACATGGGGTGGAGGTTGAGGGCAGATGCTGGATGGGGGAAGGGGAAAGAGACAGAGGAGAAATACTGGACATGGGGGTTAAGGAGGGAGAGAGAGGAAATTTTGAACATGGAGGAAGGAGAGGGAGCTGCTGAACATAGGAAGGATGGGATAAGAAAAAGGGGGAGAGGTACAGGTTGGAGAAGAGAGAGGAAGATACTGCATAGGAGAGAAGGGGAGAGATGTTGATCATATGGAGGTGGAGAATTAGAGTGCAAAATAAGAGACTGAGGAAGGAGAGAGAAATGGGGAAAGTGAGGTTACTTACCTGTAATGGGGGTTCTCCGTGGACAGCAGGATAAGTCAGCCATACATGGGTGATGTCATCCAATGGCGCCATAGACAGAATTGTTCTCCAACAGCTCAGAATAGTCTGGAAGATTGCTGTAACCCTGGGAGAGGGGCATCATAGTCCTGGTTCGTGGTCATAGGGAACCTGAGAGGCTGCCCTGGCACTATTCGGTTGGAGCAGGACAGGGCACTCCGTTTGTGGATGCCGGAAAGATCTACTCAAATAGGTTCACTCATGGGGTGAGAGGCCAAGGGATGCCTGGGGTGAGAGGCCAGGAGATGCCTGGAGTGATCTTGCCAAGTTTCCCTTTTGTAAGGATCAAGACCGGTGCCAGTGCACCATGAGTTCCTGTATCGAATCCCTGCGTTGGAGAATAGCAGGGGTGAGTGGGTTGATAGGGGCTCAGGGGCACCAGAATGATAGTCTTGTCACACAGGTTTACCCCAGTGTTGAGCTGATCCTTCAAACCCATGATGAGTCACTTCTATGGCAGCATCCCTACAAGGAAGGGCCATAGAGCTAGGCAAGCAATAGTGCGAATTGGAGGTCCTGGCGATGATGGTAATGGGTAGAACTGTAGTACTACTGGGCTCCAGGAGGAGGGAGCCATGAATACTCTGGATACCAGCCCTTTGAAGGATTGATGGAGCAAGCAGAGCTATTTGACCTTCGTGCCATGTCTCCAGTGCTGAAGGACTATGGGCTTCAACCATGTGCGAGTTTTCAGATTTTATTTCTTTGGTAGCATGTTGATCTGATGAATTTCAGGAGGATTCCACATTAATCTTATGGACTCTCAGGGAGGGTTCACCAGTGATATGAGGGACTGAGAGTGAACCTGAGGCAGGTCTCCAATTATCATCTTTGGATTAGATCAGACATCATTCGGGGGAAGCTGCTGCCCCTCCATCGAGGTTCCTGATTGTCAAGGTATGGGTAGACTGGCCCTTTTGGGGGAGACAGCCCCCAGGGGCAACAAAGGGTATTCAAAGGGCCCCTCCCCCACTGACATTTTGGAGCGAGCAAGAAATTTTGCTAGGGCATATTTTGTTAGTAGAGTCTGAGGCTGGTCTCGCGCCAGTGACCTCCCAGTTACAAGGAAGGCATCTCGCAGATGAGCCACATCTCCATAGCACAATGTCGATGTAAGGTGCTTCACTCCCCAGTGCTTCAGTGCAGTGGCACCAGGTCTGGCCCAGTGTTGGCTCCAGGTGTTGCCACCCTATGCAAACCTTAGGCTTTACTGCCCTGCTGGCTGTCAACAACCATTGTTTGGCTTTGAAGCCTTGCAGTTTGCCGGCCCCCAAGTGTTGCTGTTTTAGGCAACTGCATAATGTGCCTGGTGGGTATGCCGGTTCGGCCCTGGGCAGCATTCATCCTGTAAGGCCTTTCCAGTTGGTTCACTGTCCTTAACTGTACCCACTAGGCTATTTCTCCACCCCAATCTTGGGGCAGCACGTAGAAGAGAAGGGGCAGCCAAGTCCTCTCATTCAGTAAGAGTGGGTGTTTTGCCCCAGGGCAGCAGCAGTCTGGCCAGAATGGATTCAGACAGCAGCATACACTTCAAGAACCCTCGGCACCTTCTTTAAGGTGGGCCAACCTCTGGGACATAAACAGAGCTCACATTCGGCCAGCTGTACCTGCATAACATCAATGTGGAGGAAAGTGATCTCATAGCCTGCTCCCATCCATGCCCACGGAGACCTTCAGCACCACACTTCTTTTGCGGGCAGGGACAGAGGAGGTGCTCCCGCTTAGAGGCGCCAACTTCCTGTGCACTGGCTTTAAGATTTGCCCAAGATCAGCTGGAAGAGCAATGGGGTTTGAACCTTGGCTTTTGCAGTTCTTAGCCCATTCCTCAAACCTCTAGCTGCTCTTCCATGAAGAGGACGGTAGAAGAGAATGGAAAGCATTGACTGTCATTAGTTTCTGGTCCCCAGCCAGGGGGGAAAAGCTATAAAGTGGTGCTTGTTTCTAGGCCACTGCCATAGGCATCGAATCTTGTGCATGTAGGCCACGCCCTGACTTGTTGGTATGGATGGAACTCACATCTGTGTGGCGCTGATAGAGCTACCTCTGCACAGCGCCGATGGAGCCATCTCTACATGGCGCCATTCATCAGCTCATTGGGGCAGACCTTCTGGAAGGGGCAGAAGATGGGGCCAGAAACAAGAAGTGGGACCAGAACAGTGCATCCAGGCCACACATGCTGCCAGGGCGGAGTGAGGCTCAGCCTCGCATGAGTTTAGCGCCAAGAGGATGGAGAGGACAGTGCTTGCCAACACAAAGATATTTTCCTTCCTTGTTCTGTGGCCTAGCCCACACAGCCAGGTTTGGGGATGTGGAGGGACGAGCTCATGCAGATGGCATTGGAGGGTACCAAGACTAGAAACGGGGGATGTCAAGTGCCATGAGACAGTGCAGAGCCTGCCCTCCTCAAGTGAGCCCTTTTGCTGCTTCCTGGGTAGGAGGAGGCCTCCTCCGTCAAAGGAACAATCAGTTGGCAAGCCTGAGCAGGGTTTAAACTGTCATATACCTGTCTGTGTCTGCCATGATCCCATGCATAGAACATGCAGTCGAGAGGGTCTCATAATGGTGATCCTGCTCCTAATGTATGTCTGCAGCAGCAGAGGAGGAGGCATGGGGTTCGAATCTCTCTGTAAGCAAACCAGGCCCATGCAGAAGCTGGATGGGAAACAGATCCCTCTAGTGAGAGTTAGGCCTGTGCAGCAGATGATCCATCAGGAACAAGCCTGGAAGAGGTAAAGAAAATATTAGAAGGAATTTATTAAAAATACCAATAATTTTAAACCTTTGTGGCTAGATAAAGAAGAAGGATCCGTCTGCATGGCTGGGCAGATACAATAGACTAGCATGGCTGGGCAGATACAATAGAATGAGGAGGAAATAGGGTGGGCATGGAGGTGGAGTGACCGGCACATGCTCAGAAGAGTCTTCCAGACTCTTCTGAAATGTTGGAGAGCAATTCCGTCTATGGTGCTGTTGGATGATGTCACCCATGTGTGACTGATACATCGTGCTTATCCATGGAAAGGGCTGTGTTAAGGGTTGAAAAGTGGTAGGTAGATGGAGTAAAAAAAGGAAGATTGAGAACTGGATGTAAGGAGGATTGGTGAAATATGAGTTGACAGAGACTGAAAAATAAATGGAAGAAAGCTGAAAGGAAAAGATCAATGTCAGAGATAAGGGGTGGCTCTATCATCAGGTAGGGTGAGGTGGCTGCTTCAAGTGGCAAATGTTTAGAAAGCAGCAAAAAAGTCCCCCAAAATATCTCCATAGTGGCCACCTGACTCTGCCTTTAAAAAAATATCAAGCAGACTGGCTGCTACAATTGGCATCTCCCCCAGGTGCCACTTCTCAGTGTGTGTGTGTGTGTGTGTGTGTGTGGCAGTGGCATGCAAACAGCCAAAAGAGGATGAAACTGCAGACAGGACCTCTGTGACTCCTGCACACTTCAGGGATTCTCCTAGTCCCATCCTCTCTGATGTGTCATTTTTAATGTCAGTGGAGTCAGCACTGGGAAGGTCTTTGAAATGCACAGAAGTCACAGAATCCCCATCCTATTTGTTTTTTAATTGTTGCCACTTTCACAGACATTGGGCAATGTCATGGCTGAGGTGGACCAGAGAAAAAGGCAGCCAGGGAGACAGAACAAGGTAACATAGAGCAGGGGCAGAAGCTAGACATGGGTTGGGGATAGAGGGCAGTTACTGAACATTGGGTAGGCTGTGGAGGGTGCATGCTGGACACAGGATTGGAGGGCAGTGGGCAGATACTGGACATGGGGAAGATAGAGAGAGAGAGGAAGGTACCTTATATAAAGGCATAGAGAAAGAGGGAAGATGCTAGACTCAGGGGGTAATAGGGAGAGGGAAACCTAGCTGCATAGCCATGATTTTGGTCTTCTTTCATAAGGTCATAGATTTAAGCTGGAATCACAGATCCCTTGGACAGCTATTCCAGAACAGCAAATGCTCTAGCCAGTGGTGTAAGTTACAATGAGGGGACCCCAAGCAAATTTTTGCTGAGGGCCCCCCATTGTCACGGCATTGGGGCAGCCCTCCATATGAGCCTCCCCCCCTCCTTTGTGTGGTGGCCCCCATGCAATGGCGGCAGCAGCGTGGCAAACTTACTTTAGCATGTTTGCCATGCTGCTCCACTCTTGTAAGTTTGCCATGGGGAATGTGAGCTCAGCAGCTGTTCCCCACTGAGCCAAAGTCTTGCAAGACTTTAGCCTGGCAGGGAACAGCCACTGGCCCTCATTCCCCACAGTGAACTTACAAGAGCAGAGCAGTGTAGCAAACAGGTCAAAGTAAGTTTGCCACGGTGGTGCCGCTGTGTGGGCCCACTTTCTGCTCGGGCCTCCCCTCCCTCCCTGCATTGCGAAAGCTGCTTGAGCAGAATTTAAGCCAGTGGATCTAGGCTTACACTGGCTACCGTGTAGTTTCTGTAAAAAGGGAACCTCTAGAAATGCCTCATGATTAGATCTTAATATTCTGCTTGGATTCAACCAACTAAGTTTCACAGACAGAGAAATTGATTCCCTACATTTCACCATTTGAAATGTCATCAGCAACATCAATTTAACCCTTACTGCTCAAGGACCCTTTAATTAGCCCAGACCCACTGAAATGCCAGGGTGCTTAGTGGCCTTGGGGATGTTTTATGTTATTCCAGTAAAATGGTATCACCTACGACTTGTTTGATGAGCTCTGTCGCGGCTTTAAAAAGACCATATCCCTTTCTCTACAGACTAGATCCCAGTATTGGTCTGGGAGAACCCAATGAAGAAAAAGGGCTGTTCAGCAGCGGCACTGATCTTGGTCCAGTGCCATCATGACATACAGTATATTCTCAGACAGTGCTGGCAAATAGCAATGCATGATCTCAGCAATTGTATGGTGTTCAGTATCACGAAAACGGTTAGTGCACCACAATGGACGGCTTCTATCATGGCTCACCTGAAACAGCTACTACTACTACTATTACTGAGTATTTATATAGCGCTACAAGTCGTACACAGCGCTGCACAAACAAGTAAGAGACAGTCCCTGCTCGTCAGAGCTTACAATCTAGTCAAGACTAATTTCTCATGATTACCAGCACTGAAAGTACGTTGTGCTTTCCTTTCCATTTGACCTAGCTAAGATAGATGCATATTTAAGCTACACCTCAATGGCTGTAAGAATGCTTCTAACTTTTTGTGAACATTATAGGAGTCATGGAGCCTCCCATAGCAGAATTTTTGACCCATGCTTTAAGTAAAAGAATATCTGAGTAAATTCAGGCTAACTGGAGTTCTCTGTGCCTTTATAGACAAGAAGAATGCTCATCGATTAAGTGGAAGGCAGAGGGACAACACAGGGAAAGATTTGCATTGGCTTACATTTCAACCCTGCAATGCATCCAATTTTGTACCTTGCTAAGCCCTAGTGGTAGGGGAGTTTGACACTATGAGGGAGATTCTATAGTGCATGTGGACATTTAGGTGCTAGTCACACACACAAATCCCATGCATATTTTGGGCTGTCACCATTCTGCAGGCGCTCACATTATCCCCATCGCTCATACTTTCTGAAGGGGTGTGCATGGGGGGCAGAGTTGGATGAAGCATAGACAGTGCCTAAATTCACGCCCATTTGTTAGAGAATACTATAAACTATGTGTGTTTTCTCTCCAATTTTCTTTACAAGCTCTCTTTGGCTTCTGCAACTAGTATGATAAACTTTTCAGTTTTCTGGGTCATACTGCGTGACCTGGAAAACTGAAAAGTTTATCATACTAGCTGCGGAAGCCAAAGAGAATATCTAAAGAAACTCTATGGCGAGAGCATCTTTAAATTAACCCGATCTATGGGAAAAGAGAGGTCTCAAGCCTCTCTCCAACGGACTGTCCCTCCAAAATTCAAATTCAAATTTCCCACCTCAATCCAACCAATGCAGTTTGAGGACTACTACTGTATATAAAAGAAGAGACATTTACTGCTCAACCACTTTGCCGTGAAGAAAGCCACAGTATGGTGGCTGAAACGTCAGCTCTAGTTACAATGATACAGCATGACCCGGAAAGCTGCAAAGTTCCTTGCCAATTTAGTAACGTGCAGTTACTGCCGTGACTGGGTTCAGGCGCACCAACATGCCCCAATTCTATAAAGTATGCGCATATGTTACTTTATAGAACTGGCCCCAAATGTGTGCATGGCAATGCTCAGATACTGCGCAGGGGTTTATAAAATTACCTTCTATAAGGGCATTTGCTTTATGACTCTTGCTCCTGGCTTTTCTCCCTTTATTTCATTTGGTGCTGCATCTTCGAGCCTATGAGAGGATATATAAATGAGCGGTGTGTTGACCAGAGTATGGGTGCGTGTAGATGTGGCTTCTTGCCTGTACTTCATGTTGAGATTACTCCTTAAGGATCAGGCCGGTTTTTGTAGTGTGTTATCTGTGCAGTCATACAAGGCACCATGCCTGAGGGGACCGTTTATTTGCCTTTTTATCACCCGTTTGTGTCAAGCCCATCTCTTGTCACCTCTCTGTTGTGTTTCTGTCATGCATAGATTGCAAGTTCTACTGAGCAGGGACTGTCTCCCATGTGTTTATGTACAGCGCTGTATATGCCTTGTAGCACTATACAAATGATAAATAGTAGTAATAGTAATAGGGGCAATGTTGAGTACCACAGGTAGAGAATTTTGGCTCGTGCTGTAGAATACAGGGACCGCATGTACAGAACTGCTATTGTAACCACCAGGAAGCACACATGCATATTTAGTGTTGTGCCTGAACAACTATTGAAGAAGAGAAGTTCAGAAAAGATGTGCTGGGCCACTGTTGGTAGCAGGACGGAGGCTTCTGCCGGTAGTGGTAGGTAAGGATTAGACTGCTGGTACATGACTCCTGGCCTCGGGACCCATGCTGCAATGATCAGACTATGAACAGTAGGAGAAAGGATGCACTATAATAGGGGAGAAACACAGATGGGTACAACAGAAACAGGTAATTTCATTTTCTCGAACAGACAGAAGCAATGAAGCCAAATAAAATGAGGAAAGACAGGCTGATCTAGTGGTAAGTGCCGTCTGCTGCTGTGCAGAAAACACTGGTTCACTTCCCGGCACTGACTTCTGCTCCCCAAGCTGGCTGGAGATGCTGCAATGGCAGCAGTCCAAGGCCCTGGGATGATGAGGGAAACCCAGCCCTTACTCAACAGTGACATCTATTGGATGGAATTAGAGTGCATTCACACTGGCTTCAGCTAAGAATCATCAATGCAGGAGCTGGGCTCCAGAAGATTACAAAAATAGGGAAAGGTGGTTGTGAACAGGGCAGGTGCTACCATTAAGCAAACTAGGCAGTCACCCAGAGCGCCGGCTGCTCGAGGCCACCCATTGCCAACACTGCTGCCCCTCTCTGGGGCCTTTAGCTGCGGCAATGGCTCCCAAACCATGACACAGCGCTTACCAGTACTACATTGTGGTTTCTTTCTCTTACTATGAAGCCGTTCCTGCCCCCCTCCGACACAGCTTCCACTTTGCATGGAGACATTCCCGGTGCAAGGATGTCCATGTAGCATGGGAGTGAGGTGGAGGCATGCCCTTGGCGGAGCAAGGGAGATGCATGTTGCAATTTGATTTCAGAACTGCACAAGCACATTTGAGACATCCAGCCTATACCTGCTCCTCACAATGAAAAAATGTACAAAAAGTGCTCATTTCATGGCAGCATTGCTTCCAAGAGGAAGAGCAAAATGAACTTTCATTACCACAGTTAATATTTCCTGGCTGGATATTACAAGCCCATCACCGCACTTCTGAGTATCTGACATGGCAGGCCAGGATGGACTAGTGTCAGAACATAGTCACCTCCCTACTGGGATGTCCAAATACCTGATTCTGTGAGCATGCAATTCAGGGATGTCCACATTTATGCAATGACCTACACCCATGCTCATAGCCAGACTTGCTATCTGTGTATGGCTTGTCTTCAGAACTGGTTACTGGGATGTTCATTTTTCGGGGTGGGGACAGAGCGATTTCAGAAAGCATTTATACGTGTCTCCTTTCACTGCTGCCACTCCCTCGGATATTTGGACATTCTCCTCTGGACGTCCCACATTCTTCCTAGATGCAGTACTGTACCTAACCCTGTGTGAGTGGTGCAACCACACAGGGTGCAAAGGCTTAAGGGGCGCATTTCAGCTGCCCGCTGTTGCCCTGCCACTGCCATTTTTTTCTTCTTTCAGCAGCGGCAGGGCAACAGCAGGCAGCCAAAATGTGCCCCTTAAGCCTTTTCGTGGCACTTTAAGCAGGTCTGGTCCCTCCCTCCTCTGACACGACATCAGGGCAGGGAGGGACAGATCTGCTTAAAGTGCCTGCAACTTGCACATCGGGCGTACCTCCCCTCTCCCACCTCCATCCAGCCACTTTCTACTCTTGTCTTGCTGCCGGCGCCACTGTGGAGAAAACAGAGGGTGGCAGCAGCAAGGTAAGAGCAGGCAGCGGCTGGATGGAGGTGCGGGGGGGGGGGAGGGGGCACCTGATGTCCAAGACTCACAGGGTGCGATTCTGGCATGGTTCGGCCCTGCCTAGATGCCCCTTTGTGACTTTAAAGCAGCACACAGTAAACACATTGACACAATCAACTTAGACAATGCACAATAAAACAATTTAATAAAATTCTACAAAAATAATAATATACAGAAATAAAATAATAAATATCAAAATGCTAAACCAAATCCTTCAAAAGGCATTTTACCTAAAATATATTGGAAGCCCAAAAGAGTAGAATAAACTATCCAGACAAAAAAAATAAATATAAAAATAGTGAAATTAAAGAAAGGAACATACGCCAAAAAGCTGTTTATTAAACAATGGGGAACATGTATCAAAATTTTGCTGCAGTGCAAAACTGGAACAAAAGTTTAATAAATCTGCTCTAGGGTTGCACAAATCAAATTGCTACAGTTCTCTATGTAATTGAAGACTATAATTGTATTGGTTTATATTTGTGTCAACCTGAGTGAATATTTTTCTACATATATTTTATAACAATTTTCAGGCCAATGCAGAAAAATGCAATAAACTTTGTGCACAGTTTAGTACACAATTTTGTGCATTACCAGTGCATGAGCAAGTTTTGTGAACAAGCTAACTGTGTGCAAATCCTGAAGTAGACATTAGCACACAGTACATTTCAACTGTTTAAATGGATGGCAATGAAGCAATTAGCTAAGCAGCGCAGATGCAGAGAGGTGTGCAAAAGACCAGAAGGCTGAGCACAACACCAGTGTTTTAACGCAAGATCTGAGAAGGTGTAAAGAGCAGCTCATTGTTCTGCAGCAGCACCAGTGCCTGTTTCTTCTACGTGTATAGGACGGGACGTTATTCCACCTATAACGATTGTCCAGTATTGTTACATAAGTGCAGAATAATATTCCTTCATAGGCGAGGATGTTGTGCGCAAGTACCTCCAAAGTGCTGAATTGTGTATTGTGCTTCAAAGTCGCATATGCATAACATCCGCACGTACACTGGAATGCTATTCTGCACATAAATAATCATATTGCGAAACTGCAGAAAATATTCCATCATCCGGTGCCAATAGAGCCTCTGCTGGCGCAGATCATGGGTATGTGCATGTGGCATGCGCAACACGCAACTGGATCTGCGTCTACTCTCCCTGATAGTGCATGGCTTTTGCATACGCCCATTTGCATGCTATTGGTTTACAGCACTGGGGAGCTTACTGTCAATGTTAGGCTTGTGCTAGAAAACTGTGCGTTGAACTTTAGCGCCTAGCTCTGATGCAAGGTAACAGCATCGGCTGCTTTGTTTCCATTTTCTTTGCAAATTTCTCATTTGAAAGCTTGTAAAACAAAAAACCAAGGCTAAAATCTATTTCAAAATACATAGATCTGAAACCAAGCAAATATTTTCCTTAAAGCTAAAAACCAAAGTCCAAACGCAGGTTTCAGTCAATCCTGCCAGTGGGTCAGCACTGAAACCACAAATTGTTAACTGAGTTACATAAGAACCACACCATACGCCAGTCAGATATTCCTTGGGTACAAAAGTGTCTCACCTCCTGATTCAGCACCTGGATTGCCCTGCACCCATCCATTTTGCACCTGTCTTTCTCATCAATATACCCTCACTATGATTACAATGCTAAACGTAAGTGCAAAATACTTCCCTGGCCTTCTTACTTTTTCCCCTATCTCTTAAAAATCCAAGCTGACCTTGTAAAAAGGATTTCTCATCTCCACTGTACTTGAATTCGCTCTGCTGGCAGAGCGCTTACAGCTGTTGAACAGTACCTCCCACACAGAGTTCTCGGATGTGTCTGTAACAATTCAGATAATGTGCTGGGCCAGGTGTGCTAATGGAAAAGCATTTTTCTCATAGGCATAAAATGAGAGAGACCGATAACATATCTGGTCCATGCTGGGCTCTGTGTGTGTGTGAACTGCGTATTGATTATGATTACAGAAGGGCTCACGGCTCATTACTTTTGTTAAGCAGAGAGAATACCTGGATTTCATGGGTAATTAAACATTTTCAAATGCAAGAAAACATGTCATAGTATGCACAGTTTGCGAGTTAGTCGTCTTTATGTATGTGCTAAAACCTATGCTAATTCAGCTCTTTTAATTAAAGAAACTCATCTTTAACTGTATGTTTGAAGATGCTGCATATTAAGAGAATGATCCCTCATCATGGCAGAGTTATTATGAGCTAATTATTTTATTATAAAAAGGGGTTGCAATGACAGAATTTGAATGTTATGAGAAACCGTGCACACATTTTAAGGAGACATGATTTCAGCTGATTATAACTAGGACCAGGGAGGATCGGGGCAGGGAGTAAGTGTGATGATTGTTGGCAGCCATTTCACAAAACACATTTGCACAGTGGCTGCCAAAATCAGGCCCGATTGTGGCTGCAGATAACCACCTCATGAGGTCATGTTATGTGCCTGAGCGCCAATTAACATGGCAGTGTGCCAATTCCGATTGACACCCGCTGTCTGCCTTGGAGGCCACAAAAAGACTAAGGGGTATGTTTACGAATAGTCTGATCAGCTCCCCCTAAACACGATTCTTGGTGCTGCAGTGTAGAGAGCAACAATATCAAAAAACAAGGTCCTGCCCCCCTCTGCAGCTTCGATCCTTTCCCCCCGGACAGTTCCTGATCCCAATTGGAACTGTCCATGGAGAATTTGTGCACCCTTGGCCAAAATGAAATCCAGCCTAACCAGTCTATGAAGCCCCCCCTCACCCCCTCACCCCAGATCCACTCTATCTACTCCCAGTTAGTCAGCCGTTCCCCTGATCCCCTCTCCCGCCCTCTCAGAAAAAATACACTCCAGGCATAACTTATTACTTCTTGGTGGTCCAGTAGAAATAGGGGACAAGGGCAGTCCTCTCCACTCCTGCCCGTATCATTAGGCCTAACAAAATGATGATGATAATGGGGTGCTGCCCTCTAGCCTTATGCTAGGGGGCAGCACTGCAAAATTGTGGCCATATTTGTTAGTACTATTGAATAGGGTGGGAAGGGAGATAGGGGGAATGAAGGACTAGCCAGGAGTAGATAAAGTGGTCAGGGGGTGGGAAGGAGGGCGGCTTCACTGACTTTCATTTTGACCAGGGGTACATTGATGGAGAACAGGAACTGTCCAGGGGGATTGATGCTGAACTGGGGGCAGGACATTGTTTTTTGATATTGTCAGTGCCACAGATCTCTACACCGTGGCACCAACAATATTGTTTAAGGGGGGCTCGATTACAGCATAGATAGGGAGTACAGTAGTAATCGTGGCACAGAGCTAGTGAGAGCTCTGTGCACCCAATCGCTACCATTGCTCCCTTTGGATTTACTGCAGGGACCTGTGATACCTGCATTGGCAACCACTGTGGATCTTTTCCTCTGATACCTGTCTTGACAGGTATCACAGGTCTCCTCAGGGAATTCAAATCCTCTATGGTATCTGCAAGTGGAAAGGTGGGAACACCCACTGCAGATAATGCGAAGGGTTTTTTTTGATTCACCATGGGGCTCTGGCTGGAGTGGAGGAGTAGCCTAGTGGTTAGAACACTGGCTTGGTAACCAAGCAACCAGGGTTCAATTCCTACTAGCACTCCTTGTGGCCTTGGGCAAGTCACTTAACCCTCCACTGCTTTAGGAGAAAGGCCTGGCAATCTACTTCCAGTGATACTGCCAAGAAAACCCAGGAGCTTCTGGGTCACCAGGAGTCAGGACTGACTCAAAAGGCACACATTGCATTTTGGGGCTCTGGCTGCTATTGCATTGTGATAGCTGCCATAGGTTACCAAGGTTTAGTAGACATGCCCCTATGAATAAGATTTTGGAAAACAAAGTATCAGGAATTAATAACCACGACCCAATGTAGGAGTGATCATGCAAAATGTGAGCAGATACCAGAAAGACAAAATAAACCTTGGCAGATAAATTAACATGATCTGAGAAATATATCAATATTTAATATAAAACAAACAAAATATAGAGAAAATGGTAGCGTAAAAACAATGCAAACAATTAAAACAGGTAAAAATGAGTGAAAATATTTTGCTTAAAAGGAGATAAAGTCCCTATAACCCAAATCAGAAAGGTCCCTGCAAGACTATGGTTCAATATCAAGGGATAAAACAATTTTACAATGAAAACACATTACTTAATTTGAAAAATAAAAGAGATGGTGGAGGTGTAGCCTAGTGATTAGAACAGCAAGTTGAGATCCAAGAAAGTCAAGGTTCAGATCCTACTATGTTCCTTTTGACCTTGAGCAAGTCACTCATCCCTACATTACCTTGGGTACAAACTTTGGGCTCCTTTACTAAAGTATATTAAGTTTTTGCACTTCACACAGGCATAGCACTAAAATTAACATACGTTAAGTACAAAACCTCCATACATCTACACTAATTTCAACATTGGTAGAGCATGATATGTTTCCTATGCTAAATGCAATGTGCTCTCCAGCCCTAATCCGCCCATTCACTTTTTTGTAGCATATTAGTGGCAGCAGGAAGTGTAAGGGTGGTATTTTGAGACTCAAGGGTGATGGGGAGGAATATTTAGAGGCATGGAATTGCTTAACAAATATTTCTGTTCTATGTTCTCCTATGAAGGGCTGGGAATGGGTCCTCAGGAAACCAAAACAAATTGGAATGGAAGTAAGGTAGAAGATTGTGTTCTTGAGGAGCTTGCAAAACTAAATGTGGACAAAGTGATGGAGCCAGATAGAATTCATCCAAGGGTATCAAAAGAATTTAGGGAAGTACTGGCTAACCTTCTCAATACTTCTTTACAGTCCGGAGTGATGGACCAATGTGATTCCTGTTCACCAAAGCATAAGTAAGAAATAGGT
This sequence comes from Ichthyophis bannanicus, assembly GCA_033557465.1. Classification (NCBI taxonomy): domain Eukaryota; kingdom Metazoa; phylum Chordata; class Amphibia; order Gymnophiona; family Ichthyophiidae; genus Ichthyophis; species Ichthyophis bannanicus. Next base: position 825,273,783 of record CM066034.1, read on the forward strand.
TAGTAACTACAGATCGGTTAGTCTGACCTCTGGCAGTCAAGATTTAATGCTAAAAATGCAAGCTCGTGAAGCTGGGCCATGAAAACCAAAGGGAATAGTATAGTATAAGGTGTAAGGAAGCTCTAGAATGAGGCATCAAAGATGAAGGTGAAAGGGGATAGTCTCCGGAGAAACCTGAGGAAATATTTCTTTATGGGAAGGCAGGTGGAACAGTCTCCCAGTGGAGGTGGTGGAGACCAGCGCTGTACCTTCATTCAAAAAAGTATGGGACAAATACGGAGGATCTCTGAGGAAGAGGAAGGGATTATAGAGCCTAAAAGTTCCTATGGATGGGCAGGGTGGATAGGTTGTATGGTTTTTATCTGCTTTTGGTTTTGTTTTCTATCTTTCAATGCACAATAGGCAGTCCGTGTGTGAATCAGCGCTCAGTAACTGTTATGCCTCCCCCCCTTGATAACAGCTACTGTAGGCCCTTCCGCATAGTTACTGCACACAAAACCATGTGTTAACTGTTTAGTGCACTTTGGTAAAAGGGCCCTTTAGATTGTAAGTCCTTTGGGGACAAGGAAATTCCTCCTGTACCTGAAAGTAACTGGCCTTGAATTACGTCTGGAAGAAATGTGAGCTAAATCCAAACAAATCAGTACGTGCAAATATATATGCAAATGAAATGTTCTGACTCCTGGTGGCTCAGTAACTCCTGGGTTTTCTTGACAGTGTAACCGGAAGTAGATTTCCAGGTCTTTCTTCTGAGGCAATGGAGAGCTGAGTGACTTGCCCAAGGCCACAGGAGTGCTAGTGGGAATCACTGAATGCCCAGATATTGTGAGATAAACCACAAATTTATTTATTTATTTCGTGTCTCTTATATACCGCGCTATTCACATCAGTGCGGTGTACATACAATAAAACAGTATACTATGCAGTCTAGCTACATTGTACTTACAGCGAACAGGAGATAAAAAAAACTTGGACGAAACTGGGGTAACTATTTACAAAACAAATGTAGTTTATGCTATGCTTCTTACCTGACTCCACTCTCATCCAGAACTACCCAGTAGCAGGAGGGAGATTTTAGGCCAGTCTTTTACTTCTGAGAACCCTGTCTTAAAGCATTATACCACCTGCAGCATCGATCTCAGTGGGTAGAAACAGACTACAAAACAAATACACCATTGGGGTCTCAATGCAGCACATGCATGGGCCACAATGGACGTTTGTGGGGTTGGGGGAATCTGGGAGGCCCACTTGGGCCACCAGGGATCTTCAGGGATCTGAGGTAAAGTGCTGACCTTCACCTCAGATCACCGTCTGCCCCCTCATTGCAAGATGAGCCGGCATAAGATTCAATGCCACAAAAAGACTAAGGAGTATGCTTATGAAACCGTCTTAATGTTACCGGCGCTAGTTGCAGCGTTAATGTGAAGAATGCCATATAAGGTAGTGGGCAGTCCAGAGGGAAGGTTGCAAGGAATTGGTATCATGTGATAGTGGGCGCCATGGCACATTAACGCACGTTAACCCTAAGTTTATGCCAGTGCAGTGTTAGAAGCTATAAAGATGTAGCCCACTGGTTACTGCAATGACTGTGGAGGCAGAGGTCATGGGTTCAATCCTGCAGTGGTGTTATGTAAGAGTCTGTCTGAGGTGTTTCCTTTTAATTTACATCAGTGCTGCCAGCAAAAACACCCTCACAGTGCCGTAACCTAAGGTGCCGCATAAGGCGCCCTATAAGGCACTCCATAGGGCACATTATAAAGTGCCCTGTCCGCCAAAGCACCTTATAATGTGCCCTATAGGGCACTTTATAGGGTGCCGTATAGGGCACCTTATGAGGCACCTTAGGCTACGGCACTGTGAGGGTGTTTCTGCTGGCAGCACTGATTTAAATTAAAAGGAAAAGCCTCAGACAGCCTTATTAAATAACACCACTGTGGCATCAAACCCATGACCTCTGCCTTTGCAGTCATGGAAGTACCAGTGGGCTACATCTCTATAGCATCTAACACACCGCTGGCTTGCTAAAGAAAGACTGCTGGTCACCACACAAACTGTCTGCTGTGGTTACCAGGATAGAGTAAACCCACCCGTACCCATGATGCACTGCACATGCAGATCAGCAGCCTACATCTGATCACAAGATGGGGTTTGCGCCTCTATAGCACCTTGACCTGGTAGGGGGAACTGACCATGTGTGTTACTGGCATAGAGTAGCTACAGACCATGACATTGTGCGGTTCCTGTTCTCACCCTGAGGAAAAGGTGGGGCGCCAGCACCAGGTCCGCAGCACATGGAATAGCTGAGATAGGCTGTGCTGCAGGTCCCCATCAGTGCCAGTGTGTGACAGGTAGTCCTTGCAGACACACCTAGGATACACCTGTGTCTATCTGTATTTCCCAGTCAGTTTAGCCCTTGTGGAATATGATACACCCAGAATAGTGCATATACTGTGTGGTTGCCATGGTCACATGTTATAAGTGAAGGGTGGTGTTTGGACCCAAAAGCGGATTATGTAGCACCACCCAACCCACCCTCTGTGGGTCAGGGTGGGGGACAGGATCTCCCACCAACAGATCCACGTTCTACATCTCTGCAATGGGTGCCAGTAGAGAGAAGCATCAACCCCAGTCCTACAGATCTGTACGCATCACATAAGACACTGGCAGAAAGGTAGTAGGCCTGGAAAAGCTCAGCTCACCCCACCCCTATCTGACATTCACCAGCAGAGGGCACAGTCAGTCTCCACCCGCTGCACCCTGCAAGGTGTTCCAGCCATACACATGCTAACTGCAGTCTGCTAGCTAATATATAGTGCATGTTCCTGGAGGAACTGTGTGCACCCAAAAATGGGATGCGAACACATCACACAGGTATGTCAGTGATCAGGACCCAGAAAAAAGAACTCATAGATATCACTTGAGAAAAATACTGTATAGCACTATGGGGGAACCTAGCCATGCCATGGTCACTGCTCAGTCAGGGTGTGAGTGCCCCCCCACCCCAGCATGACATGCTGTGGCTACCCTGTCCGTGCAGGTGGTGGTCAGGCAGTACAATGTCCCAGCCATTGCCCTATGCCCTGTACAGATGCAGCCTGCCCAGGCCGCCCTGTCTGGGCCATACCCACAGTACCTTGCTCCTCATTATGCACATTGGCAGGCTAACACTGGAAACAGTGCAAGCATTGTGGGCTCAGTAAGGTGTAGGCAGCCACAAAACACTGGATAGACATACACACACTCCCACACCTATTTCAGCATTGTGCAAATATAGAGGTGGTTGGCAGCCCTGGCCACCACACCAGTCCTGGGCACAGTGCAGGCATTGCTATGGTACTCAATACTGTTAGGGTCACTCCCCGGGGTGGTAAACACTGTCAGAAACAAAAACTGAAACATACTCAACAGATATCAGAAAGGTTGCTATGATGAATCTCTGTCAACAAATTGTGTTTAACTTAGGATTTGTTATCTGACATTAATCATAGCAACCTTTTGATATATGTGGAACATGTTTCCAAGTTTAAGACAGCATTGCTTAGGTATGCAGTTGCTAGTATTGGTAGATGCTGCTCCGCACAGGGGCCAACAGCCTGACCCTCCATGAGCCGCTGGATAGTGCAACCTGTGGGTGTGGGTGTTAGTGCCCCTGTTGGCCGCTGCTCTAAGGCAGAGGTTCCCAATTCTGGTCCTGGTGGGCCAAACACGGTTCAGGTTTTCATGCTGTTCCTAATGAATATGCATGAGATACATTTGCATATAATGGGGGCGGTGCATACAAATGCATCACAGGCATATTTATTAGGGACAGCATGACACCTGAATGGTGTTTAGCACTCCAGGACTGCAGTTATTTATTTATTTATTTATTTATTTATTTAGACAGTTTTGTATACTGCCTTATCTGCCTTGGGAAACTCTGCTTTAGGGACTGCACATGTTTATGGTGTATGTGCTCTGTAGGGTAAAATATAGGCATTTATGACATGTTTATTTAATCTGCAATAAAGGTTCCTTCTTTATTACCATGGGGTAAAATATAGGAACATGGTCTGCAGGAGCCCCAGCTGGGACTTGAACCTGTGACCTTCTGCCCCTGAACACACTGGCTGTGTGTACTGCACCAAACTGTTGCCGCAGAGGCAGGCTGTTCCCTGGGGATACCATTACTGTTCGTCAGATAGACCTTGTCTGTTGCAGTGCATGGCACCCACCTAAACAGGGCTTGGCCTTGGTCTGCTCTGGGCAGATGCCACTGCCCCTCCACCACCAGCACTCCTCCACCACCATGCTGACATGCCCTTATGCCGGTGGTGCTGGTGGTACGCAGTCCCAGGCCATCCAGTGTGCCGGTAGGCGGCTGCCTATGGTGCATGATATGGGATAGGGGTGCTGACATGGACATCAGCACTTCCCTCTTGCACCGCCTGCCAATGTTCTGTGCCCTTGGGGGTACCTGCTGGGTACTGTCCCCTGGGACACTGTGGTATGCACACTCGTGGCCATGTTGGACCCTGGGCAGTTGATCTCTTGCTGCTTTTCAGTTTCTGTATTCCTATGTGCAAGGTAGGTATCTGCCTAGTCCACACTGTGCCCCAGCTGGCCCACTGCATGTGCTGCCTGCAGCCCCCTGTACCCCATTTACACCATCACCATAGTGCCCTTTCCTACGTGGCCACTCTGCTGTTGCTGCACATGTGAAAGCCACGTAAGCAAGCTGTCCAATATACACCACAGCAAACCCTCATCAACACTATCAATGTTGGAACATTCACTTTGTAGGGGGAATCAGAATTGACCCTTCCAAACGTGACATCTTCCTTTTTATTCTTTCTCCAGGTCCCGGAGCAGCGAGCGGGTCAGTCGGGTGCACCGGGCTGGGGACAGAGGCTCCATACGGCACGTCCCGTTGGGAAGAGGCACTATCGGCCACAATGGAGGCTCGGCTAGGGATGGAGGCCCGTACAGGCACATCCTGGGCCGGCAGAGGATCAGGCAGTGGAGGGCCCGAGTCAGAGGCTGGGCACATCTCATGGTATCCTTTCTTCATTGCCCCACAGTAAGTGCATCCATGTGAAGTCTTGTTCCTGTTGCCACAATAGGGGCATTTTTTTGAAAGATACTTGGGCATAGCTGTAAAACGTAAAATAAAGAAATAAACAAATAAACAAAGGGAGAGCAGAGCAGGGTCCGTCTTGCTGGCAAGGCGGAAGAACGAAAACTGGACGGACTAGGGGGCGGACCGGTAGGATGGGCTACCTAGGTGGGCTCAGAAAGGCCCTCCTTTCTGAGCTCTAGAGAGCACTTCCGTATGTATGGCGCCGCCCGGAGGACGTCACCAAGTGTGGCTGACTTATCCTGCTGTCCACAGAGAACTCCCGTTACAGGTAAGTAACCTCGTTTTATGGGTAGTGTTGATTACTGTTTATCATTGTTTTTTCTACTGGTCAGCTCGGTGTTTTGTATTTCTATTTTGGTTCTGGTCATTATCTCTCTGGTTTCTGCATGTTTTGTTACTGCACATGTATCACTACTATCACTTATCTGGGTCTCCCTGCCTTTGCTGCACATTGCTGACTGAACTGGTTTCTCTCTCCTACAAATGTGCCTCTAACGCAAGGTTTTCACTGGCGTTAATTTTCAGACCCTGATTTCACAGCATTAGTGTGCCTGGGGCCTCTCCCCGCCCACTCTCCACCCATTGACCCCTTATCTCCACTCTCTGGGGAGTCTTACTCCACCCTCTGTGCACCTTAATGCCACCGGAGAAATTATCGCGTGATACGTGATGTTATCGCACGGTAATGCACCATTATCGCGCGATAACATCACTTATCGCGTGATAACATCGCCGCTGCAACGTTAGCGCTATTTAGTAAACATACACCTAAAACACTGTGCTAGATTTTAGCAGTTTTTTACATCGGGAGCAATTTTTTAATGCAGTAATTTCTATGTATGTTACATGCCAATTGTACTACCCATTAGCCCAGTGGCTTTACACTGATTTTCCCAAGCTAATCTTTCTTCATCAGGAGTAAGATTAGTGTGGGAAAATCACGAGCGAACCACTGTGTTAACGGGTAGTGCATCAGCACTTAGGCTGGGATGTAAATTTAAAAACAGGACTGGCCTTCTGGAACTGCGTAACGTGGCAGATCTGCTGATAGTTTGGTTGACAGTCCTCTGGTGTTTCCACACCTCTCCTCTCTCTATTGTTAGGAGGAAACACAGACCAGGAGGGCCACATCCAGACCTTAGGCATTACCTAAAAGGGGCTAACACCTGAATCTATTTCATGGGAGGCAAAAGATGCTGAGCGAATAGCGCCCTTGAAAAGCCTGAAGTCAGCTCATTTCAGCTGAAAAGGTTCAGTAATCTGCTTTTCATTAGAAGCAGACATTGCCAGCCCTGACTCTGCTTTGGTTTGGACAGAGAAATGCTTCTCTGAAGGACACCTGCCTTATCTTATTTACTTTCAGCTCTGAACTCTTTGCCAAACTCCTCTAATTTCAATTGCCCTGAAGAATGATTGCTTTTGTGCTAGACTCACTTTACTAAATCATTAGCATTGTTTGGTGTTGATGTTTCAAGTCTTTGGGTACATTTTGTGTACAGTATCTTCAGTTTATGACTCCCTGGATTGTGAAAGCAGCGACTTGGAAAACAAAATGTATTTTTCGTAACATGCTTATCAGAAATGTTTTACAATAGCAAATTGCACCAAATACATTCATTCTGTACTTCGCTTTTACTTCCAAACACAAGGCCCAGTGTCACTAGGTGTCCAGTGCCAAAGACAATAAACTCTGCTGAATTAGGTCTGTATTAATTTAAGGTGGAGTGGAGGAGTGGCCTAGTAGCTACAGCAAGGTACCTCAGGCCAGAAGGTCAGGGGTTCAAATCCCACTAGAGGACAGCAACCTTGGGTCAGAAGGACTAGGGTTTCTAGTCTCACAGGTGTTCCTTGTGGTCTTGGGCAAGCCACTTAACCCTCCATTGCCCATGTTCTCTATAAAATAGTTATCTCCAAGTTATAATGCCCTGTTCAATGTAATTTCAGTTTGTTCAATATAAACCACCTTGATATCATGAAAGGTGGCATATAAGAAATGTTAGATAAATAAATAGGCATGTGTCAACATCCAGAATTAATGTTAAATCTCTTTTTGTTCTAGACATTCACTGCAAGTGAAACAAACTGCACATATCTTATAGGTATAATGTCAGAACAGGGTCTGTATGTTTCTTTGAAAAATGAGTAATATTTTAAAACATTCTTTTTCCTCATTTCTAAAACATAAAAGCCACAGACTGTCATAAGTTAGCTTTGATCCCATATAGGGAGGAGTAGCCTAGTGGTTGGGGCAAGGGTCCTCAGGCAGGAAGGTCAGGGGTTCAAATCCCACTAGAGGACAGCAACCTTGGGTCAGAAGGACTGGGGTTTCTAGTCCCACAGGTGCTCCTTGTGGTCTTGGGCAAGCCCCTTAACCCTCCATTGCCCACATTCCCTGTAAGCATTAGTGTATGTGTCTCATATCCCCCAATTGTGTTGTGACCACTTTGATTGAAGGACAAGGTGGGTATACAAAACTGTCTAAATAAATAAATGTACTACTGAAAGAGAGGTCAGCAAACAAATTGTAGGTGATTTCTTGTTTATACCTGTAAACTTATTTTTGTTTGTTCTTTTATTACATCAAATCTGCTCAGAATGTACAATGTGGCAGAATATAAAACATTTAAATAAAGAAATAGAAAGATCACGTGAGCGCATGAGCGGGTGAGGACGTTTCCTTGCCGAGCTCCCAGGCCTCCCAAAAAACCGGCAGTTAGATTTGGCGACTTCAGTGACCATTTGGGCTAACAGCTTACCCCGCTGCTTAACCGAACGCCGGAGAGTTGTCCCGGTGCCCTGCAAACGGTGCTAGCGAGGGTCGGAGGATGAAATCGGCGGCGAGACGGGAGAAGGCTGCAGGAGCACGGGACCTTAAGATGGCGCCGGCAGCAAAATCTGTAGCGGGACCCGACTCCCCTGGCAAGGAGAGTGTAGACTCGGGGCCGGAAGAGCTCGCTTATGAGGTCGCTAAGCTGCTGGAACCAAAATTTGCAGCTGTGTTGCAGAAACTTGCTGAGATGACCGACACATTTGGAGAACTCACGAGGAGAGTGGAAGAGGTTGAGCAACGAGTGACCGTTCTGGAGGATGGGGAACTAGCGACACAGCGGACCCAACAACAACATCAGAAGCAAATTGATGCTCTGATGCTCAAGGTAGATGACCTAGAGAATCGTTCCCGTCGCAATAATTTGCGGCTGATTGGGGTCCCGGAATCCTGGACGGGGGAGCAACTTTTCTCCTTGTTCGACACGTGGCTACCAAAAGAGTTGGGCCTAGTAGAACTGCAAGGCCGGATTCGCGTGGAGAGGGCACACAGGCTGGGACAATGGCAGGAGGGCCGAGCGAGACCCCGACCGGTGCTAGCTCGTCTACTAGATTTTCACCAGAAGACCCTCATCCTCCAAGCGTACCGGAAAAAAAAAGAGATTTGAAACTGGACAATGTGCCTGTTTATTTGTTTCAAGACTACTCGGCCTCACTGGCTGCCAAGCGCAAAGAATTCTCGCCCATCTGTACTGAGCTCATTCAAGGTGGAATTCGCTTTGCATTGAGCTACCCGGCCACTTTGAAAATCTTTCATAAGGGTGCAACGCACACCTTTGAACAGGCCCCTGCAGCGAGAAAGTTTTTGTCTGCCTTGACGACTCCTCCCGCTGTAGCTGCCGCCCAGCCCTGATGGATTGACTGAGTGGGCTTGAACTCGGCTGGACATTGGAACACAAAATATTAGGGTGCTAGCCCTTGGTTTGTTTGTTTTTTTACACCTGAGGTGTACGTATGAGCTTTATGTTGCCATCTGTAGTACCCGTGAAGTGGAGGCCTGGAGGCGCATGGACAGAGGACAGTGATCTTGCCCCCAAGTAGTGGGGTGTTCACGTTTAAGGGATAGGTGGTGTTTGCGAAGGAGGGTGATTGTGCCCATGGGTGGTTGGGGATGGGGAAGTTCTGGGAGTGATTGTGCGGGTGAGTGTGGGATCGAATGTGTGAGTGCCTGGGGGGGGTCGGAGGAGTGGGGAGGTGAGCGCGGGTGGGAGAACAGGTGGGGGGGTCTGGGAGAAGTGCGGGGGGCGGTGGGGAGGGGGGGGAAGGGAGATTCGCTGCAGGCTAGGGTAGGGGTGGGGAGGGAGATAGAGGCACGGGGAGGGGGGGGGTTTGTTCTGTGTGGTCTTCAGATGCAGGAGGTAATGGAGTCATGGGGAGAGGATCTGTTTTACCTACTAGGAAGGGCTCTGAACTGGGAGTCGAGGCTGGGCGACTCCCGGGACTTGAGTTTGTGATATTGCTGCATATTGAAGCTTATTTAACTGCGCATGCCTAACTTGAAAATTACTTCTTGGAATGTGGGGGGTATTGGCTCGCCTGTGAAGCGTACTAAAATACTGCAATTCCTCAAGCGAAAGGGGGCCCATATAGCCTTGCTACAGGAGACACATCTCAGCGACGTGGAGCATCGGAAGTTGGCTCGTGATTGGGTGGGGAGTGTGCATGGTGCATCTTCCGGGACCAGGAAAGCAGGCGTGGCGGTTTTGGTGAAGCGGGGCATACCATTTGAGGTTCAACATCTGACTGCAGACCCCGGGGGGAGATATCTATTGCTGCATGTCAAAGTCTATAGCGAGGATCTTTGGTTGGTCAATGTCTATGCCCCTAACATTTATGACCACGCCTTTTTTCGTAAATTGCTGGGCTTTGTCCAAGGAGTGAAAAGTAATAATTTGATTTTGGCTGGTGACTTCAATTGTCCGCATGACCCGCTCCTGGACAAATCCCTGACTGGTGATGCGAGGGCCTGGCGGAACAAGGGCGTGGGGTATCTATGCCGGATGGGGGATTTGGTCGACGTGTGGCGTCTCCTCAGTCCTGGATCTCGTGAGTACAACCCACCAGTCCAGAGCGCATCTTTCCTGGTCTCGTATCGATTATATCTTGGTGAGCGATCGGGCCGTGTCTAAAGTGGTGCAGGCTGGCATAGAGCCAATCATGATCTCAGACCATGGATTAGTGTGGGTAACTTGGGAGTGTGCGGGGCCTTTGCGAGCGGGATGGCGCTTTCCCGCCTTCTTGTGGGAGGACGTGGAGTTTCGGAAATTCCTAGAGGTGCAATGGGATGAGTTTCTCTCTTTTAATGATACGCCGGGGTGCTCCCCCGTTTTGCTCTGGGAAACCAGTAAGGCGGTCATGCGCGGGGCGATTATCGCCTATTGTGTGAAGCGACATAAGCATATGGATCGCAGTCTTTTGGTATTAGAGCGCAAGGTCCGTGACTTGCAGTGCAAGGCTGGCAGGGCGGGGGGGGGGGCGCTACACTTAGAATATGTAGGGGCGCAGGCGGCCCTCCATGAACTTCTGCAGAGACGAGCTACTTATTCTATGCAATGCTATAGACACCAGTTTTTCCGCTATGGAAACAGATCGGGCCGATTGCTGGCCAAGTTAGTCAAGACCCCTGGAGGCACGCGTTTTATACCAGTACTTCGGGACGAAGGGGGAGTGCTGCACCACCAACCCCCGCAGTTGGCTGAACTTTTCCGTAAGTTTTATCCCCAGTTGTATACCGAAGAAGAGCGGGATTATGCGGGAGGGAGAGACTTTTTACGTGACTTGACCTTACCCCACTTATCTGAGCTGGATGTACAGCAGCTTAATGCCCCGTTAAAGGTAGGGGAAATTCAACGGGCGATCCAAGCAGGGAGTAATCACAAGGCTCCGGGTCCGGACGGGTTCTCTTATGAATACTATAAAATTTTGTCGGCGCGTCTTGCCCCCTCTATGGTGGTTCTCTATGAAGAAGCTTGCTGTTTGGGCCAATTCCCTAGGGATATGCGGTGTGCTGACATAACTGTGCTCCCGAAGCCAGGGAAAGATTTGCTAGATCCGGCCTCGTATAGACCTATCTCTCTTATAAATTGTGATATGAAGATTTTGGCCTCAGTTTTGGCGAAACGGCTGAACCCCATTTTGCCGTCTCTCATTGATCCCCGCCAGGTGGGCTTTGTGCAGGGTCGGGAGGCTTCTAGGAATATTGTCAAGTTACTTTTGGGGATGGAACTTTCCCTACGCCAGGAAACGCCTTTATTGATGGTGAGTCTGGATGCGGAAAAGGCGTTCGACCGGGTGGCGTGGGCTTTTCTGTGGGATGTCCTGGACGCCCTGGGTTTTACTGGTGCTTATGTGCGATGGCTTCGGCTTCTTTATACCCAACCTATGGCTCGGGTGGGTGTCAACGGTACCTTCTCTCAATCCTTTGTTCTCGAGAGGGGCACACGACAGGGGTGTCCTCTGTCCCCTTTATTATTTGTCTTGGCTCTCGAACCCCTGCTGCACGCCATCCAATGAGACCCTCAGGTGCGGGGAGTGGTAATGGGGGAGGAGGAGACCAAAATCAGCGCGTTCGCAGACGATATGCTCTTGTGTCTTACTCACCCAAAGCAGTCTTTGCCGCGGGTGTTGCAGCTGATAGAACACTATGGTAGTTTTTCGGGCCTCAAAATTAATGCCTCCAAGTCAATGGTGTTGGACGTGGGCGGGCGGGTGCGGCCGACGTGGGGAGGACCCTTCCCGCTGGTTTGGGCCGAGAACTCTTTAAAGTACCTGGGGGTCAATCTTCCAGACCGTCCTGACCGCTTGTACCAGGCTAATATCCCAGGCCTACTGGCTAAAACCAAGGCAGTGTTCTCCGGCTGGAGGGGATTGCCCTTGTCCCTGAAGGGGAGGGTGGCATTATTCACGATGGTTGAGCTTCCTCGCTGGTTATATGTTCTTCGTTTGTTGCCCCTTTGGATTCTGGCGAAGGATTGGAAGAAGCTGGATGGCCTCCTCCGGAGCTTTTTGTGGGCTGGACGGCGTGCCCGGATCCCTCTGAAGGCCTTGATGCAGGGGGTAGAGGAGGGTGGACTAGGCTTGCCCTCTCTACGGCTCTACAATATCCGCTATATGGCTCGTCATCTCTGGGGCCTGTTAGAGAGCGGGGAAGGTTGTGCTCCACCGAGTCAAGTAAATGGGATGTGTGCACCTTATCATAGTCTCTATGTCTTGCACATGGCGCGTCCATCTCTGGGGATTTTAGGGGGGAGCGGCGTTTACATGGGGGCGCTTCGGGCAACTTGGCGAGCGTTGAGCGCTAGACTCGGCTGGAACTCGAGGACCTCTCTACTGCTCCCCTTGGTGGGTAATCCGACATTTCCCCCGGGGATGCCTACTCGCAACTTATTCCGCTCCTGGTTGGAGCATGGTTTGGTGTGTCTTGGGGACTTGTATATGCCGGGAGGGGAGGGTCTTGAGACATATCGGGCCCTCGCTGCACGTTTTCATCTTCCCCCTAATCAATTTTATGGATACCTGCAGATTCGCCACTATTTAGAGAGCCTGAAGGGACGCCTACAGGCCGGGGAGAAGTCTGTCATGGGGACCCCTCGTGCTATCTTGCAACTATTGGTGGAGCGGGACCGAGGGAACGGGAACCCGGCTTACTTACCGTCAACTTCTGAGCTCCATGGCGGCTGGACCCCCTCTTTCTGCGCTGGCGAGTTGGTGGTGTCTGGACGGGGTGGAGGGGATGACAGTGGAGTCCTTGCGCGCCACGTTTAGACGCATCCCGAAGGGGTCATCCTGGGTTTATTTACAGGAATTGCAGTATAAATTTCTATGGAGAGCCTATGCTACTGATCAATGGGCCTTTAAGGCCGGTTTGCGCCCCACTCCTACTTGCATTTGGTGTTCCCAACATGTGGGCTCTTTTTTGCACCGTTTTTGGGACTGCCCCGCAGCGCAAGCAGTATGGCGCCAGGCTTGTACTAAATTGACGGGGTGGTTGGATGCTGGGGATATCTGTCAACGGGCTGTTTGTCTCTTTCATGACTGGAGCCTCGTGGTGCCAGTCCCGGCTGCGTCACACAGGGAGCTCCTGGAGCGTGACTTCTTGCTTGTCAAGAAAACTCTCTTGACCCGATGGCTGGATGCTACACCCCCAGGGGTGCTCATGTGGGAAAAGGCCTTGCGTGAGTTGTTGTATCTGGAGAAATTAACAGCTAAACAACAGGGCGGGAAGCATTGGGATGTATTCCTGGACCGTTGGTTCCCACTTATCCAGAGTTTAGCCCCCCGAGAGCGGAGTGTCATATTGAATGTGTGATGCTGGACCAAACATACTTGCTTGTTGTGAAGGGGGAGTGTAGTCGCAGAGGCCCGATTACCCCTGTGGGCCAATGCCTCCTCCTTCGGACGCATCCACCGCCCGTGTTTGGGTTAATGGTCTCCACCGGGAGCCTCGGCGGATGATATGGCCCTCTCAGATTGATTTAATTTACCTTCCTGGTTATTCCCTGCCTCCTGTTTCTGCATGACTGAGGACCGACTGCAGAGGATGAGAGGGTGGGTAGGGAGGGGGTGGGAGAGAGGGGGTTGGGGGGGGTTGGGGAGGGGGGGGGGAGAAAACAGGGGCTGGCAGTTCTTTGCTCTACGGGACATCATATGTTGTTTCTTATAAGGTGATATTTGGTATATTGTCAGCTTAAGCTTTGCTCTTTACTGTATTTGTTTGTTTCTTGTTCCCGTTGTTGGAGTGTATATTACGCTGTTCCCCATCATTCTGTGCACTGTGCATATTGTACCAGTTGATTTTGCTTGCTCAGTACTTACCTTTACATGCTGTTTTGTGTGTATTTCAATTTCATAATAAAAATGATTTGAACTAAATAAAGAAATAATTTAGTCAATTAAAACAATAAAAAACATAAAATTAAAAATTTACAAACAATAATACAATTAAATAAAACCTTTAAATTAAAATTAGGCCAAGTATCTATATTCTAACTTTTCTACAAATTATCGTGGCCCAAGAATCCAGAGTGAACATAATGCAAATCAAAGAAATTCTTTAACCCATTTTGGACAGCTCGCATATTCTTTCTCAGTTCTGGATGATTTATTAGATTTGTTACACTCAAACAGCTATGAAATAGCGGCAATAATAAAAAAAATATTAAAGCTTTGCAGAAAATAGAAGTTTCATATAATGTATGTTTTTCATACACTGGTCCAATATAGTATATTGTCTGTCTTCAGAAAAGATAGGATTCAGTTCCAATATTCATTGACATAAACATACTGTATGATACTATTGAAACTGCAGCATTCATTTAAAATACTTTATTATGATATAATATAGTTTGCAACAGTCCATTCTGACTGCGGAATATGATACACGTGAAAACACTTCTGATGTAGTGCGTCAATATTGCACCATTGAAACACCTAGAACAGAATGCTTGACAGCAATTAGTTTCGACAACATATTAGCCCAGCATATGAAAAACATACAGGGCCGATATACGCACCAATATCTCTGACACTAAGGGGCATGTTTACTAAAGTGCGTTAGTGCAATTCGCGTTAGGAGCCGCGGTAGTGAAAGAAACCCCAAATAAGGACATGGGCGGTACATCGTCACCACTACCGCGCGTTAGAAAATGTAACGAGCGTTACCGGGCGCCGTGCCGCGTTACTGCGCGTTAATCATAAGAAGACGCACAGACACAAAGCACTGAAACAGAGCTGTAGCACAATGGTTACGGTACTGACCGCTATTACAGGCAGCATGGGTTCGAGTCCCCGGTGTGCCTAACGCAGAAGGCTGTCCCAGGCATCACCCTGCACATTACAGAGGGAAAGAGGAGGCATGTTTTTCGTTACGCTGAGTATTGGTGTCAGAAAAACACCCTCGGAGTGTGCTTAGCCACGTACGTTGATACGTGCGAGGTTGCGTGCATTGGTACGTGCGTAGTTCCGTGCGTAGCGGCGCGCGTACAATTGTGCGTCGGTACGTGCGTTGCTACGTGCGTGGGTACGTGTGTTTTTACCACTGTGGGCATCTGATATTACAGACTTTGTAGGGTGTCCTGCACCTATGCATTATGCTAACAGATGTACTTGTGATGGCCTATGGTTTATCAGAGCCTGTGAGCAGCTGCTGGAGTTTCACAGGGTTGGATTGGGCCAGCCACACCCATGATGCACTGCACATGCAAATCAGCTGTCCACAGATACACACCATGGGGAATGCACCCCCACAGCACCGCGGCCTGGTAGGGAGAACTGACCATGTGCACCCCCCCAGCACCTCGGCCTGATAGGGGGTACTGACCGTGTGTTGTACTGGCACAGAGTAGCTACACACCGTCACATTGTGCGGGTACTGTGCTCACCCTGAGGGTGCAGTGAGGCGCCCAGCACTAGGTCCACAGCACCGAATTGGCTGAAAGAGGCCATGGCGCAGGTCCAAAGCTGTGTCACTGTGTGAGATAGGTAGGTAGGTTCTGCAGGACCACCTTGGACATCTTTTGTCTGTTTCAGTCAGGTGTAGCCCCCATGCACCACCACCCCCCTCCCCCAGGGCTGAGGGTGGCAAACAGGGTCTCCCATCAAAAGACCCACAGTCTACCTCCCTGCAAAGGTGGCAGTAGAGGGGAACATTAACCCTAGTCCTGCTGAGGAACGGACACCCAACAGGGCAGTCAATGCAGCTCTGTACACAGCCATAACACAACAGCAGACAGACATTAGGCCTGGATATGGTATGCTGCACCCCACCACTATCTGATATTCCCCTGGTGCAAGCCATCAGCCACTGCACCCTGCAAGCCACTCCATCACAACACCTACCAGCTGCAAACAGTCTGCTAGTGCCCAGTGGAGATGCCTGCACCCAGAACTGGGATGTCAGCATACACAGCAAGCAGATACATCAGTGACTGGGCCCCAAAAGGAAACCCATATTTATCACATGAGAGAAATACTAGATAGCACTATAGGAGTGCCTAGCCATGCTGTGGTCACTGCACAGTCAGGGTGATAGTGATCTCTCAGCAGGATATACTGAGGTCACCCTGTCTGTGTAGGTGGTGGCCGGGCACTACAATGTGCCTGTCACTGCCCTATGGCCCTGTGCAGATGCACCCTGGCCAGGCCACCCTGTCCGGCCTATACCCATGGTACCTTGCACCTCATTATGCACATTGGCAGCCCAATACTGTCAACATTGCTGGATAGACAGACAGCCACCCCCACACCTATGCCAGCATTGTGCTACTATAGAGGTGGTCAGCAGCCATACCCACTACACCAGTCATGGGCATAGTACAGGCATAGATATGGTACACAAGGCTGTTGGGGGGTCACTCCCCAGGGTGGTGAACACTGTCAGAGACCAGACCTGCAGCAAACACCGCAGACAGCAGAATGATTGTTATGGTGGAGCGCAATGAGCAAACTGTGCTTAACGTAGGAATTGATATCTGCCAGTTATCATAGGGAACGTTTGATAGCTCTGTACCATATACCCAGGTGTAGGGTGGCATTGCTAAGGTATGCAACTGCTAGTATTGGGTGATACAGGCAGGGCCCAATGTCTTGCCTCTCCAGGAGGCATTGGCCAATGGGGCCTGTGGGTGGGTGTGTGGCCCTGTTGGCTGCTGCTTTACGGCAGAGTTCCCCAACTCCAGTCCTGGTGTTCCAAACACTGTTCAGGTTTTCATGCTGTCCCTCATAAATATGCATGAGCTACATCTGCATACCATGGGGGTGGTGCATAGCTATGCAGCACAGGCATCTTTATTAGGGGCATGAAGCCGGAATGGTGTGGGGCCCTCCAGGACTGCATTTGCGGGACTCTGCTTTAGGTAATGTGCCTGTTTCTGGTGTCTGTGTTTGGTGTGGTAAACTATAGGCCATGTGTATGTTCTCTGCAATAAAGGAGTGTCTTTACTATCACTGTTTAGTGGTGGGTAAAACTATGGGGACTGGGTTGGCAAGAGCCCCAGCTGGGATTTGAACCTGTGACCCTCTGGTCTATACAGACACTGGCTGTGTCTGTTGCACCACACTGTGGCCACAGAGACAGTGCACTCCCTGGAGTTAGTTAAACCGGCCTGACGAGCCAGAAACCCTGCTCTGCAACAGGTTTACTGTGGCCTCATTTACCTTATGCAGACAAAGGTGTACATAAACCTCAGAAAAGACCTCAGAAAAGGGGCACACACCCATAACCAAGCTGGGCAACAATGATATCATTGGAAAACATTACACCACACGCCCAGGCAGGGGCGGCCCAAGGGGGGTGCGGGGCCATGTGCGGAGACTCGGTGCGGGGCCTCATTTGCATAAGTGGCCTTATTTGCATAAATATTTGCATAATGCTAACATTCATTAAGAGACATGTTTACTAAAGGTTAGTGTGTGTATGGATAAAGACAGACTAAAAGATTTCTACATTACTATAATCCAGTGCCAACCGCCAGGCACATTAGGAACTACTACAAACACTGCCCATTTAGAACCCATAGCAAACCCGCCGTATCCTAACAGCACTACCAGAACTCACAAAGCACCATACCCTACCTATCAAAAGGCAACACTGCAAATATTAAACCAATACATTTCAGAGAAAAACAATACATGACCTACTGGGGAAAGAGAACAAGTGGCAATGTCAAATAGGAATTACATAAACAGAATACCTCAGCTCAGTTACACATGCAGAACATAGACCATCACCAAACAAGGAATCACAATTTAGAAACAGGAAGGCAATAATTAAACTGGGAACCCCAAAAGCCAAACTTGGAATGTACAACAACTGTAGAAATAAAACTATAAATTAATTTCCTCTTGTACCAAACAAAGCGCAGACGTTAATGATGCACATTTCCCAGAGCTTTCATATTCCAGTTAATAAATTCAAAATAAAGAGATATCTTTCTACCTTTTGTGCATTTTTTTCCGGTTGCAATTGCTCCAGCCACTTTCTTCTGGTTTCTTCATGTT
The DNA here is from genome assembly GCA_033557465.1 of Ichthyophis bannanicus. Classification (NCBI taxonomy): domain Eukaryota; kingdom Metazoa; phylum Chordata; class Amphibia; order Gymnophiona; family Ichthyophiidae; genus Ichthyophis; species Ichthyophis bannanicus. The sequence continues at coordinate 825,291,724 of CM066034.1, forward strand.
TTCTGCTAACTCTCCATCATCTGCTGTCTCTTCTCTCTTCTAGTTTTTTTTCCATTCTCTCTCTCTCTACATCTGCTTTAACATACTAATCTTTCTCCTTTTGCTCTTTCCTCATTCCTATTTCATCCACTCACATTTTACCCCTCCATCCTCAATCCCCACTTACTCTCCCAATACCCAGCTAAGTGTAGATTTTTTACCCCTACCACACAAAATATTTTTCCCCTCTCCATTTTACTCTCCCAGCCCCATCCCATTCTAATCCTCCCCTAATCCTCCCCCAACATCAGCTCCCTTCTAGTTCCAGTCTCACCCAGCATCCATTCCCTTCTTGTCCCTGCATCAGCCCATTTCCAGTCCTAGCCCCCATCAGCCCATTTCCAGTCCTAGCAACCCCCCAACCCAATACCAGTCCTAGCCCCCCCCCCCCCATCAACCCACTTCCAGTCCTAACCCCCCCATCAGCCCACTTCCAGTCCTAACCCCCCATCAGCCCACTTCCAGTCAGCCCCCCATAGCCCATTGCCAGTCCTACCCCCCCCCAACAGCCCACAGCCCATTACCAGTCCTAACCCCATCAGCCCACCTCCAGTCTTAATCCCCCCAGCCCATTTCCAGTCCTAGCAACCCCCAACCCATTACCAGTCCTAGCCCCCCATAGCCCACTCCCAGTCCTAATCCCACCAGCCCATTACCAGTCCTAAGCCCATCAGCCCACCTCCAGTGTTAACCCCACCAACCCATAACCAGTCCTAGCCCCCCATAGCCCATTACCAGTCCTAACCCCCCCCCAACAGCCCACAGCCCATTACCAGTCCTAACCCCATCAGCCCACCTCCAGTCTTAATTCCCCCCAGCCCATTTCCAGTCCTAGCACCCCCGCCCACCCAGTACCAGTCCTAGCCCCCCAGAGCCCACTCCCCGGCCTAAGCCCCCCAGCCCACGCCCAGTCCTAATCCCACCAGCCCATTTCCAGTCCTACTCCCCCTCACCCAATTTTCAGTTTAAGCCCTCCCATACCCCATTACCAGTCCTAACCTCCCCATCAACTCACTTTCAGTCCTGATCCCATCAGCCCATATACAGACTTAGCGCCCCCATAGCCCATCACCACTCCTTACCCCCCCAGCCCCCCCATAGCCCATCACCACTCCTAACCACTCCCCAGGCCCCCCCATAGCCCATCACCACTCCTAACCCCCCCCCCAGGCCCCCCCATTGCCCATCACCACTCCTAACCCCCCCCCCAGGCCCCCATAGCCCATCACCACTCCTACCCCCCCAGTCCCCCCATAGCCCATCACCACTCTTAAACCCCCCAGCCCCCATAGCCCATCACCACACATAACCCACCAGCCCCCCCATAGCCCATCACCACTCTTAAACCCCCCCAGCCCCCCCATAGCCCATCACCACTCCTAACCCCCCCCCAGGCCCCCATAGCCCATCACCACTCCTACCCCCCCAGTCCTCCATAGCCCATCACCACTCTTAAACCCCCCCAGCCCCATAGCCATCACCACTCCTAACCCCCCCAGCCCCCCCATAGCCCATCACCACTCTTAAACCCCCCCAGCCCCCCATAGCCCATCACCACTCCTAACCCCCCCAGCCCCCCCATAGCCCATCACCACTCTTAAACCCCCCCAGCCCCCCATAGCCCATCACCACTCCTAACCCCCCCAGCCCCCCCATAGCCCATCACCACTCTTAACCCCCCCAGCCCATCACCACTCTTAACCCCACCAGCCCCCCCATAGCCCATCACCACTCTTAACCCCCCCAGCCCCCCATAGCCCATCACCACTCTTAACCCCCCCCAGCCCATCACCACTCTTAACCCTCCCCCAGCCCCCCCATAGCCCATCACCACTCCTAACCCCCCCCCAGCCCCCCATAGCCCATCACCACTCCTAACCCCCCCCAGCCCCCATAGCCCATCACCACTCCTAACGCCCAGCCCAGCCCAGGGAAATTTTTTTAAAAAAAGAAGTTGTCTTCTCCAGCAGCCGGGGCCGCCGCGGCAGAATCGAGTGTGCCGCGGGGCCCCCCCTGCCCAGCAGAGCCTGCCCTCCCGAGCCTGCCCTCCCCTTTATCACCTGTCTTCGCAGCTCTAATCAAACGCGCCGGCTTTCAGAGCGCGAAAGGGCTAGTTTCCCTTTCGCGGCTCTGTTAAGCCCGCGGGGGCTGATGGGAACTTCCCATCAGCCCCCGCGGGCTTAATAGAGCAGCGAGGGAGAAACTCTCCCTCGCGCTCTGAAAGCCGGCGCGTTTGATTAGAGCTGCGAAGACAGGTGATAAAGGGGAGGGCAGGCTCTGCTGGGCAGGGGGGGCCCCGCGGCACACTCGATTCTGCCGCGGCGGCCCCGGCTGCCGGAGAAGACAACTTCTTTTTTCTTTTTAAAAATTTTACTTTAGGATTAGAATGTTTTTTGCGCGGGGCCCCCTGAAACGCGGGGCCCTGTGCAAAAAACATTCTCGCTCAATGGACGGGCCGGCCCTGCGCCCAGGACAGCTCCATTACAATGTAATGCTCTTTGAAAGGGTCTGCGGAGCGTAGACCCTTCCACACATCATTTCTTTTTATTTTTGTGCTTTCCAGGGAGTGTTGTTCCTTGTTGCCCATTGCTATCACTGTTGCCCAGCTGAAGTATGCTTTTTAAAATGTTTCTTGTGGTCATTTTTAACGTTTTATGTGAAATATTGTTCTGTGCACATGTATCACACTGCTCACGTTTTGTGGGTTTCCCCGGTTTTTCTGTACATTGCTGACGGAAATGGTTTCTCTTCCCTTTAAATGCCTTTTAACGACAGGTTTTCATTCGCATTGGACTTGAGCTCTGAAATTCAGCACGTTAGTATGAGGGGTGCCTCTCCCCGCCCACTCTCCGCCCATTGACCCCTTCTCTCCGCCCACTCTCCACCTTCTGCGCTGTTTTAACGCGCCGCGGAGCTTTACGATCGTTAACTACGGTTAACGCGCGTAGTATGACGTTAACGGTCGTTAGCGCGTCGGTACGCGCGTTATACGGCACTTACGGTCGTTAACGTCGTATAACGCGCGATAGTCACGTTTAACGCACTTTAGTAAACATGCCCCTAAGTAACTTATAGTTATCTAAACCTATTTTCTAAAGTCTACAAATACTTTTATTTGCAAAATAGTAGCTATTACAGCATTATAAGCTACTTGCTATTTTTTGTGATCTTTTTATGTTGAGCTGCCAGTACCGTCAAAATCAGCAAACTTCAAATGCCTATTAAACTTACTAGATCTCAGATAAAAAATCTGTATATAACGCTTTTTGACATAACGATAATAGCTAAACATAGTTCCATTGAATTTATAACCATTAATTAGTAAACAGTTGAGTAGTAAGTATGGAAACCTTATGTATGTAAAACATACGCTGGTCCAAAAGGAACTAGAAACACCAGAAGATCTCCGCGGTACTTACAAGGCTTCCCCCAGGTTGCAATTATAATTTCCTGTGATGACCTTACCACAGTAGCCTACTGGGACTACATATCTTAACCATCCTTAAAGAAACATCACATCAGGAAGCCTGGAATGTGCACATGTCTTATGCATATTCACTGTGCATATTCTGAAAACACAATGAGCTCTGGGGTTACCAGGAGAAGTTTGGGAAGCATTGCTCAATGCCATCTCTCCTTGGTAGGGCTTAATTTCTGGCAGAACTGCTTTGGACCTGAATTTTTCCACTTTTTCCCCCAAACCCAAGAGACTGATTAAGAAGGGTATTCTGTTCCATTCCAGTGCTGGATTTAAATTAGAGGTGCCCATAGACAACAGGGTAAAGGATCCCCTGGACATTACCAAAGGATCTCTTCCCACAACACCCCTACCCAGAACTTCTTTCTCTCATTATGCCACCTTACCTCTGCTATTGTCCTTAAGGGACTGTCTCTATCTGTGTTTGTACAGCACTGGTATGCCTTGTAGCGCTTTATAAATGCTTCATAGTAGTATTAGTAGAGGTATGGCTGCCCCTTAGTAGCAACAATGTCTCTAGTAAGTGACTTCATCATGGGCCTCACCATCCCTTGCATGTGGTCAGGCCCTCTGATACCTCGCTTCCTCCTATCTCATGAGCTTCCTGTCACCATGGAAACCCAAGATAAGGGGTAGAGCACTATGGGGCCTGCTCGTGCACAAAGACTGGCAAGGCCCATGCTGAAGTTTCTTGCTTGAGATGGCACCATGATGGTAGGCCCAGATGAAGGCAATGGCAGCAGCAGTGGCACCCTGGCAATTATCAGAATTACGCACTGGAGGCAGTTGCCTTCATTGCCTATCTCTAAATCTGGTTCTGCTCCAGCCTCTCCCCTCCAGGTAGCCTACAAAGGAAGGGAAAGGATAAGCTGGAGCAGATAAAACAGAGGACAGCAGTAGTCAGTTTAAATGGTTGTTCAGGGAAGGCAGTAGATTGGCTGAGACAAAATTAATAAAAGTTAAATCCAGCAAAAACTGAGATGCTTTGAGTTGGGAAATCTCCACTCTTATCATGTGTAGGATGATTTAATGTTTGATGGAGCTATAGGAGTGGGATAATGCATGTGGGTTTTGGTGTGGAGGAGTAACCTCATGGTTAGAGCATGGGCTTGGGACTCGAGCAACCAGTGTGTGATTCTCACTGGCACTCCTTGTGGCCTTGCCCAAGTCACCCAACACTCCTATGCTTCAGAAAAGTCCAAGTTATCAATGGCCCTGTTTAATGTACATTACCAAGTGAACTGCTTTGACTGAAATGATAAAGCAGTATAAAAAATCTGTTTGATAAAATAAATAAGGCTGGGTCTACAAATATGAAGTAGGCATGTGGACTGTCCAACCTCAGTTACTGCAATGTGCTATTCACTGGCCTCCCTTAAAGGGAAACACGGAAAATACAATGAGTGGAAAATTCAGTTGCTCATATATTCAACGTAGACACTTTGACAAGATGAAGCTTGGTTTGAAAGCTCTTCAATGACTGTTTATCAGATATGATGTTGACCTACTGTTGGCATGAGGAGTAGCTGGGTGGTTAGGACAACAGCCTAGGACCAGAAAGACAAGGGTACAAATCCTACTAACATGCCTTGCACAAGTCACTTAACCTCAGGTACAAACTTACAGGCCAATGCAGAAAGACCAGCGTACCCTTCATGTGCAGATAGCACAACTTGCATGCACAAGTTACACCATGCCAAATGCAGGAAAGCAACTGACGCATGTGCAAACTGCAACAAGTGTACTTAAATAATGCATAAATGAACTGCATGCATCACAATGGAATGCTAAGACGGTCTGTGCCCAATGCAGAGAAACACATAGGGCTATGTTTACTAAACGTGAATAACGCGCGTAGTATGACGTTAACGACCGTAAGTGCCGTATAACACGCGTACCGACGCGCTAACGACCGTTAACGTCATACTACGCGCGTTAACCGTAGTTAACGATCGTAAAGCTCCGCGGCGCGTTAAAACAGCGCAGAAGGTGGAGAGTGGGCGGAGAGAAGGGGGTCAATGGGCGGAGAGTGGGCGGAGAGAGGCTCCCCTCATACTAACGCGCGGAGTGTCAGAGCTCACTTCCAACGCAAATGAAAACCTGTCGTTAAAGGCATTAAAGGGAAGAGAAACCATTTACGTCAGCAATGTACAGAAAACCGGGGAAACCCACAAAACGTGAGCAGTGTGATACATGTGCACAGAACAAAATATCACATAAAACGTTAAAAATGACCACAAGAAACATTTTAAAAAGCAGAATTCAGCTGGGCAACAGTGATAGCAATGGGCAACAAGGAACAACACTCCCTGGAAAGCACCAAAATAAAGGAAATGATGTGTGGAAGGGTCTACGCTCCGCAGACCCTTGCAAAGAGCATTACATTTTAAAGGAGCTGTCCTGGGTGTGTGGTGTAATGTTTCCCAATGATATCATTGTTGCCCAGCTTGGTTATGGGTGTGTGCCCCTTTTGTGAGGTCATTTCTGCGGTTTATGTGCACCTTTGTCTGCATACAAGGTAAATGAGGCCACAGTAAACTTGTTGCAGAGCAGGGTTTCTGACTCGTCAGGCCGGTTTAACTAACTCCAGGGACTGCACTGTCTCTGTGGCCACAGTGTGGTGCAACAGACACAGCCAGTGCCTCTAAGACCAGAGGGTCACAGGTTCAAATCCCAGTTGGGGCTCCTGCCAACCCAGTCCCCATAGTTTTACCCACCACTAAACAGTGATAGTAAAGACACTCCTGTAGTGCAGAGAACATACGCATGGCCTATATTTTACCACACCAAACACAGACACCAGAAACAGGCACATTACCTATAGCAGAGTCCCGCAAATGCAGTCCTGGAGGGCCCCACAACATTCCGGTGTCATGCTGCCTCTAATAAAGATGCCTGTGCTGCATAGCTATGCACCACCCCCATGGTATGCAGATGTAGCTAATGCATATTTATGAGAGACAGCATGAAAACCCGAACAGTGTGTGGAACACCAGGACTGGAGTTGGGGAACTCTGCCGTAAAGCAGCAGCCAACAGGGCCACACACCCACCCACAGGCCCCATTGGCCAATGCCAGCTGGAGAGGCAAGACATTGGGCCCTGCCTGTATCTCCCAATACTAGCAGTTGCATACCTTAGCAATGCCACCCTACACCTGGGTATATGGTACACAGCTATCAAACGTTTCCTCTGATAACTGGCAGATATCAATTCCTACGTTAAGCACATTTTGCTCATTGAGCTCCACCATAACAATCATTCTGATGTCTGCGGTGTGTGCTGCAGGTCTGGTCTCTGACAGTGTTCACCACCCTGGGGAGTGACCCCCCAACAGTCTTGTGTACCATATCCATGCCTGTACTATGCCCAGGACTGGTGTGGTGGGTATGGCTGCTGACCACCTCTATAGTAGCACAATGCTGGCATAGGTGTGGGGGTGGCTGTCTGTCTATCCAGTGTGTGGTGGCTGCAAACACCTTCAACAGCCCACACTGCCAGCACTGTTGCCAGTATTGGGCTGCCAATGTGCATAATGAGGAGCAAGGTACCATGGGTATAGGCCGGACAGGGTGGCCTGGCCAGGGTGCATCTGCACAGGGCATAGGGCAGTGACAGGCACATTGTAGTGCCCGGCCACCAACTACACAGACAGGGTGACCTCAGTATATCCTGCTGAGAGATCACTCTCACCCTGACTGTGCAGTGACCACAGCATGGCTAGGCACTCCCATAGTGCTATCTAGTATTTCTCTCATGTGATACATATGGGTTTCTGTCTGGGGCCCAGTCACTGATGTATCTGCTTGCTGTGTATGCTGACATCCCAGTTCTGGGTGCAGGCATCTCCACTGGGCACTAGCAGACTGTTTGCAGCTGGTAGGTGTTGTGATGGAGTGGCTTGCAGGGTGCAGTGGCTGATGGCTTGCACCAGGGGAATATCAGATAGTGGTGGGGTGCAGCATACCATATCCAGGCCTAATGTCTGTCTGCTATTGTGTTATGGCTGTGTACAGAGCTGCATTGACTGCCCTGTGGGGTGTCTGTTCCCCAGCAGGACTAGGGTTCATGTTCCCCTCTACTGCCACCGTTGCAGCACGGTAGACTGTGGATCTTTTGATAGGGACCCTGTTTGCCTCCCTCAGCCCTGGGGGAGGGGTGTGGTGGTGGTGCATGGGGGCTGTACCTGACTGAAACAGACAGAGATGTCCAAGGTGTTCCTGCAGAAACTACCTATCTCACACAGTAACACTGCTTTGGACCTGCGCCATGGCCGGTGCTGTGGACCTAGTGCTGGGCGCCTCACTGCACCCTCAGGGTGAGCACAGTACCCGCACAATGTGACGGTGTGTAGCTGCTCTGTGCCAGTACAACACACAGTCGGTACCCCCTACCAGGCCGAGGTGCTGTGGGGGTGCATTCCCCATGGTGTGTATCTGTGGACAGCTGCTTTGCATGTGCAGTGCATCATGGGTGTGACTGGCCCAATCCAACCCTGTGAAACACCAGCACCTGCTCACAGGCTCTGATAAACCATAGGCCATCACACGTACATCTGTTAGCATAATGCATAGGTGCAGGACACCCTACAAAGTCTGTAATATAAGATGCCCACACTGGTAAAAACACACGTACCCACGCACGTAAACAAACACGTACCCACGCACGAATGTACGCGCGTAGCTACGCACGTGGCTAGGCACATTCCGAGGGTCTTTTTCTGACACCAATACTCAGCGTAACGAAAAGCATGCCTCCTCTTTCCTTCTGTAATGTACAGGGTGATGCCTGAGACAGCCTTCTGTGTTAGGCACACTGGGGGCTCGAACCCATGCTGCCTGTAACAGCGGTCAGTACCGTAACCATTGTGCTACAGCTCTGTTTCAGTGCTTTGTGTCTGTACGTCTTCTTATGATTAACGCGCAGTAACGTGGCACGGCGCCCGGTAACGCTCGTTAATTTTGCTAACGCGCGGTAGTGGTAACGATGTACCGCCCATGTCCTTATTTGGGGTTTCTTTCACTACCGCGGCTCCTACCGCGAACTGCACTAACGCGATTTAGTAAACAGACCCCATAGAGGATTACGCAACTAGCAAGACACCTTGTGCACGTAGGGAAAGATCGTTTCAGGGTATGTACCAGTGAACAGTTACCTTCAACATGAACATTTTCTGTGTGTACGTATTTTGCTTCTTATCCCTGTGTGTTTTTGGGACTCACATTATTCTCCATTTACTGTTAGGTCCCTTTGTTGTGATTTCATAAAAGAAAATGTTTTTGGGTGAAATAGCATTGATTATTATGGGCTGAGCGCCAAAAGAACCTGCACATCATGTGCGCATGCTTGTAAATGTCATATGCTCACTTTATGCGCGTACGGCCACTTCTAGCCCATCTGTTGTTTGTTCATGCGTTGACTCCCCTCCTTTCAGCTTTACGCTGAAGTATTGCACACAGCTCATTTGCATAGATGCCTTTTGCTGCATAATGGTGCTGAATTCTCGCAATATCAGCACGCTACAAAAACACTTACATAGCTAATAGAGTGTGACTTCAGCATTGGCTTTCTGCGTTGGCCTGTTAGATTTTAAGTCCTCTGAGGATAGGGAAATACCTGCTGTATCTGAATGTAACTTGCCTTAAACTGCTACTGGAAAGGCGTAAGCTAAATACTACTAAAATATAAATAATGCTGATTTTTTGAAGTTCCAGAGAATTAGATTACTTCCATCTATGTCAACCAGTGCCTTCTATTTTATGTGCCAGTCCTTCAACCATGAAATGACGACTTTTTAGAAGATCCTTCGAGGAAAGATCTAAGAAATGCAAGAATCCGGTCAGAGTTTTCTCAGCAATCAATCCATCTCCCAAAGAAGCCAATTTATGTGCTGGTTATTTGGGCTTTCAAAAATGAATTAAAGTATGGTACTTTCAGAAAGCTTTTATTTAAGGTTTTTTAATAAATTAGGTTTTTGGGAGCTATGCTTTCCAAGGAAGACCTAAGCCTGAGCCAACAGGACTACCAGCTGGTTTGGGGTCCCCTGGTTCTCACAGTTGGTGGAGGAGAGAGTGAGAGAGAGTGCCAGTGGAAGCCACTCTCCCTGCCCCGACATCAGTCTAGGGCATCTGCCTGGCTCTTTAAAATCCAGCCGTGAGCCGTGGAGTTTAGAGCTATGCTTACTAAGAAAGACTTAAGCCTGCATCAACAGGACTACCTGCTGATTTGAGGCCCCCCAGTTCTCACAGGTGTAGAGGAGAGAGTGCTGGTGGAAGCCACGTCCCCTACCCCAGCATCATCCTTGGGTACCTGCAAGTTATGTGGCTGCAGGAGTGCAGCCGCGAGTGTGTGTCCAAAGGGGCATGTGACAAAAGAGGACTGCCCCTTGGGTGTCCCTTCAGTGCCGGTGTCAGTTGGCAGATTTTCAAGGTGGGGGGGGGGGGTTGTGAGATGCCTAAAGGTTCAACTAAACAGAAGAACAAAGATAAGATACTTACATCTACTGGCTCCTCAGCTGTCTCTATGAACGAACCTATGGATAGCCATGTGACTGTTGATGATTCATTGCCTCAATTACAGTCTAGTAAGTCATCTAATCCTTCATCCCTCTCAGTGCTGGGTGCATCATTAAGCCCCTTTTCTAGGATTCCACCTCCCCCAACTGGGGTAAAAGCAGCTCATAGTGGACTTTCCCCTCCTCCCCAGTGATGGTGCAAGGGAGAGGGGCTACCCAGATAGTGGCAGATAGATCTCTTCTGATGGCACTAAAATATCATTGTCTAAAACTATTTGATTCCGAAGTACTGGGGACTTTTCTTCTCCCCCTCAGACTCCTAAGGAAGTAACCCTTATGGATATTTGGAATATGGTTTCTCAGAACAATAAGATGCTTAGAAGTGTCATGGACCAGGTTGTGATCTTCTCTCAGGATATTGTGAATGCAAGGGCAGTTCTACCGTGACGCCAACTGAGGCGATCGCCTCAAGTGGCACTCGGATGGGGGTGGAACTCCGGCTCTTAATTTTAGATTTTGCAGCTTCTGACCTGCCTCTGCCTTCCCACGTGGGAAGGCAGAGGCAGACCAGAGGCTGCAAAATCTAAAATTAAAACAGAACCAGAGTACCATTGCCGGACAAATCAGCCTGATCACTTGAAAGAACCCTGCAAGCGATCAGGCTGATTCATCCAGCGGTGGTACTCCGGCTCTGGCAGATGAATCAGCCTGATCACAATGTTCCTGCAAGCAATCAGGCTGATTTATCTGGTGGCGGCACTCCAGCTGTTTTCATTTTAGATTTTGTCGCCTCTGGCCTGCCTCTGCCTTCCCGCCACTTTTTTTTTTCTCACTGCAAGCATTCTTGAGACAAAAAACAGCAGTGGGAAGGCAGAGGCAGGCCAGAGGCAGCAAATTCTAAAACAAAAACAGCTGGAGTGCCGCCACTGGATGATCAGCCAAATAGCTTGCAGGAACATCCTAGTAGCAGTGCAGGAAGAGAGGTGCAGGTGGAGAGAGCGGGGGGACAGGAAGACAAGTGCTGGACAAAGGGGAGAGACAGGGGAGGAAATGCTGGACAAAGGGGGAAACAGGGGGACAAGTGCTGGACAAAGGGGGGAGATAGGGAGACAAATGTTGGACAACAGGGAAGCGGAGCAGGAAGACCAAATGCTGGAGAAGAGGAAGCATGGAGACAAATGCTGAGCAACAGGGGGGGGGGAGACAGGAGGACAAGTGCTGGACAATGGGGTGGGGGACAGGAGGACAAATGCTGAACAACAGGGGGGGACAGGAGGATAAATGATGGACAACAGAGGAGGGGGATAGGAAGACAAATGCTGGAGGGGTGAAGCTGGGAGGCAAATGTTGGATGGGGAAAGTAGGGAGACAAGATGGACAATGGGGAGGAGACATGAGGACAAATACTGGACAACACAGAGAGGGCAGGAGGACAAATGCTGGACAATGGGGGGGAACAGGAGGATAAATGCTGGACAATAGGGGAGAAGGCAGGAAGACAAATGCTGGATGGGGGGGAAGCAAGAAGACAAATTCTGGACTAGGGCCAGTACTACCTGGTAAGCTGGGTAAGCACGACAGTGGGGCGCCAATGTCACGAGGGTGCTGGCGCTAGCTACCCATTCCCCAGTCAGTGTGGCCTGCAGAGCGCTGGTGGCCTAGTGGAGAGCCGGCCCACAGGACACACTGCTCCTGCAAGCGGAAGGCTGTGACTAGCGATTGCAGCCTCGCACAGCCTTCTGCCCATGGGAGCAGCATGTCCTGCAGGCAGGCTCTCCTCTAGGCCGCCAGCACTCCACAGGTCATCCTGAATGGGGAGGGGGGAAAGCAACCAGCAACAGTGACCTCCTGATGTCAGCTCCTGCAGGCCGGCTCTATTTCTCTGGGCCACAATCACGGCTTGCAGAGCCCCTGCCTGCAAGACACACTGCTTCCACAGGCAGAACTGTGTGGGAGGCAACGATCATGTCCCAGAGAAGTAAAACCTGCCCACGGGATCAGCATGTCCTGCAGCAGGGGCTGTGCAAGGCCAATTGTGCCCTGCCGCTCTGGGCTTGGATCATGGTCTACTCAGCCCCAGCTCATGGGACATGCTACTCCGTGGGCAGGCTCTGCCTCTTGTACATAAATGGGGTGGGGGGGGCATTGGGAAGGGGGGAGTGGACATGAGGGGGTATTGGGAGGTAGACATGAATGGGCACAGGGAGTCAGAAGGGAGATGCTGGGTGCAGGGGGGGATAGGGAGGCAGCAGGAATAAGTTTAAGGTGGGGGCTAAGTACATACTGGACATGGAAATGGGGATAGGGAGAAGCACGGAGGGGTGATGGAGTGGTGATGTTGGCCAGGGGGTTATAGGGAGACTATGGGAAAATGCTGGACTTGTGGAGGGGGAGACAGAGGGGAGATGCTGTACACTGGGTAATAAGGAGAGAAGGAAATGTGGGACATCGGGGTAATAGGGAGAGAGAGGAGAGAAGACGGATATGGGATAAATAGACTGAGAAAAATGGAGAGATGCTGGACATGTGAGTAATAGGGAGGGGATGGAGTAGATGCTGGTTGCAGGGGGGGATAGGAAAGAAGATGGCAGACATGGAAAGAAAGAGAAAGAGGAGCTGCTGGATGGAGGTAAAGAGAAAGCCAGAGAGAGACAGACACTGGATGGGTGATGAGAGATGTTAGACATTGAGAGTGAGCAAAAGACTGGGGAATAATGGACCAGGGAAGAAGAGCCGGGGAATGGAAGGACTGGGGGTGAAGGTTAAAAAGCAGTAGGTAGATGGCGTAAAAAGGAGGGAGACTGAGAAATGGATAGAAGGAATAGTGAAATCTGGGTGGTCAGAGAGAAACAGAAATAAATGGAAGAAAGGTAGAAAGAAAAAAATCAATATCCAAGATGGAAGGAAGTGAAGAAAACAAAAGGAGAGACAAGAAATGGCAGATGGACTAGAGACCATAGAAAGAGAGCTAAGAGAAGACAGAAGAAAGCAGAAGCCTCAGATCGGGACCAGTATGATCAGAGTATAAAATGGTCAGACAACAAAGATAGAAAAAATAATTTTATTTTCAAATGAGTGATTGGACTTTGCACTATTTTTACATTTTACACAATACAGGGAAATGTGTATTTTTCTCTGGTATTGCACTGTATGCAGATTCTGGCTTCTTGAGCTTTCAATTTAATTTTTGTCTGCATATTTTTATTTTAGGTTACCCTCACTTATTCTGTACTTGGTGAGAGTCTGTGTCTGAGGCCACACATTCTGTTAACATGGAGTTTGTACAAAGGGACCTCTACTGTAGCAATTTATTTAGACAGTTTTGTATACCATCTTATCCTTCAATCAAACTAGTCACAACATAATTGAGGGATACATTTAACATGAGGGGATATGAGACACATATGCTAATACTTACAGGGAACATGGGCAATGGAGGGTTAAGTGGCTTGCCCAAGACCACAAGGAGCACCTGTGAGACTAGAAACCACAGTCCTTCCAGCCCAAGGTTGCTGTCCTCTAGTGGAATTTGAACCACTGACCTTCTGGCCTGTGGTACCTTGCCCCAACCACTAGGCCACTTTCCAATAGGTGTATGAATGCTCTTGGGCCCGCTACAGTATTTATAGTGCTGCTTTTATCTGGGTAGGCCCCTTGTTGTATGAGTTTTGGAAGTTTATGCTGGTATGATATGTTTGATTTGGCCTTGTAGATCATCGGTGACTTCTGTAGGGTTTTGTATTAATTCACAATATGCCTGGTACTGGAGAATGCTTATGTTAGTGAAATGATCAGAATAAGAATGTTTTTTTTAATATATTGAATTCTGTGGGTGAATGTCCTACCTCTGCTCTGCACCCATTGTCCAGGGAGAGGTTTCTGTGGATGCAGAATAAATATTCAAAAAGAAAGAGTACTATAATGTAGTTTATAACAAAATAAAATGAGTTATAAATTTATAATTTGGTATTATAAACTGTGTTGTGATTCTCACTTTTTCTTTTAGTTCCTTGGCATATGAGCATCTTGCATTTCCTGTTTGGGAAGTGCTGTGTTGGGGCACCAAGTCACTTATGTTATGTGGAAGTGGGAGGTGCTGCATTGTGCTGTTGAGTCCCTCTTTTTTGGCATATTTAGCAGTATGTTTCCTAAGCTTTGTGTTGATAACATGTGAACATAAGAACATAAGAAATGTCATACTGGGTCAGACCAAGGTCCATCAAGCCCAGTATCCTGTTTCCAACCATGGCCAATCCAGGTCACAAGTAGCTGGTGGGTTCCCAAAAAGGTACACAGATAACACAATGCTTCTCTTGGGACAAGCAGTGGATTTCCTGGTTCCTCTTTAATAACAGTTTATGCACCTTTCCTCCAGCAACTTGTCCAAACCTTTTATAAAACCCAGCAATACTAACAGCTTTTACTATGATCCTCCGGTAACTAATTCCAGAGTTTGATTACACGGGGCCATAGACTAACTGCAGGGAGGCAGTTTTCCTCGCTTATTTTTAAGGCGCATTTTGCTAACTGGGCAGCATCCAATATCGCTGCTGCTCGGTTAGCGCCATTCTCCACCCTGGAACGCCCCCAACATGCCCTGATGTTAACTGGACAGCATCGGGGCAGTAGGAGACTTAGGAGGGGATATCCAACGACACTAACCATGTAAGTGCTGTTGAATATCCCCAACTAAGGCATTTACATGGTTTACTGGGCTGTAAACCATATAGATGCCTTTCAAAAATTGGGCCCTTGGTTCCTAAGCCAGTTCCCTAACCATTAGGCTATTCCTCCACTCCTATTAGTTCACCATATACCTGGTACAGGAGAATGTTTGTTAGTGAGAGGGGCAGAATCTGATTTTTTTTTAAATTAGATATTGAGTTCTGTGGGTAGATGTCCTAGTTCTGCTCTGCACCCGTTGTTGTGGGGGGGGGGGGCGGTCTGTGAATGCAAAATATATGTTCAAAAAGAAAAAGCAGCAACCATCAGGGCCAGCCTGTCCATTGAGCAAGAATGTTGTTTGCAAAGGGCCCCGCATTTCAGGGGGCCCCGTGCAAAGAACATTCTGCGTTAAATTTTTTTTTAAAAAATTCTCTCGGCACCGGCTTTCAGAGCCGCGAAGAGAGAGTTCCTCACTCGCAGCTCTGTTAAGCCCGCCGGGGCTGATAGGAAACAGGAAATGCCTGTTTCCCATCAGCACCGGCGGGCTTAATAGAGCCGCAAGAGAGAAACTCTCCTTTCGCGGCTCTGAAAGCTGGCGCCGAGAGGACTGATTAGATGGAGGGCTCTGCCGGGCAGGCAGGGGGGCCCTGCGGGACACTTGATTCTGCCGCTGCCACGTTAGCAGCAGCAGCAGCCAGTTTTGTTTTTGTTTTTGTTTTTATTTTACCTGGGCTGATGGGGGGAGGGGGGTTAGGACTGGTAATGGGCTAGGGGGGGGCTAAGACTGAAAATGGGGTGATGGGGGGTTAGGACTGGAGGTGGGCTGATGGAGGGTTAGGACTGGTAATGGGCTATGGGGGGTTAAGACTGGAAATGGGCTGATGTGGGGGCTAGGACTGGAAGTGGGCTGATGGGGGTTAGAACAGGTAATGGGCTATGGGGGGTTAAGACTGAAAATGGGCTGATGGGGGTTAAGAATGTAATGGGCTATGGTGGGGCTAGGACTGGAAATGGGCTGATGGGGGGTTAGGACTGGAGGTGGGCTGATGGGGGGTTAGGACAGGTAATGGGCTATGGGGGGGCTAAGACTGAAAATGGGCTGATGGGGGGGCTAGGACTGGAAGTGGGCTGATGGGGGGTTAGAACAGGTAATGGGCTATGGGGGGTTAAGACTGAAAATGGGCTGATGTTGGTTAAGAATGTAATGGGCTATGGGGGGGGCTAGGACTGGAAATGGGCTGATGGGGGGTTAGGACTGGAGGTGGGCTGATGGGGTGGTTAGGACTGGTAATGGGCTATGGGGATGCTAAGACTGGAAATGGGCTGAAGGGGGGTTAGGACTGGTAATGGGCTATGGGGGGGCTAAGACTGGAAATGGGGTGATGGAGGGGCTAAGACTGGAAAAGGGCTGAGTGGAAGGGGGGGCTTGAACTGCAAATAGCCGATGGGGACGGGGGCTTGGAATGGAAATGGGCTGTGAGGGGAGGGAGCTAGGACTGGAAATGGGCTGATGGAGGGGCTAGGATAGGACTGGAAATGGGCTGTTGGGGGGTGCTAAGATTGGAAATGAGCTGTGGTGGGGGTTTGGATTGAAATAGACTCATGGAGGGGCTAGAACTGGAAGTAGGCTTGTGGGGGGCTTGGATTGGAAATGGGCTGAGTGGAGAGGAGCTAGGATTTGACATGGGCTGATGGTGGGGCTAGGAAAGGACTAGAAATGGGCTGATGGGGAGCTGGGATTGGAAAT
Organism: Ichthyophis bannanicus; assembly: GCA_033557465.1. Classification (NCBI taxonomy): domain Eukaryota; kingdom Metazoa; phylum Chordata; class Amphibia; order Gymnophiona; family Ichthyophiidae; genus Ichthyophis; species Ichthyophis bannanicus. The sequence continues at coordinate 825,308,166 of CM066034.1, forward strand.
GAGCTGATGGAGGGACTCAGATAGGACTGGAAATGGATGGGGGGCTAGTACTGGAAATGGACAGATGTGGGGACTAGAAGAGAGCGGATGTTGGGTGGGGCTGGAACTAGAAGGGAGCTGATGTTGGGGGAGGATTAGAATGGGATGGGGCTGGGAGAGTGAAATGGAGAGGGGAAAAATATTTTGTGTGGGAGGGAAGAAAAATCTACAATTGGCCGGGTATTGGGGGAGTAAATGGGGATTGAGGATGGAGGGGTAAAATTTGAGTGGATGAAATATGAATGAGGAAAGAGTAAAAGGAGAAAGATTAGTATGTTAAAGCAGATGTAGAGAGAGAATGGAAAAAACTAGAAGAGAGAAGAAAGGGCAAATGGACAGCAGACGATGGAGAGTTAGCAGAAGACACGAAGAAACCAGAAGAAAGTGGCTGGAGCAATTGCAACTGAAAAAAAATGCACAAAAGGTAGAAAGATATCTCTTTATTTTGAATTTATTAACTGGAATATGTCAGCTCTGGGAAATGTGTTTGAACAAAGACAATCACAGGTCTCACTCCAGAGTGAACTACAATCACTACTACAAACTATTCATTCACTCATTAGAATCTTTAACTTCAGATTCAATACTCCAACTGGCCACCGGTCTCAGATAAACGGTATACATTCAACACTTATTTGTGGGTAATGTAACTCCCCATCTAGTGTCCGTTTTAAATCAATGACCTCAGGCCAGTATGGTTTGTGATTTTTAACCTTCTGTATTGCTTCTTTTTTTTATTTTTTTAGATATCCTTTTAATTATCATAAAAACTTTAAATTAGAACTCCATCCAACTTATCTTATGCTGAATGGCAGGTGCCCCTTTTCTATTGCAAAGAAAACCCCGACGCCTCAATCTTCTAAGCGCTCCGGCGTTTCTCCTGCTGGGTTTATCAAGGGAATAGATACAATGCGTCTTTCAGGGACCATTTAGGCGAACTCTTTCTTCAATATTCTTCCAATTTAACTTAAGCATATTAGCAAATCCATGTCACTTTATCAATTCAGGCTTTCATGATGTTTCTTGAAGCGTCCTTTATGCTTGAGTTCAAGAAACATCATGAAAGCCTGAATTGATAAAGTGACATGGATTTGCTAATATGCTTAAGTTAAATTGGAAGAATATTGAAGAAAGAGTTCGCCTAAATGGTCCCTGAAAGACGCATTGTATCTATTCCCTTGATAAACCCAGCAGGAGAAACGCCGGAGCGCTTAGAAGATTGAGGCGTCGGGGTTTTCTTTGCAATAGAAAAGGGGCACCTGCCATTCAGCATAAGATAAGTTGGATGGAGTTCTAATTTAAAGTTTTTATGATAATTAAAAGGATATCTAAAAAATAAAAAAAAGAAGCAATACAGAAGGTTAAAAATCACAAACCATACTGGCCTGAGGTCATTGATGTAAAACGGACACTAGATGGGGAGTTACATTACCCACAAATAAGTGTTGAACGTATACCGTTTATCTGAGACCGGTGGCCAGTTGGAGTATTGAATCTGAAGTTAAAGATTCTAAAGAGTGAATGAATAGTTTGTAGGAGCTCTGGGAAATGTGCATCATTAACGTCTGCACTTTGTTTAGTACAAGAGGAAATTAATTTATAATTTTAGTTCTACAGTGTTGCTGTACATTCCAAGTTTGGCTTTTGGGGTTCCCAGTTTAATTATTGTCTTCCTGTTTCTAAATTGTGATTCCTTGTTTGGTGATGGTCTATGTTCTGCATGTGTAACTGAGCTGAGGTATTCTGTTTATGTAATTCCTATTTGACATTGCCACTTGTTCTCTTTCCCCAGTAGGTCATGTATTGTTGTTCTCTGAAATGTATTGGTTTAATATTTGCAGTGTTGCCTTTTGATTGGTAGAGTATGGTGCTTTGTGAGTCCTGGTAGTGCTGTTAGGATACGGCGGGTTTGCTATGGGTTCTAAATGGGCAGTGTTTGTAGTAGTTCCTAAGGTGCCTGGCGGTTGGCACCGGATTATAGTAATGTAGAAATCTTTTAGTCTTTCTTTATCCATACACTCATTAAGAGGCATGTTTACTAAAAGTTAGTGTATGGTAACATTATGGAAATGAGGCCCCTTATGGAAATGAGGCCCTGCACTGAGTCTCTGCATGTTTATTTATTTTTATAGCTGCATTTACATCCTGCTTTTTACCTGGTCAAGGTGGTTGGGGGATACATTTAACACAAGGGGATATGAGACACATACACTAATACTTACAGGGAACATGGGCAATGGAGGGTTAAGTGGCTTGCTCAAGACCACAAGGGGCACCTGTGGGACTAGAAACCCCAGTCCTTCCGGCCCAAGGTTGCTGTCCTCTAGTGGGATTTGAACCACCAACCTTCTGGCCTGTAGGACCTTGCCCTGACCTAGGCCACTCCTCCTGCATCCCCCTTGGGCTGCCCCTGGCAACCATAACACAGTTTATAACAGCAAAATAAAAATGAGCTATAATTTGGTGTTATAAACTGTGCAGTGGTGCTCTCTCTTTTAGTTCCATGGTATGCAAACATCTTTTTTATTTCCTCCATATTATCTAATTGACTTTTTGATTTGGTTCAGTTCCTGACTGCAGTTTTGAGAAGCCTTCCCCCTCCCTGGCTTGGGGGAGGGTGCGCCATCTCATCCCTCGCTTCAGGCAGCGGATTGCCTTGAGCCGACCCTGTGTGAATGTGTTGTCAAATCACCAGGCACAACTGGATCACTTGCAAATTCAGATGGACAAAATAGGAACTCAGAGCTAATATTAAAGACTCTCTTCTGATGCATAGGAATTTGGAAGTTATGGGAAACAAGTTTCATAATAAGAACTTGCGTTTTTTCAGCTTTCCAAAATCTCATTATTTATCTCCCTCTATTTTGTCAAAAAAGTGCTTTAAAGAAATATTGGTTATATCTATGAGGGGGAGCTGCTAAGTCTCTGACCTTGTAATGAAACAGAAAGTCATGGGCACATTTCAGTTCCGGAGATCCAAAGGATCTCTCTGCAGTTCATATTGTGAAGAAAAGGACAATGGCACCAGTATGGGGCCTCAGGCTGTGCCCTCCTCCTCTGCTGCCCAAATATAGGTCTGGAACCATGAAGCACTATCCTTTCCCATGCAGTAGAAAGCACAACACCAACCTTGGACTGCAGAGGGGGAGGATACAGTCGCATGCTGCTGTTGTCTTCCTACAACCAAGATGGGATGGGAGAATGAATGAGGGGAAGAAGAGTGAGAGAGGGGATACGAAAAGAGCAGGAGTGAGGAATTCCTAAGGGCAGCAAATTGCGGGGGGGGGGGGGGTGGAGGGAGAGACTGAGTTTCAGTTAAATTTTTGTCTACATATTTCTCTTTTTAGCTTGTGGTCATATATTCTGTACTTGGAGAGGGTCTTTCTGTGTTCTGTGTGTGTGACTGAGGTCAGGTGTCCTCATAACATGGAGTTTCTATGTACAGATCTGTACTATATTTACCCAGTTTGTTCAGCTTTCTGAATAGGTTTATAGATGTTCCACTGCCCAACATTTACCATGCTGCTATTTTCTCGGCAGACTCCTTTTATTAGTTTTGGAAGTTAATGCTGTCATAATATGGAATGGAACAAAAGACTTTCTTTATAGGTTCTGAGTGATTTATATGGGATTTTGTACGCAATATGGCCAGTACTTATGAGGGTTTATACTGCCGTTACTCAGATGACATCAGAATAAGAAATTATTTCTTGTATGTTGAGTCTTATGGGGAAATGTCCTAGTTCTGCTCTGCACCCATTGCTGGGAGATGGGATTCTTTGAATGCAAAATATAGATTCAAAAAGAAAAAGTGAGAACCACAGTGCAGTTTTTAATATCAAAATAAAGTTGAAAATAAATTAGTTTAAATCATTTATTTTAATGTTAATCAACTATGCTGTGATTCTGTCTTTTTCTTTTTGTTTCTTGGTATGCAAGTATCTTACATCTAACGTGTTTTCTGTAGAATATAGATATTAACATTTGATACCACACCAGTCCAGTGTGCAGTCAGTATGGTTTATATTAGGGGCCTGATTTTGAAACAGGCCAATCTTTAAAAGCCACTGTTCTTAAATATCACCCAGCTCTTCACTGGCAGTATTGAAATAGTGGCTGCCGCTGAATACCTGGATTTAGCAGCCACTATCTAGATAGCGTTGATTTTATCTGAACAGCAATTTAGGGCAGGGCAATCTGTGGAAATATTCAGTGGCCCTATCCAGATAGTGTCGCTGAATATCTCACTCAGTACCCCTATCTGGAGAGCCCCCTTCATGTTCTATCCAGATGGGATTTTGAATACTAGCCTGTAGATTTCCAAACTATATAATTAAACTGCTACAATTTTTGCTGCATATAAACATTTCCCGGGCTGTCTCAAGGGTATCTGCTGTCCTTGGCAAACTTTCAGCAATACGCTTCCCCCCCCCCCACCCCCACCCAATGTTCCCTCTAATTTTCTGTAGGCTATGTGCACATAAAATATCAGCTGTGCAACTTTTGAAGGAAGGTTAAATTTTTGTGCGCCACATAACGACACTCGGCGTTATATACTACACGTCAGAATACAGTATGTACACCACATTGATTGCACTAGAAAATATTGTATAACTTGTGAAAACCGTAAATACACAACAACTTTTAAATTTTAAGACATCTGTGTTGTTTTCTATCAGAATCAGAACTGTAATTTTTGTGCGCTCTGTTATAAAGTATGTGCGCTCGCTCGGCGAGGTGTGTGCGCGCGCACACGCGCACAGCTTAGAGGGAACAGTGCCCCCACCAGGGTGATCCAGGATCCTGAACCCTCTCCACAGTGACCCAGGGTCCTGCAGGCCCCCAAGTGACTCAAAGTCCTGCAACCCCCCCCCCCTCCCAGGGTACCTAGAATCCTAACTCTCCCCAATAATCCACCACTTCCCCTTCCTACCCTACCTCCATAGTCCAACACATCCCCCACAAGGTGTCCTGCAGGTCCTCTTCACTTCCCCCTCACCCAGATGTCCAATCTCCTCTACTCTTCTCTTTCCTTTCCTTCCCTTCCTTACCCTCCCCCCAACCTGCCCTGCCCCCCTACACCCCAGCCCAGGTATCCAGCTTCTCCCATTTCCCCTCATCCAGGTGGAAGACCACAGATTGGGAGGGGGGGCAGCAAGGTGGTCACTCTATATCCTTCAAGGCAGCAGCAGAGTAAGCCACTGGCAGCACAGCAGTGGCCTTAAAGCATCTGAGTGTGTGCACATTGCACATTCATGTCCTTCTGCTCTCATCCCCTCCAATAGGAAGTTTGCATTGGCAGTGGCAGGATCAGCAGGCTATGAGTGCATTTGCATGCGCAGGTGCCTAAAGGCCTGCAGCTGCACATGACAGCAGCTTGCTCTGCCTCTGCCTTGAAAGATATGGAAGGGTTGTGGTGCCACTCCCCCAAGGCTTGCCACCCAGGGTAGATGCCTAGTCTGCCTAGTGGATGGACCTGCCCTGAACATTGCAATTTCTTTTTTTTTTTAATTATATAGTCTGGGTATATGCAAATTTCTTTTTCAAGGAGCAGCTACCTGACTGGGTTCAGAGTGAGGGGATCCCCTGCTCCCTCAATAGAACCCTGAGGAGGCCCCTCCATTTTGGATGCAGAAGGGGGTGGACCATCTCCTTTTTAGCCTTAGGCAATCTTGCCTTGAGCTGCCCCTGACCTTAGTTAAAAGTGTTTAGACTTCTCTTCTTGCACAGTTTCATTCAGACAGTGATCCGACCTATTATCTATAATCCAACACTCCTCTTTTTATTGTCTTTCTGTTCAGCTCATCCTACTTTTGCTTCTCCCCTCCACTTGCCCCTTTATATGGAACTCAGTCCTTTCTTATCCAGCCTTCAAGGAGCTTCAATTCCCATCTAACTCACCCCACCCCCCACACACATGCACATGCACATGCACACTCGCATGCGCGCACATACACACGCTGCCTGAGAATGATCCTCTGCAGTTGATTTGTTTTCTTTCTTTCTGATAATACTTCTATGCTGCCTGCACACAGTTTATCATTTTGTGCTACACTAGCTCTTCAAGGTCTTGGCAATGGGCTCTAGTGTTCACAATTTTCAGACTAGTGCTAATTCAACCCCTTTTTGTGTCTGTCATCAAGCTGCCCAATTAATGTGACTGTATTTCTCATTATGACATCTAAACATAAAGGACCTGATTCCATGCCGCTTTTCGTGCCTTCTCCAGTCGCATCTAACTTCCCCGCGGCTTTGGGGTGGTTGGTTGCTGGCCCTGGACGTATAGGGCTGATTCTAATGTTGGCCCTGTACATCCAGGGCTGGCAACTTGTGCGGGGAAGTTATTCCACCTCCGAGGTGGAATAACTTCCCTGCATGTCTCTTTTTCGGCGGCCCGGGGCACAGATGGAGCAGGGGGGCCTGAAGGCATTCCCCGCAGCCCGACCCTGGCCTTAGGAGGCCATATCGGGGGTCAGGCTGCGGGGAATGAAGCCCTGAAGTCCGGCGGCTCGCATCGTGGCTCTTCAGTGGAACCGCAGTGCCATGGCAACATGACACCCTGGCGCCGTGACTCCATTGAAGAGCCTTCACCGAATTAGCCGGGTAAGTCCTGGCCTGCATGTACAAGACTGTTTGCGATTCTGATCCTGTGGGGCTAGATGTGCCCTGCAGTATCAGAATCGCGATCCCCTCTGTATGTCCAGTTCAAACCAGACGTACAGAGGGGATCTACGTCCAGGACTGAATAAGCCTGAAAGCATTTAATAAGTGCTCAAAAACAGACACAAGCTCCTTTGCCCCAGCAAGGTTGACACAATATTTGCAATTTCTGCTGTCCAGATTTTGCTTGTGTGATCTTGCTTTAGGGAGCATTCAGCATTACACTATGGGGCAGATGAAGAAAGCCAGCATTAGAGCTGTGCGCTAAAAGCCTTGTGCACAGGGTTCTAGCGTGAGAGTAACGCAGAGGTTGTGCACCTGCATGCAGAAAGCAAACGGCCTGCAAATGAGGTAGGTGCAGAGTGTCTGCACTAAACTGGAAGGCACACGCACACAGGTGTCTGCGTTAGCAGCACCTAGATCATTCGTGCAAATTCGCACATGTGCTGGAATTCAGTGGTCCGACAAAAAGATATATCCTTGATTCACATGGTGGGGATTGTTTTGGGGATTTTTTGGTAGGGAATTCAGTGTGGCACATATCTCTGCTCATACGTTTTACTCTGAAAAATTGACCAGTGATATTATTCTGAGCAATATTCCGAGCGGAATATCTGTCATGCGTCACATACGATTCCATCCTCTGTGCACACATTTGCTCCAGCACGATTCCCTGCTTTTTATTTTCAGAACTCAATTCGGCAAAGCCCAGAAAATGCTACTGGGGGTTGGGGGGGAGGGGTTGTCCACTCACGAAACACACATAAATTCCTCCTCGGCTTCCATCTCCTTCGAGTAGACGTTAAAAGTCCAGCGTTTAAGTCTTTGCCCTTCTCTGCACTGCTCTTCATCTGGGCAGAATAGCAAATTGCTTGATTCTCATGTAATTTGAATGGATTGTATGGGCTGGGCGCTAGCATTGGTGCTGATATCGGTGCAGTGATTACATTCATGTCAATCCCTTTTCTGTCTTGTGGCATGAGGTCTACTCATAAAAAATATGTCGCACTACCTATGTGTGGACTGTGCACTAATGTTTCTGCATCGGCCCCTATATCAATCAGGTGAGCAAGAGTGAATAACACAGGCCCTGAGAGTGGCAAATACTGTATTTATTTATTTATTATTTATTTTATTTATTTCAATTTTTTATATACCGCGCTATTTACAATCAGCGCGGTTTACAGAGAACCAAAGACCAGAACAACAGGCTGTTCGGTATTACATATAACAGGAAGATAAACTTGGATAATAAGGGGGAACTATATACATAGAATATTGATCTGTTATTCGATCACATGAGAGAAATAATTATGTAGTCTTCAGGGGAGGGCTTTGGCAAGTCTACATATTCCTTGCCTTATTTTTGTCTCTAAAATGTCTTGTTGATTCGTTTTGTTTTTCTACTGTAAATGGCCTTCTTAAGTCAACTGTCTTCTTGTTAGTAATTGACTAGACTCCAGGATGTCTGTCCCTCCCTGCAGATAAAAAGAACATTAGGGAAACTTTCTTAGATCATCAACAGGTGTGAGTAGAAAAAGAAAAAATAAGAAAGGCAAAAAGCGCGGGGGGGAGGGGGAGGATGGAAGGTGGCGTTAACAGTACAATAGAACAAACTAAAAAGCTTGGAGGAGTAGTCTAGTGTTTAGAACAATTAGCTGAGAACCAGGAAAGCCAGACTCACTGACACTCCTTATGACCTTGGGTGAATCACTTTAACCTCCATTGTGTCTGTTACAAACTCAGATTATAAATCCTCTGGGGACAAGGAAATACTTACTATACTTGAATATATCTCACTTTGAACTACTACTGAAAAAGAATGGACTAAATCCAAGCAAATAATTGCATGGATAAATAAAGGAGCTAAACCCCTGGATAAAATGGAGAGGGAGAGGAGATGGAGCTATGAACACTATAATCCTAGCCAGCAGACTTTCCTTTCCCCTTCCCAAGCCCTCCTCATGCATTCTCTCTCTCGCTCTCTCCCTTCCCTTCATCCGGGCACTATTTGCCCTTTCACCTTTTTCATCTTTGAAATCACAGCTCTTTTCTGGCCCTTGCCCTTATCTCTGCCCCCACCTTCTTCCAGCCATGGGACAGCATGACTGCATCTTCTTTTGACCCATGAGTAGGACCCGTCCCTCCGCTGCTCAGTGCTCTGACGTATCTCTGCTGCTACACTGAGTTTTGAACTTGCTCGTGATACTAGCACAGATGCTGATTTACATAATAAGAAACACTTTTGGGGCACCCTTACAGATGCATGATATGACACTCAAAAAGGATCAAGTCAGGAGTAACACTGGAATAATATTTTTTCATAGAATGGATGGTAGATTCATGGAATAGTCTCCTAGAGGAGGTGATGGAGCAGGCAAAAATAGTACAGAACCGAAGAACCCACTGGATAAACAGAACATCTTTAGCTGCAAAGGGGGAAGCCAGAGAGTGACTGTAGTCTATGACACTGCATAAGAATGAACATTGGGCAGGATAAATAGGCCATGCAGACCTTATCTGCTGTTACAGTCATACTACACCTTGACCTGAGGGACTGCAGCATTAAAAACAAGTTAAAAAGTAGCACAATAGCAAGGGTTTTTTCCTGCATTGCCATACTCAAGATGTGGTGTGTATGGGGTTTGTGTTATTGGTTGGGTTATGTATATAGACATAGGCAGCAGAATGGAGTCAGCAACAGGGCCCATGACATAGGCATTGGAACGCAGTGGGCCACACAGGCCCCAGGCCCTGGCACCAGCAAACTTTTGCCCGCCATCCAAGATCGCAGCAGACTTCTGTCTGACTGCGGGAAACTGAATCCCTATGGGCAGGGTGGAAGGCTGCCACAGTTGTGGCAAAAACTCCTGTCTACCCATGGGAGATCCCCACGGGCAGACAGAAGGGAGTCTTTGTCGCAATCACAGCAGCCTTCCCTTCATGCGCCTGGGGATCCAGTCTCCCGCGGGCAGACAGAAGGCGTGCCACGATTGGAATCATTCTCTTCTCATGGGCAGAACAGGAGAGAAAGACCACGGAGAGCTAAGGGTGGAAAGCGGAGCTTGGCCCCCCACCCCCTGCCCCAATAGAGGAGGCATTCCATGGCCCCTGAGCAATGGCCTCACCAAATTTTTGTCAAACACATCAGCAGCTAGAGAGTTTGGGAAACAGACTGGAGATTAATTTGTTTGGCTCTGCAAACTAAAAAGATTTCCGCTGCCCCTATTTATAGAGAATTTGTGTAAGGAATAGGTTTTGTGTGGGAGTGGTCTGGGAAGGTTGTATGTGTTGCACTGAGTGTATAGATGGAAGTGTAAATGAGTATAAATATTTGGGGAATATGTGGGCATGGAGCATTTGGCATGGCACTGGTTTTATTTATTTATTTATTTAACAGTTTTTCTATACCGCCTTTATTCAAGGTGGTTTACATCTAACAACATGACTATTACTTAGAAACATGATGACAGAAAAAGACCACATGGCCTATCTAGTCTGTCCTTCCATATCAACAACTACAACAGTCCACTTTTTACCTTTAGAGATCCTCTGTGTTGGTCCCATGCTTTTTTAAATTCAGTTACTGTCCTCATCTCTACCACCTCCACTGGGAGACTATTCCATGGATCCACTACTCTTTCCGTAAAGAAATATTTCCGCATATCACTCCTGAATCTATCTCCCTTCACCCTCATCCCATGTCCCCTCGTAGCAGAACTTGCTTTCAATTGAAAGAGGCTCTCTCCCTGAACATTTATGCCACGGAGGTATTTAAACATCTCAATCATATCACCTCTATCCCGCCTTTCCTCTAAGGTGTACATATTAAGATCCTTAAGTCTGTCCTCATATGCTTTATAATGAAACCCACTAATCATTTTAGTAGCCACCCTCTGCACCGACTCCATCCTGTTCACATCCTTTTGAAGGTGCGGTCCCCAGAATTGCACACTATACTCCAAATGAGGTCGCACCAAAGACTTATACAGAGGCATTATCACCTCCTTTTTTCTGCTAGCCATTCCTCTCCGTATGCACCCAAGCATCCTTCTAGCTTTTGCTGTCGCCTTTTCTACCTGTTTAGCTACTTTAAGATCATCAGACAGAACCACGCCTAGGTCCCGCTCTTCTTTAGTGGACAAACGTACTTCACCTCCTATACTGTATTGCTCCCTTGGATTGCCCCTTGGATTGCTGCAGCCCAAATGCATGACCTTACATTTTTTAACATTAAATCCCAGCTGCCAAATTCTAGACCATTCTTCAAGCTTAGCTAGATCCCTCCTCATGTTATCTACACCTTCCTGGGTGTCTACTCTATTGCAGATTTTGGTATCATCTGCAAAGAGGCAAACCTTACCCGACAGCCCTTCTGCTATATCACTAACAAAGATGTTAAAAAGAATCGGACCATGGTAATTGGTACATGGTAATTGTTTTACCTCTCACTTGGTTTGCAGCTTGTCGTGCTGTGAGGGCTTGCGTGCATCAGTGATGCTGAGAGCTAAACTATCGGTAGTTTAACTACTGGCAGGGTCTCCCAAGATGGACAGGTCTCAGCTGAGGTGCCAGACGAAGACATACCACCCATCTGGGCAGCAGCAGAATGGGATAGTGTTGACGGCGGAGGATCACATTTCTGTGACAACGGCAACAACACCAAACTTAAACTGCGCGGAAGGAAGGCCCGGCAATCTACTTCTGTATCTTGCCATGAAAACCCAATGGATAGTTACAACTAAACAAATTGTGCTATGGTGCTGGAAGATGAGACTCCCAGGTCGGAAGGCACTCAACTAGCTACTGGGGAAGAGCTGAAGACTTTTCAGAGTAAAGCCAGCATTTATGATGTGGTTGGATCAAAGCCCTCGGGAAGTCTGACTGCTGATGTAGCTGCGCATGAAATGAGAGTCAGAAGCTGTAAAGATGTCTTACACATTGGAACATGGAACGTACGAAGCATGAACCAAGGGAAGTTGGAGGTGGTCAAGAATGAAATGGAACGTGTACAACTTGATCTGTTGGGTGTCAGCGAACTGAAATGGACTGGCATCGGGCACTTTGCATCAGATGATCACATGGTCTACTATGCTGGAAATGAAAGACAAAGAAGAAATGGTGTTGCATTTATAATAAAGAAGAAACTTGCAAGAACTGTAATGAAATACAATGCAGTCAGCGAACGCTTAATCTCTATTCGTCTACGAGGATTGCCTATCAACACAACTATAATTCAAGTATATGCCCCAACAACAGCTGCAGAAGAGAATGAAATTGAAGAGTTCTATGAACAAGTACAAGCTGAAATTGACAGAACATGCAAACAGGATATCCTGATAGTCATGGGTGACTGGAACGCAAAAGTTGGCAACAAAGAAGAAGGCAAAGTAGTTGGAAAATATGGACTTGGCAACAGAAATGAAGCTGGAGAAAGATTGATAGAATTCTGCAAGACCAATGATCTATTCATCTCAAACACCTTCTTCCAGCAACACAAGCGACGACTGTACACATGGACTTCACCCAATGGATTGTATAAAAATCAAATTGACTACATCTGTGGAAGTCAACGATGGAAAAGCTCTGTAACATCAACAAAGACAAAACCTGGAGCTGACTGTGGTACAGATCATCAACTACTAGTATGCAAACTCAAGCTAAAGTTGAAAAAGAGCAAACCACTCATGAATGCACCAAAATATGACCTTGAGAATATACCACTGGAATTTAAAGACTGCCTGCAAAATCGATTTGCTGCTTTAGATACAAATGACAGAGCTCCGGAAGAGTTATGGAATGACATCAAGAAGGTTGTGCTGGAAGAAAGCGAGAGAAGTCTCTACAAAAGGTGAAAAAGCAAAAACGGCCAAAATGGATGACGGAAGAAACTCTGAAAATTGCCCAGAAACGCAGAGAAGCTAAAGCCAAAGGAGAAAGAAAGACAATCGCAGAACTCAACAGAGATTTCCAACGTGCAGCAAGACAGGACAAGGAAAAGTACTACAATGACACTTGCAAGGAAATAGAAGCAGAAACTATTAGAGGAAGAACAAGATCGGCTTTCCTAAAGCTGCGAGAGTTAAAGAAAAAGTTCCAGCCCCGAATTGGAATGTTACAAGATGCTCAAGGTTCTATGTTGAATGATGCTGAGAAGATCAAGAAAAGGTGGAAGGAATATACAGAGTTTTTATATGATAAAGATCAAGTGGACCAACAGCCGTTTCAACCTATACCTTGTGATCAGGAACCATTGGTGATGAAAGAAGAAGTTGAAGCAGCATTGAAAGCCTTATCAAAGAACAAAGCACCAGGCATTGATAGCATTCCCATAGAAGTATTGCAGCAATCTGATGCAGCTGTTACCGTACTTACAAGGCTCTGCCAAGAAATATGGAAGACAACATCATGGCCAACTGACTGGAAAAGATCTGTGTTTATACCAATACTAAAGAAAGGTGATCCAACTGACTGTGGAAATTATCGCACAATCGCTCTGATCCCACATGCCAGCAAGATTCTACTGAAGATTATTCAAAAGAGACTACAGCCATACCTAGAACAAGAACTACCTGAAGTGCAAGCAGGGTTCAGGAAAGGGCGAGGAACGAGAGACATCATTGCGGATGTGAGATGGATCCTTGAAAAGACTAAAGAATACCAAAAGGATATCTATTTGTGCTTTATCGACTATAGCAAGGCTTTTGACTGTGTAAACCATGAGAAACTCTGGGCCACATTAAGAAGCATGGGTATACCAGAACACCTGATCGTTCTCTTGCGTAATCTGTACATTGATCAAGAAGCAACAGTTCGAACGGAACAAGGAGAAACAGAATGGTTTAAAATAAGCAAAGGTGTAAGACAAGGCTGCATACTTTCCCCCTACCTGTTTAATTTATATGCAGAACAAATCATCAGAGAAGCAGGACTGTATGAAGACAACAGAGGTGTGAAGATTGGTGGAAGACTCATCAACAACCTTCGCTATGCTGATGATACCACATTACTGGCTGAAAGCGAAGATGATCTGAAACATTTGCTTCTCACAATCAAAGAACATAGTCTCAAAATGGGCCTGCACCTTAATGTAAAGAAGACAAAGATCATGACAACTGGCATAATCAACAGGTTCATCGTTGAAGGAGAAGAAATTGAAATTGTGAACAACTTTAACCTACTTGGATCAACTATCAATAAAGAAGCAACAAGCAGTCAAGAAATCAGACGATGCATTGCTCTTGGCAGAATGGCTATGAAAGACCTAGATAAGATTCTCAAGAGCAGAGATGTGTCTCTCCATACAAAGATTCGACTTGTTCAAGCCATGGTATTTTCAATAACATCATATGGATGTGAAAGCTGGACAGTGAAAAAGACAGACAGGAAGAAAATTGATGCCTTTGAATTATGGTGCTGGCGGCGAATACTGTGTATACCATGGACTGCCCGAAGAACAAACCAGTCGGTACTAGAGGAGATCAAACCTAAGCTTTCTTTAGAAGCTCAGATGACAAGACTTCGGCTTTCATACTTCGGACACATCATGCGAAGAGAGAGATCATTAGAGAAAGACATCATGCTTGGCAAGATAGAAGGTCAACGCAAAAGAGGAAGGCCAGCAATGAGATGCATCGCTACAATAACAGCAGCTACGGGTACCAGTCTGTCGTCAATGAGCCGCCTGACTGAAGACCGAACACAATTTAGGATAGCTATCCAGAGGGTCGCCATGAGTCGACTCCGACTCGACGGCACTTAACAACAACAACAATTGTTTTACATTGAACACTGAACATAACAATTAAACATAGCAGTTACATGGGGATGGTTTACATTAACAAGGGAGTATAACTTGGAGGAGAGGGGGTGAACTATTTACAGGTAGAGTTGATCTTCTTTTTCTGGGGGGACTAGTTGGTTGTCTTATCTTATCTGGTCTTTTGTGCAGTGAGTTGATGTTTGGTTTAGGTTTTGTTGTCAAGTCCGTAGTATTCTCTGAATAGATGTGTTTTTAATTGTTTTATTACATCATTGATAGATTTAGCTGATCTTACATTGTCTGGTAGTATGTTCCATGTTGATGGAGCATACAGGGAGAATGCTCGGTTGCTGGTCTGTTCTGTGGTTTTGGTCTTGAGCAAGGGAATGTTCAGGAGGTTCTGGTTGGGTGCTCTTCTTGGTCTTGTTGTGTGCATTGTTGTAGTCAGTTCAGAGAGGCTGGGAGCTGATGTACTGTACATGACCTTGAAGGTGGTGGTGATGGCTTTGTATTTTGCTTGTTGTGCTATTGGGAGCCAGTGTAGGTTTTTTAGGATTGGTGCTATATGTAGCATTGTCGAGCTGGTGGTGAGAATTCTAGTGGCGGTATTTTGGACTAGTTGGAGTGGATATAGAGCGGATTTTGAGAGGCCTTGGTATATGATGTTTCCATAGTCAAGGTGTGGTGTGACTAAGGCTTGTAGTATTGATCTGAAGTCAGATTCATGCAAGAGATGTCGTAGGGGTTTGATGAGCTTTAGCTTCCAGTAGGCGAGTTTAGATGCATTCTTGATGTGGGCTTCCATGTTGATGCTGCTGTTGATGATTATGCCTAAGTATTTGATCTGTTGTTTTATTGAAATTTCAGTATCTTTTGCTATTATCTTTTTTGGTGGCTTGAATTCTTGATCACTGTGAACTGTGGGGAGAGTTGAGTATGTGTAAGAAGGGAAGAGGGGAGTGTGTGTAAGGGTGTTGTATGGTAAATGTTGGCTGTGTCTGTGTGGATGGAGATAGGGGAGAGATGGCATTGGGTGAATATGCATAGGAGTTTACAGAGGGGTGTCTGTGGAGAGTTGGGGTCTTGGTGGGGGAAGATGACTTAAGGTAAGTGTGTTGGGATGGTGAATGTGCATGGATGTTGGATATGTGTGGGAGGTCAGGAGTGCCTGTGCATGTGGGGGGGGGGGTGTGGCACAGGAGTGTGTGAGATGGGGGCAGAGTTATATGTGTGTGTGTGTGTGTGTGTGTGTGTGTGTGTGTGTGTATGTGTGTGTATGCAAAGGCCAAGTTTCACTCCTTAAGAGTGTTTCTGACTCATTTGAAGGGTTTCTCACTCTCTCACTCTTTGAGCCCCTTGTTTCAAGCACCGGGGTCTCCATGTTAGTGCATTGATCCTGGTCACTGCTTTCATGAGAGAAAAGTTTCTGAGAATTAAAACCAAGTGATCCAACAAGCAGGGAGAAATCTGAGTACACCTGTCGTGTATTGCCTCTTCCTGCATCATCCCTTTTCTCTGATCCTACTTACAAGTACAGGTGCTGGGAAACCTATGCAAATGCTTTTAGCCACTGAATGGATAGCAATTTTCAGCAAAGAGAATTGACCCATTTTGCCTCCACTATGTCTGTAGCTTTTCAAAAACACCAAAGGAAAGCAAATATCATTGTATGCTGCTTTTTCCATTTGCAAAGAAATACCACATTTAACTCTTTCTAGATTTATAACCTAGATGCACCCTCTGAGAAAATCTCACTCTTTGGACTTCAATCTCACTCTTAGGGATGGTTCATCCTTGGCATCTGTGTGTGTGTGTGTGTGTATACATGTAGGATGGAGGTGTTGTTGCATGTGGGATCAGTTGTATATGTCTCTGCATGGTAGACGTGCATGAGGATTTGGGTACGTGTGGGAGGTCAGGGATGCATGTGTGTGTATGTGGGGGCAGCAGTGTGCAGGGGTGGGTGGGAGCAGCAGGGGTGAGGGGGTGTAGAAAGTAAGGGGGTGGAATGGCATGGTGCGGTGTGGAGGCAGGACTGGGGTGTGTGTGTGTGTGTACACATGCAGGATAGTGGGTTGCCACTGCATGTGACATCAGTCTATGTACATTATTTTATACTAGAGACCTGAGTTGCAGATTCTTTCTCCTTTCTACTCCATGTTCCCCCACCCCATTCCCTCTCCTCCAAACTTCCTTTATCTTCTCCTCCTTTTCCTTACCCTTCCACCCTCCTCATAGCCTCCTCCTTCTCTCCTCTTCACATAGTTGGGGCCAATGCAAGGGCACCCTAGGCAAATCTTCAGCCTAATGTGCTCTCCCCATGAGATTTGTTACTTAAACTCAACAGAGCCAGTGCAAGCATATGCTGCCCCTCCCTTGCTTCCACCTCCATCCTCACTGCCCCTCCCCGGGATCTGCAGCGGTGGCAACGCTATCTAAACTGCAATGCAGCGAAGGAAGTCTGCATTAGAGGGGATGGAAGTGACAGGTCAAAGACAGTAGGAACAGCAATGCAGTGCCACAGAATTTGCTAAGGGCTGCATTACAGTTTAAAAGGCATTGCCACCATTGCAGGTCCCAGAGAGGGGTGGTGTCGGTACCAATGAGCTGCTCTGGGAACATTGGCGCTCTAGGCAGCTGCCTAGTTTACCTATTGGGTTGCACTGGCACTGATTATGATCACTCCAACATCACTCCACCCCCAATAATCTGGTAAAAATGCATAACTGGACGTCATATTTTTAAATATTAAATGTTGCTTTGTGTGCATGTGTGTGCTCACTCTCCCTGGGGTACAAGAACATGCTGATGGCTCTTTGAGTTTGCCTGGTTGTCGTGCTGCTTAAACTGCTCTTTCCCTCCTTCAGATGCTGCCACCCTAGGCGACTGCCTGGTCTTGCCTAATGGTTGAGCCAACCCTGCTCATAGCCCCTGACCCTCCTTGCTCTCAGTATCTCCCCTTCTATTTCAAACCCTCCTACCCCTCCTCCTCCCATCCCCAAGCTCCTCCCCTTCTCTTCAGCCCCAGGCCCTCCCCCTTTTTTTCCCTTCTATTTTCTCCCTTTACCCTAATGCCCCTCAACCGTTCTCATTTTATTAAAACAGTCTGCATATATATATATATATATATATATATATATATATAAGCCCCTCAACCGTTCTCATTTTATTAAAACAGTCTGCATATATATATATATATATATATATATATACCTAGAGAGAGAGAATGTTCTGGAAAAATGTCTATGTGCCTCTAGTTTTGGATTTAACACAAAAATATGAGAGAAAAAAATCCAGGAGAGGCTGTATTTAATATCCCATTTCTAGGGAAACTCACAGAATGGTGATTGTGTATCAACTCAACGACTGGCTAGAAGACCGAAGCTGGCTGGATCGATGTCAGTTCTTATTCCTACCTGAGAATGGAAAAGAGCGAGTCCTCGTACCCCTGCTAGATGATCTCCATAGAAACTGGGATAGAGGATTTGCCTGGTTCAGGTCCTATCTATCAGAAAAACAGCAGTTCATGCTGTTCAGCAGCATCTCAGCCCTACCTTGGTCACTGACCCGTGAAGTACCACAGGGATCCACACTGTCACCTATCTTGTTTAATATTATATTCAAGCTACTGGATGGGCTGATTTAGTAGACCAATACACAATTCTAAATCTATGCAATGATGTAGAGCTACTCACACCCACTGAACCAGACTTACCTACAGCTCTAAGTAAATACATTGATCTGGTAAATGTTGTTACAGTGTTTATGAAAAGATAATGTCACAACTAGACTACTGGTTTGACCGCAAAGGGTCTGCACCAGCTCAGGCCCAGATGTAGACATAAGCGACATAGGTGGCTGTCTATGGCACAAAAATTTGAGGGCACCAAATACCTTGGCTAAACAGGATCTTGATTCCACTTGATTTAGGTAGGACTCAGCATTAAGATCTTGGAAAGTGAACCCTCTCCTCCCCTCCCCACCACTTTCTGGTTCTGCCAATGCCCTACATCTTAAATCTGCCCCTGTACGAGCTCCAATTAATTAAAAATGCCACAGTCTGACAGAGAAGGTTGCAACATGATCTTATAACACCATTCCTGCAAACATTTCACTACCTACCAGTCCTCTGCAGGGTCAAATTTAAAAACCTATCTCTGATTTCAAGGCCCTCCCATGCCTTTACTGGGTGAGGTGACAGACTAGCCAGTCACCTGCACCCTAATTGCGATCAGCTGCACACACTGCAGCAGGACTTGCTTACCATGTCTGAAGGCCCATTTTAGAGAGATCGTAGAGATCGAAATTCAAATATGTAGGTCCAGATGTGCTCAGCTCCCCCTGTATTTTGCAAAAGGTCAGGACCAGCACCTTCCATTAGGCAAACTAGATGGTCACCTAGAATGCTGAAACTTTTGAGGCAACATGCAGTCCAATCTCCTAAACTCCTCTGATGCCACCAGAAGAAAAACCTTGCGGTCTGCCATAACCGCTACCTTCCACCCCTCCAGATGACTGGCCCAGCAGCTGTCCATTCTGCTGCTTGCTCCTCCCACTCATCCAACTGCTTTCCCTATATGGTCAGCCATACAGCACACCGAAAGACAAAAATATCATCCTCAAACCCAATCATCTCACCTACCCACCCACCATGCTGCTAGAAAAAAAGAATCCTTCGCCCAGAACCATTCCTCCCATCTCCCCATCCCAACCATGCAGGCTGAAGAAAACAAAGATCTACCTCTTCTTCCCACCTTGCTGCATCTGCTGGGACTGAAAGTCAGCAGTGCCACTTACTCCGCTACATCTCTTTTAAACCCTGGTCCTCTGGCTGCTAGTGATTTTTCCCTCCCTTCTGCACAGGAGGTAGAAGAGAAGCCGGTAACAGCAGGAGCAGCAGGAAGGCAAAGAAGAATGGCTACCCTGCTCTCTTGCTAGGCCCAGAAAGGGGCGGAGGCCCAGAGGGCAGGCAGAAAGCAGCTAAGACGTTAGGTGGGGGTAGGAGGGACACGTGGATTAGGGAAAGGATAAGGTAGAGGCTCCTCAAAGATTGGTTGGGGGGGGTGGTAGTTAGAAACCAGGGAGTGCATAATATAATATTTGAATATTATGTGTGTTTTGTGAACGAGGGGGCAAAGGTTAAGGTGAAGATTTGCCAAGGGCATCGAATACTCTTGCATCAGCCCTGCAAAAGGCTGTGCTGGACAAAGAGCACAGTAGGGGCAGCTATTTTACAGGTTTGCACATGCACAGAAAAGATGGTTCCAGCTCGGCAGTGAGTGACTGCGACGGCACTTACGCGTGAAAGCGCCGACACAGATACATACAGCGCAGCTATTTTACAGGCTAGACATTTATGTGATGCCAACTAACTAGTGATATTGCAATTTTTTTCTAAAACGTTGAGGGAAGAACTAAAAACTGGCCAAAATGAGTGCTTTTTTCAGAAATCTGTGCATGCCTCTCAGCTGGATCAAAGTCTGGCAGGGAAAACGTTTTTACATAGCTATGTATTTCCAATGCCGCTTGTATTCCCAATGAAAACACACAAACCTTCTGAATTGAGCTTATACTAAATAGTGAAACCACCAAACACTCAAAAGAAAAACCAGTGTAAAATACTTTTTTTGTCGGAATGGCCGGCACAGTATAAACAGGAAAAACACCTGCTACCACTGCGGCCCGTCCTTTTAATCAATTTAAATGTCCATTTAAAACCGCTATTAGAAAAATTAGCTGGTACTTAGCTTTAAGAAAAACATCTCAGGCTGTGATTGGAGTGGAGGAGTGGCCTAGTGGTTGGGGCAAGGTACTTCAGGCCAGAAGGTCGGGGGTTCAAATCCCACTAGAGGACAGCAACCTTGGGCCGGAAGGACTGGGGTTTCTAGTCCCATAGGTGCTCCTTGTGGTCTTGGGCAAGCCACTTAACCCTCCATAGCCCATGTTCCCTGTAAAATAGTTATCTCCAAGTTATAATGCCCTGTTCAATGTAATTTCAGTTTGTTCATTGTAAACCGCACTGATGCAGAATAGCACGGTATATAAGAGAATGTAAATAAATAAATAAATAAAAATAAATAAATAATTGGGCATTTTATTATGGCATTAGTGTCACTATATACTCAAGGACAGAGGACTAGCCTACTGGTTAGAGCACTGTGCTGAGAATTAGGGAAGGCAGGGTTAAATCCTGCTTTAAACTAAATCCAAAATCCCTTCCCTTCTCTTACTGATGCTTCTTGTGATCTTTGGTAAATCACTTCAACCTTCACTACCTTAGATACAAACTCATAGAGTCCCTTTTAGTAACACTTAGCTTCTGCTATCTGCTATACAGCCCACAGGAATAAATGGATCATGTCCCATAGTCTCGTTTGGTAACTTGTGCTAAATATGAGTTAACACAAGTTCTGTTGTTCTAGGGCCTATTTACTAATGAAACATGTAAGTCACATTAATGTGAGTTAAAATATCAACACAGGTTTTTTGTAGGCACTCTAAGAAATACCTACTGTACCTAAATGTAAGTTGCCCTGCACTACCAAAGATGTGAATGAAATCTAAATAAATAATAGATACCCGAGCAGTATTGCAACCACCCCGCCAACCCAAGAGCAGATAGACAACAGTTCCAACCCCCCCGCCAACTCAAGAGCAGATAGTCAACAGTCCCCACCTGAGCGATACTGCAACGTAACTACCCACGCAAACTCAATACCCAATCAACCCAACTAGACTCAAGAAAGCACCCTCATGCTAAATGTAACCCTCCAATTCTGATGTCTTAATGTTGTTAAATACCCTCATGTTAAATGTTGTAAAACACCCACATGTTAAATGTAACCCAAATTGTGATGTGATGTAACCACTTTGATTGTAGGATAAGGTGGTATACAAATCTGTTTAAATAAATAAATAAATAATTCTCAATTGCCTATGTTCAGTTAGCGTCTATATGTATTATCTTGGGTGAAGTTCTTCTAAAAGGCATTAAATAAATAAAATGTGGCTTCTGTACCTTAAAGCTGGATTCTTTTTAGGTCATCTGTGGCCTTTGATGAGGTTCTTAGTGGTTTACTTAATCCCACCCCCACTGGAGATGGTATGCTTTGTGATTTACCCTTCCTCCCCCACCACAATGTCCTTTCCATTGCATCCTCTAATGCTAAAGATAACCAAGCTGATTTCTAGCAAATGCATCCTACCTGATCATAATGGCCCATCCAATCAGTGATTATAAGGTCCAGTCTTTTTCACCCTTTCCTCGTTTCCTCCCCCCTCTATTTTAAAACACCCCCCCCCCCCCCCCCCCCGGGATAACGCTTACCTGTTTGCTAACAGCTATGCCCCTTTTAACTACTATTGTGAGCTCCAGCTGCTTTGTTTTTTTTCACATGGCCTTATACCCTAAGTAATGTGATCCATTTTCCAGTTTCCAGTTCAACCTTGTACTGGCAATATCACTACTGTGATATAGTACATCTGGGACTATATTAGAGGAAAATTTAGTGACATGCCCAAGGGGATGTGCCTTCAGAGTGATGTAATGACTAGGTAAAGCCTCTCAGTGGGAGGGATTTGGAGTTTTTCTTCAGCTCTAATTATACTGGGAGGGTGGACAAAGCTCAATGAGGAGTGTCTGGACCCTACAGTCAGAAGGTGTTGGCTCTTGCGTGGAGTGAAGTGGTCCACAAGGAAGGCTTCATCTGGCTTTGCATCCATCTCCACTAGGAGGGCATCCAGGACTGAAGATTTTGAATGCTTGGACCCTGCAGTGAGGGGGTCACTAGGCCTTGTGTGCCTAGGACT
This sequence comes from Ichthyophis bannanicus, assembly GCA_033557465.1. NCBI lineage: Eukaryota > Metazoa > Chordata > Amphibia > Gymnophiona > Ichthyophiidae > Ichthyophis > Ichthyophis bannanicus. Next base: position 825,330,436 of record CM066034.1, read on the forward strand.
GAAGAAATGGAATACAGCCAAGAAGTGGTTCCTGTACAACTCCACTATAGAAAAGAGAGAAAAAATTAATTTGTGTCTCCATGGCTTAGATTAGTTTAATTACAGTAATTAATTATACTACCATTCCTTTGACACATCTGAGTAATTTATAATGAAATTAAAACAAAAGAAAAAAAGAAGACGAAACACAAGGGTTGAGACAGAAATAAGACAGACAAAAACAGAACCAAATACAATTGTAGAGATTATCTGGTGGAGAGCTTGAAGAAGTGCTGAGCCATTTAGAGTGACAGCAGGACAGACAAGACAAAGACATGCAGACTACCAACATGCTTGTGTAGAGTACATTTCTCAAACATGGACAATCCACTAAGTGTGAAATGTTTATAGATTAAAGACAAATTTCAGCCTATATTTAACAATGGTTAAATTTGATTCAGGCCTTAAATAAAGGGGAATGGAATTTCTTAGAGCACAGGTTATATTTACTTTATTTATTTACATATTTATATACCACAATCCCAGCACAAAACAGCCCAAAGCAGTTCTGGAGACCTTATTTCACAAAGGATATAAAAAGACTGGAAACGGTTCAGAGAAAGGCGACCAAAATGATTTGGAGCCTGTGCCAGAAGACATGAAAAGAGACTCCAAGACCTAAATATGTAGACTCTAGAGGAGAGGAAGGATATTCCGTAAAGCTTTGAAACACCACCTATTCACAATATGCTACCCTGACACCAACCCTGACACCCACACATCGGGTAAACTTCTCTCATCTCACAGCTACCATAGCACCTTATTACAACCAGAAAATGGTTAGCCTATACTCTTGCCCACCCACTAATTTTACGCCTGTCCACAAAATGAAGTTGATACCAAATTAGCTTAGAGTATTGGTGACAATACTAATTTAACCTGTAAATAGTTACCCTGTGAATAGTTACCCCGGTTGTCCTATGTTTCTTTTCCTGTTCTATGTAAACTCAATGTTGCTTGTATGCATTGTAGTATGTTTTGTTCGATGTACACCGCACTGATTATAATAGCGCGGTATAGAAGAAATGTTAAATAAATAAATAAGATACAGACCTTTAAATACTTGAGGAGTATTAATGAACAAACAAACCTTTTTCAAAGATGCGGACGCTGTAAAACTAGAGGGCATAACATGAAGCTGCAAGGGGGTAAATTAAAAGGCAACGTCAGGAAATACTTTTTCACTGAAAGGGTGGTGGATGCTTGGAATGCCCTCCCGATGGAAGTGGTGGGGGCAAATACAGTGCCAGAATTCAAAATGGCATTGGACAGACACAGTAGATCCCTTTACAGCAACAAGATAAAATCAAAATAAACTTAACTGTCTCCGATATCTCAACATATACATAGAGGTGACCTGCACAGAGCGGTGGGTACACCCCTGAACAAAGGCATGGGGAGAGGTGACCTACACGGAGCGGCAGGTGCACACTACTCTTGCCACCTTGCTGGGCAGACGAGATGGACCATGCTGGTCTTTATCTGCCATCAAAAACTAGGTTACTATAATAAAATATGCAGTAAATATGGCAAACAGTCCATCAGTCGGTCAAACAAACCAAATACTGTATTGTTAAGCAAACAGCCAGGCTTTCATCAATTTCCTCAAGCACTTACAGCACAGTTCATGTCTAATACTGCTCAGAAGACTATTCCAAAGGGCAGGAACCATCACAGAGAATGCTCTGGCCCAATATACACATTTCCCAATGTGGTCAACAGAAGGAACCAAGAATAAAGCCTCATCGTTCAATTGTAGTTGGCACCCTTGTACATACAGGAAAGCTTCTTCCTCAAATAGCTAGGTCTGCCATCCTATACGAAGCAAAACAATAGAGTCAAGAATTAAAATTTAGCTTATAATTCAATTGGCAGCCAATGCAGCCACTGTAAAATAGGTGTAGCAGATGCCCATCTAGGCTGCCCAAAATTACTCAAGCTGTGGCATTCTCTGGACAACCTGGTTTATGCACAAGCTGCCCAGGAGACCCACATACAGCCCACTGCAATAATGTAACCAAGAAAGTACAAAAGCCTGTACTACAGTCTGAAATGAAGAAAAATCCAGATACAAACTCAAGCTCTTTAAAGAGAGCCACTTTGATCACATGGGAAACCCAGCCCTCTAAGAACAGCAAGGCCGCGGGCCCCGTCCGCGTGGCCGCTCCTAACCGGGGGGGTGGCGGGCCGTTCGCCCCCCCCCCCTCGGTTGCGGCGGCGGCGCGCGGCTCGATGGTGCCCGCGCGGCCGGGCGCCTCATTGGCTCCCCGCGGCGTTTAAAACGCCCGGGAGCCAATGAGGAGGCTAGGACCCGGCGGCGGGGGGGGGGTGAGTGGCGCGGAGACCCAGCTCTGCATCGGCAGTTGCTGGGTCGGGGCTGGAGGCTCCAGACGCCCGCCCGCCCACCCTGCCTGGGAGAGGCTTTGGGTGGGGGGGGTTTTGGGTTGTTGCAGCTGGAAGGGGGGGCTTTGGCGGGATCCCGGAGGTTTCCGGGGTCCGGAGCCGGTGGCAAGCATGAGGGCGGGGGTGGGGTACCCCCGACCCGGTTAACCCCTCAGGCTTTTGCTAATAGCATGGCGAAGCCGGAAGAGGGAGGGCGTGGAAAATGTCGGGCCTGTGCCCGGGGGAAGCGGATGCGGCGTCACCTTGCTACTAACACGGCGGGTGAGAGCTCGCTCTGCTTGGGGGGGGGTGGGAGTTAAAATGTGTTGATGTTGTATTATGTGTGTTTAAAAGGTTATTAAAGCTGCGACCAGTTTAAGTCCCAAATGGTTGTCATGTGTTTGTTTTGAATTAATCTGTCGGGGAAAGGAAAGTGGGGGTGGGGCCTGGGGGGGGGAGGGGGGGGGGCGAGAGGCGACATGCCGCCTTACCCGGTTACAATGCAGCATCAAAGGTCATTCCTAAATCCTTTGCTGACAGTGATGGAACAATAGAACACATGCCAAAATTCACTTGTGATGTACAAGAAAGCAGGCTTCTGTGGCCAACATGTAACATTTCAGTCTTTTTTCCATTCAAAAACAATTTATTCAAGCTAAACCATTCGGAAATACACCACATACACCACAGCACCTCTTTCAGTAACAAAATTAATTGCTGGACCTCTGTCCCTAGAAGATAAATCAACTGAATGTCATCAGCATACAAAATCCCCTTAAATCCTAGTGTGTGTATTAGAACCCCAGGGACTGAAGAAAAATATTAAATAACAAAGGTGAAAGAGCTGACCCATTAGGGATCCCACCCAGACCAGGAAAACTCACATATCCATCAGATAGCTAAACCTGTCATTTCTTTCTCTATAACATTAACAAAATTTGCTCCTTCCTCTCTGAACACATCACTAAAACTCTTATCCACTCTTTGATCACCTCCTGTCTCGACTATTGCAACCTCCCCCTTGCTGGTCTACCTCAGAGTCATCCCTCTCCTCTTCAATCTGTTCAGAACTCTGCCGCACGGCTAATTTTCCACCAGCCCGAAAACACTCAGAACACTGATATAACCCCTCTTCTCAAATCACCTCATTGGCTCCCCTTCCGTTTCCATATCCAATTCATACTTCTCTTTCTGACCTATAAATGCATTCACCCTACTGCCCCTCACTACCTTTCCTATCTCCTTTCACCCTATACCTCTTCTTGTAAACTCCGCTCTTCCTCTGGCTTTTCTTCCACTGCCAACTCCAGACTTAAATCTTTCCACCTCGCTGCTCCTTATGCCTGGAATAAACTTCCTGAATCTATATCTATATGTCAGGCCTCATCTCTCCCCTTTTTCAAATCCATGCTAAAAGCTCACCTCCTTGAGGCTGCTTTTGGATCTTAATCCCTTGTTTTCTTTGTGTCTCCTTTCTCTACTTAAACCCCTTGTTTCCCTTGTATTCTACTGTCTGTCTTGATTAGATTGTAAACTCTAATGAGCAGGGACCGTCTTCTGTATGTACTTGTACAGTGCTGTTCATGTCTCGTAGCACTATATAAATTGATAGTATTAGTAGTAGTGTTGTGAATTCTTATAGTTCTGTTCTGGACCCATGGCCTGTCTCTTTGTTGAATAATTTGCTAGATGAGACATTGCATATGCTCTATGAGATCATGTTGCAGTCCTTGGATATGGTTTTTTTATCCTACTATGCTTTGTCAGTGACTTATTTTCCCTTTGCTGAAGAAACCAAACTTGGATTTGAGAGTCTGCCCAAACAATTGCTCACTGTGCCTTCCTGGCTAGGATTTAGGATAGAACTGATTTTTTTTATCTGTTTTCATTTCTGGAAGATAATGATGGACCAGATCAGTGGCAGGCTGGATGCTGACCTGGTAATGGCACTGAGTCGGTCCTTCTTATTATTCAGAATGAGGTTCTTTGCCATCTTGACCAGAGCAACCAGGTGTTTTGATTTTGTTGTTTCCTGTCTGCCTTTGATCTAGTCAATCATGAGATCCTTTTGCAACATTGCTTGGAATTTCAACCAGGGGCACGGTTCACAAATGGTTAACATCTTTTTTGACTGAGCAAACAGTTTGAGTTTCCTGGCCTGGATGGGATCCCTAATGGGTCAGCTCTTTCACCTTTGTTATTTAATATTTTTCTTCAGCCCCTGAGGTTCTAATACACACACTAGGATTTAAGGGGATTTTGTATGCTGATGACATTCAGTTGATTTACCTTCTAGGGACAGAGGTCCAGCAATTAAGGAACCCTTTTCAGAATATCACTTGAAGCAGAGCTCCTTCGAATTTCAAAAGCTGGAAATACAGTTCTGTGTCACATTCCTGGGTTTGGGGATTCATAACATCTGCCCAACATTGCTCATGTATTTGGATCTCTTAAACAGAGTTGATGAAAGGACGTTAATTTGTCCGAGTTGGACAGCCTGACGGCTCTATAGCAGTGGTGGCATGAGATAAGTCTTTTGATTCATTTAAGTGTGGTACGCTGTTGTGGTGCTTTCATACTTTTTAGAACATTGCTTATTAAACAGAATAAAATGGAAAGGTTTTTTGGGGGGGAAGGATTTTACTTTCATGGCAAACACTCCAACAAAAACATTTATAAACATTTTTGGTTATATATGAGTTTTGTTATGGGACATTAACAGTCAAACATTTTCTTTTTGAGCTTAATATTTCTTTAGTTTTGACCATAGTCTTTTTTTTGTATAGGACATGATTATTGGCATCCTTATAAACAATTCAAACCATGGTATTTTCAATAACATCATATGGATGTGAAAGCTGGACAGTGAAAAAGATAGACAGGAAGAAAATTGATGCCTTTGAATTATGGTGCTGGCGGCGAGTACTGTGTATACCATGGACTGCCCGAAGAACAAACCAGTCGGTACTAGAGGAGATCAAACCTAAGCTTTCTTTAGAAGCTCAGATGACAAGACTTCGACTTTCATACTTTGGACACATCATGCGAAGAGAGAGATCATTAGAGAAAGACAACATGCTTGGCAAGATAGAAGGTCAGCGCAAAAGAGGAAGGCCAGCAATGAGATGGATCGATACAATAACGGCAGCTACGGGTTCCAGTCTGTCAACAATGAGCCGCCTGACTCAAGACCGAACACAATTTAGGATAGCTATCCAGAGGGTCGCCATGAGTTGACTCAGACTCGATGGCAATTAGCAACAACAACATATAAACAATTCAAATCAGTTTGAACAGAAGAACCACATTCCCATTGCAGTAAAATTAGAGGCACCTGTGATCAGTACTTACATGACTTGAATCAACCAATGAATGGTGATGCTAATGTTTAAAATGGCCACTTTCATTCTTTGTTCCATCTTCACAATGGTGAAGAGGAGATGCCTGAGACCATCAGAAAAGCCATTATCACCAAACAAACTTCAAAAGGGTATAAGGCCATCTTCAAAGACCTTAGGATTCCTGTCTACAGTTTGCAATGTTTTTAAGTTTTCTGCTCATAGAACTGTCAAGAACCTTCCAGGACATGGTGGGCAGAGGAAAATGAATCCAATGAAGGTTAGTGTGAACTGCTGGAAAAATGCCACGTACAACATCCAAAGAGTTTAAGGCTGACCTGCCACAATCCAGAGTGGTGGTTTCAACCCACACCATATGCTGCACATTAAACAAAGAAGGTCTTCGTGGGTGAAGGCCAAGGAGGACCCCACTGCTCAAAGACAGACCTAAAAAGGCATGCCAGATCTTTGCCCAAAGCCACTTTGAGAAACCGCAATCCTTCTAGGAAAATGTTCTGTGGACAAATGAAACCAAACTTAAGCTCTTTCGCAATGCAGATCAGTGATACATTTTCAGGCAAAGAAATGAAGCTTATAAGGAGAAAAAACACCCTTCCTACAGTTAAATATAGTGGAGGTTCCATAATGTTGTGGGGCTGGTTTGCTGCCTCAGGAACTGGAGGCCTGGAATGTATTAAAGGAATCATGAAGTAAGAGGACTACCAAGATATTTTGGAATGAAATGTGCTACCTAGTGTCAGAAGGCTAGATCTGGGTTGAAGGTCATGGGTCCATCAGCAGGACAATGACCCAAAACATACATCCAAAAGTACAAAAGAATGGTTAAAAAGGAACACATTGATTATTTTAAACTGGCCAGCAATGAGTCCTGGTCTCAATCCAATTGAAAACCTTTGGAAAGAGCTGAAATCCACCATTGGTAAAAGGAATACTGGAAACATTCATGAGTTGGAACAAATCACAGTTGAAGAATGGGAGAAACTACCAGCAAACAGATGTATGAAATTAATAGTTGACAACCACATATTAGTGAAGGGTACCATTAATACTGTCCAGGTCATATTTTGCTTTTTTCAGACGTGTATGTGTAAGTTGCACAGACATCTTTTTTGTTGTATAACTTTGAACATACTATTAAAATATTATCATGACATACAGTTGGAATATTTCCAATTATTTCTCAAGATATTGTACACAACACAACATACCTAAAATACAAGAGTTGACCTCAACTGTAGTTTTATTCTGCAAGACCTGAAGCCTTTTTATAGATAAAGATTTGAGACCATTGTATAAGGAATTACAAATTTGTGACAGAACTACAGCATACATAGGGAATGTGTTCTAGCTTGTTGGTAAAAAGTCAATGAGCAATAGCGTCAGAGTTCAAGACTGCACTGGGGGCAATCTTCCTCCTCAAATTTCCATGTAAATTCATGGTTACATATCAGGGGAGTCAGTATGTATCTTCGAATCATCTCAGTTGGAGACCTTTCTTCAGGGTAGATAAATGGTTTGATATATTTGTTTTTTTCTTTGATTGGTTTGTATTTTAAGGTACTAATAATATATTACAGAGATTCTGTCAGTTTATTGGCACTCAGTACTCCAATAATGTGGGCTTGACTGACTGAATTTTGCTTATTTATTTTACTTAGAATCTCTATGATTTTTTGTATGGTTTCTTTGTCTTTTGAGTATCTTGAAAGATGTATATAAGCAATAAAAATAAAGTTAAAAAAGGAGGAATAAAATCAATACTAGCTACAAATTGGATATAGGCAGCATAATAATAGCTGATGATACCAAATGATTGCATTAAGTGGCTAAAGGACTAATGAAAATGTTAAACAAAAGTGGGGTTAAAATTGACTCCTGAGGAATTACATTTGAAAGACTTTTAATAAGACAACCCTAAAACAAAAGATGTAGTGATCAGACCAGGATAGAGGCGTAGAGCAAACCATATCTTGAATAGAGGTTAAAGAACTAGATGAAAAGACTAGGTTGTGCAAGGGCCTGGCTATGACTTGGGGCCTGAGTGGGCTGGCTGAGACTCAGGTCTGTCATCCAAGCCAGATGCCCAGAAGAAGAGTTGAAGAAGTAGAAGAAGAGAACAGGAGAAAATGGGAGACTGAGGATAGGAAGAACCACAGAAGAAGCATAGGGTGATTCAGTTACAACTATAAGATTGTGTTTTGTATTCACCCAATGTGTTTTAGGCTTGTTTATCTGAAACATTTTCAACAAAGGTGAATAGTAGAATGCCCCAGGGATATGCAATGGGTCCAGTGCTTTCTAACATATTTATACTGTAAAGGCCCAATTCCATCCTGCATGTCCGGGCACTCTGTGCATCTGTCCGGAACCGGACGCACAGAGGGAGTCGCGATTCTGATGCCGCAGGGCACATCTAGCCCAACGGGATCAGAATCACGAACAGGCCTCTATGTGCAGGCCAGGATCCCGATTCCATCTGACCTGCATATACAGGCCTTCCCTAGCTAACTCAGTCTGGGCTCTTCAATGGAGCCGCGGCACCATGGCATCTAGTTGTCATGGCACCATGGCTCCATTGAAGAGCCACGATCCCCGGCCACTGGCTCCTGAAGCGGATTCCCCGCAGCCTAACCCCCGATCTGGCCTCCTAAGGTCAGGGTCAGCCTGTGGGGAATGTCCTCAGTCCCCCCGCCTCATCCGTGCCCCGGGCCAGCCGATCCCTGGCAACTAGGGGAACTTATTCCACCTCGGAGGTGGAATAAGTTCCCCATGCATTAGAATTGACATTAGAATCAGCCCTCTACGTCCAGGGTCAACGACTACCCTCAGCCTGCCCTAACACCGCCCCCGATCCGCCCTTTCCTGCCCCCATCTACCTTCCCTGTATGTCCATCCCCGCTATTCATGCTTCAGAATAACCTTCTAAATGTTTTGGAAATGGGAACAACAAGTGAGGTCATTCGATTTGAAGATGACACCAAATTATTCAAAGCTGTTAAAACACAAGTGGATTGTGAGAAATTGAAGAAGGACTTTGAGACTGGGAGACTGGACATCCAAAAAGCAGATGAAATTTAATGTGTACAAGTGCAAAGAGATGCACGTAGTGAAGAATAATTCAAATTATGGCTGCATGATGTCGGGTTCCATATTAGGAGTCATCATCCAGGAAAAGATTCTAAGCATCATCATGGGCAATATAGTGAAATCTTCTGCCCAGTGTGTGCTGGTGGCAAAAAAGGCAAATAGAATATTAGGAATTATTAGGAAAGGAATAGAGAATAAAACAAACAATATTGTACTGCTTCTTTATTGCTTCATGGTGCGGCCACATCTTGAGTATTATGTGCAATTCTGGTTGTCACATCACAAAAAAGACACAGTGGAATTAGAAAAGATACTGAAAAGAGTGACGAAAATGATAACGGTGATGGAATGACTGTCCTGTGAGGAAAGGCTACAGAGGTTAGGGTCATCAGCTTGGAGAAGAGGTGACTGAGAGGAAATATGATAAAGGTATAAAATCCTGAGTGGAGTGGAACAGGAAAAGGTGAATCGGTTGTTTACTCATTCAGAAAGTACAAAAACTACGGAACACACCATTAAGTTACAAAGTGGTACATTTAAAAGAACTAGAAGATTTTTTTTCGCTCAAAGCATAATTAAGCTTTGGAATTCATTGCCAGAAAGTGTGGCAAAAACAGTTAGTGAAGATGGGTTTGACAAAGGTTTGGACAAGTTCCTGGAGAAAAAGTCAAGAGGCTATTAAGATATTTATACCACTTTAGTCAAAGCAGTTTACATTGTAACTTTAACAGGGACTTTGATAGCTTGGATTCTTTTCAGGCAATGGAGGGCTAACTGGCTTGCCCAAGGAGCAGCTAGTAGGAATTAAACACTGGTTTCTTGGTTCTTAAGGCAGTGCTCTAACCCTTAGGCTACTCCTTGGGACCTGATAAAAGCCACTGTTTATCCCTGGGACTAAGTAGCTTGGAATGTGGTTACTTTCTGGGCTCTTGTCAGGTCCTTGTGACCTCGATTAGCCACTGTTGGAAAAAGGATACCAGACATGATGGACCTTTGAGTCTGACCTCTTATGGCAATCCAATTACTAATATTGCTATTACTGCCAATACTTTGCGTTTGTATAACACTGCTAGGCATACACAGCACTGCAGAACTACATGTATGAGACAGTCCCTGCTCCACAGAGCTTATAATCTATTCAAGACAGACAAACAGAACAAACAGGGAACTGGGGTAATTCTTAAGGGAAATGATTTAAGCACATATGGGTGTTAAACAAGAAAATAAGGGGATCAGATCCCTTGATGTACCTTTGCTTTGCGGCTACAAGTGTGGAGGGGGAGACTTCTTCTTCCTCCTTGTTTTCAGGTCCTGGGGGTCAGAGGAAAGCATTTTCTCTTCATGCTTCACTCCCAGCAGGTCTCTTATAAAACAAACTCATAGAACATATTTTTTGTTTTTAAGTGCTATCAAGCCTGTGCTGATTACTGACAACCCAGCAGCCCCTGGGTTTTCTTGGCAAGGTATGACCAGAGGTAGACTGCCAGGCCTTTTCTTCCAAGGTAATGGAGGGTAAAGTGACTTGCCCAAGGTCACACAAAGTGCTAGCAGGAATCAAACTCGGATCTCATTGGTGCTAGGCTGTTACTCTAACCACTAGAATATTCTAGGTGGATTTAGGTGTATCAAATTAGATCAGTTCATCTGTTAAGCCACAGACACAAGGAAGAGATTTAAAAAAAGGAAAAAACAAATGGAAAAACACAAAAATAGAATCCCAATACTTAACTCATGGAGTCTTCACCTTCACTCCCCCACCCTGGAGACTGCTCAAAACAGGATCCTCTTCAATCTCACCTTGCTTCTCCTCTCATTAAGAAACATTAGCTGCATTTAGCTGCTTTGTACATAGTTGCTTTTTGTACATAGTTTTATTATGTTCTCTGTTTATGAAACCTGTTTAATGTATACCCAGTTCATTGTCCTGTTCATTGTAAGCACTGATCAATTTTTGTGACGTGTAGTTTCTGTTCATTGTAAACCGCACTGTTGTCAAATAGCGCGGTATAAAAGAAACTGTAAATAAATAAATAAATAAATAGTGCTCCTTTCCTCCCTTGGATGGTACTCAGAGTCCTCTTCTCATCTTCTAGGGCAGTGGTTTCCAAACTGTAGACTGGAACCCCAAATTTGGTCACATCATCAGTGGAGGGGGTCACTAGAATAGGCAGCATCCCATTCACTCTGAACCTCCACTGTGACCTCTGCCCAGCAGTCAATAGTCATCCAACAAGGTCCCAGTCAAAGACAGCTATAAATTATTTGTCAGAGCTTCAAACAAAAGGTAAAGAACAACATTCACCTTCTCGCTGTAGCAGCTCCCTTTTAATTATATTTTAAAGTGAAAAAAACATTTCAACCACTTATCTTAAAAATGTGCTTTTTTCTCCGAAATGTGCTATACCACCGCCCAACAGCAACAACATGCCACGTTTCGGGCCAATAATCTCGACCCTGCTTCAGGTTGAAGGGAAGATTAAGTCCAACAGTCTTACAAGCACAGGCTGAAGATCTTTGATAGGGGATTTTCCCTTCTTATTGGTTGTTGGCTTTTGAAGGTGATGCATTGATTGGCCAGTTTAGTTCTCATGACCAGCACTGACATCAGACACCATTTTTTAAGCATATCGGACTGACAGTATTTTGGACCTTCAGCCTGTGCTTGTAAGACTGTTGGACTTAATCTTCCCTTCAACTTGAAGCAGGGAAAAAGCACATTTCTCCCCTCATTTCCAGCAAACAAAAAAATTAGAACATAATATTAAACGTAGATTTTCTTGTTTTGTAAATTTTCCAATTTCAAGTCTTCCAGCTCTCTGTATGAATTAGCTATTGACCAGAAAACTATACTTTTCTCCTAGCAAAATAGCTCATATGCAAGTAAGGAGTGCAATGTTTATGTTTATTGTTTATTGAGTTTCTTGATATACTGCTCCTTCACAACACCAGAGTGGTTTACAACAACAACAACAAAAAAAAAGACAAAGAGTAATGGCCATAGGCCACAGAAAGGAAAAAGAACTCCATTACATGACAGGACAGTAGTAGGACAGTCGTAGAGAAAATAAGGGGAGAACAGCAGAAGGAGAGAAAGGGACAGAAACAGTCAGTGGAGACATGGTGAGGCAGGGATTGCAAGTCATCACTGGATAGTCGAGGGCAGGTCGAAGACGGACTGGAAAAGGTGGGTTTTCAGGAGAGATTTGAATCTGGGAAAGGATGGTTCTTGGCGTAAGGTAGAGGGGATGGAGTTCCATAGGGAAGGGCCCAGGAAAAAGAAAGTGGAGTGGCAAGGGGACTGAAGGTGAGCTCGGGAGGGAGATGGAAGGACCAGGCGGTTGACGTGAATTGAGCAGAGGCTGTGGGAGGGGGTGTGAAATTGGAATAGATAAACCAAATAGCATGGGGCATTTGAATATATGGTTTGAAGGACCAGGTGCGAATTTTGTATTGAATGTGGTAAGGGAGAGGAAGCTAGTGGAGCTTGATGAGGACTGGGGTAATGGGTTCTCGATGGGAAGAATGAGTGATAATCCAGGCTGCTGTGTTCTGTAGTAATTGTAAACAGTGGAGTTGGGTCTGGGTAATGCCTGCAAAAGCCAGGTTACAAAAGTCCAAGTGGGACATCACCAAGGATCGGAGGAGAGTGGTCAATGCTTGTGGGGACAGAAAGGGGTGGATGGCATGAATCTTGTGGAGATAGTAGAAGGTTCTACGGGAGTGGAGTGAAACATGTTCTTGAAGGGAAAGCGTGGTGTCTAGGGTTAAGAACATAAGAACATAAGATATGCCATACTGGGTCAGACCAAGGTCCATCAAGCCCAGTATTCTGTTTCCAACAGTGGCCAATTTAGGTCATATGTACCTAGCAGTTTCCCCAAGAGACACAGTTCCACAATGCTTGTACTGGGTCAAGCATTGATATCTTCGGTCACTTCTTAATAATGGTTTATGGACCTTTCCTCCAGGAACTTGTCCAAACCTTTTTTAAACCCAGCTACACTAACAGCCTTTACTACATCCTCCGGTAACAAATTCCAGAGTTTGATTACACGTTGAGTGAAAAAATATTTACTTTTATTAGTCTTAAATAGTTTACCCTGTAGCTTCATTGCATGTCCCCTAGTCTTTCTATATTCTGATAAGGTAAACAATTGATCTACGTTTACCCGTTCCACTCCGTTCATTAATTTATAGACTTCTATCATATCTCCCCTCAGCCGTCTCTTTTCCAGGTTAAAGAGCCCTAACCTTTTTAGCCTTTCTTCATAGGAGAATCCTTCCATCCCCTTTACCATTTTGGTGGCTCTTCTCTGTACCTTTTCTAAAATCGCTATATCCTTTTTAAGATACGGCGACCAGAATTGCACACAATATTCAAGGTGCGGTCTCACCATGGAACGATATAGAGGCATTATAATATCTTTTGTTTTATTTTCCATTCCTTTCCTTATCATACCTAGCATTCTATTTGCTCTCTTGGCCGCCGCTGCACACTGGGCCGAGGGTTTTAACATGGTATCCACAATGACGCCTAAATCTTTTTCCTGGGTGGTGGTTCCTAATGTGGAACCTTGCATCGTGTAACCATAGTTTGGGTTGTTCTTCCCTAGGTGCATAACCTTTCACTTGTCCACATTAAATTTCATCTGCCATTTTGATGCCCAGTCTTCCAATTTATCAAGATCCTCTTGCAATTTTTCACAATCCTCTTGGGTTTTAACAACTTTAAATAGTTTTGTGTCATCTGCAAATTTGATAACCTCACTCGTTATTCCACTTTCCATGTCATTTATGAATATGTCAAAAAGCAGCACAGATCCCTGGGGTACACCACTATTCACCTTTCTCCATTGGGAAAATTGGCCATTTAGCCCTACCCTCTGCTTTCTATCTTTTAACCAGTTCCTGATCCACAATAGTACACTGCCTCCTATCCCATGACTCTTTAGTTTTGCCAAAAGTCTCTCATGAGGGACCTTATCAAAGGCTTTCTGAAAGTTCAGATACACAATATCAATCGACTCACCTTTGTCCACCTGTTTATTCACTCCTTCAAAAAAACATAACAGATTAGTAAGACAAGATCTTCCTTGTCTAAAGCCATGTTGGCTGTCTCCCATTAGGTTGTGACTATCTACATGCTGAGTAATTTTATTCTTTATGATGGTTTCTACCATTTTTCCTGGTACTGACGTCAGGCTCACTGGTCTGTAGTTTCCCGGATCACCCCTGGAACCCTTTTTAAAAATTGGTGTTACATTGGCGATCCTCCAATCCTCAGGTATTAGAGATGATTTTAATGATAGTTCACAGATTACTGATAGCAGTTCTGCAATCTCATATTTCAGTTCTTTCAACACCCTTGGATGTATACCATCCAGCCCAGGTGATTTGCTACTCTTCAGTTTATCTAATAGCTGTAAGACATCTTCCCGATGTATCGATATTTCCTTCAATTCTTCCGCACCTTTAAATACCACTTCAGTCATGGGTAACATCCCTACATCTTCCTCAGTAAAGACCGAAGCAAAGAATTCATTCAGTCTCTCCGCTATCGCCTTGTCGCCTCTTAGTGCTCCTTTAACCCCTTTATCATCTAATGGACCAACTGACTCTCTCACAGGTTTTTTGCTACGAATGTACTTGAAAAGGTCTTTATTTCGCGTTTTGCTTCCGCAGCAAGCTTCTTCTCAAATTCTCTCTTTTCCTGCCTTATCAATGCCTTGCATTTGACTTGCCAGTGCTTGTGCTGTTTCCAGGTTTCGTCGTTTGGCTCTTTTTTCCATTTCCTAAAAGATGCTTTTTTGGCAACAACAGCCTCTCTGACCTCACCTTTAAACCATGATGGCAGTTTTTTGGACTTCCTTCCACTTTTCTTAAAGCGTGGACTACAGCTGGTCTGGGCTTCCAAGATAGTATTTTTCAACAACACCCAAGCTTGATGTACATCTTTAACCTTCGCAACTGCTCCTTTTAGTTTTTTCTTAACTGTTTTCCTCATTTTATCATAGTCTCCCTTTCGAAAGTTAAAAGGTAGTACTGTGGATTTCCTTACTATCCCTCCTCCACTAATTAAATCAAAGGCGATCATGCTATGATCACTATTGCCAAGTGGCCCCAACACCCTTATCTCTTGCACTAGATCTGGTGTTTCACTAAGGACTAGGTCTAATATGGCTTCCCCTCTGGTCGGTTCATGAACCAGCTGCTCCAAGAAGCAGTCATTTATTTCATCTAGGAACTTTATCTCCCTAGCATGTCCTGACGTGACACTGACCCAGTCGATACCCAGGGTTACTCCAAGGTACCAGATTGTGGAAACAAAGGGGATCGTCGTGTTGCAAGGACTGGTGCAATTGATGGGCAGGGGCTGCCACATGTAAACCAGATTGCAAGAGATTTAGATTGGTTCAGATGCAGACAGTTGGTAGTGAGCCAGTTGGAAATTTTCTCTAGGCATTGATTGAGAGTGGAGAGATCAGGTTGATGAGGGTGAGTGTGGTGAAGCAAGACAATGTCATCAGCATAATAATATGCCGATAAGTTAGAATGTTGGATGAGGAGGGCAAGAGATGCTAAGAATATGATGAACAGGAGGGGAGCAAGAACAGAGCCCTAGGGGCAGGGGCGGCCCAAGGGGGGTACGGGGCCATGTGTGGAGACTCGGTGCGGGGCCTCATTTGCATTAGGAGCCTCATTTGCATAAATATTTGCATAATATTACCATACACTAACTTTTAGTAAACATGCCTCTTCATGAGTGTATGGATAAAGAAAGACAAAGATTTCTACATTACTATAATCCAGTGCCAACCGCCAGGCACATTAGGAACTACTACAAACACTGCCCATTTAGAACCCATAGCCAACCCACCGTATCCTAACAGCACTACCAGGACTCATAAAGCACCATACCCTACCTATCAAAAGGCAACACTGCAAATATTAAACCAATACATTTCAGAGAATAACAATACATGACCTACTGGGGAAAGAGAACAAGTGACAATGTCAAATAGGAATTACATAAACAGAATACCTCAGCTCAGTTACACATGCAGAACATAGACCATCACCAAACAAGGAATCACAATTTAAATACAGGAAGACAATAATTAAACTGGGAACCCTAAAAGCCAAACTTGGAATGTACAACAACAATGTAGAAATAAAACTATAAATTAATTTTCTCTTGTACTAAACAAAGCACAGACATTAATGATGCACATTTCCCAGAGCTGACATATTCCAGTTAATAAATTCAAAATAAAGAGATATCTTTGTACCTTTTGTGCATTTTTTTTTCAGTTGCAATTGTTCCAGCCACTTTCTTCTGGTTTATTTGTGTCTTCTGCTATCTCTCCATCGTCTGCTGTCCATTTGTCCTTTCTTCTCTTCTAGTTTTTTCCATTCTCTCTCTACATCTGCTTTAACATAATAATCTTTCTCCTTTTGCTCTTTCCTCATTCCTATTTCATCCACTCAAATTTTACCGCTCCATCCTCAATCCCCACTTAGTCTCCCAATACCCGGCCAATTGTACATTTTTCTTCCCTCCCACACAAAATATTTTTCCCCTCTCCATTTCACTCTCCCAGCCCCATCCCCTTCTAATCTCCCCCAACATCAGCTCCCTTTTAGTTCCAGCCCCACCCAGTATCCGCTCCCTTCTAGTCCCCACATCAGCCAATTTCCAGTCCTGGCCCCCCATCAGTCCATTTCCAGTCCTAGCTCCCCCATCCATTTCCAGTCCTATCCGAGTCCCTTCATCAGCTCATTTCCAATATCAGCCTCCCATCAGCCCATTTCTAGTCCTTTCCTAGCCCCACCATCAGCCCATGTTAAATCCTAGCTCCCCTCCACTCAGCCCATTTCTAATCCAAGCCCCCCATGAGCCTACTTCCAGTTCTAGCCCCTCCATGAGTCCATTTCAATCCAAGCCCCCACCACAGCCCATTTCCAATCTTAGCTCCCCCAACACCCAATTCCCAGTCCTATCCTAGCCCCTCCATCAGCCCATTTCCTGTCCTAGCTCCCTCCCCTAAGAGCCCATTCCAAGCCCCCCTTCCCATCAGCTATTTGCAGTTCAAGCCCCCTTCCACTCAGCCCATTTCCATTCCAAGTCCCCCTCCCCATCAGCTATTTGCAGTTCAAGCCCCCCACTTCCCCTCAGCCCATTTCCATTCCAAGCCCCGTCCCCATCAGCTATTTGCAGTTCAAGCCCCCCACTTCCCCTCAGCCCATTTCCATTCCAAGCCCCGTCCCCATCAGCTATTTGCAGTTCAAGCCCCCTTCCACTCAGCCCATTTCCAGTCCTAGCAACCCCCCAACCCATTACCAGTCCTAGCCCCCCATAGCCCACTCCCAGTCCTAATCCCACCAGCCCATTTCCAGTCCTAATCCCCCATCACCCAATTTTCAGTTTAAGCCCCCCCCATAGCCCATTACCAGTCCTAACCTCCCCATCAGCCCACTCCCAGTCCTAATCCCACCAGCCCATTTCCAGTCCTAATCCCCCATCACCCAATTTTTAGTTTAAGCCCCCCATAGCCCATTACCAGTCCTAACCACCCATCAACCCACTTCCAGTCCTAATCCCACCAGCCCATTTCCAGTTCTAATCCCCCATCACCCAATTTTTAGTTTTAACCCCCCCATAGCCCATTACCATCCTAACCTCCCCATCAGCCCACTCCCAGTCCTAATCCCACCAGCCCATTTCCAGTCCTAATCCCCCATCACCCAATTTTTAGTTTAAGCCCCCCATAGCCCATCACCACTCCTAGCCCCCCCCCTGCACCCATCACCACTCCTAGCCCCCCCCAGCGCCCATCACCACTCCTAAACCCCCCCCCCCAGCGCCCATCACCCATCACCACTCCTAACCCCAGCCCAGTCCAGCCCAGCCCAGGGAAAATTTAAAATAAAAAAAAGCTGTCTGCTGCCGCTTCCGGGGCCACCGCCGCAGAATCGAGTGTGCCATGGGGCCCCCCCCTGTACCCGGCAGAGACTGCCCTCCCATGTATCACCTCTCTTTCAGCTGCAGTCAGTCACACGCGCCGGCTTTCAGAGCGCGAAGGGACTTGTTTCCCTTTCGTGGCTCTGTTAAGCCCGCGGGGGCTGATGGGAGTTCCCATCAGCCCCCGTGGACTTAACAGAGCAGCGAAAGGGAAATTATGGAAGGTTGGCCAAGGCCATCCCTATGTGAAAGGCACGTTTTTTCTCTTCAGCTGTAGCTATTTGTTTCTGTGAAAATGGGCCCCAAAGCCATTTTGTTTCTTTATATTTGAATTAAAGAGCTGCTTTGCATTATTTGGCATTGCAAACGCTCATTAATACAAAATGTACATCATTTCCATACAAAGTGTACTTTAAACAAATGTTTCTGCTGAAAAGTGCAATTTTGTAAAGTGACCCCTGCACTTTGGCATCTTTGCACATCTCCAGGCCTTGTACTATTTTCTGCACAAGTCTACTTTTGCAAAGTCACTTTGCACTTATGGTACGTAGGGCCCCTAAAAAAAGCACTCATTTCTAAGACTACCCACATTATTATATAGTAAGTAGTTAAATTAGTTTCATGAAGACTTAATTAATGTAACTTATTGCATTGTTAGAAAAGAAGAAATCGAATCACCTACTTTTCTTTGTAAACTGTAGTGTTTACATTCAGTTAACCTTTGGGTTAAAACATTTCCTAAAATGTTTTCTTTCTGAAAGATATTAGCACAGGGGCTGGCAACGGTTTCTTGCTGAATGACGTCTCCTTGGAAGATGTTAGCAGGTCAAGGGGATGGGGGAGTTGGCCAGTAAAAATGCTCTGGCCTTCAGAGCAGGGTGGGAGACCCGACTACAGTCATGCATCTTCTTTTCTTTGATTTTGTTTCAGCCTCCAGTGTGGGAGAGGTGAAAAGAATGTGTCTTTGCTGAAATTTTGTCTTCGCACACTGCTTCTCTCTTGTGCACTATGCTGCTGTACCACGGTCTATCACTTTTCTAAATCTAGGGTTCCACAATGCTAACTTCACTTTGAATGGCATTAGTGCAGCCGACCTATGAAGTCTGTAAATGCTTGATCTTGGTACTGCAACATGCAGACTGGAATGTGCTTACCAACCCCCATCCCCCATACTGGCACATTAAAAGGCAAATGTAATATTTATAAATCATGGTATTTTTATTTTTGAACCCAACTTTTTAATCTCAAAATAGCTCTATGAATTTCTGATTATTCCCAGGATAGTATTAAGACTTTACGGGCTTCTGGCACAGAAAAAGCAAAGCATCCCTCCCGCCATTTAACCTATGGAAAATTTCTTTATTCAAACATATATCATTCAGGCTCCCAAAACCCCCAACACATTTCTTCCTTTCCAAACCTTTCAATACAGGCCTGCCTATTTCTTCATCCATCTCCTCGTTTGTACCTTGGTGGGACAAAAGAATTCAGGCAGAAATTGGGCTTTAGGCTGGTGCCAATCTTCTTGAGCTGCTTCAGTGGAGTGAGAACACTAGACAGGCCACCACATGGGCTCCCCTTTCTCTTGGAGTTCAGGTTGGCACTTAGTCCAAACTGCTCATCGTCTTTCAAGGTCATAGCAAAGAATTAAGCCCTCCTGCCTAGGAAAACTATTGAGTAACCCCTCCATGTCCCTTTCTTCTACCTCTACTGCCAGGCTGTCTTTGGAGGGAAACATTTGGGCAGCCACTTCAGGGGCTGCACTTCTGGTTGCCCTGCATAGCCCTGCTCCTGATAGCACTCAGCAGTACCAGACATAACTCAGGAACATCAGAGGACCAGTAGCCGAAGCATCCTATGTGATGGAGATATCAATACCAGGCTAGCTGACCCAGTTTCTCCCATCCTGGCCCTGGGAGCAGCTGTGATCCAGCAGATACATAGTAGTCCACATAGGCCAGAGTGGCAACCATGCCAGCGGGAAGGTGGATGCAGCAGTATGAGGAGGTGTGGAGAGAGAAACTGGTAGGGGGTGATAGGGCTGGAAAATAAGAACTGAAACTTGTGGTGGACTGATAGGAATGCGGGAAGTAAAGAAATTGGTGGGGGACTAATGGAGAAACTTGTAGGAGATTGTTAGGGTTAGATTGATATGGTTGGGGAAAGAGAAGAACTAGAGGCAGACTGATGAAGGGAGCAAAGGAAACTGGTGGAGGACTGTAAGAGTAGGGATTAAAAAGAGAAAATGATAGGACCAGTGAGGGGGGAAGAGAAACTTGGAGGAAATTGATAAGGCTGGGAAGAAGAGAAGAACTAGTGGGGGACTGGTGAGTGGGGAAAAAGATAGAAATAGATGGAATCAGTGGGATGGGAGATAGGAAAAGAATGGACTTGGTAAGGGACTGATGGGGGTGGGGAAAAAGAGGGGAATGCCCAGCTTGCCCAATCAGGTCAGTGCGCTTGTCCAGAGATAAAGACAGAGAGAGAGAGAGAGATGTCCAGCCAGGCCAATTGGGACAGCCCATCTAGATAGCAAGCAGGAGAGCAGGATCACTGTTAGCATTAGGTGAACTAGGAGGTCATCTAGAGCACCAATGGTCAGAGGGTGGCCCATTGTCACCGTTGCCGCCCCTCTCTGGTAGCTGCTATGGCAGCAATTACTTCAAACAGCCCCACAGTGCTTACTGAAACTTCTGGCGCTGCTGGGTTATTTGTGCTTCCACCCACCAAACCAATACAAACCAAACACCTAGAGTTTGAACCAAAACCAGAGAGATGCACTATTAAAGAAAATTCCCTTCCCAGAAAAGTACCAGTTATGTCACAAATTCCTATTCAAAGAGTTCTTTCATCAATACAGTGCTTATGAAAGTATTCATCCCCTCGGGTTTTGCCATATTATGTACAACCTGGAATGAAAATGGAGGTTTATTTGGATTTTAGGTAATGGACCTAACAATATAGTCCAAATTGGTGAAGTGGAATGACAATAAAATACCTTGTATATATAAAGAAACAAGTAAAAACTGAAAAGTTGTGAGTGCATATGTATTCATCCCTTTTACTATGAAACCCCTAAATAAGATCTGATCTAACCAGTTAACCTCAAAAGTCACATAATTAGTTGATTAGGGTCCACCTGTGTGCAGTTAGTGTCACATGATCTGTCACATGATGCCTGTATAAATATACCTGTTCTGAAAGGCCCCTGACTCTGCAACACCACTAAGCAAGCAACATGAAGACCAAGGAGCACTCCAAGCAGGTCAGAGACAAAGTTGTGGAGAAGTATAGATCAGGGTTGGGTTGTAAAAAATATCCCAAATTCTGAATATCCTATAGAGTACCATTAAATCCATTATAACAAAATGGAAAGAATATGGCACCACTACAAACCTGACAAGAGAAGGCCGCCCACCAAAACTCACAGACCGGGCAAGGAGGGCATTAATCAGAGATGCCACAAAGACACCAAGGATAACACTGAAGGAGCTGCAAAGATCCACAGCGGAGATGGGAGTGTCCATAGGACCACTTTAAGCCATACAATCCACAGAGCAGGGAGTGGCCAGAAAAAAGTCATTGCTTAAGGAAAGAAATAAGAAAACACGTTTGGAGTTTGCACAACAGCAAGTGGCGGACCCCCCCCCCCCCCCAAACACATGGAAGAAGTTCTCTAGTCAGGTGAGATGAAAATTGAAATTTTTGGCCATCATGGGAAGCGCCATGTGTGGCACAAACCCAACACTTCGCATCACCCTGAGAACATCATTCCCACAGTGAAACATAGTGGTGGCAACATCATGCTGTGGAGATGTTTTTCATCGGCAGGGACAGGAAAACTGGTCAGGATTGAAGGAACGATGGATGGCACCAAATACAGGGCAATTATTGAGGAAAATCTACTGCTAAAGCTACACTGGAGTGATTTAAAGGGAAACATTTAAATGTCTTGGGATGGCCTAGTCCAGCGATGGCGAACCTATGGCACGCGTGCCAGCTGTGGCACGCGAAGGCCTTGCAGCTGGCAACTTCCTTTAGAGGCGGGACAATGCTGCACGGAGCCCGTCAAGACAGGAAGGGCTCCGCAACGATTTTACAAGCACAGCCGCGGTTCCCTAACAGGCAGGGAGCCGCGGCTGCAGACGAAGGGAGGAAGACATGGGGAGAGGGGGGGGCTACCATCGACATGGGGAGAGGGGGGGGCTACCATCGACAGGGGGAGAGGGGGGGTCGACATGGGGAGAGGGGGGGGAGAGGGGGGCTACCATCGACATGGGGAGAGGGGGGGGCTACCATCGACATGGGGGGGGAGGGGGGCTTACATGGAGGGAGGGAGCTGATATGGATGGATGGAAGGAGGGGGGCTTACATGGAGGGAGGGAGCTGATATGGATGGATGGAAGGAGGGGGGCTTACATGGAGGGAGGGGGGACTGACATGGAGGGAGGCTGACATGGACAGTGGGGTTGACAGGGAGGGAGGGAGGGAGGGAGGGAGCTGACATGGACAGATGGAAGGACGGGGGCTGACATGGAGGGAGGGGGGCTGGCATGCACAAAGGGGAGAGACAGGGACATACTGGACAGACGGGATAAATGCTGGAGAGACGCGAGAGACATTGCGGCTTAGGATTATAATGGGCTGATGGGGGAGCTAGCACTGGTAATGGGCAGATGGGAGGGGACTAGGACTGGTAATGGGTTGAAGGCTAGGACTGGGAATGGACTGATCAAGGGGGGGGGTTGGGACTGGTAATGGGCTGATAGGGGGGTATGACAGATAATGGACTGATGGGGGGCTAGCATTGGAAATGAGCTGATCGGTGAGGTTAGGACTGGAAATGGGCTGATGGGGGGATAGGACTGGTGATGGGGGGGTAGGACTGGTGGTATTGGGCTGATTAGGGGAGGCTAGCACTGGTAATGGGGTTGAGGGGGGATTAGCACTGGAAGTGAGCTGATTGGGGGGCTTTGACTGAGAATGGGCTGATTGTGGGGAGGGGAGGATAGAGCTGCTGGCCCTGGAAGAAAACTGGGGGCTAAGGCTACAAATGGGCTGATGCGAGGGGATGGGAGAATGGAACTGGAAGGGAGTGGATCTGAGAGGGGCTGCCATGGTATTTGTACTAGAAGGGACTGGTCAGTGGGGAAGGAGGGGGACTGGAAGGGAATGGACACCAGTGGCAATCATGGGAATGCAAGTTGACATTGGAAGGTACTGGGAGTGAGGACTGGAAAGGGGCTGATACTGGGGAGGGTTACTGGGACTGGAAATAGGCTGATGGAAAGAAGTGAAGAAAACGAAAGAAGAGATAAGAAATGGCAGATGGACCATAGATCACAGAAACAGAGCTAAGAGAAGACAGGAAAGCAGAAGCCTCAGATCGGGACCAGCATGATCAGAGAATAAATTGGTCAGACAACAAAGGTAGAAAAAATAATTTTATTTCATATTAGTGATTTGACTACAAAATCATCATAATTTTGAAATCAAATATTGTTACTTGTTGTGATTAATTAACCGTATTTTCCGGCGTATTTTTTTGGTGTGCGCTGGAAGAGGGGTAGTCTTATACGGCGAGTATAGGCCAAACACCTATATTTTAACAGGAAAAGTAGGGGGTCGTCTTATACGCCCAGTCGTCTTATACGCCGGAAAATACGGTAAGTAAATTTAACGTTTTCTATGAAAAGTAGTTCTGAGGGGGGTCAAAAAAATATTAAAAGAAAAGTGACAATAATATAATAATATATTTATAATGTGGATTACATTTGGGCCCTCATATTTACCTCAGGCTATGATTGTGATTGTGATTATGATGGTACACTGTAAGAAACAATATATGCAGTGTTAGATTTGTTTTAAATGTCGCAATGGTTTTGCGGCTCCCAGTTTTTTTTTTCCCTTCGGAAACGGGTCCAAGTGGCTCTTTATGTCTTAAAGGTTGCAGACCCCTGTGCTAGGAGAAAGGCCCCAGCCCGGCCCCGCGCTTCCCCTTCCGGTCGGAGCTTCTGCGCGCCTCTCGCCGAGAAGCTGCACGCTAGGGCTCGTGCGCCGTCCTCTCGCGAGATTATAGGACCCGCGCGGGAGCTGGGTTCCAAAGAAGAGCAAAACCTACCACTTTCATGATGAATGGGAAATGGACTACTTCTTCATCATGGTTAAAGACAAGTGTTGTGTAATTTGTAACGCCCCAGTATCCTTGCCCAAAATGGGTGATCTGGAACATCATTATAAGGCTCTAAAATATTGTTGTTAAGGTTTAATTGACGTGCTGGCACTTTGAGGAAATTCTTTGGTTTTGTGCGGCAGTTTGGGCACTCGGGCTCAAAAAGGTTAGCCATCACTGGCCTAGTCAAAACCTCAATCCAATTGAGAAGCTGTGGCATGACGTGAAGATTGCTGTACACCAACAAAACCCATCTAACTTGATAGAGTTGGAGCAGTTTTGCCTTGAGGAATGGGTGAAAATCCCAGTGGCTAGATGTGCTAAACTAATAGAGACATACCCCAAGAGACTTGCAGCTGTAATTGCAACAAAAGGTGGCTCTACAAAGTATTGACTTTGGGCCATTCCATGCACACTACTGATTTCTGGGAGGGGGAGGTTTGTCTTAATTATTGTTTGTGTCACAATAAAAGATATTTTGCACCTTGAAAGTAGTAAGCATATTGTGTAAATCACATGGTGCTAACCCCCAAAACTCCATTTTAATTCCAGGTTGTAATGCGATAAAACAGGACAAACACTGAGAAGATGAATACTTTCACAAGGCACTGTACATGAAGATCATGGATCAGCTTTAGTAGGCAATAAAAAAGGTGCCAGTACTCCATACCATCACTCCCTCAAAAAAGCCCATGCCCATCCCCATCCCCACCTCAGAGCACCATAGGGGGGTGTGGGTCCTTGATTACTACAAACACACCAGAAGATTCAATGAGACTAAGCCCATCTTCCATCCTTACCTCATCACTATTGGGAGAGACTGCAACATCCTCAAATTGGAGAAAATATTCCTTCACTAAATGCACAGTTACACTCTGGAATTGTTTGTCAGAAGATATGTTAAAAGTAGTTAGCATAACTAGATCTTAAAAAAGGGTTGGACAACTTCCTAAAGGAAATGTCCATATGCCATTATTAACAAGGTAGATATGAGGAAAGCGAAGGCTTATTTCTGGGAGTGGGTAGTATGGTATCCATCTACGCTTTGGGATCTTGAGTTGGGAACAGGATACCTTACTGAGCATGATGGACCTTGAGTCTGATCCAGTATGGTATATATTCTTATACTGAGCCAAAATAACTCATTTTTATCTAGGTTTAATCTAAGCTTTGTTGTTTTAACCATTAAGCAGCAGTTTGTTTGGGTTCTTTTTTTTTGGGGGGGGGAGAGGGCAAAGAGCAGCTGCAGTCAAAGTAAAGCAATAGGTCCTGACAGCCACACAAACTCAAAGAGACATCGACAGATTGTTTTACCTGCAGGGACAGCTGGCACACACATGCATGCAAAGCAAAGTTTAATCCAGTGACAGCACCACCAATGATGGGCATCTAATAATAATATCACCTCTGCTCCAAGGCTAAGTCCTTCCAGCCTATCCTCCACCATCTGCCACTGTAAAACTTAGAGAAAGTTAGTGGCAATCATGGAGATTGTTTAAAAGAAGAACATCGACAGATTAAAGCAATATTCCTACTCCAGAGCAAATGGTCTGGGCACAAACTGGGAGAGGGCCAACTTAAGCATGGCATCCACACTGGACAAGCATCCATCCAAAGAAGTTGCAACACCACAAGAACCGAAAGAAGTTTCTCTGAGCGGTAACAAAATCAAAGCTTGGCTAAAAGTAGTAAGCAAGTGGTATTTAGCTCACGCCTTTCCAGTAGTAGATCAAGGCAAGTTATAATCAGAGACAGTAGGAATATTTCCCTGCCCCTAGAAGTCTTGATGACTTGACCAAGGCCACAAGGAATACCAGTAGGATTTGAACACTGATCTCTTTGGTTATCAAGCTTTAACCACTAAGCTTCTCCTCACTATAAGAAATGGTATGCACAATCTAATCACAGACCTCCACAAGGACCTAAATGAACTAGGCCATAGAGTTAAGGCCCTGGAGATAAAAACCAAAATCAATATGATGACTTAAGTAAGTTCAACCAGTGTTTTTCTGATTTGGAAAAATCACAAAGCAACTGTGAAACTAAATTTGAAGATCTAGAGAATAGACTACATCGGTGCAATGTGTGTATATGAGGCCTACCAAAATTACAAGAATATTGAGGCTGCAAACAACCATTCCAAAAATCTACACCCAACCTGCTATCTCAGGCTAGTCCAGGTATGGAGTTTTCAAACTCTAAAATTGAAAGAGCAGACCAAACTCTCAGCTCTCCACAAATTAACCATCCTCGGGGCATTGTAATACATTTCCTTGAATACCCAATGAAACAAAACATTTATAAAGTAACTAAACTCATGAAGTGGAAAGGACACACACTATAGTTCTATATAGATTTGTCTCCAACCACACTTAAAAAAAGACACATATTTGCAGACATCACTAGATACCTAAGAGAAGCTAAAGTGCATGTAAATTATTGATGGACTTCTGCTTTTGTCCTCACAATTACAGTACAGGAATCAGCAGTAAATGTGATAACTGTTCCAGAAGCAATGAAGAACCTTTGAAGCACAAGCATCAATAATCTTTCAGAAGATCCACCAGATATAAGACATGCTGGAAAGATGGGAATGCACCAGGAAAGCCTGAATGTGACCCTCAAAGACAACCCAGCAATCATTCTGACATGGAGACAAAATGAAAACCAGCAGACCAGAAGCAACCTGAGACACCAACAAGAGGAACTGCACCAATAAGTACAACATCTCTATGCAGATTCACTATGAGGCTCATTCCAGAACAGGAATAAGCCCTTTGGATGAGCAGCATAGATGTTTTTCTAGCAAAAATGTCTATAACCCTATTCTGAAACACATGTGTCCTTACACATACACGGTAGTAGTAGGGGGATCTCAGAATGTGGGCAGGAGGGGGCAGAATGGGGGCGTGATCAGCAGCGGAGACGTGCAGTGCTCATTCATGAAAGGCTTGTGTACATTCTGTGTGTTTCCCATGTTATACCAGTGGAAATGTGGAATAATGCCAGAACTTTGAATCTTTTCTGTTCTGCAATGCGTCCCATAGAGATGAATGGCTGTGGCAAAGATGTTTTGAATTCGTGTGTCTGCAGTCTGGAAGACCACAAGATGAAGTTGTAAAGAACAGAATGAAGAGGTGGGGGAAGGCTGTATGGTAAAGACACGTTACTAAACACCCCTACAGAATAATCAGAGGTGCAATGGTGATTATTCCGTCAATGCTGACAATTGCTGTGTGAACTAGAGGAGATGATCTAGGGCACCCTAACAATTCCTGTCATCTGAGAAGTGGGACTGTTGATGTAGGGATTGTATGTGGGTGAGTATAGGATGGTTACATGTGAAGGTGAGAAACGCAGATCAGATTTATAGTCTTGGACCCCGTGCCATCATGTTATAACAGCTGTTTTCTAGAGGTGCAGGGCATCTGTACTGCAGTTGTATGTTTTGTGTGACTGCAAGTGAGAGAGAGAGAGAGAGAGAGAGAGAGAGAGAGAGAGAGAGAGAGAGTGTGTGTGTGTGTGTGTGTGTGTAGTTAAAGGGATGTGTGAGGGGACATGGTATGCGCAACTGCAATTTTGGGGGGACCTCAGTGCCTGGTCATTAACTGGTCCATAGGGTTGATTGCAGTGTGGCCAGGTGCCCTTGTGATCAGCCAGGATACAGCAGAACCAGGCTCTATGACTAAATGTCAAAGCATATCCCCGTCTGCGATCAGGGAGCCTCAGAATGAGTGCATGCATGAAATGAGAGTCAGAAGCTGTAATGGAATGTACGAAGTATGAACCAAGGGAAGTTGGAGGTGGTAAGGAATGAAATGGACCATGTACAACTTGATCTGTTGGGCGTCAGCAAACTGAAATGGACTGGCAGCGGGGACTTTGCATCAGATGATCACATGGTCTACTATGCTGGAAATGAAAGACAAAGAAGAAATGGTGTTGCATTTATACTTGTAATAAAGAAGAAACTTGCAAGAACTGTAATGAAATACAATGCAGTCAGCGAACGCTTAACCTCTATTCGTCTACGAGGAATGCCTATCAACACAACTATAATTCAAGTGTATGCCCCAACAAC
The DNA here is from genome assembly GCA_033557465.1 of Ichthyophis bannanicus. NCBI lineage: Eukaryota > Metazoa > Chordata > Amphibia > Gymnophiona > Ichthyophiidae > Ichthyophis > Ichthyophis bannanicus. Next base: position 825,358,518 of record CM066034.1, read on the forward strand.
AGCTGCAGAAGAGAATGAAATTGAAGAGTTCTATGAACAAGTACAAGCTGAAATTGACAGAACATGCAAACAGGATATCCTGATGGTCATGGGTGACTGGAACGTAAAGGTTGGCAACAAAGAAGAAGGCAAAGTAGTTGGAAAATACGGATTTGGCAACAGAAATGAAGCTGGAGAAAGACTGATAGAATTCTGCAAGACCAACGATCTATTCATCTCAAACACCTTCTTCCATCAACACAAGCGGCGACTGTACACATGGACTTCACCCAATGGATTGTATAAAAATCAAATTGACTACATTTGTGGAAGTCAACGATGGAAAAGTTCTATAACATCAACAAAGACAAAACCTGGAGTTGACTGTGGTACAGATCATCAACTACTAGTATGCAAACTCAAGCTAAAGTTGAAAAAGAGCAAACCACTCATGAATGCAGCAAAATATGACCTTGAGAATATACCACTGGAATTTAAAGACTGCCTGCAAAATCGATTTGCTGCTTTAGATACAAATGACAGAGCTCCGGAAGAGTTATGGAATGACATCAAGAAGGTTGTGTTGGAAGAAAGCGCGAAGTCTCTACAAAAGGTGAAAAAGCTAAAACAGCCAAAATGGATGACGGAAGAAACTCTGAAAATTGCCCAGAAATGCAGAGAAGCTAAAGCCAGAGGAGAAAGAAAGACAATAACAGAACTCAACAGAGATTTCCAACGTGCAACAAGAAAGGACAAGGAAAAGTACTACAACGACGCATGCAAGGAAATAGAAGCAGAAACTATTAGAGGAAGAACAAGATTGACTTTCCTAAAGTTACGAGAGTTAAAGAAAAAGTTCCAACCTCGAATTGGAATGTTACAAGATGCTCACGGTTCTATGTTGAATGATGCTGAGAAGATAAAGAAAAGGTGGAAGGAATATACAGAGTTTTTATATGATAAAGATCAAGTGGACCAACAGCCGTTACAAGCTGTACCTTATGATAGAGAACCATTGGTGATGAAAGAAGAAGTTAAAGCAGCATTGAAAGCCTTATCAAAGAACAAAGCACCAGGCATTGATAGCATAACCGGGTACGGCGGACCTGCGCTTTCCACCCATATCCTCTTTCCCCTTCCCCCCATCCGCCCCTTTACCTAATGCATCACAAAACAGACCAATACACATTTTGGACTGGTCGCAGCTTTATTACTTCAAACAATAACGATTTACAAACTCAACACATAACTTAAACCCCCCCCCCTCCCCCACCAGCAGAGCGAGCCATCACCAGCCGTATTATTAGCAAGGTGATGCCGCTTCTGCCTCCAGCGGGTACAAGTCCCGAGTAAATCGCTTCCCCCTCCCTCATCCGGCTTCGCCATATTATTAGCAAAAACCTGAGGGATTGTCCGGGTCGGGGATACCCCACCCCCGCCCTAAATGCTTGCATCCGGCTCCAGACCCCGGAAACCTCCGAGATCCCGCCAACCCCCTCCAGCTGCAACACCCCTACACCCTTAACCGGGAACCCCAGTCAGCGTGGGAGGGTGGGTGGGCGTCCGGCATCCCCGGCATCCAGCAAAAAAGGCCGGAGCCATGCCGCACCCCCACCCCTAACCCCCAGCAACTGCCCGCTCTAGCCCTCCCATTGGCTCCCGCACCCCACAACAACTCGCGGGGCCAATGGGAACGCTCCTACCTGCCACCCCGCCCCCCCCCCCATGCCGGCATACCTGACGGGGCGACGCGTGGCTGCCCCCCCCCCCCGGTTAATGCCGGCCGCGAGCACATGGCTCCGCGGCCTCGCTATAACCGGGTACGGCGGACCTGCGCTTTCCGCCCATATCCTCTTTCCCCTTCCCCCAATCCGCCCCTTTACCTAATGCATCACAAAACATACCAATACACATTTTGGACTCAAACTGGTCGCAGCTTTATTACTTCAAACAATAACGATCTACAAACTCAACACATAACTTAAACCCCCCCTCCCCCACCAGCAGAGCGAGCCATCACCAGCCGTATTATTAGCAAGGTGATGCCGCTTCTGCCTCCAGCGGGTACAAGTCCCGAGTAAATCGCTTCCCCCTCCCTCATCCGGCTTCGCCATATTATTAGCAAAATCCTGAGGGATTGTCCGGGTCGGGGGTACCCCACCCCCGCCCTAAATGCTTGCATCCGGCTCCGGACCCCGGAAACCTCCGGGATCCTGCCACCGGCTCAGGCCACCCTGGCACTGAGCCGCCCCCCAAAGTGAAAGCTGCGACCAGCACGCATCCCCACCATGATACACTCCAAGGCCTCCTGCCAATCATTGAGGAGCAAATCCATCCCCACCGGAGACAGATGTATTCCATCCGACCGAAAGAGGCCAGCACAGTCGACCTCTACCCACGGGTGCAAGATTTGGCACCCCCCGTGCTCCCCCACCCATCTTCCAATTTGGCAATTAATCTTAGCCAGCCCTCTGGACCAACGTCGCTGCGCCCGGCAAGCAGGCCTTGGAATGATATCAGACCAAACCACGACTATGCCCTGGAGCATAGCCATAACCACCCTCAAGTCCTTGAGCACCGCCCGAATCAACTGCCGGCAAGTCCAGGAACTCAAGTCGTTGCCTCCAAGGTGAATCAACAATATATCCGGTTGCATCCGCAGCAGGCGTTCGTGGTGCCGTAGCAAAGGTAAGAGCTGAATCCACCTCAATCCGCGCTCACCCAGCCATGAGACGGTCACCTGAGAAGCGTCCAATCCAAGATTCACGCCCACCGGCCGTGTTGCTGCTCACCGACCAGCCCAGTAAACGAAGGAGTGGCCAATCACCCAACAGCGACACAGTCCTGGCGCTACATCTGTAACATAAATAGAGAAAGCTAGTCGTCCCCCCTTATAACCGCACGTAACCGCGGAAGGCCTGGGACCTCCATCGGCCAATCCGCTGGATCTCCCTCTCCGATAACTCTTCCGCTGCCGCACTGGTAGCCGCACCAATCCGGAAGGAGTGCGGGGCATAACGACGCAGGTCCTCCCCTATCCGCTGAAGCGACAACCGCAATACCGCTGTAAACTGAAACCGGGTCAGCACCCGCGCGTCCTCATGCACAAAAAGACAGCCTGCACCGGCCGGCCGTACCCGCAAATGCTCCGTCAGCAAGGCAACCCGACACGTGGGGGAACCCGACACCGCACGCAAGACTACGCAGGCCCCTTTTCCCCTCTGATCCGTTTTGGAACGCGCCAAAAGAATGCGCACCCATCCCTCCCCCACAGATACGTGCTGCACCTGTAAGCCACTGCCCCTGAAGCAACGACTTGACTCTTCCACCAATTCCCCCACACGGAAGGCACCAAAAAAGGCCACGGAAAACACCGCCCGAAAAAGCAGGCCCTCGTAGCTGGACGAGACAACCTGCGTTAAGGCGCCGCATAACCGGCCTAAAAGGTCATGTGTTATCGGCTGACGCCCATCACCCGAAGATGGACAAGACCGCTCCCAGCCTTGTAGAAGCCTGCAAGTTAGAAAGCACCCCCCCCCCCGCCGCCCCCACCCCACCGCCTGCATAGAAAATGAAAATCCAGCCAAATTCCTCCGCACCGAGGACCACGAAAAACCCGCCACTTTCACCGCCAGCACATACTGACCAAGCAGGAAATCCGAAACGGGGCCTGGACTCCATCCTTAGTCCTGTAGGAACGCCACCACGCTGCTGCAGCCCCGCTGGTACACCTCCCAAGTCGCAGCCGACACGGACTTCTTCAACAAGTCTGCAATGTCCCCAGGCCAATCTGCCATAGTTGCTCTGGGATCACAGCCCCTTCCTCCTCGGCATCTGGCACCAATGCCCGAAAACGCTCCCACTTAAAATGGGAAAGAGCATCCGCAATTAAATTAGTATGCCCTGGAATGTGACGCGCTCTGAGCACTAAGTTCAAGCGCAAACAAGCTAAAACCACCTGACGCATTAAATTGGCTACCGGTCTGCACCGAGGGGCATAATTATTAATCACGCTGACAAATGCCGCATTGTCGCACCACCAGACGACCTGGCGATTCCGTAACCGATCCGGCCACAAGGACAGCACTATCACCATCGGGAACAACTCTAAAAAGGTTATGTTCTTAGTGAGGCCAGCCTCGCGCCAGGACTGCGGCCACTCCGCCGCACACCAGGCGCCCCCAAAGTACACCCCCAAGCCTGCCCCGCCAGCCGCATCCATATATAATTGTAAGGCCGCACTGGACATCACCGTCTCACGCATCACCGTGACACCGTTAAAACTGCTCAAAAACTCATCCCAGACTCTTAAGTCCGCCCGCATGCTCTGAGACACCCTGATCCGATGATGAGGTTTACGCACCCCCGCTGTACCCGATGCGAGACGCCGCAAGAAGACTCTGCCCATGGGAATGACCCTAAAGCAAAATTCAGGGAACCGATAAGGGACTGCATCTCCCGCAACGTCATCTTCAAGGAAACGAGCACGTTGGCTACCAATACTCGCAGTCGGAACACCTTATCGGCAGGCAAACGGGCTACCATCAACTCCGAATCGAGCTCAACCCCTAAAAAGGTAATACAAGTCGCGGGGCCCTCCATCTTACCGGCCGCCAACGGCACCCCCCACTCCTGTGCCAGTAATCTAAAGCCATCCAACAAGGCGCGACACTGCTCAGACTGAGCCGTCCCCACAAAAAAGAAATCGTCAAAATAATGGACTTTCTGGCTACAACCCATCCGCGCCACGATAGCCCAATGCATGAAGGAACTATACCGCTCAAAATAAGCACAGGATATCGCACAACCCATGGGCATACACTTGTCAAAATAAAATTGCCCCTCAAAGCGAAATCCCAACAAAGGAAAAGCCGACGGGTGCACCGGTAATAGCCGGAAAGCGGACTCTATATCCGCCTTTGCCATGCAGCACCCCGGGCCACATTTTCTGACCAAAGCCAAGGCCTCATCGAAAGATGCATATCGCACGGCACACAATTCCCGCGGAATGCGGTCATTAACAGATGCACCCACGAGGGAGGACAAATTATGGATCAAACGATACTTGCCCAGCTCCTTCTTCGGAATTATACCCAAAGGGGAGACCACAAAGCCCTCAAATGGCGGCTCCATAAAGGGGCCAGCAATCCGTCCTACCCGCATCTCTCCCGCCACCTTAGCCCATACAATATCGGCTAACCGCTTAAGTGATGACGAATTCCTAGCCTGAATCCCCGCTACCTTACCCACCACAGGAATTTGAAACCCACATCGGAACCCCTCTTCCAAAATAAAACTGTCTTTCTGTTTGGGATAACGGCGCAACCATGGTTGCAAGGCTTGTAGCTTGATAGGAGTGGGGGCAATGCCCTCCCCGCACCTATTGCTTAGACGGGGGGGCTCCCGCAACACCTTTCCGCACACATTTGAGGGCAGAATGTCCTCCGCCACAGACAGAGCAAGCGTGCCAGAATTTACAGTCCGGAAAGGGGCATGAGGACTTATTGAATCGCCAACAGACATCCCCTGTGCCTCCCCCCCCCCCCCCGCAGTTCTCTGTCCTGCCATGGGCACGCCCCCACGAAAGGGCTTCCCGAGCCCACCGCCACAACCGACCCCCCTTTTTGCCCGCTAGCCCCCCCGACGCTCTGCCGAACAGCCATCTGCGTCAGCCACAAATTGATATCTTGAGTCCCCCAGGACAACCCCTGATTTTCTTCCATCTTATCGCGGAATTTCTCATCATAGTTGAGCCAGGCCCAACTGTCATGCGTCTGCGACGCCTCTAAGATGGAATCAGCGTAAGCCAACATCATACCGTACTGCTCCGGGTGCACCTAGCCCCAAACACTAGCTAACCGCAGAAAGGCTCGCATCCAATTCACCACATTCCGCCCCACTCTCCGCACCCTCCCGGCTTTCTCGTCCGCCTTCCTCTTCTTCCTACTGTCCCCTGACCGCTTCCGACCCTCCAATAATCGGAAAATGTCTATGTATCTCCGCTTTTGTATTTTCCGCCGCAACCGCCTCGGCACGCCCTCTCATAACTCCGAGAACGCCGCCACAGTGGGCTGTGCTGTGCCTTTTGTAAGCCCCTCGGCTGGCACTCCTTGGATTGCAGTCTTACTGCCCTCCTCGGAGCACGAACTAGAAGACGATAGGGACGACGACGAAGACGAAGACTCCAACCGCCTACGCCTATAACACGAATGTCTACGCTTCCGGCTTCGTTTCTTCCGACCCATGCCACTCGTACCCGTTGCTTCCCCAACCCCCACATTTTGGGCAACAACCAACTCACCTGAAGCGATCTCCACTGCTCCCCTAGAAACATCGTTCACCGGACGCTCCGCCGCTGTCTGCACGGCCGGTTCCTCAGCTCCTGCCGCTCGTCCCGGCGCCTGACGTCCCTCGGAGCCATCACCTGGCCATGACGTACCCCACCAAGGGCTCCCCGCATATGGCTAAGCCTGGTGAACCTGTGGAGAGAAGACAGGAAAGGGCGGAGAGACACCTGCCATAGCCCATGGTGGCTGCCAAGCTCCAAGCCACTCTTCCCGGGAGGAGCCCTGCCCCCCACTCTGCCAGTGCTCCCAAGAGGCCGGAGGCCCCCCGCCAACCGCCCCTTGCCATCCGTGCGGGCCGTGGAACCCCCCCACATCGCCATTCCCGACAGCGCCTACCCTCCCTTCCCCGGGCTCTGGGATAGGGCCCGAGCAGCCAATGGACTCCTGTCCCCTATCCGGCCGTTCTGCACTTTCTAAGGAGCGACCTGGCAGACCGCCCCTACCGACTCTATAGGACCGACTGTCGCCCGGTAGCTCCCCACTCGGCACAGCACCAGCACCCGCAACCGGCCCCTGAGTCTGTCCCCCTCCTGACCTGCTGCCCCCCCCCACCCCCCACTAACCGTGGAAAGCCCTCTGCCCCTCTGCCCCAGACTCCCCCTGCCACCAGCGGAGGCCTTAGTCCCCCCTTTTCCTCTCACGCAGTGCAATACCTTGGGACCTCTCCCCCTGCGCCAGGGCAACACCACCCCCTTGCGCCGCTCCATGAGTGGGCCCCAGCAGCCCCCCATCCCCAGGTGGCCTCTCCGCCCCCCTCCCCCTACCAGGCCCCTTCCCCTTGTGGGAACCCCCCCCTTTGGCATTACCCCGACGCGGACCCCCCATTGTAAAAGGGGCGCTGTTCGTGAAATTGTACTGTCTGTCCTTACTGTAGTTGTGGCTACTGCTGTATTGTCCCTCTTTTTTTTTTTTATCAGGCTCACCCGGGCTGGCCAAGCAAGCACAAAGCCGTCCCACCGGAGCCTCCAACTCTAAGGCAACCGCTTAAAACACGCGTGCCCGGCTATCCTCGTCCTCCTGCCCCAAGAATAGGTGTTACTTGTTTTTTGGCTAAAGGCGCCGCAGCAGTACACCCCCGACCCGCTCTCCGCTCCTGTTGCAGCCGGAGGAACAAGGCGCTCAGCGCGCTGAGCGCAAGACCCTTAGCGGCCCACGACTCACCCCCGTTCCCACCTGTGCCACCCCCCAATCACCTAAGCACTTCTAACCCCCGTTCCCACCACGACGGACAGCACACGAAATCCCACCCGACTCCTGGTCCTCCGTTCCCACTAGTAAAAACCGCCAATTTAGGCCCACCACACTCTCACCGCTGCTCTCGGCACGCATCCGGCGTCCCCGGCATCCAGCGTAAGAGGCCGGAGCCACGCCGCACCCCCACCCCTACCCCCCAGAAACTGCCCACTCTAGCCCTCCCATTGGCTCCCGCACCCCACAACAACTCGCGGGGCCAATGGGAGTGCTCCTACCTGCCACCCCGCCCCCACCCCCCCCATGACGGCATACCCGAAGGGGCAACGCGTGGCCGCCCCCCGGTTAATGCCGGCCGCGAGCACATGGCTCCGCGGCCTCGCTATTCCCATAGAAGTATTACAGCAATCTGATGCAGCTGTTACTGTACTTACAAGGCTCTGCCAAGAAATGTGGAAGACAACATCATGGCCAACTGACTGGAAAAGATCTGTGTTTATACCAATACTAAAGAAAGGTGATCCAACTGACTGTGGAAATTATCACACAATCGCTCTGATCCCACATGCCAGCAAGATTCTACTGAAGATTATTCAAAAGAGACTACAACCATACCTGGAACAAGAACTACCTGAAGTGCAAGCAGGGTTCAGGAAAGGGCGAGGAACGAGAGACATCATTGCGGATGTGAGATGGATCCTTGAAAAGACTAAAGAATACCAAAAGGATATCTATTTGTGCTTTATTGACTATAGCAAGGCTTTTGACTGTGTAAACCATGAGAAACTTTGGGCCACATTAAGAAGCATGGGTATACCAGAACACCTGATCGTACTCTTGCACAATCTGTACATTGATTAAGAAGAAACAGTTCGAACGGATCAAGGAGAAACAGAATGGTTTAAAATAAGCAAAGGTGTAAGACAAGGCTGCATACTTTCCCCCTACCTGTTTAATTTATATGCAGAACAAATCATCAGAGAAGCAGGATTGTATGAGGACAACAGAGGTGTGAAGATTGGTGGAAGACTCATCAACAACCTTCGCTATGCTGATGATACCACATTACTGGCTGAAAGTGAAGATGATCTGAAACATTTGCTTCTCACAATCAAAAAACATAGTCTCAAAATGGGCCTGCACCTTAATGTAAAGAAGACAAAGATCATGACAACTGGCATAATCAACAGGTTCATCATTGAAGGCGAAGAAATTGAAATTGTGAACAACTTTAACCTACTTAGATCAACAATCAATAAAGAAGCAGCAAGCAGTGAAGAAATCAGACGACGCATTGCTCTTGGCAGAATGGCTATGAAAGACCTAGATAAGATTCTCAAGAGCAGAGATGTCTCTCTCCATACAAAGATTCGACTTGTTCAAGCCATGGTATTTTCAATAACATCATATGGATGTGAAAGCTGGACAGTGAAAAAGATAGACAGGAAGAAAATTGATGCCTTTGAATTATGGTGCTGGCGGCGAATACTGTGTATACCATGGACTGCCCGAAGAACAAACCAGTCAGTACTAGAGGAGATCAAACCTAAGCTTTCTTTAGAAGCTCAGATGACAAGACTTCGACTTTCATACTTTGGACACATCATGCGAAGAGAGAGATCATTAGAAAAAGACATCATGGGAGGCGGAGCTAGCCGGGAAGCAAGATGGCTGTGTGAGCTCTTAGCTCCCGCGGACCCGTGCAGAATCCTGAAAATAAAACGAAAAGAGAGCAATCCCCCTGCCTACATTTGCGTCGGTAGTACTCAGTAACTGGAGGAGATCATGGCTAGTGGGAAACAAACAAAATTGGAATTCTCCTCGGGTGTTAACGCTGGCTCTAAGAGAGCTAAACCGGACCCTCCCTCACCTCAGAAGGCCTCAACGGTACGAGAACCGAGCGACACCATGCTAGAAGTGCTGACTGAGGTAAAAGCGATTCGAACGCTAGTTTCGGCTAACGGAGATACCTTATTGCAAGTGCAAGCTGATATGCAAGCTATGAAGGTGCAGATTGGCGATCTTGCTGGGCGCGTCGGGAGAGCTGACCTCGCGATCGCCAGCCATGCGGAGAGGCTACAACACATGCAGGAATCAGTGCAAAAAATGGGGAGCTTGGAGCTGCAACTGGAGGATATGAATAACAGGCTCCGACGGAATAACATCCGCGTAATTGGCATACCTGAGGGGGCCGAGGGCACTGATCCTATAGCCTTCTTGGAGAGGGAGATCCCAAAGCTGCTGCGCTTAAATCTGGGAAGGCCGCTAGAAATCGAGAGGGCCCACCGAATTCCCCCGCAGGGAGGCCTTGTCGGTAGGAAACCGCGTCCTTTGATTTTCTGCCTTCTGAGGCATCAGCACGCGCGGCAAATAATGAATGCGGCTAGAACAGCCCCAGCTTTAACCTACGAAGGCCATAAAATTCTTTTCTTTCCGGATTTTTCCAAGATAACGATGGACCGCCGGAAACAATTTTTGGATCTAAGACCCAGGCTGCAGCATTTACAAGCCAGATATGGCCTCTTCTATCCAGCTAAATTCAAAGTTACCCTGGACAATCGCACCAAGGTCTTTGAGGATCCGAAAGTGCTTCTTCAATTCATTGAGGACCAAGAAGCACTTCTCATGCACTGCGAAAGGCCATCCTGAGGAGAATAGGCCTGCTGGAGCCAATCTTGTCTGGGAGAGCAGGTTGCCTTGCGCTATCTGGACAGTCAGTTTGTTATTCTGTGTCAAAAGTTGGGGAACACTATTAATGTTTGTTAATCGTTGAGCTGGTAAATACTTTGGCACATTTAAAGGGAGGGAGGGGGCCGGAGACCTAAAGAACTTAAATCTGTGGGGGAAGTTGATTCTTGTTATTATGTAACTGCATCCGTTTCTATCTTCTGACTGCATTTGCATTGTATTTCAGTTAGGATGTTTATTTGTATAAGCTTTATGGGTCCAGCCGATGCCTTTTGTTTTCTAGCTGTCTCACCCATTAGTGTGGAGCCCTCTCACGGGGGCACGGTTGGCGCAATGTGGGCCGCAATTGGCGATCACTTGGGAGAGGGTCAGGTACAGGAACTGCCTTGGGGTAAGGTCTATGGGAAGAGGATCTCTGTGCTCTAAGCTTTACAACCATGAACCCCCTTAGACTAATCTCGCTGAATGTTAAGGGCATTATACATCCAGCTAAAAGGAAGAAAATAATGACATACTGCCAAAAAAAGAAAGCAGACATCATACTACTGCAGGAAACACATTTGTCCACTACTGAAACTAAAAAACTGGCCTCGGGCCGTTTTACGCTGGTTGCCCATGCTCCGGCTCTTGGTAAAAAAAATGGGGTGGCTATTCTCATCAATGCAAAGATGGGGGCTCACATCTCTGCTACACGTGCGGACCCTGAGGGTAGGTGGTCAAAAGTGCATCTACTTATTGGAAATAGACATTTAGTCATTTACAATGTCTACGCCCCTAATGTGGATGATCCAAACTTTTTCTATTCCCTTGCAACAGCTGTCCAAGAAGACGCGCAGTTTCCAATCGTGGTTGGGGGGGATTTCAATATGGTGTTAGACCCCTTAATAGACTGTACTCCTCATAGAATTGGGAAGAGTAACAGGGCCCGGTTGATGCTGCAGTCTATAATGTCAGAGATGGGCCTGGTGGACGCCTGGAGGCTGCTTCACCCCTCTGAAAGAGATTACACTTTCTTCTCCTTTCCTCACAATTCACACTCACGTATAGATTTTTTCTTAGTGTCTAAAATATTGATGCAAACGGTTACCAGCTCCAACATCCTTAGCACTCATATCTCTGATCACGCAGCACTCGACCTGGAACTTAGCGGGTTAGTGGCTGGCGGAGAATCTCAGGGCTGGTCCTTCAGGAGATCGTTATTAGCAGAGGCCACGAATAAGGAATACATAAAGTCAGCCATTAAAGATTATTTTGATAATAACTTGCCTGATGACACCCCCAGTTGGGCATGGTGGGAAGCGTTCAAAGCAACGATCAGAGCCCAGATCACTAGCCTGACCATTACGGAGACAAGGAAAGCGAATGCGCGGCTGAAGGAATTAGATCAACAAATCCGAGCAGGTGAGAGAATTCTTCAAAGGCAATTTAGCGAATTGGCGCTATCTCACCTGCAGAAACTAAGATATCAGTATAATATGATTTTAAGCACAGAGGTAGAGAAAAGTACCATGCTGCAGCAGACTCGGTATTACACGGAAAACAACAAGGCTGGGAAACTTCTTGCTACAAAGCTGAAGTCGCGTCGGGCCAAAACGCAGATAGCCCTTTTAAGAGATGCACAGAAGGGCCCCTTGACCAACAATGTTGATATTTTGGCCTCTTTCCGGGCATTTTATGCACAGTTATATACATCAGAAGTGCAACTGGATGCTCAGAAATGTATGGAATGGATGGATAGTATCACTCACCCTAAGCTTACTGAAACACAGGCTGCTTCGCTTGCTGAGCCTATTACAAGGCAGGAGCTGGAGGAGGCGCTTGCGCGGATGAAAAATGGGAAAGCTGCCGGTCCTGACGGGCTTCCGGCAGAATTTTATAAGGCGTTTGCCCCAGACCTTTTACCTCGGCTCAAGATGTACTATCAGGCTCTTCGAAAGAGCGACTCTTTGACGGGACTGTTTGCCAGCGCTTCGGTGGTGGTGATAGAAAAACCGGGGAAAGACCCTACAATGGTCGGAAATTATAGACCTATATCACTTCTGAATATTGACTATAAGATCTACTCCAGCGTTCTGGCTATACGCCTGGGCAAGATCTGCACGTGCTTATACATCCTGACCAGTGTGGATTTGTGGCAGGTAGATCCACCGCGGACAATGGGAGATTGTTGTGCCATATACTTGAGAAGACGGACTCAGCTGGCATACCTTTGATAGGTCTCTCCCTGGACGCCGAGAAGGCATTTGACAGACTTGAATGGGCCTACCTTTACCGAACGATGGAATGGTTCGGGATCCCAAAGGGCTTTTCCGACATGGTGCGCGTCTTATACACGAATCCTACTGCGCGGATCCTTGCAAATGGTCTACAGTCGGACTCTTTCCCGCTATGCCGAGGCACGAGGCAAGGTTGCCCTATGTCGCCTCTCTTGTTTAATCTGGCCCTGGAACCCTTGTTATTGAAGATTCAACAGTCTGAAGAAATTCAGGGCATTAAAATTGCGGATCTGCATATCAAACTATCTGCCTATGCGGATGACCTTTTAGTGTTCCTTACCCCAGACTCTTGCAGTCCACTACTACAGCTTATAACCCAATACGCAGCATTCTCTGGGTACAAGGTCAATTGGTCTAAATCAGTGGCTTTCCCGCTTAATACGAGAGTGCATCGAAACTTGCTGACAGATTTTCCTTTCCAATGGGAAGGCACTTCCGTGAAGTATCTGGGAGTACGATATTACGCTTCCTTAGAAGAGACAGTGAAGAAAACTGTACAGTTGATACTAGAGATGACACGAGAATTCACTCTGAAATGGTCCCCTTTGCAACTCACTTGGTGGGGTCGGCTAGATGCCATTAAGATGATGCTGGTCCCCAAAATCAATTACATTCTGGGTATGGTCCCAGTTCTATTCCCAGCCCGGGACTATCGGAAGATAGAACGCATACTCTCAAGATTCTTGTGGGCGGAGAAGACTCCCAGAATAGCTCTAAAAAAACTGAAAGCCAGTAAAGCCTTGGGGGGAGTGCATTTCCCAGACTTTTGCTGGTACCATATGGCCGCTCTTTTAAAACAAGGTGCTGCATGGTCTATGTGCGAGACTCTTGTATGGAAACCTACGTGGCTAGAGGTCGAAGAGCGTTTAGCTGCGCCCTGTCCACTGCCTCTACTCATGGGCATGGTTTTTACCGATGTCTCGCTCAGGGGGAGCATAATAGTTTCCACGCAACGAGCTTTTCAGGCGCTACTTCCACCTATTAGTAAGAACAATCCAGCCTCGCTACAGCTACCTCTTTGGCATAATCCTGTGATTAAAGTCAATAAAGCGACCTGTGCGTGGGTCAAATGGCAAAAGTGTGGAATCTGGACGGTGGGACAATTGGTGGAACAAGCAACCTGGAAGACCTTCGATAACCTACACCGGGATTTCCATCTACCGCTGGATTGCTACTTTCAATGGCTACAATTACGACACTGTCTTAGCGACTCACTAGGAAATCTTATGGCTATTCAACAGGATTGGGGATTGAAAATACTGATCGAGGGCATAGGTGCCCAATCTGGAATCATTTCAAAGTTCTATTCCATATTTAGGGAGTGGTTCTCCCCTCAGAATAAAGCCCTCATGGATGTATGGAGAATGGAGACAGGGGTGGACATCACTGAGCATTTCTGGACTAGGTTCTGGACCACTACCGTTCGGGCATCAAAATCTGCCGCACTTACTCAATCTATGTATTTTCTTGCCCATCGAGCTTATATCACACCAGTAAAACTAGCCAAATGGCGTATGGAGTCAGGCAACCTGTGCTGGGCTTGTAGTGGAGAAGCGGGTTCTCTAAAGCATATGTTGCTGGATTGCCCTTGCATTCAGGAGTTTTGGAAACCATTATGGGCCAAAATGCAACAGATATTAAAATTCTCTGCTCAACTCACCTGGGATATACTAATCTGTCGAAACTTAGCGCAGATTCCAACCCTGGATCGGAAAAACTTTTTTCTCTTAAATTTTATGTTACAGATTGCAATACAACTCTTACTCTTACACTGGAAGAACCCTATAAAACCCAATTGGTTAGAATGGTGGAATCGTATATGCCTGTATGCTAGATATGAAAAGGCCCATGAGCTTTCAGTGAATCTTGGGGGCCATACTCTCACGGCCTCTAAGTGGTACGCTCTGGAGCAGTTCACAGCCCTAAGGTGACTCCCTCACTCCCCTAGTGGGTGGCCCTGGCCCTTATAAAGTTTCAGATCGCCCACATTGCGCCGGGTGGGTGGAAGAGGAGGGGTAAGGTTTAACTGATATGAAGAATATGTTTTGGTAGAAACTGGGGGGTGGGGGGATGGGGAAGGGGTGAAAATGGTTTGGTTTTGTGACATATTGGTTGTTGTAACACTGTTGCAATAAAGATATATAATAAAAAAAAAAAAAAAGAAAAAAAAAAGAAAAAGACATCATGCTTGGCAAGATAGAAGGCAAATGCAAAAGAGGAAGGCCAGCAATGAGATGGATCGCTACAATAACAACAGTTACGGGTACCAGCAGGGCCGGATTTACCTTGAGTGAGGCCCTACGCCAACAAAAATTGTGGGCCCCCAGCAGGGGCGGCCCAAGGTGGGTGCGGACCTCATTTGCATAAGGGGCCTCATTTGCATAAATATTTGCATAATTTTACCATATACTAACTTTTAGTAAACGTGCCTCTTAATGAGTGTATGGATAAAGAAAGACTAAAAGATTTCTACATTACTATAATCCAGTGCCAACTGCCAGACACATTAGGAACTACTACAAACACTGCCCATAGTAAACCCGCCGTATCCTAACAGCACTACCAGGACTCACAAAGCACCATACTCTACCAATCAAAAGGCAACACTGCAAATATTAAACCAATACATTTCAGAGAACAACAATACATGACCTACTGGGGAAAGAGAACAAGTGGCAATGTCAAATAGGAATTATATAAACAGAACACCTCAGCTCAGTTACACATGCAGA